>JBBDGP010003545.1:0-600000 GCA_037952835.1 Lithobates septentrionalis | reverse complement strand
CGGTTGGACTTTCAGCCAACAAGCTCACATCCAACATTTCTTGTCGGAAAATTCGACCGTGTGTACGCGGCATAAGAAATCTTACAGAGGTTGAAAAAGATGGGTGGAGCTTAGATCTCTGAATGACAGGGTCCCCAAAGGATATTAATTACAGGTGGAGGCACCATTTAAATTGTGCTTAGATTCTACTGTAGGTATTGGATGCTTTCTCCATGGAATATGTTAGAATGAATAGAACGGATTGATTAAATTGCCCACCTGTATTGTTTTCTTTACTTTTAATAAATGGCTAACAAATACAGTAGTTTCCATTTTTTTTTTAATGATTTAAATTACCATTTCCCATTATTTCTTAAGCAAGACCACTTATTGCTTTCCAAACCAAAACGAATTAATAATAATAATAATTTTATATTAACTTGGAGTTGGGATTTAAAGCAGAACTAAACATATTTATTTATCTTTTTCCCAAAACGAGATACGCCATGAATAATAACTGTCAAAGCTGTTTGTGCTCCCAGTCGAACTGTCAAGCAATCAAATGGCTGGTGTCATGGCTAAACACATGGGCAGCACCATGGCAACTAAAGATCAATCGAAAGGCTAAGATGGCAGCTTCCTTGGCTGTAAAGGATAGGAGGGTTTACTTTAATCTTTTACCAGTAGGTTAAACCCTATCATATCCCAAGCTTCTTTGTATTTATTTAATGAGTCAATGGAGGTATGTGAAAAAAGTGAAGTCTCTCGTGCTATCAAGTGAATCAATCTAATCTAAAAACTAGAGTCAATTGCAGCTAGACCTAAAGTGTATACAGTGCACAAAATTGGTGATATGTAAAAAAGTGATCAGCGCAATTTATATAAATAGAAGATACTTTTACAAATAACTAAATATCCTGTGTGGAATAAATCTCCTGTGCAAATTGCCCCCTGTGTGAATATAGCAATAAAGCTAAACGAGCAAAAAGCCTACAACAGATAACATCCTGTGCAAAATAAGCAATAAACGTACCATACAAATTGTTAATGGATCGAATTAACTCCTGTGCAAAAATAAACAATCCAACATACCGTGCACAACATTGGTAAATATAGCAGAGTGTGTAAACAAACTGTGCAAATGAATATTGAAGTCCGTAAAAAAGTCCTAATAGCACAATAATATGTGATGCAATAAAATATAGTCCACTATGTTAATAATAGACTAATGGATAAAGTGCTGAACGTGTCATCAAAAGTAATCTTCAATAAAAGATCTTCATGAACACCACTTAATGCTCTCTGGACTCTTACCTCAATATGAAGTACATACAGCTTTCACACTCTACTCAGCTGAGAGATATCCATGGATCTCACCATCTTTGAGTCCAGTGACAGCCGGTGGTGCCTCTCCAGATACTGTGTTCCAAATAATAGCTTCCGGATTCTCAGCGTAATCATTCACAGAAAACGGACATAAAAATGGGATAAAAAGAATCTCCCATAGTGCAACAACGTATAGAATAACTGGTTTATTTAATGGCCAAATGGGCACTTACAAAGAAAAAGTAAAAAAACGGCAGAGATATGAATTAAACGGCGTTGCACTTCCGGTAGTGACGTAAGAGGCGTCTGTAACGCCGTTTTATTCATATCTCGGCCGCTGAGGATCCGGAAGATCATTTGGAACACAGTATCTGGAGAGGCACCACCGGCTGTCACTGGACTCAAAGATGGTGAGATCCATGGATATCTCCCAGCTGAGTAGAGTGTGAAAGCTGTATGTACTTCATATTGAGGTAAGAAACGAGAGAGCATTAAGTGGTGTTCATGAAGATCTTTTAGGGTCCTTGCACACTGGGGCGGTTTGCAGGCACTATTGCGCTAATAATAGCGCCTGCAAACCGACCTTGAAAGTGCCGCTGCTTTCATTCCAGTGTGAAAGCCCCGAGGGCTTTCACACTGGAGCGATGCGCTAGCAGGATGGTAAAAAAAGTCCTGCCAGCAGCATCTTCGGAGCGGTGAAGGAGCAGAGTGTATACTGCTCCTTTACCGCTCCTGCTTATTGAAATCAATAGGACGGCGCGGCTATACCGCCGAGGAGTGGCTCCCATGCATATTCAGACATAGTTTAGTTACTGTGTCACACGCTTAGAGGTGAGCGCATATGCTGTTGGGGGTCACTGGAGAGCACTGAAGCAAGCTTTATATCTCTGTATACACGTTTTTGGATGAGCACGATGGATATCACTGATGATGGACATTATATCTATGCACTTTGAGTTCTGTCATTTATAAACTTTGCGTTTTATGAACTTTATGAACTTTCTATATCACTTTATTGGAGAAGTGAACACACTTTGGATATTTTTATGAGCACTTGGATTTTATATTTATGCATGTTGCACTTTGATATTTTATCACCGATTGATAGCACTTATGATTGTAATATTTGTAATTTTTATGTTCATATTTGCTTTTTGCACATTTTTATTACTGATCCTTGGTTTAGCACAGGCACAATTTTTTGGATTAATTCGCCCACCTGCCTGCCTGCTTGCCGCTGCCGATGCCACTATATACACAGCATGGCAGGCGCGGCAGGCCCATGCCTTCTCTAATATCACTGCACTGCCCCCTCCCTACACTGTCTTATTCACACAAAACATGCAGCGCGGCTGCTCCGGACAAAGGGCGGGACTTTTTAAATTAAGAAGTGGGTGATTGGTTGCTAGGCAGCGGGGCGGTCCCAGCAATAAATCAGTCATTTTTAACGTGAAAAGGCCTGCCCGTTGTCCAGAGCGGCCACACTTCATGTCTTGTGTGAATAATGTAGGGTTCTGTGGGGAGGGGGGAGTGCTGTGCTATAAAGGACAGAGGTTTGATATCGAGAGAGGACTGTGATTAGGGGGGGTCAGTCTGTGATTGGGGGTCAGTCCTTGATAGGGGAGCCAGTCTGCGATGGGGTCAGTCTATGATGGGGGGTCTGTGATTTTGGGGGTTCAGTCTGTTATTGGGGGGTCAGTCTGTGATTGGGGGGTCAGTCTGTGATGGGGTCTGTGATTTGGGGGGTCAGTCTGTGATTGGGGTGTCTGTGATTGTGTGGGGGTCAGTCTGTGGTTGGGGGGGTCCGTCTGTGATGGGGATCAGTATGTGATGGGGGGTCTGTGATGGGGAGTCTGTGATTTGGTGCGTCAGCCTGTGATGGGGGGGTCTGTGATGGGGAGTCTGTGATTTAGTGCGTCTGCCTGTGATGGGGGGTCAGTCTGTGATGGGGGTCTGTGATGGGGAGTCTGTGATGGGTCAGGACCAGTTTGTGATGGGGGGTCTGTGATGGGGGTCAGTCTGTGATGGGGGGGTTTGTGATGGGGGGTCAGTCTGTGATGGGGGTCTGTGATGGGGGGGTCAGTCTGTGATGGGGGGTCTGTGATTGGGGGGTCTGTGATGAGGGTAAGTCTGTGATGGGGGGTCTGTGATGGGTCAGGTCAGTCTGTGATGGGGGTCTGTGATGGGGTGATGGGGGGTCAGGCTGTAATGAGGGGTCTGTGATTTGGGGGGTCAGTCTGTGATGCGAGGGTCTGTTATGGGTCAGTCTGTGATGGGGGTCTGTGATGAGTCAGGTCAGTCTGTGATGGGGGGTCAGTCTGTAATGGGGGGGGGGTCTGTGATGGGGGGTTTGTGATGAGGCAGGGGGGGATGTGACATGAAGAGGGGCTGAGGACACTGATGTAAAATGGGGTCTGTGATGTAAAGGGAGGACTGAGGACACTGATGTAAAAGGGGGTCTGAGATGTGATGTGAAGAGGGGGACTGAAGACACTGATGTAAAAGGGGGTCAGTGATTTCTGCAGTAGCAAAACACAGGTCTCTGCAAGAGCAATAGAAAACAATTGTTTTCTATGTGTCCTATTCACACTGCAACACTGCGCCCCTGCGTGCTGAGCAGTGTGGTACAAAATGCATACTGTTTCTATGCACCGCAACTGAGCTGTGGTGCATAAAAATGAATGAAGTGTATTTTGACATTTCAATAAAGTTGAAAGAAAAAAAGCACAAAGTGTGATGTGTGTGTGGGTCGTAAAGGTGTGTGCATGTGTGTGGTGGTGGTGGTGGTGGTGGTGGTGGTGGTGGGGGGGGGGGGGGGGGCACTGTGATGGGAGGTTGTGAAGTGGAGGATATCATGTGGAATCATAGCACCAATATGACATTCGGACCTCCGCTAGAAGAACATTTTTCTGACCGGACCCCTGTGAATTTTAATTCAGTACCCCTGTTTTAGAGGGTCAAGTCCCACTGAACTTTCATGCCTCTTGGCTGATTCCAAGACAATAGAAATATCAGGTTTAAAAGAACTGAAAATTTTACTGGCTGGTCTGTGAACTTTTGTGGCCATAACAGTAAAATATAGTTTTAAAACCCCTTATGTGGTCTGACAAAAGCCACGGGGCACATCTGGACAGCAGCAGCTGGGGTCATATCTACGGATACAGGAAAAAACATTGTACAGCTGCCACATTGTCTGGTCTCCACTGAGCTTCAGCCAAAACCTTTTTTTGTATTATTTTGGATCTTGTGGGGAGAATTTAGAATTTATGTCATATTTTTAAGGTTGTCTATGTCCACTTTAAGGGGACTTCTTTCATTTTCTATAGTATCATTAGGACATAAAGTGCTGAGAAATATCTCCAACAGGGAAGACGGGCAGCAAAAAAAAAAAAAACCTTTGCCAGATATCATCAAGACAGTGAGTGAAAACACCATTGGCAGCAAAGAAATACGTTGTTTCCCACTCTATCCTAAGTAAAATGTTTTGGCAGGAGTTCTTCTTTTACGAAACACAGATTTAGGCTCTTTTCACACCTAGACACAGGAAGCTTTCCTTTGGGTGTTCTTGCATGTTGCATTAAGGCAGTCCATTCATTTGGATGCATTGGTAAATGGTATAGTTCATACTAAGTGCAGCACTCATCACAAACACATAAAAACATGAATACAAAAAATATATAGATCCAATCCTTTAAAAAAAAAATCCACGCATGAGTGATGATAAATAGATATAAAGGAAGTTGACCAATGTGCAAAAAATAAGTGCTTCCCACGACCAAAAGCCAGAAGACACAGCTCCAAAATTGCTCCAAAAAAGAAGGCATAAAAACTTCCCAGACTACCAGTGAAAGTGAAGGTGGCTGCTTACTAGAGATTATTGGCTTTCAAATGAATGAAAAGCCAGAAGCACTTTAGGGGATAAACCAGAAATGGATCCACAATGATTGAAATGACAACTTTCGGCCTCTCGACTCCACTCTCAATACATGGGGACCTGGTTCATAACCTCAAGATTTTCCTCCGGTGGCAGCCAGTGCAAAGCCTGCATGGTGTCCGCTCCTGCTGCCTGTTCCTACTCCCTATGGAAGCTCCTCAGCTAAGCTTCCATAGGAAGTAGGAACAGGCGGCAGGAGCAGACACCATGCAGGCTATGCATTGGCTGCCACTGAAGGCCAATCCCGAGGTTATGAACCAGGTCCCCATGTATTGAGAGTGGAATCTCTGGTAAGCTGCCACCTTTACTTTCACTGGACGTCTGGAGAGTTTTTCTGCCTTCTTCTTTGGAGACATTTTGGAACTGTGTCTTCTGGCTTTTGATCATGGGAAGCACTTCTTTTTTTCACATTTGTGGACTTTTTTTTATATCTATACTGTGAATCATTTTTTTTTCAGATTTTTTTGAAAGCATTGGATTTGTATATTTTATTGTGTTCAAGTTTTTATGTGATTGCGATAAGTGCTGCAGTTAGTATGAATTATATGGAGTAGGTATGTATCTGTTGACTTGTGCCAGCAGCTGTCCTTTTTTCACTTTATTTCTATCTAGCGAGGGCTTTCACATGGTTATATAGTTTATGGTTGATACTGTATACACTATTTGGCCAAAAGTTTGTGGAAACCTAGTATAGAGTTGGATCCCCTTTGTGACCGTTACAGCCTCCATTCTTCTAGGAAGGCCCAAAAGATTTTGTAATATGTCTATCAAAATTTGTGCTCTGAAAAGAGCTGAAAAGATTTGTGCGGTCAGGTATGCAATCAGCATTCCAATTCATCCCATAAGTGTTCAGTAGGGTTTAGGTCCTAGCTCTGTGTAGGATGCTTGAGACCCTCTACAGCAGGGGTTTCCACACATTTCAGTTCGAGGGCCACATTGTTCATTTTACAAATATCCATGGGCAAAAAAATTTGTTTTATAAACGAATGGACAAAATTTAAATCAATGAATATGTTTTACTTTGAGCTTTTTTGTAATCAGCTGATCTGTTTCAGAACAACAGAGAAATAACTTTAAAACAAAGTAAGGACATTCCAAGTAAACATGAGCCATTAATAAAGGTAAAGAAAAGATAAAATCAGTATGCAGTTTTCTCAACAGATTCTCCTTGACATCAGGGTCTGTCTCAGAATCCCCCCTTTCATCAGAGTTCTCCCTTACATCAGGGTCCCTATCAGAATCCACCCTTACATCAGGGTCCTCTTTACATAAAAATCCCCATCAGAGTTCTCCCTTACATCAGGGTCCCTATCAGAATCCACCCTTACATCAGGATCCCTAGCAGAGTCCACCCTTACATCAGGGTCCTCTTTACATAAAAGTTCCCATCAGAGTTCTCCCTTACATCAGGGTCCCTATCAGAATCCACCCTTACATCAGGGTCCCTAGCAGAGTCCACCCTTACATCAGGGTCCTCTTTACATAAAAGTCTCCATCAGAGTTCTCCCTTACATCAGGGTCCTTCACGATGTCCCCCAATACATCAGGGTCCCCATTAGAGTCCTTCCTTCTTACTTTAGGATCCCCATCAGAGTCCCTGTTACATCAAGGTCATCGTCAGCGTCCCCCTTACACCAGGGTCCCCATCAGAGTACTTCCTTACATAAGGGTCCCAATCCGAGTCCTCCCTTACATTCTGGTCCTAAACATAAGGGTGGATTTACAAAATCCAAATAATTTTGTACTTTGCAAGTACCGTTGCTCCAGAGCTTAGTAAATGAGGTAAAGCTTCACCCTTCAAATAATACCCAATCATATGCAAGGAACATAAAAAAACAGCATTTTTGATTTTTACACGATTGGATGAGGGAAGTCAGCAGAGATTCATCCTGCTTACTAAGCTCAGGTGCAACTGCATTTGCAAAGTGCACAGTCTATTTGCCTCTAATAAATCTACCCCAGAGTCCCCCTTTACATCAGGTCCCTATCAGAGGCTGCTCTCAACTTACATTTGCAGCCTGGCTTCAGCAGCTAGGTAAAAACATAGTCAGGAGCATTGCTGTTCCTACAAGGTGAGAGCCAGGAGGTGGAGCAGGTCTGGATGGACTACATTCCATTATCCTGTGAATTCTCTGAATTCATGTGATTGCTTGCTAGAATGCTGGTAGTACTAGCAACCAATAGCAGGTATAATGACAGCACAGCAGGGGAAACCTGAGCCAGAAACTAGGGAAAAACAGAGGCAGACCTTCTGTGTGAGAACATAGTGGGCCCATATTGACGATACACCACTGACTCTAGCTGCAGGCTGAATTTGGCCCATGGGCAGTAGTTTGGCCCATTGGTTGAAGTTTGGAGACCCTTGATCTGGAATAAACTCAACACAAAATGACTATATTGACCTGGACAGTCATGCTAGAACAGAAAAGGGCCTTCACCAAACTGTTGCCCTAAAGTTGTAAGCGCTCAATTGTTTAAAATGTCTTTGTGTGCTGTAGCATTTACAGTACCCTTCACTGGAAACCCCTGAACTCAGTAATTTGAAGGGATGTCTATATAACTTTGGCCTTATTGGTAGTTGTGATGAATGGGTGCCCACAAACTTTTGCCAAATAGTGTATGGGGTTCCATTCTAAATGAATGACAATGAATCCTAACACGTATATACATAGGGGTTGATTTAAATAAAGGCAAATAGACTGTGTGCTTTGCAAGTGCAGTTGCTCCAGAGCTTAGTAAATAAGGTGAAGCTTAACCACTTTCCCCCCGGCCTATAACAGAATGACGGCCGGGAAGTGGTTCTGTTATCCTGACTGGGTGTCATATGACATCCAGCAGGATAACACGCCGGCGCGCGCCTGTGGGGGCGCGCAGCGCGGCGATCGCGAGTGTGGCGTTCCAGTCTGACACGCCACATCTCCGATCGTGATAAGAAGCCTCTGACCGAGGCTTCTTACCACGTGATCAGCTGTGACCAATCACAGCTGATCATCGCGAGAACCAGAAAGTTCGGGTAAACGGCATTCCTTGGTACGCGCTGACAGGGAGAGCCGATCGGTGGCTCTCCCTGTCAGAGGGGGTGTCTGTGCTGATAATCAGCACACTGATTATCAGCACAGCCCCCATCAAATGTACCCATAATCTGCCAATCGGTGCCCAGTCAGTGCCCCATCATAACCTCCTGCCAGTGCCCAATAAAGTGCCAATCAGTGCCCACCACAGTGCAAATCAGTGCCAATCAGTGTCTATCACAGTGTCAATCAGTGCCCAGCATTAACACCTGTCAGTACCTGCCCAATCAGTGCCACCCATCAGTGCCATCTATTAGTGTCCATCAATGCCACCTGTCAGTGCCAATCAGTGCCGCCTATCAGTGCCAATCAGTGACACCAGTCAGTGCCCATCAATGCTGCCTGTCAGTGCCCATCAGTGCCACCTGTCAGTGCCACCTATCGGTGCCCATCAGTGCTGCATATCAGTGCCGCCTATCAGTGCTAATCAATTCTACATATCAGTGCCTCCTTATCAGTGCCCATCAGTGCCACCTTGTCAGTGCCAACTCATCAGTGCCCATCGGTGCCACCTCATCAGTGCCCATCAGTGCCGACTCATCAGTGCCCGTTAGTGAAGGAGAAAACAAAATTTTATAACAGAAACAAAGAAAAACTTTTTTTTTTCAAAAATTTTGGTCTTTTTTAGTTTTTTTTTAGCAAAAAATAAAAACCACAGAGGTGATCAAATACCACCAAAAGAAAGCTCTATTTGTGGGAAGAAAATGATCATCATGATTTGATGATGGAAATCAGTAGAGCTTCCGCTTATTTACTAAGCTCTGGAGCAAAGTGCACTTGCGAAGTGCAAAGTCCCTTTACCTTTAATAAATCAACCCCATTGAGTTAACATGCATTGCATGATTTGTAATAATACAGCAGTATAATCATGAGTAAATCAATGGCTTAGACACGCATTACCGAAAGTGCATTGGTTGAGAATCCATCCATAGAAATAGAAAAAGAACCATACATTGGCTGCTTTTGGGGTTATATATTATCCAGTGTAAGACTAGTTTCTATAAAACATCTTGCAACTCTACTCAAATGGAAGTTACCATTTCTAGGTTTAATTCCGCTGTAGTGATATAAATAGGTATAGTTTTACTGCCCCAGAAATAGCATAAATCCCCAGATGGAAGTTTCTAACTGAGGGTTCTCACGCAGGTATTTTGCTCTGTTAACAGACATCTTTTAAAGGAAGATGTAAACCCTATATGGGTATATTTACTAAAACTGGAGTATGCAAGTTCTGGTGCAGCTCTTCATAGAAACCAATCAGCTTCAAGGTTGTATTGTCAAAGCTTAATTGAACAAGCTGAAGTTAGAACCTGATTGGCTACCTTGCACAGCTACAACAGATTCTCAGTGCTCCAGTTTTAGTAAATCTCCCCCTTTGTTTTATAAAGCACTATGTATTGTCAACAATTATCATTTTTACTGTTAATAAAATACCATTTTCTTTTTTTATTTAAAGTGGTTGTAAACCTCAGACATGAAATATGAACAAAGCATATCCCTCTATAGTGTGTACTTGTCTCTATCCAGAGCACTAAGTGTCATTTATGTCTGCTGCTTTGTTCCTCTGCCATCAGCATGAATGACTTCTGACAAGTTTATCTGACACCAAGAGAAAAAAGGTGACAGAGGGAGGATCTCCAACTGATTGGCAGCCTCAGCTCTGTTCCCGTGTACTGTGAGGAGGGGGGGTGTCCTCACTGAGCTCTGCAGAGCATAATTTCACCTCTCCATGCCCCTTTTTTCTGATAGCTCAGGCAAGCTTTATAAATTCTTTATTTTGAACGGATGTAGAGAAGACTGCAGACAACAGGTACAACGTATGTAGGAGGGTTTGTTTAATTTCTTTGGGTTAGATTTACTAAAACTGGAGTGTGCAAAATTTGGTGCAGCTCCGCATAGAAACAAATCAGCTTCCATTTTTTTTTTTGTCAAAGCTTAATTGAACAGGCGGTTAGTTAGAGGCTGATTGGCTACCATGCACAGCTCCACTAGTTTTTGCAATCTCCAGTTTTGGTAAATCAAAGCCCGTGTATCATCCGAGGCTATTCAATTCACTGGGTATACACTATATTACCAAAAGTTTTGGGGCACCTGCCTTTATACACACATGAACGTTAGTGGCATCCCAGTCTTAGTCCGTAGGGTTCAATATTGAGTTGGCCAAACCTTTGCAGCTATAACAGCCTTAACTCTTCTGGGAAGGCTGTCCACAAGGTTTAGGTGTGTCTATGGGTATATTTGACCCAATGGCGTCAGGAGGGAGGGGCTCACCGTGGCTGAAGCCCCGAGTGGGTCCTGAAAAGCCCTGAGTCTCGAGTGGGCACCGTTCTATTTATAGCCCCGAGTGCCACCGAGCGGGGATCGATCTTATCCCGAGCGCCACCGAGTGCGGCCGAGTGTGGCCGAATCACATAGCAGGTCCCGCCTTCTGGAGCCTGCAGCGCTGATGAACGCCCCACTGGACCAATGGTGGGACCACGGGACGTGTGACGTTCATCATAGGCGCTGCATGCTCCAGAAGGCGGAAATTACAATGCAGCCGCTGCGTGAGATCCCCACTCTGCGCTCGGCTCTCCTCCGGCTGCCTGCTGTGAAGATGGGCATGCACCGCACACCACGGCTGAGGTGCTGCTGCAGGACACATGAAGTCTCCTGGTCAGGTAGGTCAGTGTTTGTGTCACTACCGCCAGTGTATGTAGGTCAGTGTATGTCAGGTAGGTAGGTCAGTGTATGTATGTGTGGTAGGTCAGTGTATGTCAGGTAGGTCAGTGTATGTATGTCAGGCAGGTCAGTGTATGTATGTCAGGTAGGTCAGTGTATGTATGTCAGGTAGGTCAGTGCATGTCAGGTAGGTAGGTCAGTGTGGCAGGTAGGTGAGTTTAGTGGTCAGCATTAATGGGCACCGGTAAGCCAGGCAGCAACCAGCAAGTGAGCTTACCCCCAGCCACACATCCCCACTGCCCAGCCAAAAAACCCTGCTCCGCCGTAAACCCCCCCCCCCCGCCGAGCCTTGGACTTCGGGCTGAAGCCCCTGGTCTTTTTGACACCTAGAAACGCCCCTGGTTTGACCACCAGGCCTTCTTGTCCAACATCAGTGCCTGACCTTACAAATGTGCTTCTGGAATAATGGTAAAACATTCCCATAAACACTCCTAAACCTTGTGGACAGCCTTCCCAGAAGAGTTGAAGCTGTTATAGCTGCAAAGGGTGGGCCAACTCAATATTGAACCCTACAGACTAAGACTGGGAGGCCATTAAAGTTCATGTGTGTGTAAACGCAGGCTTCCGAATATTTTTGTTAAAATAGTGTAAGTAAGAGTTTACAACCCCAGCATTTCAAGCTTTGTGGTGCTGCTGGGCTCCTGCAGCCACTTCTGCCTGCATGCACTCTAGTGGTTGCTGCATGGCATTTCTCAGATCATGACAACAGTGGACCATGCCTGCATAACGTGTCAGAAGCCCATCAGAAGCCCATGAGACAGGGTGACAATCCGGGTGGACAATCCAGGAGCACAGTTGGGAGACAGTGCCTAAACAGACCTTCATATCAGGCCAGGGTGACAATCCGGGTGGACAACCCAGGAGCACAGTTGGGAGACAGTGCCTAAACAAGACCATCATATCAGGTCCATCTGATAATATTTTAATGAAACCTGCTGATGTTAAAACATCTACTTTAATACGCACTGCTCTCTGAACCCAGAGATCCTACATCAAACCAGTTTGGCAGTATTCAGCTCATTCCATTCCCCGTTCTTCAGGAAAAAAACAAACTCTAATGAATATGAACACTGTTGCTATCTGGTTATGTTTTTTTTTTTTTTTTCTTTAAAGTTTGGCCTATTTCTGCCACTGAGCAATATACTTTTGATCTCTGCCTCAAAGGGTTTGTTCCCTGAATAGGGAAAATGACCCAATTGCTCTGAATGGACTAATAATCAGCAACAAAGGCAGAGACCTGCAACTGCGAGGCAACTTCCAAAGGCAGACTGAAGACTTCGAAGTGTTGAAACCTCGTCATCTCTTTCTATTTACGTCTTATAAATATATATTGCAAGGTGAACTTTTTCAGTTCCTCCTGCTCATCTTCTGCCGTCTTTCTCATTCTCCTGTATCCCGCCCTCATTCTTAATTGGTGCTCAGACAAGAAAAAAAAAAGAAAAAAGCGCAACATAAATCCAATTACCTCCTCACTGGGATGGAACCAGTAAGATCTGACAACCGGAGAAGCAGATATTGATAAGATGAAACACACCGCACTTACTGGACTCGCAAAAATAGGCAAACATTTAGTGCGTTGAAAACGATGCGTGTACATCAAGGGCCCCCTTTTATGTGGTTATTATTAGGCAACGCAGAACCATCAAAAAGCGTAATCATTTATCCTGCAGATGATTTTGTCCAAAGAAGACATTACAGCAATAATATATAGCTTATATTAGCCTTTATAAAAGTTATTATTTTCAAGGTAGCTGTGGCAGATATTAACCAAAAATAAGGCTTATTTAATAGTTAAGGTACAGGAAAGTAGGGGCGTGGCTTTTATCAGCCAATCAGAATTGACCGAAATGGCAAAATTGACCAAAATTGACCAAAATTTACTTGTTGCTACAGGCAACAACTACCCTAGTTTTTTGTGAGCCCCGGTATAGGCATAGCCATAGATAGACATAGAATTTCCTCTATATAAAGAATAGTATTAGTATTATTACAGGAAGCCGTACAAATAAACCAAGCCAAGCAGCTTAACCTTCAACTCAACAAACACCATTTTTTTTTTAAACTGAATTTCAATAATGCACACAGGAAAAAATATCTCTTTCATTTGGAAAAGCAAGATTTATTTACATTAGTAGCTCCATGGAATGTATTGACAGATTTTTTTTTAATAAAAGATTTAATGAAAACTTTTGTCACCATTGAACACTTTTTTTTTTTTTTTTAATAGCATCATTGATTTCACTCCCACTGTGTACAAGAAAGGCCTGGAACTTAATGCTAAGCAAATGCATTGCAGGCCTTTATGATAGACCAAAGGTTAATCTAGAGAGAAACAAAGCATAAATGGCATAGGCCAAATAAACAGGCAGCTGTATATATATTAAAACATTGGCCATTTGTAAAAAAAAAAAAATATTCTATAGAATTAGGCATTGTTCTTGACATTGAATGTATGTCACATGAATCCAATGCATTAAGTGTGATCAATTTGTATTAAAAAAAAACCCCACATATAATAGCATATGTATAGACCTTAGTAAAAATAAAATTAAATGTATCAGTAGTAATAAAAAAAAAACACATATTCATACACCACATTTATCAGCAATAAAATATAGCTTCAAAACAGGCAAAATTATTATTTTTTTCTCAGACAAGAATAAAATATAAAAGAAAAAAAACAACAAAAAAAACATAGTAGCAATGGGGAAAAAAAAAACAACGAAAAAAAAACAAAAAGAAAAAAAAAAAAAACAAAAGAAAAAAAAAACCCATGTAAATAAATATTCATTAAAAAAAATATGAAAATATTCCCAAAATGATCAGGGCAGGAAAAAAAAAATACACTTTGTTAAGAGGTACAAATAAAATTGCAAGAACCTTCAAAGTTGTGACATCGATAAGAGTATAGAATAAAGCAAAACCAGCTGCAGATTTTCTTAAGAAAGACTTGAAAAAAAAAAAAAAAAAAAAAAGATAAAGAATTGGAAACAAGAAAAAAAGTACTCACCGAGCAAGAAAATGTCAGAGGTAAAAAGGTCACAAGAGAAGTAGGGAGTTAATAGAAGCAAGCTAGGAGGAGAGGTAAGGAGTAAGTGTGGAAAAACGGGCAGATGCTCAGATAACAATGTATCAGCTGCCGTACCAGGCTGGATACAAAGTAACAGCATCAAGGGACTGATGGTTGCATACTACCCACTGGATCAAACCATTACGGAAAACCGGGGGGAGACGGGTTGATCGACGAGGCTTCAAGCTACTGATACTCAGTCTTGGAGGGTCGTATTCCTTTATGCCTACACTATAGGAGCCTAATAATTAGGTCCTTTGTCATACTCTAGTTGGGTGATGGTCTATTGCCAAGAAAAGACGCCCTCCTCTGGCTCCCAACCCCCCCGTCCCTTGCTGCAGCCATAGCAGAGTCCGGTTGATGCCTTATTAAATAGCTGGAGCTGTATAATGTTGAGCTTCAGATGGAAAAGGAGGGGGAGAGAGGTGGATCTGCTTGTGTGAGCTGTCTGTGCATGATTAATCAAGACAAAATAACACTATTTGTATGCCTGTTAAGACTGGAGTTCATTTGTGCGTCTGAGAGTATGCGTTTCATCCAGGAATCTCAATGCACGCAGACCTTCATGTTGAAGAATACCCAGTAAATGCTCATTATACCATATTTACCAATTAAAGTCAAATAAGAACGATGAGCGATCCCCCTCCTCCTCCCCCTTTTTTTTTTTTTTGCTATTTAACTGATAAAATATAACAACTTGAGTGTCTGCAGTGTGACGACGGACAAGGTTAGGGCAGTTAGTTTATCAATGTGATAAATGTGTAAATTGCCAGTTTAAATAGAACTCGGAAATGTGTCTTTTGATCCCGGTGATCCAGTTTCTCCAGATGTCTCACTCGCGCTCTAGTAAACATTTGTACAGGATGCCGCGTACCCCGGCGATAGTAATTATGATAGATGGCGAGTAGTCGCTAAGTCCTGTATACCTGGGAACAGGTGTATAAATTATTGCGATGTATTTGTTAGGTGCCCTTTTGGGAGAGCTCACTATTCAGTCTGAGGAGGGCCGGTAGATTTATCACCTTTGGATTTGCTTTCAGAAAAAAAAAAAAACAATGTTTGAAATATTGCAATTTGATTACTCTGGCACTGGCAAGATGCTTTTTTAGAAATATACATGCAGGGCCGGTGCTACCACTAAGCAGACTAGGCGGCCGCCTAGGGCACACTTCTGCCTAGGGCGCCCAGCCACTGGTGTTCCTACTCTCTTCTCTCTGCAGCAAGCAACTAAGTCTCAGCATCAGCAGGCAGCCGCCGCTCCGTTTGCACATAGTGTCAGAGACACAGCGGCGGTGGAGTACTGTGTCTGTGTCGTGACTCCCACATGAATGGAAGCAAGCAAACATTCATTGATGGGCGCTGGTGAGGCTGCATTTGATAGGCGCTGGTGAGGCTGCATTTGATAGGCGCTGGTGAGGCTGCATTTGATGGGCGCTGGTGAAGCTGCATTTGATAGGCTCTGGTGAGGCTGCATTTGATGGGCGCTGGTGAGGCTGCATTTGATGGGTGCTGGTGAGACTGCATTTGATAGGGGTTGGTGGGGCTGCATTTGATGGGCACTGGTGAGGCTGCATTTGATGGGCACTGGTGAGGCTGCATTTGATGGGCACTGGTGAGGCTGCATTTGATGGGCACTGGTGAGGCTGCATTTGATGGGCGCTGGTGAGACTGCATTTGATAGGCGCTGGTGAGGCTGCATTTGATGGGCGCTGGTGAGGCTGCATTTGATGGGCACTGGTGAGGCTGCATTTGATGGGCGCTGGTGAGACTGCATTTGATAGGCGTTGGTGAGGCTGCATTTTATGGGTGCTGGTGAGGCTGCATTTGATGGGCGCTGGTGAGGTGCATTTGATAGGCGCTGGTGAGGCTGCATTTGATAGGCGCTGGTGAGGCTGCATTTGATGGGAGCTGGTGAGGCTGCATTTGATGGGCACTGGTGAGGCTGCATTTGATGGGCGCTGGTGAGACTGCATTTGATAGGCGTTGGTGAGGCTGCATTTTATGGGTGCTGGTGAGGCTGCATTTGATGGGCGCTGGTGAGGCTGCATTTGATGGGCACTGGTGAGGCTGCATTTGATGGGCGCTGATGAGGCTGCATTTGATGGGCGCTGGTGAGGCTGAATTTGATAGGCGCTGGTGAGGCTGCATTTGATAGGCGCTGGTGAGGCTGCATTTGATGGGCGCTGGTGAGGCTGCATTTGATAGGCGCTGGGGAGGCTGCATTTGATGGGCGCTGGTGAGGCTGCATTTGATGGGCGCTGGTGAGGCTGCATTTGATGGGCGCTGGTGAAGCTGCATTTGATGGGCGCTGGTGAGGCTGCATTTGATGGATGCTTCATTAAAAAGGTGGGGTATGCATGGGTAGGGCAAAGGGGGTAAAGTCAGGGGTGGAGCCAAGGGGGCGTCAAAATTAGGTTTCGCCTAGGGTGTCAAAAATCCTTGCACCAGCCCTGTACACATGTAGCCTATCACACCAGTGCAGGCCCAGTGTGCTGGGGTCATTATAATATGTAATGCTGAACTGCATATAAATAAAAGGAAGATGCATTTTTAGTAGTTTTTGTGCAGTAATAGAATTATACCAGTGACCTCTTTTTTGTGAGTTTTTTTTTTTTTTAATTTGAGGTTTGTTAACCCAAATTTTGGGTTAAAACTTTTCTTTTTAAATAAAAATTATTTTAAAAAATTGCAGCTCTCACTGTGATACTCACCTCCTTTCTGGTGCAATCTACTGCAGATTCACCGCATTGTAATCCAGTCTCAGTCTTCTGATGGGTTGAATGTTGCCCAGCATCATTAAATTCCACTTCCTGTAGGTGCAGGGCATCATGGGCCTAATCATTGGACATCATGGGCCTACTTTACCAATGCCCTCAACCAGGGTTGGAACAGGGGGTGGGCAGGAGGGACGGTTGCCCTGGGCGCAGTTGTATACCGCAGATATGGGGGCGCCATCATTCTGACTATATGCCTGACAGGAGTAGTGACAGCGGCATCACTACTCCTGTCAGCCAAGCACTGGGACCAGTGAGCAGAGTTGTAGAGAGCCAGGAGGCTGTGCTCTCTATCTCCTCTTTGCCACAGGGGTCTCACACCATACTCAGTTCTTGCAATGACTCCACTCTTAATAAAAATCCCTCTTTTGACAAGTGGATGACTCCTGGGGATAGGATCCCCTAAGCTTGCATATAATGGAGGGGGGGGGGGGGTGGCATCTTTGCCCTGGGCGCTGGATGACCTTGTCCCGGCATTGCCCTCAACACTGGCAAGGTACCCTCCCAATGTTGAGGGCATGTGGTTCAGAATCAGAAAGAGGGGGCCCACCCTTTTCAGGCTAGTGGGGCTACATTCCAGGATAAGGATCTGGTATGGATTGGGGGGGGCATAATTTTCTCTTTGGATGAGTTTCCCTAAATATCCATACCAAAATCCTATGTAGGATAAGGGTCTGGTATTGTTTTTTTTGGGGGGGGGGGTCACCCCTTATTTTTTAAGGGGTCTGGTATGGATTTTGGGGGCAATCCACACTATTTTTTTACCAGGCTATATGCTCTATACCAGGGATCTTCAGACGATGGCCCTTCAGCTGTTGCGGACCTACATATCCCATGAGGCATTGAAAAAATCTGACATTCACAGACATGACTAGGCATGATGGGAATTGTAGTTCCTGAACAACTGGAGGGCCATGGTTTGAATACCCCTGCTCTATACTATGGGATTAAACAAAACAAAAAAAAAGGTGCAGGATCCCCCTTAAAATCCATACTAGACCATTATGCTAGAAAGGGGTCTTGTATGAATTTTTAGGGGGCATCCCATCCAAAAGAACAATAAATATGATGTGGGGGCCCACTAAAACCTAGGAAAAAAACAGAGAGGGGGAGGTGCCGACCTGAGTGTAGCATTAAAATGATGACTTTAATAGGATGAGATTAAAAATACTTACAAGATGATAGAAGATGCATGCTCGTCAAAGTAAAGTGCAGTCCTGGCATTCCACATGACTCTGTGGGTCCCACCGCTGTTCCAAATAGCTGGAAAGGATCGTGTGGAGCAAAGGAATCAAGCAGCTCCACACAGACCAGCATGGACAGTGGAACAGGAAGTGATGTCACCAACATCTGATTGGACCTAGGCAGGGCTGGAATCTTGTCAATCAGGGCTGTAGTGATGAAAGGCTACGCGCTTGGAGCTGACTGCTTCTATTGGCCAATAGAAGGAGCAATGGCCTGCCCGTGTCCACCATTGCAGAATGCCCTTGTTCACCATTGCAGCCTGCCTGTGTCCACCATTGCAGCCTGCCCTTGTTCACCATTGCAGCCTGCCTGTGTCCACCATTGCAGCCTGCCCGTGTCCACCATTGCAGCCTACCTGTGTCCACCATTGCAGCCTGCCCATGTCCAACATTGCACCCTGCCCGTGTCCATCAATGCAGCCTGCCTGTGCCTAACAATGCCGCCTGTGCCCAACAATGCAGCCGGTGTCCACAAATGCAGCTGGAGTCCACAAATGAAGCCTGTGTCCACCAATGCAAGCCTGTGCATTGGTGGACAAGGAGCAGGGCAATTGTGTTCCTTACAAAGGGCTTGCCCCGCCCCTTGTAAGGATCACAACTGAATATATCACACATAAAGACCTCCAGATCAAACTTAAGGTATAATAGCTTTTCGAAGGACCAAGGCCGCAACACCCGCATTGTCCTTGACTGCATGAGAAAGACTCCGCTCATCTTGTTTGTCACATCCGCAAAGTGTGTATCTGAGCCATGCATTGGACGGAGGAGATCATCTTTCATTTTGGTCAGAAGTACAGGCGTGGATGTCCCATGTATTGGTGTTCACACCATAAGCTTTCTTGACTCAGTGAGCGTATGCCCATTTGAGTCCATTCACTCCGGTAAGCCTCCCCACAACCGGTGGTGGTCGTTGTGTATACTCACTCAACATTGATGCCACGAGGAACACGTTTTTTCTTCACTTGATCCAGTTCATTTCCTTTCACTATTATTAGTCTCTTCCCTTTATGGACTTACCAAAAGCATTTTAGGACACTATATGGACTCATTTAGTGTTTAATATATAATTTTGTGTTTATTCACATTGATTTATATTGATTCTGGAAACATTGGTTATATACACATGATTTTGCAGCAGTACAGAATCTTTAGTGCCGCACATATTTTTATTTCCAGTTTGATTTGCATCTGTCTATTGCTGTGCTGACTGCTGTTTTGGTGTCAGGGCAATATACACAATTTTCCATTCTTAGCTGAATTATTAACCTCTTGCTTACTGGGCACTTAAACCCCCTCTTGCCCAGAACAATTTTTAGCTTTCAGCGCTGTCACACTTTGAATGACAATCGCACGGTCATGCTACACGGTACTCAAATGAAATTTTTAACATTTTTTTTCACACAAATTGAGCTTTTTTTTTGGTGGCATTTAATCACTACTTGGGTCTTTTTTTTTGCTAAACAAACAAAAAAAAAGACAGATTCTTTGATGCGGCTGCACTGATGGGCACTGATGGGCTGCACTGATAGGCACAGATAAGGCGACACTAATAGGCACTGACAAGACGCACTGATGGGCCCTGATGGGTGGCACTGATGAGTGGCACTGATGGGTGGCACTGATAGATGTCACTGATGGGCACTGATAGGTGGCACTGGTAGGGGGCGCTGATAGGTAGCACGGATGGGCACTGGTAGGTGGCACTGATGGGCACTGGTAGGTGGTATTGATAGGCAGCACTGGTGATGAGGCACTGATTGGTGACATTTATAGGTGGCACTGTGGGCACTGATAGGTGACACTGTGGGCACTGATGGGTGGTACTGTGGGCACTGGTAGGTGGCGCTGGTGGGCACTGGTAGGTGGCGCTTGTGGGCACTGGTAGGTGGCACCGGAGCCTCTGCAGAGGCTCGCCACAATCGGGACTGGTGTCCCTCTCTCAGCCGCCGGTGATCGGCTTTTTTTTCCCCCTCACGCTCTCCTCACGCTCTTCACTCCTCACAATGTGAGGAGGATAAATATAGCCGATTACCGGCTCTGTTTACATGACATGATCAGCTGTTAGCCAATTTGGCTGACAGCTGATCACATGGTAAGGGATTGGGATCGACCCCTTACTCCGATCTGTGATCAGCCGAGTCTCATAGACTTGCCGATCACAGAGCACGTCACGCGCGCCCTGCAGGGGGCGCGCAGGCCGCTTGAGCACGGGAGGACGTCCATTAATTAGGTCCGCGCTGTAGTCGTCTTTCGGCTATAGTGCGGACAGGAGGTGGTTAAACTGGAATTTATTTATCTTTAAGGGACTCCATTAGTTGGATCTGTCCTACCTACCTTGCTGTTTTGACTGTTCCCACTAACCATGGGGTGTTCACATTTGTTCTGCAGCATTCTTCATAATTTAACACAACTACACAACATTCTCTTCAAAACTACCACAATATGTGTTCAGGCCTTGGGACTCAAATATGTACTGTCAGAGTCCTCGAGAGACATAGAAAACCAATATGTGATTTTACTCTTCAGACTCTACCATATATTAGTTTTCAGTGGACTGACGCTCTACACAGGTGTATGGTCACATCTACAGAGATATGAATTGACAACCGGTGCCCTGATGTCAAGGTTTTATACCCAATAGAAGCTGATGTGCATCTGCAGGGCAAGCAGTACTTCCGTTCATTCAGCTGACACAAAATGCATGAACTGCATAGCAAGGCTGACCTGATTGATGTGGATAACGGCCTTTATAAACCACATGGATCATTGAGGGGAAGGGAGGGGGCGTCACACTGCTTGCACTGACACACATCAGTACCTCTGAAGCTCAGCTGCATCTCTAAAGATGGGCTTTGGTGCAAGAGGCCTTTAGGTGTCTATTGCTGCGCAAGATGCTTTTTGGGTGCTGAAAAGAATATTTTATTCTTTCCCATATTTCTGAGATGAGCTGTTTAGCTCAGTAATCTTCCAGATGAGGGATGAATGAAATTCCGTCACCCCCTGCATTACAAAGAAAATCAGGAGATTTTACAAAAAATACACTATATTACCAAAAGTATTGGGACGTCAGCGGACAGCGGTTTGACGTCAGATTTTCATATGGTCAGTACACAAATCCATCACACAAAAGTTGAAAGTACAAACACGCATGCTCAGAATCAATGCTCACTAAACACGAAATTAGCAGAAGGGGTCCAAAGGGTGGCGCTCAAGAGCTGAAATTCCTCGTAGTACGTCACTATGTGTCCCGTTAGTGTTATTTCAGGTACTTATATAGCGCCGTCAATTTATGCAGCGCTTTACATATACATTGTACATTCACATCAGTCCCTACCCTTAAGGAGCTTACAATCTAATGTCCCTAACTCACATTCATACACAAACTAGGGCCAATTTAGACAGGATCCAATTAACCTACCAGCATGTCTTTGGAGTGTGGGAGGAAACTGGAGTACCCGGAGGAACCCCACGCAGGTACAGGGAGAACATGCAAACTCCAGGCAGGTAGTGTCGTGGTTGGGATTCAAACCAGCGACCCTTCTTACTGCTAGGTGAAAGTGCTATCCACTACACCACTGTGCCACCCATAGTATGCAAGACAAGATCCTGGCATACATCCTTTTGACAAAAATCAGACGCTCATTTGGACAACAATCGTACCGTATGTACAAGGCTTTAATCTGTAATGTTCAATATTGAGTTGGCCCACCCTTTGCAGCTATAACAGCTTCAACTCTTCTGGGAAGGCTGTCCACAAGGATTAGGAGTGTCTATGGGAATGTTTGACCATTCTTCCCGAAGCGCATTTGTGAGGTCCAGCACTGATGTCTCACAGTCTTCGCTTGAATTCATCCCAAAGCGTTCTATCAGCTTGAGGTCAGGAGTCTGTGCAGGCCAGTCAAGTTCTTCCACCCCAAACTCGCTCATCCATGCCTTGCCTGGTGAAGGGACCCTGCGTGCCTCCGAAAGGTTACCGTATGTGTACCGTGTGACCATGTGAATAAAGCTTTGGACCATTTAGAGGAATCCATGGTGTGCTGATGACATCTCTACACTTTGATTGTCTACGGCTTCCAGCCAGTGGTTATTACAGCACCCAGCATTACTACAGCCATTTTCAGGAACGTGTGCGTGGGGAACATTACGTTTTGACCGGAGATATCGCTACACACTTCTGAGCATGCTCAACGAGATTTGTGAGTCAGGCGCGCTCCTTCATCAAGCTACTTGCATGGACATAGAACAGCCTACATATAATGCCACATTTGTAAGTAAAGTGCATGTCTCATGGAGATTGCTTCTGCTCCCTACATGTGGCTGGCCCTAGAGTGCTGACATCCCAGTGGCTCTGCAACATCATTATCTGGATGAACTTATCCTGCATATACCACTGCATGGATCCACCCATCAATTCGATTGTGGACTTCCATTGACAGATAATTTCCCATGGTGTAGCCATTATATTGCGCCAAATATCCTCCCCACATGTCACTATGTACTTAGCCTTTTCAGAGAGTAGACCTGTGGGAGGGGCCAAGCTGGCTCCACCAATTACAGGCTGCCTGCAGAAAACTACAAGAAGGGGCGGAGACAAGACCAGTCACTCTGCACAAGGAGAGAGCAGCAGTGAGTGGTCTTTATTACAGGAAGCTCCTGCACAGAGATAAAGTCTCACACTGGATTACTGCACAGATCTGGAAGAAATACACAAAGCTCACCAAGATCCATAGAATAATACACATGAAATGTATTTAGATTATATTAGTTTATCCTGGGTTCATCATTTCTCCGAATAGACGCCACAATTTGAAAGCAGCTGTTGCATTTCCTTCATGTGAAGTCAGGCTTTTATTTACTTCAACCTAATGCAGGTACTCAAGCTTTTGTGCATAATTCTAATTTGTAATTAACGGACAGACAGGTCAGACCCGCAGGGACAAAGCCAAGCTAACACAAAAAAATTATGAGCCAAATCCTTCATGAATAACAGCTTTTAAATCTCTATTTTCCTGAGAAGCAGTTGAACTCTCTATGCACATATTTTTCGCCCTCTGTCATTTTTTATGTACTTTAACGAAATGTTTGTACATTGCCAAAGACTCCTGACCATTATAATAATTCTGAAAATACTTATTTGAATTGTACCTGTGCTTTTCTTATGCAGGGCTTTGAGGATGTTTTAGTACCCAATAAGCACTGTTCGTGGCCGGTATTGACTGCGGTGGGCAGGAGGGGGCAGCTGCCCTGGGAATAATGTTATCCTGTGAGAGGGGGGCACATGATTGCAAGAGCTGCAGAGTGGCAGTGGGTGTCCTGTGCTGGAATACCAAACGTAGCCTTCCAGCCTTCCAGCACCGGGCAGTGAATTCTGTATTGACTAAATTAAACAATTATACAGTAGTTTTAAAAGTTTTTTAAATATTTTGTAGCCTTAACCACTTGACGACCGCCTCACGCCGATGTACGTCGGCAAAGTGGCACGGACAGGCAAAATCACGTACAGTGTACGTGATTTGCCTTCCGCGGGTGGGGGGTCCGATCGGACCCCCCCCCGGTGCCCGAGGCGGTCGTCCTTTGTGCCCCGGCGATCGGTGGTGAGGGGGAGACCATCCGTTCGTGGCCCCCCCTCGCGATCGCCGCCGGCCAATCGAATCATTCCTTTGCTGCTGTATGCTAAACAGCAGCAAAGGAAATGATGTCATCTCCCCTCGGGTCGGTAATTTCCGTTCCGGCCCGAGGAGAGAAGACATCAATGTGAGTGCACCAACACACACACACACAGTAGAACATGCCAGGCACACAAAACACCCCGATCCCCCCCCCGATCGCCCCCCGATCCCCCCCCAATCACCCCCCCCCCCCCTGTCACAAACTGACACCAGCAGTTTTTTTTATTTTTTATTTTTTTTTTTTTCTGATTACTGCATTGGTGTCAGTTTGTGACAGTTAGTGTTGGGACAGTGAGTATTACCCCCCTTTAGGTCTAGGGTACCCCCCTAACCCCCCCTAATAAAGTTTTAACCCCTTGATCACCCCCTGTCACCAGTGTCACTAAGCGATCATTTTTCTGATCGCTGTATTAGTGTCGCTGGTGACGCTAGTTAGGGAGGTAAATATTTAGGTTCGCCGTCAGCGTTTTATAGCGTCAGGGACCCCCATATACTACCGAATAAATGTTTTAACCCCTTGATTGCCCCCTAGTTAACCCTTTCACCACTGATCACCGTATAACCGTTACGGGTGACGCTGGTTAGTTTGTTTATTTTTTATAGTGTCAGGGCACCCGCCGTTTATTACCGAATAAAGGTTTAGCCCCCTGATCGCCCGGCGGTGATATGCGTCGCCCCAGGCAGCGTCAGATTAGCGCCAGTACCGCTAACACTGACGCACGCAGCATACACCTCCCTTAGTGGTATAGTATCTGAACACATCAATATCTGATCCGATCAGATCTATACTAGCGTCCCCAGCAGTTTAGGGTTCCCAAAAACGCAGTGTTAGCGGGATCAGCCCAGATACCTGCTAGCACCTGCATTTTGCCCCTCCGCCCGGCCCAGCCCAGCCCACCCAAGTGCAGTATCGATCGATCACTGTCACTTACAAAAGACTAAACGCATAACTGCAGCGTTCGCAGAGTCAGGCCTGATCCCTGCGATCGCTAACAGTTTTTTTGGTAGTATTTTGGTGAACTGGCAAGCACCAGCCCCAGGCAGGGTCAGGTTAGCGCCAGTACCACTAACACCCACGCACGCAGCATACGCCTCCCTTAGTGGTATAGTATCTGAACGGATCAATATCTGATCCGATCAGATCTATACTAGTGTCCCCAGCAGTTTAGGGTTCCCAAAAACGCAGTGTTAGCGGGATCAGCCCAGATACCTGCTAGCACCTGCGTTTTGCCCCTCCGCCCAGCCCAGCCCAGCCCACCCAAGTGCAGTATCGATCGATCACTGTCACTTACAAAAGACTAAACGCATAACTGCAGCGTTCGCAGAGTCAGGCCTGATCCCTGCGATCGCTAACAGTTTTTTTGGTAGTATTTTGGTGAACTGGCAAGCACCAGCCCCAGGCAGCGTCAGGTTAGCGCCAGTACCGCTAACACCCACGCACGCACCGTACACCACCCTTAGTGGTATAGTATCTGAACGGATCAATATCTGATCCGATCAGATCTATACTAGCATCCCCAGCAGTTTAGGGTTCTCACAAACGCAGTGTTAGCGGGATCAGCCCAGATACCTGCTAGCACCTGCGTTTTGCCCCTCCGCCCGGCCCAGCCCAGCCCACCCAAGTGCAGTATCGATCGATCACTGTCACTTACAAAAGACTAAAACGCATAACTGCAGCGTTCGCAGAGTCAGGCCTGATCCCTGCGATCGCTAACAGATTTTTTGGTAGCGTTTTGGTGAACTGGCAAGCGCCAGCGGCCTAGTACACCCCGGTCGTAGTCAAACCAGCACTGTAGTAACACTTGGTGACGTGGCGAGTCCCATAAGTGCAGTTCAAGCTGGTGAGGTGGCAAGCACAAGTAGTGTCCCGCTGCCACCAGAAAGACAAACACAGGCCCGTCGTGCCCATAGTGCCCTTCCTACTGCATTCGCCAATCCTAATTGGGAACCCACCGCTTCTGCAGCGCCCGTACTTTCCCCATTCACATCCCCAACCAAATGCAGTCGGCTGCATGAGAGGCATTTTCTTTATGTCCTCCCGAGTACCCCTACCCAGCGAACGCCCCCAAAAAAGATATTGTGTCTGCAGCTAGCGCGGATATAGGCGTGACACCCGCTATTATTGTCCCTCCTGTCCTGACAATCCTGGTCTTTGCATTGGTGAATGTTTTGAACGCTACCATTCACTAGTTGAGTATTAGCGTAGGGTACAGCATTGCACAGACTAGGCACACTTTCACAGGGTCTCCCAAGATGCCATCGCATTTTGAGAGACCCGAACCTGGAACCGGTTACAGTTATAAAAGTTAGTTACAAAAAAAGTGTAAAAAAAAAAAAATATATATATATATATATATAAAATAAAAAAAAATAGTTGTCGTTTTATTGTTCTCTCTCTCTCTATTCTCTCTATTGTTCTGCTCTTTTTTACTGTATTCTATTCTGCAATGTTTTATTGTTATTATGCTTTATCATGTTTGCTTTTCAGGTATGCAATTTTTTATACTTTACCGTTTACTGTGTTTTATTGTTAACCATTTTTTTGTCTTCAGGTACGCCATTCACAACTTTGAGTGGTTATACCAGAATGATGCCTGCAGGTTTAGGTATCATCTTGGTATCATTCTTTTCAGCCAGCGGTCGGCTTTCATGTAAAAGCAATCCTAGCGGCTAATTAGCCTCTAGACTGCTTTTACAAGCCGTGGGAGGGAATGCCCCCCACCGTCTTCCGTGTTTTTCTCTGGCTCTTCTGTCTCAACAGGGAACCTGAGAATGCAGCCGGTGATTCAGCCAGCTGACCATAGAGCTGATCAGAGACCAGAGTGGCTCCAAACATCTCTATGGCCTAAGAAACCGGAAGCTACGAGCATTTTATGACTTAGATTTCGCTGGATGTAAATAGCGCCATTGGGAAATTGGGGAAGCATTTTATCACACCGATCTTGGTGTGGTCAGATGCTTTGAGGGCAGAGGAGAGATCTAGGGTCTAATAGACCCCAATTTTTTCAAAAAAGAGTACCTGTCACTACCTATTGCTATCATAGGGGATATTTACATTCCCCGAGATAACAATAAAAATGATTAAAAAAAAATAAAAATGAAAGGAACAGTTTAAAAATAAGATAAAAAAGCAAAAAAATAATAAAGAAAAAAATAAAAATAAATAAAAGCACCCCTGTCGCCCCCTGCTCTCGCACTAAGGCGAACGCAAGCGGCGGTCTGGCGTCAAATGTAAACAGCAATTGCACCATGCATGTGAGGTATCACCGCGAAGGTTAGATCGAGGGCAGTAATTTTTGCAGTAGACCTCCTCTGTAAATCTAAAGTGGTAACCTGTAAAGGCTTTTAAAGGCTTTTAAAAATGTATTTATTTTGTTGCCACTGCACGTTTGTGCGCAATTGTAAAGCATGTCATGTTTGGTATCCATGTACTCGGCCTAAGATCATCTTTTTTATTTCATCAAACATTTGGGCAATATAGTGTGTTTTAGTGCATTAAAATTTAAAAAAGTGTGTTTTTTCCCCAAAAAATGCGTTTGAAAAATCGCTGCGCAAATACTGTGTGAAAAAAAAAAATGAAACACCCACCATTTTAATCTGTAGGGCATTTGCTTTAAAAAAATATATAATGTTTGGGGGTTCAAAGTAATTTTCTTGCAAAAAAAAAAAACTTTTTCATGTAAACAATAAGTGTCAGAAAGGGCTTTGTCTTCAAGTGGTTAGAAGAGTGGGTGATGTGTGACATAAGCTTCTAAATGTTGTGCATAAAATGCCAGGACAGTTCAAAACCCCCCCAAATGACCCCATTTTGGAAAGTAGACACCCCAAGCTATTTGCTGAGAGGCATGTCGAGTCCATGGAATATTTTATATTGCGACACAAGTTGCGGGAAAGAGACAATTTTTTTTTTTTTTGCACAAAATTGTCACTAAATGATATATTGCTCAAACATGCTATGGGAATATGTGAAATTATACCCCAAAATACATTCTGCTGCTTCTCCTGAGTACGGGGATACCACATGTGTGAGACTTTTTGGGAGCCTAGCCGCGTACGGAACCCCGAAAACCAAGCACCGCCTTCAGGCTTTCTAAGGGCGTGAATTTTTGATTTCTCTCTTGACTGCTTATCACAGTTTCGGAGACCATGGAATGCCCAGGTGGCACAAACCCCCCCCAAATGACCCCATTTTGGAAAGTAGACACCCCAAGCTATTTGATGAGAGGTATAGTGAGTATTTTGCAGACCTCACTTTTTGTCACAAAGTTTTGAAAATTGAAAAAAGAAAAAAAAAAAAGTTTTTTCTTGTCTTTCTTCATTTTCAAAAACAAATGAGAGCTGCAAAATACTCACCATGCCTCTCAGCAAATAGCTTGGGGTGTCTACTTTCCAAAATGGGGTCATTTGGGGGGGTTTTGTGCCACCTGGGCATTCCATGGCCTCCGAAACTGTGATAGGCAGTGAAGAGTGAAATCAAAAATTTTCACCCTTAGAAATCCTGAAGGCGGTGATTGGTTTTTGGGGTCCCGTACACGGCTAGGCTCCCAAAAAGCCCCACACATGTGGTATCCCCGTACTCAGGAGAAGTAGCTAAATGTATTTTGGGGTGCAATTCCACATATGCCCATGGCCGGTGTGAGCAATATATCATTTAGTGACAACTTTGTGCAAAAAAAAAAAAAAATGTGTCACTTTCCCGCAACTTGTGTCAAAATATAAAATATTCCATGGACTCAATATGCCTCTCTGGAAATAGCTTGGGGTGTCTACTTTCCAAAATGGGGTCATTTGGGGGGGTTTTGTGCCACCTGGGCATTCCATGGCCTCCGAAACTGTGATAGGCAGTAAAGAGTGAAATCATAAATTTACGCCCTTAGAAATCCTGAAGGCGGTGATTGGATTTCGGGGCCCCGTACGCGGCTAGGCTCCCAAAAAGTCCCACACATGTGGTATCCCCATATTCAGGAGAAGCAGCAGAATGTATTTTGGGGTGCAATTCCACATAGGCCCATGGCCTGTGTGAGCAATATATCATTTAGTGACAACTTTTTGTAAATATTTTTTTTTTGTCATTATTCAATCACTTGGGACAAAAAAAATAAATATTCAATGGGTTCAACATGCCTCTCAGCAATTTCCTTGGGGTGTCTACTTTCCACAATGGGGTCATTTGGGGGGGTTTTGTACTGCCCTGCCATTTTAGCACCTCAAGAAATGACATAGGCAGTCATAAACTAAAAGCTGTGTAAATTACAGAAAATGTACCCTAGTTTGTAGACGCTATAACTTTTGCGCAAACCAATAAATATACGCTTATTGACATTTTTTTTACCAAAAACATGTGGCCGAATACATTTTGGCCTAAATGTATGACTAAAATTGAGTTTATTGGATTTTTTTTATAACAAAAAGTAGAAAATATCATTTTTTTTCAAAATTTTCGGTCTTTTTCCATTTATAGCGCAAAAAATAAAAACCGCAGAGGTGATCAAATACCATCAAAAGAAAGCTCTATTTGTGGGAAGAAAAGGACGCAAATTTCGTTTGGGTACAGCATTGCATGACTGCGCAATTAGCAGTTAAAGCGACGCAGTGCCAAATTGGAAAAAGACCTCTGGTCCTTAGGCAGCATAATGGTCCGGGGCTCAAGTGGTTAAAAAAGACACTGACTTATACAGAATAAAGCTGAGGGAGGGGCGCAGTTTGGCATCTTTGT
This sequence comes from Lithobates septentrionalis, assembly GCA_037952835.1. Classification (NCBI taxonomy): domain Eukaryota; kingdom Metazoa; phylum Chordata; class Amphibia; order Anura; family Ranidae; genus Lithobates; species Lithobates septentrionalis. The sequence goes on along the minus strand of JBBDGP010003545.1, from coordinate 570,496 downwards.
CCTGGGTAATTGATGACCTTGTCGCGGCACTGGCACTGTGATCTGTGCTGTATTTTGGCCTAGGCCGACAAGGCCCAGGCCATACCTCCCAACTTTTTGAGATGGGAATGAGGGACACCTATCAGCAAAAGTATGCAGGCATAGGACACACCCCTTTGCCACGCCCCTTTAAAGGAGAATTGTACAAAAAAACAAGATTGTTTAAACCCACAAGTGCTTTTTTTTACCACTACTATTCCTTTATATTGGCTTTTAAAATTTACAAATACAGCAACTTAGAAATCAGATGAAAGGTTTAGCGCTGGGAAACACTTTTTGAAAGATAAAAAGTGCATTTTATACACAACTATATGAATCAGACCAAAATGAGGGGCAAATGAGGGGGAAAGAGGGACAGAGGGACATTGCTTCAAATCAGGGACAGTCCCTCGAAATCAGGGGCAGTTGGGAGCTATGGCACTGTGGTCATTGCTTTATTTTGGCCTAGGCCGACTAGGCCCTGGCCTAGGGCGGCACTTTGCAGGGGGGGGCAAACCGCACCCAGCACATGAAAAAAGCCCTTCCTTCCACCTGAGTCAGCCTATTCATCGCCCGGGTTGCTGGCTGCAGCGTTCGGAGAGCGTCTGTCTCTCTCATGGAGTTCAGAGTGTGACAGTTCCTCCTCCTCCCCTTCCACACAGTCAGGAGAGCAGAGAGAGAGAGCTGGTCAGCTTCTCCAGGTGCACATAGAACCACGTCAGGGTAGATCGGATTGTGGCTAGAGCAGCGGACCTAACTACATAGTGTATAGCTTGGAGGGGTGAGAGTAAGAAACCGATCCTCTTCACAATCTGTCTCTCCAAGTCCAAACCTCATGCCACTTATCTGTGCTCCAGCTATCTGACTTTCTCCTATCCCCTGTTATCTGAAATAGAGACTCTCTGGTCATTATTATTAACCCTCTGTGCTTCTCTACTCTGCTACAATGGACACATGTACACTGCTGCTTACCTAAATGATTAACTCTTTAGGCTACTTTCACACTAAAAGTAGTGCCTGTAAAGCGCCTCTCCTGTCACTCCAGTGAGAAAATCTGAGTGCTTTCACACTGGGGCGGTGCGCTTGCGGGACCTTAACCGATTGCCGACCAGCAGCCGTCATTATACAGCGGCAGGTCGGCACGATCCCGCGAGCCATCGTAGCTATACGTCGGCTTGCAGGATCAGGATAGCAGGCGCGCGCACGCACCCGCTGCACTGTGGGGGTGCCCATGCTCGTGCCTGACGGTCCCAATGACCGTCGGCCACGAGCGATCGCGAGCACAAGAGGCAGAACAGGGACGTGTGTGTGTAAACAAATCCCTGTTCTGTTCTGTGAGGAGTGACAGATCGTGAGTTCCTAATAGCTAGGAACCATGATCTGTCATTTCCTCTAGGTCAGTTCCATCCCCCCCAGAGTTAGAAACACACACAGAGAACACATTTAACCCCTTCCCTGACAGTGACATTTTTACAGTAATCAATGCATTTTTATAGCACTGATCGCTGTATAAATGACAATGGTCCCAAAAATGTGTCAAAAGTGTCCGAAGTGTCTGCCATAATGTTGCAGTCCCGATAAAAATCACAGATCGCCGCCATTACTAGTAAAAAAAAAAATATTAATAAAAATGCTATAAATCTATCCCCTATTTTGTAGACGCTATAACTTTTGCGCAAACCAATCAATATACGCTATTTGCGATTTTTTTTTTTACCAAAAATATATAAAAGTATACATATCGGCCTAAACTGAGAAAAAAATTGCTTTTTTAAAAAAAAAATGGGGATATTTGTTATTGCAAAATGTATAAAATATTGTGTTTTTTTCAAAATTGAAGCTCTTTTTTTGTTAATAAAAAATACAAAAAATAAAAACCACAGAGGCGATCAAATACCACCAAAAGAAAGCTCTATTTGTGGGGGAAAAAAAATGTCATTTTTGTTTGGGTGCAACGTCGCACGACCACGCAATTGTCAGCTAAAGCAACGCAGTGCCGAATCGCAAAAAATGGCCCGGTCATTCAGCAGCCAAATCTTCTGGGGCTGAAGTGGTTACAAAAAGTCCTGCAAGGAGCATCTTTGGAGCAGTTTAGGAGTGGGGTATACACCACTCCTCCACCGCCCTGCCTGTTGGCCTTTAACCCTTTATTCGGTTTTAGCAGCCAAAAATCACCGCTAAAACGACGCCCGCGCCTCAGTGTGAAAGTGCCCTTACAGATTAATATCCGCAAGCTGGCGCTTCTGGAATCAATGGCATTTAACACCTTTGTGTCTGCTTGTATATGTGGTTACCTTTCATAGCTACCTGTATGGCTAAGGCGGCCTTCTGTTATTTCTCATTATAGATCAGTCTAGATATTATTGTCCATACCGCTGACTAAATTTCAGACTGACGGATATTTCTTTTTCTTTTTTTGTGTCTTTTTAACTACACGTGTCTCTATTCGGAATAAACAGCGCAGTTTGCTGAAAAGGCAAATGATTTTGCCCCACCTCCAATCTCTGTTGTGCCTGCCCCATCAGCTGCATCCATACTCTGACCCCTGATGCACACACAGACACACTTTTATGGTTGAACTAGATGGACTTGTGTCTTTTTTCAACCTGACTAACTATGTAACTTTCTGTGTGTATGTTAGGCTACTTTCACACTGGGGCCACGGCTGCGTTATCGGTAAAGTGCCGCTCGTTTTAGCTGCGCTTTACCATAATTTTAGTAGTGCTTTTCGGCCGCTAGCAGGGTGCTTTTAACCCCACAGAAGGGATTAAAAGCGCTCGTGTTGCAGCGCTTCCGAAGCACTTTGCAGGCACTTTGGAAGCACTTCCCATTCATTGCAATGGGCAGGGCAGTTTAAGAGCGCTGTATACAACGCTCCCAAACCGCCCCAAAGATGCTGCTTGCAGGAATTTTTCTAACGTCCTGCAAGCGCACCGCCCCTGTTGTGTTACACTATGTGATTTATAATGCTCTGTGTCTTTAAGATTTGTTCCCTCTGTCTATCTGAACTCTTTCTCTCACCGTAGTTCTGTATATTCTCCTCCCCTTCCTCTCTCTTATTCATTGTGCACAGTATACCTCATTGCTGTAACATCTTTACATGTGGCTTACAACTGCAACGTTTTTCTACCTATGGATACCCATCATTAAACGGAACATTCGAGAGGATTCATCGTCTGTCTTTCCATACAGTGAGTTATCCATTGAATTAAGCTGCCTGAATTAATGCAAGGGATAAATAGATCACCAGGTCATGTAGGCTCTATGTGAAGCTGAAGATAACATTTATTGCCTTGTAGTTGAGTCAGAACAGTAGAAAAACGAAGTTCCACAGCCTAATTACAAGATTTCTGCGTACAGTACTGTTACAGACAAGATTTACTGCCCTCATTGCAAGAAAGATTGAGACAGCAGCACATGGAATCTTCATAACCTGAGACCAGGCTTCAGGGTGTCATATTACAGCACACAGATCCTGCCTGCTTATCACTGAGACATTCTCTGCCTGTGTCAGCCATGAGTTACCACAGCTCTCAATGTGAATACACAGCCACTCCAACACAAGACACTGAGCCAACTGACTTACCCAAACGCTCAGTCAAACCCACCTGGAAAGTGATGGAGAATTATGAAGCCTTAAGAACTGAATTGTTTAATAGCTTGAAGCTATTTTGGGACAAGATTGACTTTGAATCAAATACAGTGTCTGTTGAACGTGAATTACTGACACTAGAGGGCGCCATTAAACAACTCTCTAGCTCTTATGAGCTCTATCAGCTTACCAGTGACAAGTTCATTAATGTCTTACAAAATATGAACACAGAACTTTCACTCGAGGAATTAAAGAATTTCAAGGCTCTTAATCTGGAAAGAGACGGTTTTATCCAGCAAACCAAATTAAAGGCAGAAGCAAAGTTAAAGCTGCTACAGGACACTGCATCTCACAGATCTGTTTCCACCAGACATTCTAAAAGGTCTTCTAGAAGTCATAGTTCAAGATACTCAACACTCAGTGAGCGACTTATTAGTGCCCGCGCTGAAGCGGAAGCCAGCAAAGTGCAGGTCGCATATGCAGAAAAGAGAGCAGAGTTGGAAACGGAGTCAGTGCTTCAGACCGCACGTCACAGAGCAACTATAGAAATCTTAAATGAACAGTGTAAACATGACGTAGCTATGGCAAGGCTAAGAGTTTTAGAGCAAGTTATCAGTGCAGACGAAGGTGCAAGTGAGAAAGACAGCATCAACCTAAACATAGCAGATATGGAAGATCCCCTCAAACGCACTAAAGACTATGTCCTAAGCCACTGCAGTATACACTCCATTGTCTCCAATGCTCCTGGCAACTTAGAAACTCCTTCACAGCTCCAAGTTAAAGAGGTTCCAGCAACTTCCTGCATGCAAAATCACTCCAATGCATTTCCTGCCTGCCTACCTAACCTTCCTTTTTATGTCATAGAGCATCAGAGCAAGCTGTAAGCAAGTCATCAATTTCCTGTCATCGGTACAGCATTGAATCAACGTACCATTGGAACAACCGACTTCAAGCAAGCAACTCACCTGAACGCATCTGCTGCACCATATTAACCTGTGTCCTTTAACAATAATGTCAAAGATAGTGCAATCAGCACCATTCAGCCAACAGCATCTCACATAAAGGCAGAGACAACTGAGACAGCAGAGTTTGTGAGGTACATACTTCGCAAAGAGCTCACAAAGACTGGTCTTACAAGTTTTGATGACCAACCTGAGAACTACAGAAGTTGGAAATGTGCTTTCAGAACTGCAATCAGCGATCTTGGCATTACAGCGGCTCAAGAATTGGATCTGCTGATTAGATGGCTTGGTCCTCTATCTGCTGCACGTGTTAAGCCATTAAGATCAGTTTTCATGGACAATCCTACAGCAGGCCTCATAGCTGCATGGGAGCGACTAGAGCAAAGTTATGGCAGTCCAGAAGCTATAGAAAATGCCTTGTTCATGCGCCTGGAAACCTTTCCAAAGATATCTGGTAAGGACAACAAGGAGTTCCAGAGATTGAGTGACCTTCTCCTTGAGCTTCATCTAGCCAAGGCAGACCCAAAACTACCTGGATTCAGTTACCTTGACACTGCAAGAGGGGTAAACCCAATCGTCTCCAAGCTCCCGTATGGTGTACAAGAGAAATGGTGTGCACTAGGATCATCATACAAAAAAGAGAACAAGGTTTCCTTCCCTCCATTCTCTTTCTTTTGCAACTTCATCAGGAAAATCGCAGAGACCAAGAATGATCCAAGTTTTTCCTACGGTGAGTACAGTCTCTTCTCACAATTTCCTAAGAGTACCAGTCTTCAGGGCAACTATAGAAGCCGTAGAGGCCCAGTATCCGTGAAAAAGACTGACATCCTTCCCACTCCTACCACAGTGGTGGCCACGGACAGACAGAGCAGGAAGATTGAAAACCCTAACAGAGAGTGTCCCATTCACAAGAAGCCACACCCCCTCAAAAAATGTATCGGCTTCAGGAAAAAGCCTCTTGAAGAGGGTAAGGAGCTTTTAAAGACATTTAGGGTATGTTTCAGGTGCTGTGCTTCTACCGAACATTTTGCAAGGGACTGTAATGTATCCATCAAGTGCATAGAGTGTGGCTCCGAAGAGCATGTGCAAGCTCTACATCCGCTTGAGCCCAGCTCTGCACAACCTGCTAACGCTCCTCCCAGGTTAACGCATGGCGGGGAGAATACAGACCAAGTGCCTAATTCTACCATAATTTCTTCATCCTGCACTGAAGTTTGTGGAGAAGACCGCTGTGAGAAGTCCTGTGCTAAAATATGCTTGGTGAACATATACCACAAGGACCAACCAGAAAAGACTCTAAAAGCCTATGCTATCCTAGACGATCAGAGCTATAGATCACTTGCAAAATCAGAACTATTTAATCTATTTGAAATACAAGGCGAAGCTCATCCTTACACCTTGGGTACCTGTAGTGGAACTACAGAGGTTTCTGGAAGAAGGGCTCATGGACTCATGGTATCTTCTCTCAAAGGTAACTTGCAATTACCTCTACCTACACTTGTCGAGTGCAATCAGATACCTGCTAACAGGGAAGAAATCCCTACTCCAGCTGCTGCTTTCCATCACCCTCACCTGAAGGTAATAGCAAATGAGATATCGCCGCTTGACAAAGATGCTCAGATCCTTCTTCTGTTAGGAAGAGACATTCTAAGAGTTCACAAGGTCCACAGACAAGTCAGTGGACCCCCAGATGCCCCATTTGCTCAGTGCATGGATCTAGGGTGGGTCATCATAGGCAACGTCTGTATAGGCAAGATGAAGAGACCTACCAACATTTCGTCATTTAAGACAAATGTTCTGCCAAATGGCCGAAACACTTACTTTGAGCCATGCCCACATCACTACTGGGTGAAAGAGAAGATAGCCAGCCACGGATGGCAACATGGTATCTCAGGTAACACAAGCCCATTTCTCCTGCCACGATGATGACTTTGGCTCTACAGTGTTTAATACAACCAGTGAAGATGACATACTGGCTCCTTCAACGGAAGACAAAGAATTCATCAAGGTAATGGACAATGAGTTCTTTCAAGACGACGCCAATAACTGGGTAGCACCCCTACCTTTTCGTCTCCCAAGAGAGAGACTGCTTAACAACTTGCAACAGGCCATCAGTAGATTCTCCTCCTTAAAACGGAACTTAAGCAGGAAACCAGAGATGCAAAGACACTTTGTGGACTTTATGCAAAATATATTTGACAGAGATCATGCAGAGCCTGCACCCCCACTAAAGGAGGGAGAAGAATGCTGGTACCTTCCATCCTTTGGCGTGTATCACCCACGTAAACCAGACCAAATCAGAGTTGTCTTTGATTCCAGTGCTCAGCATGAAGGTGTTTCTCTCAACAACATGCTCCTTACAGGGCCTAACTTGAACAACAGTCTAATAGGAGTCTTGATTCGCTTCAGACAAGAACCTGTAGCAGTTATGGCAGACATTCAACAGATGTTTCACTGCTTCATTGTCAGAGAAGACAACAGAAACTACCTCAGGTTTCTATGGCACAAAGACAACGACATCCACAAGGAAGTTATAGACTTTCGAATGAAGGTACATGTCTTTGGTAACAGTCCTTCTCCTGCAGTGGCAACTTATGGGCTAAGGAGAACAGCTCAGACTGGAGAAGAAGAATATGGATCTGATGCTCGTCAGTTTGTTGAAAGAAACTTCTACGTTGACGACGCACTCAAGTCTTTTCCAACCGCTATAGAAGCGATTGATCTCCTCACCAGAACAAAGGAGATGCTGGCTACAGCAAACCTTAGACTGCACAAGATTATATCCAACAGCCAGGAACTTATGAATGCCTTTCACTCTGAGGACTATGCCACCAGTCTAAAAAACTTTGATTTTGGTACAGATGTGCCTCCTGTACAGCGAAGTCTGGGTTTGTTGTGGAACATCGAACAAGACACATTCACCTTCTAAGTGTCAACTTGTGACAAACCCTTCACTAAGAGAGGAGTCCTGTCGGTGGTGAATAGCATCTATGACCCACTCGGTTTCCTTGCTCCAGTTACCATTCAAGGTAAGATTCTGCTAATACAGTTATCTACTGAGAACATAGACTGGAATACTCCCTTATCTAGTGAGAATCAACACAAGTGGGAAAGGTGGAGACATTCTTTAAAGTCACTAGAAAAACTTCAGATTTCCCGTTGCTATGTTCCAGGTTCTATTTCAACTGTTTACCGGAGGGGAATTCATATTTTCTCTGATGCATCAGTTGAAGCTATTGCTACTGTAGCCTATTTGAAGACCTCTGAAATGAATGGGGATTCACACTGTAGTTTTGTTCTTGGCAAGGCAAAACTCACTCCCAAACCTGCACATACCATACCAAGACTTGAACTTTGTGCAGCCGTGTTAGCAGTAGAAATTGCCGAAGTCATACAAAGTGAAATGGACACTAGAATTGATTTTTTCACCTTCTATTCAGACAGTAAGGTAGTACTTGGTTACATATACAACCAAACAAAACAGTTTCATGTGTACGGCAGCAACAGGGTTGAACGTATTAAGAGATTCTCCCTACCAAGTCAATGGCATTACGTTCCCACTGAACTCAATCCAGCTGACTGTGGGACCAGAGCCATGTCATCTGATGTTCTTCAGGACAGCTTATGGCTGTCACCTCCAAGGTTTTTGTGTGAGGACTCCTACTTACCCCCTACTGACAACATCTATGGGTTAGTAAGTCCTGAAGATGATAAGGAAATAAGAACTGTGAACATCTCACTCCACACTTCTGTAAATACAAAACAGAAGCTGTGGTCACACCGCTTTGAGCGTTTTTCCACCTGGTCATCTGCTGTAAGAGCCATCGATCGCCTAATTCATATTGCTCGCAGCTTTAGGAAGAACCCTGCGGCAGAGTGTCGTGGTTGGCACAGCTGTTCTGGACACTTTACAGCAGCAGATATTTCACACGCAGAAGAGGTAATAATCTGTTGTGTGCAACAAGAGGTGTATCAGGAGGAATTCGAGAGAATCAGAAATGGAACTGAATTGTCTAAAAACAGTTCTCTCTTCAATCTAAATCCTGTAGTTGACGCCAATCAGCTGCTGAGAGTTGGTGGCCGTATGACTAAATCTGACTTATGCAGCAAAGAAAGAAATCCTATAGTCATACCAGGGCAACATCATGTTACTACTCCTACTTCTAGTTCATCATCACCATGGACTGGTACATCATCAAGGCCGTCAGTTTACAGAAGGTGCCATCAGGTCAGCTGGCTTGTGGATCATTGGTATGAAAAGGTGTGTCTCCTCCTTGCTCTTCAGGTGCGTCAAGTGCCACAAGTTAAGAGGAAAACATCAACAGCAACAAATGGCAAGTCTTCCAGCCAATCGCCTAAGTACAGATCCACCCTTCACCTATGTTGGAGTAGATGTTTTCGGCCCATGGTCCGTCATCACTCGGAGAACTCGTGGTGGAGCTGCCAATAGTAAAAGGTGGGCTGTATTGTTTACCTGTCTCAGCATCCGAGCAATACATATAGAAGTAATCGAGTCTATGGATTCTTCTTCCTTCATCTGTGCCCTACGAATATTCTTTTCTGTCAGAGGACCAGTTAAGCAGCTGAGATCTGACTGTGGTACCAACTTTGTTGGAGCATGTAAAGAGCTACAATTGAACAATTTCCTGGCCAACAATGGATGTACTTGGTTGTTTAATCCTCCACATTCTTCACACATGGAGGATCTTGGGAACGAATGATTGGAGTAGCACAAAGAATTCTCGACTCCATGTTGCAGACTCACAAGTCTTTACCACTCACCCATGATACTTTGTCTACATTTCTCGCTGAAGTGTGTGCTATAGTGAACGCAAGACCTTTAGTGCCAGTATCTTCAGATCCTGATGCTCCAGTGATCCTTACTCCAGCTTCGCTCCTTACTCAAAAGATTGGGACTGCTGTAATATCTTCAAGTGAGATTGAACGCAAGGATATCTACAGGCGTCAATGGAAGCAGGTGCAGTATCTCACCAATGTGTTTTGGCATCGCTAGAGGAAGGAGTATCTTCATCACCTTCAAGGTCGTAACAAATGGCAAACATCTAAGCCTAATCTTAAGGTTGGAGATCTCATTCTTCTAAAAGACAAGGAAGTTTGTCGGAATGAGTGGCCTAAGGGTCTTATTACCAAGGTTATGCCCAGTGACGATAACAAGGTCCGGAAGGTAGAAGTCAAGGTAACCAAGGGAGGATCCACACGAACCTTCACTCGACCAATTACTGAGTTAGTACTCCTTTTGCTAGGTGAGTGACTTATGCAAGGACTAGCCATGCTGTTGGCACGGTGGGGAGTACATTGCTGCTATCAACAGGTTCTACTCTGAACTTTGGAATTCTTTGAAGACGTCATACGTCGGACTACATGTTCTTCTATCCTGTTGGACTTATGTTTATACTTGCTTGTTGCATGTTTTTCATTACAGGTTCCAGGACATTTAACAGTATTGGACTTATTGAATATATATATAATTGTTTATGGTTATGAAATCTAAAGATTTCACATGGGGAGTGTTGTGTTACACTATGTGATTTATAATGCTCTGTGTCTTTAAGATTTGTTCCCTCTGTCTATCTGAACTCTTTCTCTCACCGTAGTTCTGTATATTCTCCTCCCCTTCCTCTCTCTGATTCATTGTGCACAATATACCTCATTGCTGTAACATCTTTACATGTGGCTTACAACTGCAACGTTTTTCTACCTATGGATACCCATCATTAAACGGAACATTCAAGAGGATTCATCGTCTGTCTTTCCATACAGTGAGTTATCCATTGAGTTAAGCTGTCTGAATTGATGCAAGGGATAAATAGATCACCAGGTCATGTAAGCTCTATGTGAAGCTGAAGATGCCATTTATTGCCTTGTAGTTGAGTCAGAACAGCCCCAGTGTAAAAAGTCACACTGGAATGAATGGGGGGGGGGTGGTTTTGGGGCATTATTTAGAGCCTATTTCTAGCGCTAAAACACCTGAAAACCACTTCAGTGAGAAAGTAGCCTTAAGGTGTGTAGGACAGGTGGCAAGTTGGGGTACACACACACTAGAAGCTGGAAAATTGGTGAGTACGTTTAAACACCACCTCCTCCTAGACAATTACACTAATGCCCCCCTCTGCTGCTCTGATTGAAAAAGACTGCCACTCTTCTGAAAAGCAATCCACACACAGATTTATTTTCAGAGGCACTTGACAGGCAGTGAGGAGGCGATTTGCTGTCTCCTCACATTTGTATTAAAACCCTAAATGCTGCAGCACAGACCCTTTTTATTTGAATGAGTTTCATCTAGTAATAGTGGGTTGTAATTCTTGAGAGTAGGTGCAAAGATTATTGCAGGCTTGTAGGGGCCAAAGTGCATAACATTGCCCAGGGTCTCATGATGCTACTAAGATGGCCCTGGATGTTTGGAAGGGAAGTTTAAAGCCCAGCAGCCAGAAAAAGAAAGCTGCCAATAGCTGATGCATTCCCATCCATCCACTTTGTTCCTAAGAAATGTATTAGGAAAAAGCTGAGTGGCATAACTATGTGTAAACCTGTGCCGTGCATCCTCCTAATGCTCTGCCTACCCTCCTCCACAGCATCCTTACATATCGCAACTTCCTCCCTGCCCAGGCTCTGTGTTGATAGGAGAGAGAGGGACGAGGGGAACCCCCAGACCAGGTACAATTAGAATGCAATTGGAGACTTTTATTGGGCACTGGTGAGGCTGCATTGGTGGGCACAGATCAGGCTGCATTGGTGGGCACTGGTGAGGCTGAGCTGAGGGACACTGGTGAGGCTGCATTGCTGGGCACTGATGAGGCTGCACTTGTTACCCACTTTTAATATAGGGAGAGGAAGAGGTGGAGCCTAAAGAGGAAGGGGTGTGGTTTACAGATGACAGGGGAGGTCTTTAACAGGAAGGGGTGTGGCATTGACAGGAAGGGGAAGGTCATATTTAAATTAGGGGGTGTATGAGTTTAGTCAGGCCTAGGGTAGCACAAAACCTAAATACACCACTGACTGTGGTTCCGCTCACTGGCCACTAAATCTCAGCCATGTACCTGTAGAGCTATGGTGAAGTGGAAGCTGGTAGGTGGGACTGAAGCATACAAGCACTCAACACTCCAAGCTGGTTAATGTGCTGGGCAATATTTTGACAGTATTTTCTGTGGATTGGCTGACCCATGTGCACCTGCTAGTAATAAATGTATCTAAACAGTTGATATTTCTACTTTGCTTGCTAGATTTGGTCTTGATATACACTTTGTATAGTAGACCGGAGGTCTTCAGCTACCTTTGAGAGAGTTTTGGGTTTTGGTTCCAGTTAATTCATTGCTCTAGATGTCCCAAGATGGGATCTTTGTTGGACTAGAATTACGGACCACATTTCCCCTGGTGTGGCAGTGTGGCTTCACATACACCAATACATGACCACCCACCTAATATTGAGTAGGTCCCCCTTTGCCACAAAAACAGTCCTGAATTATTGAGACGTGGATATCACTAGATCTCTGAAGGTATGCTGTGGTATCCAGCACACGGATATCATTAGCAGAACCTTTAAGTCTTGTGAGCTGGGAGGTGGGGCCTCCATGGATTGGACTTGTTTTTTTAGCACATCCCGAAGATGCTCAATTGGACCTTGCACTAGTTGTTTTCTTCCTAAAACTATTCTTAAAACATTTTTGCACTGTGGCAAGGCATATTATCCTGCTGGATGTTAAAGAAAAATCCATAATGTTAATGTCAAGACCCAAGGTTTCCCAACAGAACCTTGCCCAAAGCATCACACAGCCTCCACCGGCTTGCCTTCTTCCTATACTGCATCCTGGTAGCATCTCTTCCCCAGATAAGCGATGTACACACACACCCGGTCATCCACATGATGTAAAAGAAACCGTGATTCATAAGACCAGGCCAGTATACAAAGCCTAAAAAGTTTGGTGAATGGTATCAAAAAACAAAACAGAAAATACAAACAAATTACCTTTAATGGCCTTCAAAATAATTGCCATCCAACACACTTTTGGCAATGTTCATAAAGCTTCTGGAAACTTTTGGCAAAGGCCTCTTTAGGAATTGATCGCAGAACCGCTGTCACACATTCTTGGACTGCTGCCACGTCTGCAAAACGTGTGCCTTTCATGACGCTTTTCAGGGGGACTTCTGCAGGCGACTCTTTTTGGGTCACAGGGAAGACGGTCCAGTGATTGCTGCTTGAATTCAGTATCGAACTGGTAGCATCAGGTCTCATCCCCTGTGACGATGGTTCGCAGAAAGGATGGATCCTGGTCATACATGGTAATGAAATCTCCAGATGTTTCCAACCGTTTTTGCTTTCTGTTTGTCTGTCAGCTTGTGCGGCACAAACTTAGAACAGATCTTCCGCATACCCAAATCTCCGTGGACAATGGTGCGCACTGTGTCCTTGCTAATGCCCAATTCCTCTGCCATCAATCCTAGAGTCAGTCACCGATCTCGTGCCAGCATTTGCCACACTTGTTCGATCATGTCTGGGGTTCTGCTTGTCGACGGCTGAACCGAATGTGGCTCATACTCAGTAGTTTCCTTCCCATCGCGAACGTGCTTGAACAAATCTTAACACATTTTCTGCTCACGACTTCTGTCCCGTACACTTGCACCACCATTTCATGAGCCTCCGTCACCGTTTCCCCCAATTAGTAGTAGAACTTGATGTTCACTCATTGCTCCATTGAACTGTGACCCTACCTGTCACACTGACTATGTTGGCCTGCCCAGAGTGGGTTTACCCTGCCAGTCACAGGAACTCCGTGCTAAGTGGAGCTTCTCGACATGTCTCTGGATAGCTATGTGCATGCGCACGCAACTGTCCCATGTTGCCGTTGAGATATTGGACCATTCACTGAACATTTTATACACACCTCATACTAGGACGCTGAGAAACCCAGGGTCAAACTTAGAAAAGGGAGAGGAGAGGCACTCTTCAAGATTCACCACATACACTAGAGTAATGTAATATTGGTAAAGTCAGAAGGATCACCATAAATCCTTTTATAAAGCAAATCAAGTAGAAGATTCGGGGTCTGTATTAGTGAAAGGAGTGTCTTCCCAAATATCCCACACTTTATGACATTTTGTGGGACATCCCATTGAAAGTAAGTAGCCTTATATAATGGCAGAGTCGAATTGACTAGCCTTTTTCAAAAGTCAAGAGTAGGGGCGGCCGAGGATTTCCATTTGGGCACAACAACTTTCCTGGCGTAAAACATTAATAGCCCCATATTATAATACAAGAAAATTCCCAGCACCCTTAGCAGTTAGTCGGCTAAACAAAGTCCAAACTGTTTTAACAGAGTTTTTGTTGCATACATTTTGCAAATACATATACTGTGATTAAGCCTATTTGGTAGATGAGCGTACTTTTGTTTAGTTGGTAGTTTGAATATTATACCCTGTGTGTTTTTAGTTTTGTGCTTTACCTATGTGCAGTGCCGAGCCTGGGAATGCCCAATAGGCTCTATTTTATATTCTAATCTTTAAATGAATAAAAAGAATGAAAAAAAAAGTAGATGGGAGTCGTCAGTTTTACTTGAAGAAAAGTCTCTTTATTTCACAAAATGCTTCATGGCTCAACTTGGCAATTTGTCAGTTCAGGGTGAACCCAAAGATAATTTCCTTGGAGCAATGATGTTATCAAGTCCAAGGGGGTTGATTGACACAAAGGATTTGTACAAGGTTACATAATTTTCCAGCATATCTGATGCCCTGGAAATGGTTATTTTACCTTTTAGGACACCAACCTACCCCCCATGCTGCTTTTTTTTCCCCACATGTATTTTTATGTTATAGCATTGAACTCTATCTGGTTATTATTGCTGTAATGTATGGTAACATCTACAACTTGTTTATTTGTGTGATTTGGTATCTCCCTGTCTTCCTCTCGAGTTTAGTGCTAGTTAGTGAAGTCCTAATTAGACCCTCTCTGATTTTTTTCATGTTCCCTCAGTCAGTGTTTTTACAGAGATGGATCTTAGGAATGTTATTGTCTTCTTACACTTCAACAGAAACATTCCTTGTAATATCTGTGAAGCATTACATCGCATTCAACTTTAGTGTCCTATTGAAGAGTTAAGCTGCCTGTGGATGGTGCCAAGTAAGCAGTGACCACACTGTCCACAAAGACCGGGTCTATGGATGTATGTCAATTCATAAAGTGGCATCTGAAACTAAACACTACTGATGGTAAAAGAGTCTCACCACACTGATACCATCATTATTCTGCTCTCTGCCTTCTTATAACATAAAGCATCTTATGCTGGACTAACATTTCTGTGCTATAGAGTAGAGTTTTACTCATTCATAGTGCCGACCCCCTTCCATCCAGTCTAAATTCTGTTGTAGATGGGGATTTCAAGAAGCTAAGACAAATTCAAATACTTATACTATATACTGTGTATTTATTTTCTTTTAATCAATACATTAATGGAATAGAGAATGGTATTTTAAAAATGCCAGGACATCAACTGGTCACTCTCTGCAGCCCTGCCATAAGGCTGGGTTCACACTGAAGATCGCAGGGGCTCACAGCAGGAGTCCGGTGCGTCTCCATTCACCGTTTCAGGTCTGATTTCAGCCTGAATTCAGACCTGAAATGGACCAAAAGACGCACAGGGCCCCTGTGCAAATTACACCGGAGCCGCTGCAAAGATGTGTGAACCGGCTCCATAGAGAGCCGGTCACAATCTCCTGCTATGTGAATTGGATGCAGGGAAACCCACATCCAATTTGCAATAGTGTAAACCCAGCCTAAAGCTATAACTTCTTCAAATATGGAAGGTGAATTACAGCAAAATAGGAGAAGCAAAATTATAGAGGGGGTTTTAAGGGCACCAAATAAAATTACCGATGTGATAAAATACAAAAGTTTATTATATGCTGGGTTAAAAAACAATGTATAGGTAAAAATTCATACAAAATACATATACATGATCCATATAGAAAACACAAAAAAAAATATCCATCCATCCCTAGAACATGAATGCCCAGGGGGGACCCCTACGCATTTCAACCCGCTAAGTGTTCTTCAGGAGGTTCTTTTGAACAATAAGATGGATAGGTTCTGTAAAGTAAGCAGCAACCAACAACTAAAATGAAAAAAATGTATAGGTATACAGCATACAATCTTCACAATGCTTTATACTTTATACAGTGCTTCTTGATATCAGGTTATTTTCCCTTGAATTACCCCCATGCTACTGGGTCATCTGGAAAATGTCCTGGTGGTGCCGTCATATTTTTGGCCTTCAACTGACACATTGTGAGTTATATCTGTGAAAATTGTATGCTGTATACCTATATATTTTTTCTGTGTTTTTTCCATTTTTCTTGTTAGTTGTTGTTTACTTTATAGAACCTATCCATTTTATTGTTCAAAAGAACCCCCTGAAGAAGACGCAGCAAGTTGAAACATGTAGGGGTCCCTCCTGGGCATTCATGCTCTAGTATTTTGTATGAACTTTTACCTATACATTGGTTTTTAACCCATCATATAATAAACTTTTGTATTTTCATTGTACTTTCATTAATTTTCATTGGTGCCCTTAAAATTCCCTCCATAGTCTTGCTTCTCCTATTCCATTTTGGGATATGTCACCGTAGGCATATCTGATAGATTTGAAGCATTAGAGCAAAAGGCAGGCAAATTTAGCACCTGTAAATGAGCCTGGGTTTGCTTCCTATAATATATCTGCCCCGTCGTACTGCTTTACTATTTATTTTACAAATGGATGAGCATTATATGTATATATATATATGCATCTTTTACAGTATATACAGATTTTTTGTATTTGCTCATAGTTATATTTTAATGACACAGTTCCGTACCTGATATCTGATTGAATACCAAATAGATGGGATAGAATATCAGGCTGTACAATATTCGCATTTGTCATTGTTTGCTGTTTTCATTTGATTGTTCCTATTGCAGTTTATCGTACATCACTGATCTCTAAAGATCAGATTTATTTTTTTTTCATATATGAAAGACGGAACATGCGAAATCCCAAGGCCTTTCGCTCTCAGTATAACACAATCCTGTGACCTTTTTTTATATAATTCTCTATAAGACAAACATTGTTTTTTTAATGACATGAAGTAACTCAATATACTATTTGAACCTACTATAAATAGGAAGTGTATTATATAGTTTATGAATTCCATACATTGGAGCTGACAGCTTATGTCTCTGGGCACTTTCAAAGAAGCATAGGAATCTACTACACATTAAAAAGGCTTGTCCAATATTTCCTATTAGACTATGTTACTTAGATTCTAATATTATTCTTTTTAGGAAACGTAAAAAAAAAAAAAGCACAAAATGATCTGTATTATTTATTAGGACGTAAGAAGGTCCCTGATTCAAATTTATATACACGTACCGGTACACCTTGCTAGTACTGGTTTTAACCCCCTTATGCCTTCAGAACTGCCGTCATTCTTCATGGCATAGATTCAATAAGGTGTTGGAAACATTCCTCAGAGATTTTGGTCCATAGTGACATGATAGCATCACGCAGTTGCTGCAGATTTGTCGGCTGCACATCCATGATGTGAATTTCCTGTTCCACCACATCCCAAAGGTGCTATTGGATTGAGATCTGGTGACTGTGTGTTGGGTCACCTGAGGCCAGGTGACAGATTCACACCATTGGGATCAGGAGAGCACCGCTAAGGTTGTGGACCCTTCGGCTGAGTGCTGCGGATGGAGCTCTGGGTGGTTGAGGAAAGCAGCTCCACCTGAGCACCGACACGGATCGAACAGGGAGCTAGAGCATAAGATTACCCAGGGTGTGGAGTCTAAGAGCCAGCGGGTTTTCACCGGAGCCTTGGATGGTGAGGATGGACTTCGCCGCAGCTGACTTCAGGTCACGGCCCCCAGGGTCTCCCAGCTCATGCTCACGGCAGGCTCTGGTGGATGGAGAGGAAGCAGCAGTTCAGGGCAGCAAAAAGTAGTCAGAAGGACAAGCTGAGAGTCGGGGCAACAAGCAGACAGGGATGGTCAGGAGAACAAGCCAAAGGTCAGGGTAACAAGCACACAGAAATAGTCAGGAGAACAAGCCAAAGGTCAGGGTAACAAGCACACAGAAATAGTCAGGAGAACAAGCCAAAGGTCAGGGTAACAAGCACACAGAAATAGTCAGGAGAACAAGCCAAAGGTCAGGGTAACAAGCACACAGAAATAGTCAGGAGAACAAGCCAAAGTCGGTACACCGAATCAAACATAGAGCACACGTAAGAAACACACAGGGGAGCCTAAACACACTTTTGCTCGGGCAAGGCTGGCTTGCAGTGCAAGGTGTTAAATAGTGTTTCCTGTTAGAGGTTTGGGTGGAGCCATGCTGAGAGAATATTACTTTAACATGCAGGTAAGCAGACAGACAGGGCATGAAACTGCAGATTCATGACAGTGTCCCCCTCTTACGAGGCTTCCTCCTCCCTCGCTTGTGCCCAGGCTTGGAGGGGAACCTTAAATGAACCCTCCTCAAAAGATGAGGTGCAAAAACATCAGATGCAGGGATCCAAGACCTCTCCTCAGCACATCCTAATTATCCTCAGAGACCGGAACCGAGGTAGGGAGAGGACGAGAGAACTTATTGAGGATTCAGGAGGGAAACATGAAAGGAGTTTGAGATCTTGAGACTTTTAGGGATCTGAAGTGTAAAACAAACCGGATTTAACTTAGAAATTACAGTGTACGGGCCAATGAATCTTGGAGCAAATTTCAGAGAAGGAACCCAGAGCTTGATGTTCCTGGTGGAAAGCCAGACTTTGTCTCCAGGCTGTAGAGATGGCGGTTTATGCCTACGACAGTCGGCAAAACCTTTAAAATTATCAGCAGCTTCCTGGAGGAGCAGGAAAGAAGGAAGGAAGGAAGGAAGGAGGAAGAAGGTGTCTTCCATAAACTGTGGGAAAGGGTGTCTTCTGAAAACTGATATTAACATGATTGTTGTGAGAGAATTCTGCCCACAGGAGTAGAGAGGACCAATCGTCATGATGAGCAGAGACTAAAGTGTGGAGAAAAACCTCTAACTCCTGATTAATCCTCTCAGCCTGTTCATTGGATTGAGGATGGTACAAAGAGAAAAAATCCAAGACAATATTGAGGGATTTGCAAAAGCCTCTATATACAGTATATACACTATATTACCAAAAGTATTGGGACACCTGCCTTTACACACACACATGAACATTAATGGCATCCCAGTCTTAGTCCATAGGGTTCAATATTGAGTTGGCCCACCCTTTGCAGCTATAACAGCTTCAACTCTTCTGGGAAGGCTGTCCACAAGGTTTAGGAGTGTGTCTATGGGAACGTTTGACCATTCTTCCAGAAGCGCATTTGTGAGGTCAGGGACTGATGTTGACGAGACGACCTGGCTCACAGTCTCAGCTCTAATCTATCCCAAAGGTGTTCTATCGGGTTAAGGTCAGCACTCTGTGTGAGCCAGTTAAGTTCCTCCACCCTAAACTCACTCATCCATGTCTTTATAGACCTTGCTTTGTGCACTGGTGCGCAGTCATTTTGGAACAGGAAGGGGCAATCCCCAAAATATTTCCACAAAGTTGGGAGCATGAAATTGTCCAAAATGTCTTGGTATGCTGACGCCTTAAGAGTTCCCTTCACTGCAACTAATGGGCCAAGCCCAACTCCTGAAAAACAACCCCACACCATAATCCCCCCTCCACCAAATGATTTAGACCAGTGCACAGAGCAAGGTCCATAAAGACATGGATGAGCAAGTTTGTGGTGGAGGAACTTGACTGGCCTGCACAGAGTCTCAACCTCAATCCGATAGAACACCTTTGGGATGAATTAGAGTGGAGACTGCAAGCCAGGCCTTCTTGTCCACATCGATGCCCGACCTCACAAATGTGCTTCTGGAAGAATGGTCAAACATTCCCATAGACACACTCCTAAACCTTGTGGACAGCCTTCCCAGAAGAGTTGAAGCTGTTATAGCTGCAAAGGGTGGGCCAACTCAATATTGAACCCAACGGACTAAGACTGGGATGCCATTATGTTCATGTGTGGGTAAAGGCTGGCATCCCAATACTTTTGGTAATATAGTGTATTTTTTAGGCAGAGGCCCTGGAGAATAAAATGGTGTGTGTTGCATTTTTTTATGTTCACAATATTTGTTCAGCGGTTTATCAAGTGCAAATTCTCATGAAAAAATATGCCCTGTACACACGATCGGACTTTCCAACGGAAAATGTAGGATCGGGGCTTGTTTGTGTGTAGGCTCCATCTTATTTTTTCCATTGGAATTTCCGACACACAAGGTTTGAGAGCTGGATCCAAAATTTTCCGAGAACAAAATCCATTCGCGTAAATTCTAATCGTGTGTAGGACAATTCCGATGCACAAAGTGCCACGCATGCTCAGAATCAAGCAGAAGAGCCACACTGGCTATTGAACTTCATTTTTCTCGGCTCGTCGTATGTGTTGTACGTCACCGCATTCTTGACATTCGGAATTTCCGACCAACTTTGTGTGACCGTGTTTATGCAGGACAAGTTTGAGCCGTCGGAAAAAATCTGATGGATTTTGTTGTCGGTATGTGCGATCTTGTGTACAGGGCAATACAGTTTATTGAAGATGAAGTTAGAGAACACAAACACAATACATTAGCCAATTTTTTGTCAAAATCTAAAAGATTAAGTTATGGCACGTAAATAGATACCAAACATGTCATGATTTCAAATTGGGCACACCTGTAGAATGGTGACAGTCTATTCCATGGCACACCTATAACATTTAGTGAGCTGGCCATATCATTGAGAAGAGAAGCCAACCTATCTCTATGGACCCCGGGACCACAGTGCACAAAGTCAAGGGAGTGAGTCCAGCGTGCAATGCACACAGAATTTATAACTTCAAAATGTATATCCAAAACTGATATTCTAGTTATATATTCTCCACAAAAAAATGCAATAAGGAGTAAGGAGAATGGGACCCCTTTCGGAATTTTACCTTTTCAACATCTACAAAAAACAGATTGAGACTAAGAAAGTTGACGTTCAATGCACAAATTGTTTTAAGCCTATCTGCAGACACTTCCTTGTCGAGCTGAGTTCAGGTTGCTTTCAATTCTCCAGGGTGATGTGACGGGAAGGAGAGGCCCCAGACAATATTGCGATATGTCTGCCTTGCAGTGCTAATTATTTATGAAGTTATTATTACAGCAGTCACAGTGCAGTCTGCTTGTCTTCCTTGGCGTCACACATTTGTTTCTATGTCTTCTTTTGCTTCATCTTCACCGTGTTGGAAAAAAAATCCACCTCGGCTTATGATTAGAGAGTTTTGGGACACAGCTTGTTCCTGCTACAGGAGAAGAGAATCCATGAAGAAAGTCTAATGCTGTCCCATACTCATGGCGGTTTTTAGGCAATTTAAATCGTTATCAATTGGTTTTTAATGGAAAGAATGGCCAAACATATCAAGGCATTCCTTTGACAACGTTTCCAAGCTGATCTTCAGGCAAAAATCCAAAAACACAGTTAAAATACATATAAGGGAGCTATTTTACCTGGCGATTTGTATTTTAGTCCATCCACTCCTGATATTCACACAGCCTACCAGATGGCACAGCCAGCCTGGTGTCTTGACTATCTCTGCACCACACCACAGATAGGTCACCTTCCTGCCCCCGGCCTGTGACTGGACACTGATAGGCATAGATGTGCGCAGCCTATTGCATTAGGATGTGCACCCCAAAGCTCAAACGTGTGTGTGTATATATACTGTATACATACACGATATTGTCAAAAGTACTGGGACACATGCCTGTACACACACATGAGCTTTAATGGCATCCCTGTCTTTGTCCGTAGGGTTCAATATTGAGTTGGCCCACCCTTTTCAGCTTCAATATTTCTGGGAAGGCTGTCCACAAGGTTTAGGAGTGTATCTATGGGAATGTTTGACCATTCTTACAGAAGTGCATTTGTGAGGTCAGGCACTAATAATGGATGAGAAGACCTGGCTCGCAGTCTCCGCTCTAATTCATCCCAAAGGTGTTCTTTTAGGGTTGAGGTCAGGACTCTGTGTAGGCCAGTCAAGTTCCTCCACCCCAAACTCGCTCATCCAGGTCTTTATGGACCTTGCTTTGTGCACTGGTCCAAATCATTTGGTGGAGGAGGCATTATGGTGTGCGGTTGTTTTTCAGGGGTTGGGCTTGGCCCCTTAGTTCCAGTGCGCACCAGTGCACAAAGCAAGGTCCATAAAGACATGGATGAGCGAGTTTGGGGTGTAGGAACTTGAATGGCCTGCACAGAGTCCTGACCTCAACCTGATAGACCACCTTTGGGATGAATTAGAGCGGAGACTGCGGGCCAGGTCTTCTCATTCACATCAGTGCCTGACCTCACAAATGCGCTTCTGGAAAAATTATCATATATTCCCATAGACACATTGCTAAACCTTGTAGACGGCCTTCCCGAAAGAGTTGAAGGTGTTAAGCTGCAAAGGGTGGGCCAACTACAGACTAAGTCTGGGATGCCATTAAGGCCCCTTTCACACTGGGGCGGTTTGTAGGAGCTATTGCGCTAATAATAGCGCCTGCAAACCGACCCGAAACAGCCGCTGCTGTCTCTCCAGTGTGAAAGCCCCGAGGGCTTTCACACTGGAGCGGTGCGCTAGTAGGACGGGATAAAAAGTCCTGCTAGCAGCATCTTCGGAGCGGTGAAGGAGCGGTGTATACACCGCTCCTGCCAATTGAAAACAATGGGCAGCGCGGCTTTACCGCCGGCAAAGCGCCTCTGCAGAGGCGCTTTGCGATGGTTTTTAACCCTTTCTCGGCCGCTTAGCGGGGGGTAAAACCGCCCCGCTAGCGGCCGAATACGGACAGTAAAGCACCGCTAACAATAGCGGCGCTTTACCGCCGACGCTGCCCCCTGCCCCCTGCCCCAGTGTGAAAGGGGCCTAAAGTTAATGTGCATGTAATGGCAGGTGTCCCAATACTTTTGATAATATAGTGTATATACAGTGTCAGTAGAGCAGTAGACTGTATCAGTAGAGCAGTATACTTGTCAGTAGGACAGTGGACAGTGTCAGTAGTTTTTTCTTGTTTTACTCTTTTTTTTACAAATATATGTTTCTTTTTTTATTATTGTTTTGTTTTTCAATCTGCTTGGAATTCAGCTTCAAATCTTTTTCACAATTTCCACAAGAAAATGGTGCTAGGTTGCATTGACCTGTTCAGTCATTTTTTAGGATGAAAAAGGTCGGTTGAAATTGTCTGAAAATTGCCAGATGTGCCTGGCCATCCTGAGGAATCTGTTTCCATTACAGACCAGTTTTCAGAACAAGTACTCCGTTCATTTTCTCACAAATGTATAAAAGCATGGAGAGAATTTTGGCGTACTTTAAAAAAACGTTGGCCTTGGACCTGACAATGTTGTACTTGATGGATAATAAAACATGCAGAAGAAAAGCTGGTGTGTTGTATGATGTGTTTTATTTTCTTTTTAATAAAGATCTACATCATGAATATTCAGGAAATGGGTTTTGTAATAAAGTAGAGCTTTAAAAGGTAAAGCAATTTCAAAAGTTTGCAATCTTTTTACTTTACTTACTTTACTTTACTTACTTTACTTTACTTACTTTACTTTACTTACTTTACTTACTTTACTTACTTTACTTTACTCTTTTTACATCTGCTGCTTTCATTTAGATCAGAGTTCTTCAAACTACGGCCCTCCAGTTGTTCAGGAACTAAAATTCCCATCATGCCTAGTCATGTCTGTGAATGTCAGTGTTTTATAATGCCTCATGGGATGTGTAGTTCTGTAACAGCTGGAGGGCCGTAGTTCGAGGATCCTTGATTTAGATAATATCTGGCCTGCCATGAAGGCCCTTGTTTAGGACATCCCCATTATAGGGTGACAACAGACTTCTGCTTGCTTGTTGCAGTTTGCAACGGATTTGCCGTAGAGCAGGGATGTCAAACCTGCGGTCCACAGGCTGCATGCGGCTCAAGACGGCTATGAATGCGTTCCAACACAAAATCATAAACTTACATAAAGTGATATTAACCACTTCAGCCCCGGGAAAATTTTCCCCCTTAATGACCAGGCCAATTTTTGCGATACGGCACTGCGTCGCTTTAACTGACAATTGCGGAGTCGTGCGATGTTGTACTCAAACAAAATGTATGGTTTTTTTCCCCCCACAAATAGAGATTTCTTTTGGTGGTTTTTGATCACCTCTGCGGTTTTTATTTTTTGCGCTATAAACAAAAAAGAGCAACAATTTAAAAAAGAACACAATATTTTTTACTTTTTGCTATAATAAATATCCCCAAACATTTAAAAAAAAAAATTTCTTCTTCAGTTTAGGTCGATATATATTCTTCTACATATTTATGATAAAAAAAAAATCATAATAAGCGTATATTAAATGGTTTGCACAAAAGTTATAGCGTCGACAAATTAGGGGATAGAGTTATGGTATTTTTATTATTATTTATTTTTTACTAGTAATGGCGGTGATCTGCTATTTTTATCGGGTCTGAGACATTGCAGGGGACAAATCGGACACTTTTGGCACTTTTTTGGGACCATTGACATTTATACAGCGATCAGTGCTTTAAATAGTCACTGATTACTGCATAAATGTCACTGGCATCTAAGGGGTTAACACAAGGCAGCGATCAAGGGGTTAAATGTTTTCCTTATGTGTGTTCTAACTGTGGGGGGAATGTGGCCGATAAGAGGAGGAGAGAGATTGTTGTTCCTACTTGGTACACGATCTGTTTCCTTTCCCCTGACAGAACCGGGATTTGTGTGTTTACACACACAGATCCCGGTCCTCGCTCTGTCACCAGCAATCGCGGGTGCCCGGCGATCATCGCGCCCGCCGGGCACTCTATTCGGCTCTGGGGACACGCTGCTACAGCGTCTTAAAGGGCCAACGTTCAGCTACGGCGGCTCATGCAGGAGAGCCAACCTGCCCCAGTATATCTGCGGCAGCTGGTCGGGAAGAGGTTAAAGGCTTGAGTTTTGCCGACCACCCCATAGCAGATTTACTACTACAGGGCGGCCGTGCTGTGCAGAATCATGTGTATATACGTGATTCTGCACTTCTGGGTATCGGGCGCAAGTGCGTGCCGCCAGAGTCTCGCTCCCGCTGTGATCTTCCACACCAGGAGCTGATCAGTGGGTCCCGTGGACCTATGTAAACAAGGCAGATTGCCATTCTGTCAGTACAGTGGGCATGGATCCTATGTTTCTGTGAAGGAGAAACACTGATCTGTGCCTTTCACTAGTAAAAGCATCTCCCCCACTACACAGAAACATTAGCTAGGCACACAGTTAACCCTTTGATCGCCCCTGATGTTAACCCCTTCACTGCCAGTGTCATTATTACAGTGACAGTGCATATTTTTAGCACTTATAACTGTAATGTCACTGGTCCCCAAAAAAGTGTCAAAAGTGTCAGTTAGGTATCCGTCCCACTATAAGTCGCTGATCACCATCGCTAGTAAAAAAGTAAATAAATAAATAAAAATATCCCATAGTTTGTAGACACTATAACTTTTGCACAAACCAATCAATATGCGCTTATTGGGATTTTTTTCTACCAAAAATATGTAGCAGAATACATATTGGCCTAAACTGATGAAGAAATTAGATTTTTTTACATTTTTTTTATTGGATATTTTTATAGCAGAAAGTAAAAAATATTGTTTTTTTTTTTTTTCAAATTGCCAGTCCTTCTTTGTTTATATTGCAAAAAATAAAAAACGCAGAGGTGATCAAATACCACCAAAAGAAAGCTCTATTTGTGGGAAAAAAAGGACATCAATTCTATTTGGTTACAGTTTTGCATGACCGCGCAATTGTCAGTTAAAGTAACACAGTGCCGTATCGCAAAAAATGGCCTGGTCAGGAAGGGGGGTAAATCTTTCGGAGGTCAAGTGGTTAATAAAAAACATGTTATACTTACCTGTTCTGTGCAATGGTTTTGCTCAGAGCATCCCTGATCCTTCTATTCTCGGGTCCCCCGTCTGTGCTTCTGGCCTAGGCTTGCTCTAAGGCAGGGGTCAGCAACCTTTTTCCACTTAAGGGCCGGATTAAAGGAAGATAATAAACTGGACCCCTTTACATTACACAGCCCCCGCACCTCTGGACCCCTTTACATTACACAGCCCTGTACCTCTGGACCCCTTTACATTATCCACACCCACACCTTGCCACTATAAATTTAGTTCATTTCTTGGGACGGCTGGCGAGGGTTTAGGCTGGTCACTCCTTGCACAAAGTGTCACGCCGGCAACAAGTGTTTGGCACTTGGACACGGGCACTTTGACTAAGGCACTGCTACAAAAAAAAGTAAGTACAGACATTATTGTTTCACAGCTATTTTGCAGGAAGTTCCACTTCATTCACTAAATTTCCTCAGCCTTCCTTCTATTAGCCTTTCCCCACCCTCTAAAATGCTCACACTAATCTTTGTTATAACGTCCTCTCTCCTCAAACTCTCATTACTTTACCCCCCCTCTCCAGCCCCCAACCTTTATATATCTCCCTCTCTTCTG
This sequence comes from Lithobates septentrionalis, assembly GCA_037952835.1. NCBI lineage: Eukaryota > Metazoa > Chordata > Amphibia > Anura > Ranidae > Lithobates > Lithobates septentrionalis. The sequence continues at coordinate 544,346 of JBBDGP010003545.1, read as the reverse complement.
CCCACTCAATATTACTCCACTTACCACCTCCTGCTCATTCTAAGCCCACACAGTATCACCACGTCCATTCCACCACAGCATCTGCGCTCCTATAAATCCCACTCCCGCCTTACCGCCCTCACCCTCCTACTACTCCTAATGTCTGGGGACATCGCACCAAACCCCGGCCCTCCCACACCCAATTTCCAACGCCAAGATCGGCCATCTACCTCCTCCAACAGTAGTCGCAACTTCAACCTTCTCATCCCAATTCCCCTGATTCCACAAGTCAGCCCCCCTCTTTCATGTGCCCTCTGGAATGCCCGCTCAGTCTTCAACAAACTAGTTTCTGTCAATGACCTTTTCCTCTCCAAATCCCTTGATCTATTTGCTATAACTGAAACCTGGCTCCAGGAATTTGATACTACCTCTCCAGCTGCCCTGTCCCACAGTGGCCTTCTCTGGACTCACTCCACCAGACCCAGTGGACGAAAAGGAGGTGGTGTCGGACTTGTCCTCTCCCCACAATGCACCTTCCAGGTACTGCCCACACCTCCCTCTCTTTCCACCTGCTCTTTCGAAATGCACTGCATTCGTCTTTTCTCTCCAGCTTGTCTGAGGGTCGCAGTCATTTATCGGCCTCCTGAACCAGTGTCACGCTTTCTGGATGACTTCTCTGCATGGCTACCCTATTTTCTCTCATCTGAAGTGCCTGCCATCATCCTAGGTGACTTTAACATTCCAATCAATGTTAATAATGCTACCACTTCTAAACTACTCAACTTAACCTCCTCTTTTAACCTAACACAATGGACACAAACCACCACTCACTCCAACGGCAACACTCTTGACCTTGTATTCTCCCATCGCTGCACTCCCTGCAATCTCTCCAATGCACCCTTTCCTCTCTCTGATCACAACCTTATCCGTTTCACACTCTCCTTGTCTCCTATATCCCATGCTGCCAACCCACAAACCACTACCCGCAGGAACCTTCGCAACCTCAAACCTTCCCTTCTTCACTCTGCTACTGATGGCCTTTATGACAAAATCGCACCCCTGTCCTGCCCAGACCTAACCACTTCCATCTACAACACCACGTTGTCATCCTCCCTAGACGTACTTGCTCCTCTTTCTACACGCAGAACCAGGCCCCATCTGCCACAACCCTGGCAAACAGACGACACCAGAAGTCTCAAGAGACGCAGCCGTGCTCTTGAGCGAGCATGGCGTAAATCTAAATCCCTGCAAGACTTTACCCTCTACAAATCTGTCCTTCTCAAATACAACTCCTGCCTCCACACTGCTAAACAAACCTATTACAACACTCTCATCAAAACCCTCTCATCCAAACCTCGTCAACTCTTTTCTACCCTTAATTCCTTACTTCACCCCCCACTGCCCCCTCCCACCAACTTGCTTACCGCTCAACATATTGCCAACCACTTCAATAGCAAAATCAACAAAATTCGCAAGGAGATATCCAGAATTAAAATTCCTCCCCTACCCAACATATCAGGTCCAACACCACACTCAATACTCTCCTCCTTTTGCCCAGTTACCACAGAAGAAGTTGATAAACTCCTCTCCATGGCACACCTCACTACATGTCCCCTGGACCCTGTCCCCTCTCAATTGCTGCGACCACCTTCCCACTCTATCCTCAACTCCCTAACCCACATCTTCAACCTCTCCCTCTCCTCCGGCACCTTTCCTTCCCCGTTCAAACATGCACTGGTTACCCCCATACTCAAAAAACCCTCACTAGACCCCACCTGTTTGAATAACTTAAGACCTATCTCCCTTCTCCCGTTTGCCTCCAAGCTCATCGAACGCCTTGTTCATGACCAAATGAGTCGCTACCTCACGAACAACAACCTTCTCGACCCCCTACAGTCTGGCTTCCGCCTACAACATTCGACTGAAACTGCCCTACTAAAAATCACCAATGACCTAATAACTGCCAAAACCAATGGCCACTACTCCATACTCATACTTTTAGACCTCTCTGCTGCCTTTGACACAGTTGACCACCTGCTGCTCCTCAGCAAATTACACTCCCTTGGCCTCCGTGATTCTGCATTATCCTGGTTCTCCTCCTACCTATCTCAGCGCACTTTCAGCGTCACTTACAACTCCACCTCCTCTGCTCCCCTTCCTCTTTCTGTTGGGGTACCCCAAGGCTCTGTCCTTGGGCCTCTCCTTTTCTCACTCTATACCTCTTCCCTGGGCCAGTTGATCACCTCCCATGGCTTCCAATACCATCTCTATGCCGATGACACACAGATCTATCTCTCCACTCCCCAACTCACCCCCACTATCTCCTCACGGATCTCAAACTTGCTGAATGACATATCGGTATGGATGTCACACCACTTCCTCAAACTTAATCTTTCTAAAACTGAGCTTGTTATATTTCCTCCTTCACGGTCCCCCTCCTGTGACTTCACCATTAATATCAACAACACAACCATTGGTCCCTCCACACATGCCAGAGTCCTGGGTGTAATCCTTGACTCTGACCTCTCCTTCAGCCCCCATATCCAATCACTGGCTAAATCCTGCCGCCTTAACCTCCGCAACATCTCCAAAATTCGACCCTTTCTGACTAATGACACTACAAAACAACTTATTCACTCTTTGATTATTTCCCGCCTCGACTATTGCAACTCTCTCCTTAATGGCCTACCCTTAAGCAGGCTATTCCCCCTTCAGTCTATTATGAATGCTGCTGCTAGACTAATACACCTCACTAATCGATCCGTGACTGCTGCTCCTCTCTGCCAATCCCTTCACTGGCTTCCCCTACCCCACCGTGTAAAATTCAAAATGCTAACCATAACATACAAGGCCATTCACAACATCGCCCCCATCTACATCACCAACCTCATCTGCAGATATCGCCCAAATCGCCCCCTCCGCTCCTCCCAGGACCTCCTGCTCTCTAGCTCCCTTGTTACCTCCTCCCATGCTCGCCTTCAGGACTTCTCCAGAGCCTCTCCCATCCTCTGGAATTCCCTGCCCCAGTATGTCCGATCAGCCCCTACCCTGTCCACCTTTAGGAGATCCTTGAAAACTCATTTATTCAGGGAAGCCTATCCCACACCCACATAACTGTCCCTGAGCCACCCCCATCAAATCATTCTTTGCAGATATTACCTTTTGTACCACCACCCCCTCCCTTTTTAGAATGTAAGCTCTACGAGCAGGGCCCTCCTGTACCTTTTTGTATTGTACTGTAATTGTGTTGTCCCCCTTATACATTGTAAAGCGCTGAGTAAACTGTTGGCGCTATATAAATCTCGTATAATAATAATAATAATTATCCAGCCCCCGCACGTCTGGACCCCTTTACATTACCCAGCCCCCACACCTCTGGACCCCTTTACATTACACAGCCCCCGCACCTCTGGACCCCTTTACATTACACAGCCCTGTACCTCTGGACCCCTTTACATTACCCAGCCCCCACACGTCTGGACCCCTTTACATTACCCAGCCCCCACACCTCTGGACCCCTTTACATTACACAGCCCCCGCACCTCTGGACCCCTTTACATTACACAGCCCTGTACCTCTGGACCCCTTTACATTATCCAGCCCCGCACGTCTGGACCCCTTTACATTACCCAGACCCCACACCTCTGGAACCCTTTACATTACACAGCCCCCGCACCTCTGGACCCCTTTACATTACACAGCCCTGTACCTCTGGACCCCCTTACATTACCCAGCCCCCACACCTCTGGACTCCTTTACATTACACAGCCCCCGTACCTCTGGACCCCTTTACATTACACAGCCCCCGTACCTCTGGACCTCTTTACATTATACAGCCCCCCTGCATATTACGCTTTAAAATTGCACATTCTACTCGTGGAATAGCGTCAAACTACAGTACTTAAAAATCTCCATAGGCAACGCTTTAACATTTTCTACAGGTTACCAGTTTAGAGTTACAGAGGAGGTCTGGTGCTAGAATTATTGCTCGCGATCTAACCATAACGGTGATACCTCACATGCGTGGTTTGAACACTGTTTACATTTGCGGTTGCGAGCGTGGAGGAATGGGGCTCTTTGAACGTTTTTTTTTTTTTCTTATTCATTTTGTTTCATTTTTTAATTTTTACATTGTCTCTTTAAAAAAAAAAAAAAAAAATCTGATCCCTTTTTTTTGCTGTCAGAAGGAATGTAAACATTCCTTGTGATAGTAATAGGCAGTGGCAGGTACTCTTTATGAAGGGATCAGGGGTCTATAAGGCCCCAAATCCCTCCTTTGCACTAAAAAGCATTCAAAACGCCAAGTTTTGAATGCTGTAATTTTTTTTTAAATTTGGCGCCTTTAAGTCTTCTGTAAACTGGAAGTGATCATGACATCCCTTTCCGGTTACTAGAGCCGAGACCCGATCAAAGCCGATTCCAGTGTATTTTATGTGTGGCCCAAGACGATTCCTCTTCTTCCAATGTGATCCAGAAAGTTCAAAATGTTGGACACCCCTGCCTTAGACCTTAGTGAATGTGGTGAAGTTTCCATTTGCAAAATACACCCACATGAAAAGAAAAGAATAAGGAAAACAGTGCTTTAGCAAACTAAAGGTCTGGACTAAGAAAAACCTCACCCAAGCTCTACTACTATATGAAAATTGATGAGCGGAGTTGGTGCAATGGCTGTGTAGTTCACTGGGAATCCATAATAGAAGAAATAGCCGGCAACCCAAGAGCTTCTTCTTGCAAAATGTATTAAGCACAACAGCAATGTACAATCCACATAATGCTAACATGTTTCGGCCAAAGCCTTCCTCATAGCAGTAAAGGTCTGGACTACCTATTTAAAGTGGAACTTTACATAAAAAGTGTGAATAGACAAGCTTAATATTGCAGAAAAGACATACTCTGTCACTTCTGCAATAAACGATTCTTACCTGTTTGTTCACAATTTTTTTCACAAAGTGCACTAATCTGCGTATGCACTACTCAATGTACAGTCCCTGCATCTGCTGGGTGCCGGGAAGTTATGTCCTCCTGGTGCTGCCAAACAAGATGGCTGATGTTCCCGAACCCAGAAGAAGATTAGTATTTATTTATCAAATGCAGTGAAACGGGTTCTAATTATAGTTAGTGATCTTTGGAGCTGTATCATGGCATCCAAAAGAGGTTCCAAATTTGGCTTCAGCCCAGTTAAACCAGTCACTGCTTCTATATTCATCACTGCATCGGCTTGGAAGGTATGCCACTAGTTTAAGCATCTTGTAATTCTTTAGCAAAAAGGAGAAATTGGCAATGACAAGAAACTCACTGTGCCAGCTGGGTTGATGTCAGGTTTATGAGAAAACAAAAGATTTCAGTTTTTTGGCCATTCCTGACATATTTATATTCTTGAGGCTTGACAATAGTGCAAGCTGTCTAAATCTCAGGGCTGGTGAGCCAATGTGTGCATTTATATTTGATCCATTTAGTGCCCTGGTGCCCAACCTACAGCCCGAGGGCTGCATGAAGCCCTTTGGTATATGATGAGCAGGCCTCGGACCTCAGCAGTCTGTAGTGGGAACATTGATTAGGATAATATCATTGATCTCTACGAGCCTCATGTAACATGTTCCCAGTTTTGTATTGTCGTTTTCAGTATATCCCCAGCCAAAAACATATCCTGTCCACACTCTCTGACCCTCATTTCCTCTATTAGGTCTGCAGTTTCTGACAGTCCTCTCAAGCATTACATATATTGAACATTATATTAAATTATGTGTGGCCCTTGAGTGAGGCCCCTTTAGCTCATAAGTTGACAACCACTGCTTTAGTGAATTTATGTTGGGACCCCTTTAACGGCTCCAGAACCCAAACTTTTGTTTGCTGAATCCTTTTGGATACCTAGTCAAGCTAAGAAAAAAAGCTGTAAGGAAAAGACTGTATTGTTGATAATATACATTGTACAGGACACCAAGGATGGATCCTGGACGACAAATATGTTTCCCTGTTATTTGGGTTGTGGTCCCTATAAGGGGGTTGATGGACTTTTTTTGAGTACTTAGGGGTTTTCACCTATGAAGGGTAAGGGGTTCTGAGGTAGTGGGCATGGAGACTTCCCTGCAGTCAGAATACATTGATTAACATTGTCAGCATTGCAAGCTATAGCCTGCAGTGCTACTTGAACTGGGCAAATCCAACAGGGCAGCTGTACAGAAATTGATCGATGGATCGACTTCTGTGCAACCACAGTGCCTATACGTGGATTGGAATTCAGCCTGTCCCTGCTGATAGGTATTCTATTCTATTATTTGATCCAAAAAATTGTGGGCTTTAGAAATATGTTAATCTTGCACAGGAAACAATGCCTTTCTTACTGGATCAATTTTTACCTTAGTTGCCCCCCCCCCCACATAAGAAAAATCAGAAAATCTGACCTGCTTGGGTTACAAGAGCAGCAGGGTTGAGAGACAAAAAAGCATGGTCTGATTTCCCCATTTTTCAAATTCAATAGGTCAACATAAACTGTAATATATATATTTCTTTTTAATTATGACTCTATACTTACTGGAATCTTGTTCAATATACAGAAGAGCATGTAAGTAATTATCCTAATACTTATATTTTTTAAGATAAATGGCTTAATACAAAATATACCAACATAAGCAATTTGTTAGCTGTATTTAAAACAAATCTAGAGTTAATGAGGGGACAGCACCTTCCGCAGACCTAAAGTGCTTCCTAATGGTTGTCTACAAGGTAATGTTGAGGCACAACCTTGTTGAGGTTCCTTTTGGACATCCAATGCATCCTCATATAATTCATCTGTTTCCTTCCTGGCTGTAGGACAGCCATCTTTATGACACAATTTTCGGTGGAAGCAAACTTCAACAAAAGCCGAATGTTGCATTATTCTTATGAATACAGCTCAAGGTCTCATGATGCCCAGCTAATTGAGGACAGAACATCAAGCATTTTGATCTGCCCTCAATGAACCTCAGATGTTTTTACCATTTCATTTCTGACAGGGCTACAACCTGCATAAGCATTGCTGTTTTCCGCAAGCAAGCATTGCTGTGTAGGAAATATATTTTGTGAAAATATTCCTTTTTTTTAGTTTATTTAACTCACCTTGATATAGATTTTCATAAAACATAAGTCTCTCCTTGACACCATAAAGCAAAGGTTTTTTTTTTATATAAAAAAATATAGGTATAAATATAAAAACATAGATTTGGGATGGATCTATCTATCTATTTCTAATTATAGTTACCAGTTGGGTTGAAAAAAATACAGATTTCAACTAGTTAAACCAAAAGACAAAAAAAAATAAATTCTAAATCTGCATCCTCAAAGCCCTAAACCCACAGCGGATCCAAAGGAAGGAAAAAAACATATACAACACAACCATATTTACTCTAGTGGCATAGTTCCTGATAATTGCTATCACAATCACTTGATCACTGTGACAGCCAATCACAATCATATGACCAGGAAGCCCATTCACCTTCCAGCAAACGTGGTAAAGTGCTAGAATTTGTTTATTTTCCTGCCTTGCAGTAGTAACCATTGAGTCCTGGTTGGATGTCCTTCCTGCCATGTGAACCTTTTCTCTTCAAATAAAAAAGGCCTTCTTGTTTTATGGGCTGCTTTCAATCCTTCCTGGTCACAGTGTGTGACAAACAAGCCTCTGTTGTTGGGGTCCCGCTTATGTGCCAGAGGGAGGCAGCAGAATGAAGTTAAGGCAGCCTTTTCCAACCTTTTTACCCCAGAGGAACCTCTAAATAATTTTCAGGTCGCTGGGAACCCATGCTAAAACAAATTTATTAGGGGTCAATGGGAAAATGTCCCTTACATTGGTGGTCAGTAGGAAAAATGTGTGATAGGACCTTGTTGTCAGAAATTCCGACCGTGTGTAGGCTCCATCACACATTTTTCATCGGATTTTCCGACACACAAAGTTTGAGAGCAGGCTATAAAATTTTTCGACAACAAAATCCGTTGTTGGAATTTCCGATCGTGTGTACAGAAATCCGATACACAAAGTGCCACGCATGCTCAGAATAAATAAAGAGATGAAAGCTATTGGCTACTGCCCCGTTTATAGTCCCGACGTACGTGTTTTACGTCACCGCGTTCAGAATGATCGGATTTTCCGACAACTTTGTGTGACCGTGTGTATGCAAGACAAGTTTGAGCCAACATCCGTCGGAAAAAATCCTAGGATTTTGTTGTCGGAATGTCCGATCAATGTCCGACCATGTGTACGGGGCATAACAGTGATGGTCAGAATACCACCCTTACAGGCACCTAAAAAGATCATTGATGTCATGCCACTGGTTCTGCCTATTGGTGTTGGCTCTGGAGCTATTCAAGCACCATCAAAGAGGAATCCAGTCAGTCACAGCACAAGAACCTCTAACAACCACTGGAGGAACCCTAAGGTTCCACAGAGCCCTTGTTGAGAATAGCTGGGTTAAAAAACAAAAACCCTATATTGTATAAAGATGTTCTTTAGTAATCATAAAAAATAAAGAATCCTGCAAGCCCTAGTTCTACACAAAGCTTTGAAGTCCTAATGGAGCAAAAATCTGAAAATCTAAGAAACATTCATATAATACAGTCTAACTACTACAAATGTAGACATGCTGTTTATGTTGTCTTGGAAAACGACTTACATTTTTGAAGGGTGACTCCTAATTCTACCATTGTCTCGGACCCAAATATATCATAGAGTGCATCTGGGATCAACCCTTATTTTTGTGAGGTTTCCACTCACAAACAGGGTGTGGCTTGTCAGATGTGGTTCTGGTACCTGAAATACAATTTGGTGGAACAGGGTGCAGGTTTAATAGGTACTATTCATTTCTGCTGAGAAGCAAAGACATAAAACTATTAAAACAAAATACAACATATTGCCTTGCCCCAACATGACACCAGGGAGGCAGGTTAAAGTGTATGTATCGAGAAACTATGTAAACTTGACACCTTAGAGCTAATAATTCTCAGAGAAGCTGTACTGAAACAATGACCACTGTACAACACAGTCTGGATGGGTATGGCGGTGCAACCCTCCTCAGATCGGGGGAATCTTGAACTGTACAAACAACAAAAAGCACAGAAGGGCACAATCGCCTAGTGCATTATTCACAGTACTTTATTATAAGATAAAAGATAAAGATTATACCCACAAACCAAAGTAGAGGTAGTATATCATGAATTCAGAAAGCATGGGGGACCGGCCCTCGCCTTTGCTTTGAGGAAGGGGGCTGGTCCCCCGAAACGCGTCAGTTGGTACTGTCAACTGTTTGGTTCTATGAGGCTAAAGGGTCGACATCTCTAACAATGAATTTTCTCATATTTGCTCAATTTGGGTCTGTTTACATATATCATTGAAAACATTTTGTTATATCGGTTCAAAAAGAAATACCTGTTAATTCTGAAAGTGAGCTCCTAACTTCTTGTAATGAGCTAACACTCAGATTATGTTATCAAGCCTGAGCCCTTTCTGTGGACTACAAAATTCCTCCCCCTTATGCCATTAAAATGTGGAGGTCTCTAAGGTGACAACACTGCCTATATATAGATAGAGTGAGCATTGTCACCCCAGGACAGAAGGTTACTGGAAGGATCAAAAGGTTTAAACAATGGGAAAAATCCTTTAAAAACTTTTTGCTCTTGAGTTTAGCTACCCTTTACATTGCAAAGGACAAGGCTATGGTTAGGCAGGACAGTGTAGTGTAGTATAGTATGGAGGTCAGTGTAGTGGTCACTATGGGGGGCAGTGTAGTGGAAAGTATCGTGTAGTATAGTGGTCAGTATAGTGGTTAGTGTAGTATAGTATAGTGGTTAGCATAGTGGTCAGTGTAGTATGGTGGTCAGTATAGTGTAGTTTAGTATGGAGGTCAGTGTAGTGTAGTATAGTGGTTAGTATGGTGGTTAGTGTAGTGGACAGTGTAGTGTAGTATAGTGGTTAGTGTAGTATGGTGGTCAGTATAGTGGTTAGTATAGTGTAGTTTAGTATGGAGGTCAGTGTAGTATAGTGGACAGTATAGTATGGTGGTCAGTGTAGTGTAGTAAAGTGGTCAGTGTAATGTAGTGGACAGTGTAGTATAGTGTGGTGGTCAGTGTAGTGTAGTATAGTGGACAGTGTAGTGTAGTGGACAGTATAGTATAGTGGACAGTGTAGTATAGTGGACAGTATAGTATAGTGGACAGTGTAGTATAGTGGACAGTGTAGTATAGTGGACAGTGTAGTATGGTGGACAGTGTAGTATAGTAGACAGTGTAGTGTAGTGGACAGTGTAGTGTAGTGGACAGTGTAGTATAGTGGACAGTGTAGTGTAATGGACAGTGTAGTATAGTGGACAGTGTAGTATAGTGGTCAGTGTAGTATGGTGGACAGTGTAGTATAGTGGACAGTGTAGTGTAGTGGACAGTGTAGTATAGTGGACAGTGTAGTGTAGTGGACAGTGTAGTATAGTGGACAGTGTAGTATAGTGGACAGTGTAGTATAGTGGACAGTGTAGTATAGTGTGGTGGTCAGTGTAGTGTAGTATAGTGGACAGTGTAGTGTAGTGGACAGTATAGTATAGTGGACAGTGTAGTATAGTGGACAGTGTAGTATGGTGGACAGTGTAGTATAGTGGACAGTGTAGTGTAGTGGACAGTGTAGTGTAGTGGACAGTGTAGTATAGTGGACAGTGTAGTGTAATGGACAGTGTAGTATAGTGGACAGTGTAGTATAATGGTCAGTGTAGTATGGTGGACAGTGTAGTATAGTGGACAGTGTAGTGTAGTGGACAGTATAGTATAGTGGACAGTGTAGTGTAGTGGACAGTGTAGTATAGTGGACAGTGTAGTATAGTGGTCAGTGTAGTATAGTGGTCAGTGTAGTGTAGTATAGTGGTCAGTGTAGTGTAGTATAGTGGTCAGTGTAGTGTAGTATAGTGGTCAGTGTAGTATGGTGGTCAGTATAGTGTAGTATAGTGGACAGTGTAGTATGGTGGTCAGTATAGTGTAGTATAGTAGTCAGTGTAGTATAGTATAGTGGTCAGTATAGTGTAGTATAGTGGACAGTGTAGTATAGTGGTCAGTGTAGTGTAGTATAGTGGTCAGTGTAGTATGGTGGTCAGTATAGTGTAGTATAGTGGACAGTGTAGTATGGTGGTCAGTATAGTGTAGTATAGTAGTCAGTGTAGTATAGTGGACAGTGTAGTATAGTGGACAGTGTAGTATAGTGGTTAGTGTAGTATGGTGGTCAGTATAGTGGTTAGTATAGTGTAGTTTAGTATGGAGGTCAGTGTAGTATAGTGGACAGTATAGTATGGTGGTCAGTGTAGTGTAGTATAGTGGTCAGTGTAATATAGTGGACAGTGTAGTATAGTGTGGTGGTCAGCGTAGTGTAGTATAGTGGACAGTGTAGTGTAGTGGACAGTATAGTATAGTGGACAGTGTAGTATAGTGGGCAGTATAGTATAGTGGACAGTGTAGTATAGTGGACAGTATAGTATAGTAGACAGTATAGTATAGTGGACAGTGTAGTATAGTGGACAGTGTAGTATAGTGGACAGTATAGTATAGTGGACAGTGTAGTATAGTGGTCAGTGTAGTATAGTGGTCAGTGTAATATAGTGGACAGTGTAGTATAGTGTGGTGGTCAGTGTAGTGTGGTAAAGTGGACAGTGTAGTGTAGTGGACAGTATAGTATAGTGGACAGTGTAGTATAGTGGACAGTGTAGTATAGTGGACAGTGTAGTGTAGTGGACAGTGTAGTATAGTGGACAGTGTAGTATAGTGGACAGTGTAGTGTAGTGGACAGTGTAGTATAGTGGACAGTGTAGTATAGTGGTCAGTGTAGTATAGTGGTCAGTGTAGTGTAGTATAGTGGTCAGTGTAGTATGGTGGTCAGTATAGTGTAGTATAGTGGACAGTGTAGTATGGTGGTCAGTATAGTGTAGTATAGTAGTCAGTGTAGTATAGTATAGTGGTCAGTATAGTGGACAGTGTAGTATAGTGGTCAGTGTAGTGTAGTATAGTGGTCAGTGTAGTATGGTGGTCAGTATAGTGTAGTATAGTAGTCAGTGTAGTATAGTATAGTGGTCAGTATAGTGTAGTATAGTGGACAGTGTAGTATAGTGGTCAGTGTAGTGTAGTATAGTGGTCAGTGTAGTATGGTGGTCAGTATAGTGTAGTATAGTGGACAGTGTAGTATGGTGGTCAGTATAGTGTAGTATAGTAGTCAGTGTAGTATAGTGGACAGTGTAGTATAGTGGACAGTGTAGTATAGTGGTTAGTGTAGTATGGTGGTCAGTATAGTGGTTAGTATAGTGTAGTTTAGTATGGAGGTCAGTGTAGTATAGTGGACAGTATAGTATGGTGGTCAGTGTAGTGTAGTATAGTGGTCAGTGTAATATAGTGGACAGTGTAGTATAGTGTGGTGGTCAGTGTAGTGTAGTATAGTGGACAGTGTAGTGTAGTGGACAGTATAGTATAGTGGACAGTGTAGTATAGTGGACAGTGTAGTATAGTGGTCAGTGTAGTGTAGTATAGTGGTCAGTGTAGTATGGTGGTCAGTATAGTGTAGTATAGTGGACAGTGTAGTATGGTGGTCAGTATAGTGTAGTATAGTAGTCAGTGTAGTATAGTGGACAGTGTAGTATAGTGGACAGTGTAGTATGGTGGTCAGTATAGTGGTTAGTATAGTGTAGTTTAGTATGGAGGTCAGTGCAGTATAGTGGACAGTATAGTATGGTGGTCAGTGTAGTGTAGTATAGTGGTCAGTGTAATATAGTGGACAGTGTAGTATAGTGTGGTGGTCAGTGTAGTGTAGTATAGTGGACAGTGTAGTGTAGTGGACAGTATAGTATAGTGGACAGTGTAGTATAGTGGGCAGTATAGTATAGTGGACAGTGTAGTATAGTGGACAGTATAGTATAGTATAGTAGACAGTATAGTATAGTGGACAGTGTAGTATAGTGGACAGTGTAGTATAGTGGACAGTATAGTATAGTGGACAGTGTAGTATAGTGGTCAGTGTAGTATAGTGGTCAGTGTAATATAGTGGACAGTGTAGTATAGTGTGGTGGTCAGTGTAGTGTAGTAAAGTGGACAGTGTAGTGTAGTGGACAGTATAGTATAGTGGACAGTGTAGTATAGTGGACAGTGTAGTATAGTGGACAGTGTAGTGTAGTGGACAGTGTAGTATAGTGGACAGTGTAGTGTAGTGGACAGTGTAGTATAGTGGACAGTGTAGTATAGTGGACAGTGTAGTATAGTGGTCAGTGTAGTATAGTGGTCAGTGTAGTGTAGTATAGTGGTCAGTGTAGTGTAGTATAGTGGTCAGTGTAGTATGGTGGTCAGTATAGTGTAGTATAGTGGACAGTGTAGTATGGTGGTCAGTATAGTGTAGTATAGTAGTCAGTGTAGTATAGTATAGTGGTCAGTATAGTGTAGTATAGTGGACAGTGTAGTATAGTGGTCAGTGTAGTGTAGTATAGTGGTCAGTGTAGTATGGTGGTCAGTATAGTGTAGTATAGTGGACAGTGTAGTATGGTGGTCAGTATAGTGTAGTATAGTAGTCAGTGTAGTATAGTGGACAGTGTAGTATAGTGGACAGTGTAGTATAGTGGTTAGTTTAGTATGGAGGTCAGTGTAGTATAGTGGACAGTATAGTATGGTGGTCAGTGTAGTGTAGTATAGTGGTCAGTGTAATATAGTGGACAGTGTAGTATAGTGTGGTGGTCAGTGTAGTGTAGTATAGTGGACAGTGTAGTGTAGTGGACAGTATAGTATAGTGGACAGTGTAGTATAGTGGACAGTGTAGTATAGTGGACAGTATAGTATAGTGGACAGTATAGTATAGTGGACAGTGTAGTATAGTGGACAGTGTAGTATAGTGGACAGTATAGTATAGTGGACAGTGTAGTATAGTGGTCAGTGTAGTATAGTGGACAGTGTAGTATAGTGGTCAGTGTAGTGTAGTATAGTGGTCAGTGTAGTGTTGTATAGTGGTCAGTGTAGTATGGTGGTCAGTATAGTGTAGTATAGTGGACAGTGTAGTATAATGGTCAGTGTAGTGTAGTATAGTGGTCAGTGTAGTATGGTGGTCAGTATAGTGTAGTATAGTGGACAGTGTAGTATAGTGGACAGTGTAGTATAGTGGACAGTGTAGTATGGTGGTCAGCGTAGTATAGTGGTCAGTGTAGTATAGTGGTCAGTGTAGTATGGTGGTCAGTGTAGTATGGTGGTCAGTATAGTGTAGTATGGTGGACAGTGTAGTATGGTGGCCAGTGTAATATAGTGGACAGTGTAGTATAGTGGACAGTGTAGTATGGTGGTCAGTATAGTGTAGTATAGTGGACAGTGTAGTATGGTGGTCAGTATAGTGTAGTATAGTGGTCAGTGTAGTATGGTGGTCAAGTGTAGTGTAGTATAGTGGACAGTGTAGTATACTGGGCAGTGTAGTATGGTGGTCAGTATAGTGGTCAGTGTAGTATAGTGGACAGTGTAGTATGGTGGTCAGTATAGTGTAGTATAGTGGACAGTGTAGTATAGTGGTCAGTGTAGTATGGTGGTCAGTATAGTGTAGTATAGTGGACAGTGTAGTGTAGTATAGTGGTCAGTGTAGTATGGTGGTCAGTATAGTGTAGTATAGTGGACAGTGTAGTGTAGTATAGTGGACAGTGTAGTATGGTGGTCAGTATAGTGTAGTATAGTGGACAGTGTATTATAGTGGACAGTGTAGTATGGTGGTCAGTATATTATAGTATAGTGGTCAGTGTAGTATGGTGGTCAGTGTAATGTAGTATAGTGGACAGTGTAGTATAGTGGACAGTGTAGTATAGTGGACAGTGTAGTGTAGTATGGTGGTCAGTATAGCGGACAGTGTAGTGGTCAGTGTAGTGGTAAGTGTAATATAGTGGACAGTATAGTATAATGGTCAGTATAGTGGTAAGTGTAATATAGTGGTCAGTATAGTGGTCGGTATAGTATAGTGGTCAGTGTAGTGGACAATGTAGTGTAGTGGTCAGTATAGGAATCAGGTAGGTCAGTACTATTGTATTTGAAGGGACTCAGGGATAGCTAAAAGTCCGCAGGTTGGGGAGGCGCAAATTACTTGCCTTGCCCTGGGTGCTGACAACCCACGCTACGCCAATGCTGCCTACAGTCTCTCTCACCCCCCCCCCCGGCCAGTAACAAGACACTCACTCACCTTCTTATCCTGGCTGCATCAATCCGGAGGAGGAGAAGACAGCGGCGTCTCACATTCTTCTCTCCCCTGCGCTCTGCCTGCTGCCATGTTCAGTGTCCAGCGCCTTGTGATTGGGCGTATGGGGGGTCATGTGCAGAGGCGGGACTTCAGGAGCGATCGAGGACAGGCCAGCCCTACGCCTCACATGACCCCCATATACCCAATCACAGGGCGCCTGGACACTTAACATGGCGGCCGGAGCGCGGGGGACACAGAATTAGAAATTAGGAGGAGGCAGCCAGTGACACATACTGACGCCCCCCTAAATATCGCGCCCGGGGCCACGGCACCCCCTGCACCCCCCACGCTACGCCACTGGGTTTCATTAAAATTCGTAGTCAAAAAGCCGGCAACTCAGTGAACTTCTCGTTACAAAATCTTTATTGGCCACTGAACAGCATGTAGAGAGTCTATAAATGCTATACATTAGCATTTATAGACGCTGTACATGGTAATTAGTGCCCAATAAAGATTTTGTAATGAGACGTCCAACAAGTTGCAGGGCTTTTTGACTATGAATCTGCTATATTGGGGGATGTGACGTCCCAGACTGAGTACCTGTCTCCAGGCTTTGAAATCTGATTAGGCAGTTGAGCTTGGGTATATAATTTTCTTCCCATGGTTTCATTGAAATAACAACAGATACAACACAACCTGTGCAAGTCACAATTACATTCTAAGCACCCCTAAACAGCAACAGACTTCCAACCATGCCAAACCTACTTAGGAACATAAATCAGTAAAACTGTCACAACCAACATCTGCGATAAGGAGGGCAAGGAGGTAACTCTTCAGTTGGCCGGCTGTTGGCAGGCTGTCAGTGATTAAAGGATCTCTCCAGGCATTACCCAAATCTCTCTCCCTCTCTATAGTATGTCCTAGCATTACTTTTTTTTCTTTAAAATGTTTTCTGTATTATGAAACAGTTTTAATTAAACCATCTGACATCATCAACAGGCTTGTAAGTTTCCTGCAGGGGCAGTTACTGGGAGGCCAGTTCCTACTGACCTAGGTACACCTCCAGAACTACATCTCTCTAGAGCTCTTTCCGTACACACAGTGCGTGGGTAGGCTCTTGTGAGCCAAGGTAGCAGCATAGCTTTGCTCGAAAAGGAAAAGATTTCAGTGCAGAAGAGGCACTGGGGTTGATTTACTAAAGGCAAATAGGCTGTGTACTTTGCAAAGTGCAGTTGCACTCTGCAAGGGCAGTTGCTCCAGAGCTTAGTAAATGAGGTAAAGCTACACTTTGCAAAAAATACCCAATCACATGCAAGGAAAACTTAAAAAAAAAAAAGTTTTTTTTGCTTGGACATGATTGGATGATGGAAGTCAGCAGAGCTTCTGCTCATTTACTAAGCTCTGGAGCAACTGCACTTTGCAAAGTGCACAATCTATTTGCCTCTACTAAATCAACACCATAGTGTTGTCAGCTCAAACAGAACGTTAGGAGCACAATGGATTTTGAAGAGATCAACGGGTAGTTTCTGTCCTTGCAACATATTTAATCGTTTGCCGACCAGCCGTCGTCATTTTACTGCGGCAGGTCGGCACGATCCCGCGAACCGCCGTAGCTATACGTCGGCTCGCAGAAACGGGATAGCGCGCGCGCACCCGCTGCACTGCGAGGGTGCCAATGCTCGTGGCCGTCGGCCACAAACGATCGTGAGCACGAGGGACAGAACACAGACGTGTGTGTGTGAACACAAAAATCCGTGTTCTGTTCTGAGAGGAGTGACAGATCTTGTGTTCCTATTAGCTAGGAACCACGATCCGTCACTTCCTCTAGTCAGTCCCCTCCCCCTCTTCAGTTAGAATCACCTCCCAGAGAACACAATTAATCCCTTTATCGCCCCCTAGTGTTAACCCCTTCACTGCCAGTGACATTTTTACAGTAATCAATACATTTTTATAGCACTGATCGCTGTGTAAATGCCAATGGTCCCAAAAATGTGTCAAAATTGTCCAATGTGTCTGCCATAATGTCGCAGTCATGATAAAAATCACAGATCGCTGCCATTACTAATAAAAAAAAAAAAAAATAATAATAAAAATGCTATAACTCTATCCCCTATGTTGTAGATGCTATAACTTTTGCGCAAACCAGTCAATATACTCTTATTGCGATTTTTTTTTTTTACCAAAAATATGTAGAAGAATACATATCGGCCTAAACTGAGAAAAAATTTGCTTTTTTTAAAAAAATGGGGATATTTATTATAGCAAAAAGTATAAAATATTGTGTTTTTTGCAAAATTGTCGCTTTTTTTTTTTGTTTAAAGCTCAAAAAAGAAATACCACAGAGGCGATCAAATACCACCAAAAGAAAGGTCTATTTGTGGGAAAAAAAGGACATAAATTTTGTTTGGGTGCAGCGTCGCACGACCGCGCAATTGTCAGTTAAAATGAGGCAGTGTTGAATCGCAAAAAATGGCCCTGTCATTCGGCAGCCAAATCTTCCGTAGTTGAAGTGGTTAAAGGGACAAAACATGAGGAAAGGTGCATGCATTTCAGGGATGTACTGAATATTACAACCAATTTTGTTGTGATCTGGTGCACTTGATGGCACTCCTCCATCAACATGTACACAAAACACAAAACATGGTGCAGTTGTGCATAGTAACCAATCAGCTTCTAGGTTTTATTTTCAAAGCTTAATTGAACAAACTAAAGTTAGAAGCTGATTGGTTACTATGCACAGCCGCACCAAATTCTGTGCACACTTTTTCGTTTTTAGTATATCATTGTGTTTTATATGTGAGATTTGTATCTATTGATCAATAAATTGGTAATCTTGTTCAACTATTATTTATTGTTTGCACCTCAAATACAGTCCCAGGGCAAATGTATTATTTGTATAGATGTACATAATCTGTTTTATTTTTTATTTTTTTTGCTTAGACCTCAGGCCAATACTATTCGGACCCAGCCATAACACCCCATATTATAACAGCCAATCTGACCTACAACTATTGTATTATCATACTGTATGTGTTTTATTGCATGATCCAGCAACTCTTCTTATTAGAGCAAATTGGGTCATGCTTTATAATGGTTTATTGCCTTTCCTTGGATCAACTGCTTCCATCAGCCAGGGCTCCTATTTACTAAGGCTCAAGAGGCCTCCATTCTAAAAGGTTTGGAGGTACAGGCAAAAAAGTACTGACTGTATTTCAGATGTTCCCTATCTGCCTTCCTGGCCTGTGTGGACTTGTTTGAATATCTCTGGGAATTTCTCCAGCATTTCAGGAATGCTTTTGCAGAGAATAGCCCATTTAACTCTAGTACACTCTGCATTATTAGATGATTGTGACTGTTGGTGATGATCCATTGCTAGCCAGCATGTCATTTTCCCCTTTTGCAAGGATCAAGACTCAACTGCTTCGATGTCCTCTGCCAAAACAAAGATAAGATGAGAAATAAAACAAATGAATAATGAATGAAAAAATAAGTGAATAAATATGGTTCCTAATTATTGTCCTGTCCTGCCTTTTGCAGCCATCGCTGATATGCAGTTCCAGTAAAAAGACTTATAAAACAAAAATGTATTGAGTCTTTTAAATCTTGGCAGGGCTAGAGTTCCATCACAGGAGCTTATTCCAACAGTCATGCCCAAAGAAATACTTCAAGCAGAATATTTTTTAACGCAGACCACTAAAATGCATATATACTGTATATGTGGACATATTGGGTTTTATTTACTAAAACTGGAGAGTGCAAAATTTGGTGTAGCCGTGCATGGTAGCCAGTTTCTAACTTCAGCTTGTTTAATTAAGCTTTGACAAAAAAAAAAAACAAAAAAAAACTTGAAAGCCGTTTCTATGCAGAGCTGCACCAGTTTTAGTAAATTAACCGCAGTGTTTCTGTGATTTAGGAAGGTCATATGAGATGATCTCCACTTTTCAGCCATTGCATCCAATTGAGTTTCTGAGCCCCTGTTAAGGGGTAGATTAACAGCAACTGTCAGGATTAGGGATGAGCCGAACACCCCCCGGTTCGGTTCGCACCAGAACCCGCGAACGGACCGCAAGTTCGCACGAACGTTAGAACCCCATTGACGTCTATGGGACTCGAACGTTCGAAATCAAAAGTGCTCATTTTAAAGGCTAATTTGCATGGTATTGTCCTAAAAAGGGTTTGGGGACCCGGGTCCTACCCCAGGGGACATGTATCAATGCAAAAAAAACTTTTAAAAACGGCCGTTTTTTCGGGAGCAGTGATTTTAATGATGCTTAAAGTAAAAAAAAAAAAAGTGAAATATTCCTTTAAATATCGTACCTGGGGGGTGTCTATAGTATGCCTGTAAAGTGACGCGTGTTTCCCATGTTTAGAACAGTCCCTGCACCAAATGTCATTTTTAAAGGAAAAAATCTCATTTAAAACTGCTTGCGGGTTTAATGTCATGTCGGGTCATGGCAATATGGATGAAAATCAGTGAGACAAACGGCATGGGTACCCCCCAGTCCATTACCAGGCCCTTTGGGTCTTGTATGGATATTAAGGGGAACCCCGCACCCAAATTAAAATAAGGAAAGGTCCCTATATACTCTGAACAGCAGTATACAGGCGGTGCAAACAAGACAGGGACTGTAGGTTTGTTGTTAAGTAGAATCTGTTTGTAATTTTGAACATTTTTAATGTGTTTAGCTCCAGCCAAAAAATCTTTTCTAAGCTTTTTGGAAAACATAGGGAAGGGTTATCACCCCTGTGACATTTGTTTTGCGTCTTTCCTCCTCTTCAGAAGATTTCACCTCACTTTTTTGTCCCAATGAAAAATGTTTTTTGAAAATTTGGGTTTTTTTGTGGAACAAGGATTGGAAAGCATCAGTGGAAAGGAGAAATTGTTTTCCCATATTAACTCTTACATGAGAGAATTTCCCTTCCTATGGGTAGATTTCATCTCACTTCCTGTTGTCTCCTTCCGTTTGCAAGTAGGAGTCGTTTGTAAGTTAGATGTTTGAAAGTAGGGTCCTGCCCTATATACTCAGCAGAAATTTGGGCCTTAGGTGTTGCTGTGGCCAAAACACTGTAAGCCCTCACAGGGCCCTGCTGTGAAATATTAGATCAAGAATTGTAATTACATGCCCCTGTTGAACAGGAGCTGAAAAATTAGGCCTTAGGCACTGGTGCTGGTGCCACAACACTGCAACCCCTCACAGACACTCTAGTTGGAACGCAGGAACGAGCCCTGCTGCAAAGTATTGCATCAAAAATTGTAATTACACGCCCCTGTTAGACAGGGGCAGAAAAATTGGGCCTTAGGCACTGGTGCTGGTGCCACAACACTGCAACCCCTCACAGACACTCTAGTTGGAACGCAGGAACGAGCACTGCTGCAAAGTATTGCATTAAAAATTGTAATTACACGCCCCTGTTAGACAGGGGCAGAAAAATTGGGCCTTAGGCACTGGTGCTGGTGCCACAACACTGCAACCCCTCACAGACACTCTAGTTGGAATGCAGGAACGAGCCGTGCTGCAAAGTATTACATCAAAAATTGTAATTACACGCCCCTGTTATACAGGGGCTGAAAAATTGTGCCTTAGGCACTGGTGGTGGCGCCCAGAACCAAAAATGTTCTTACAAGCTATCAGCGTGATGATTGAGGAGGAAGAGGATAATTACTCAGGGATAATCACTCAGCATCAGCATAGGCAGTCTTTGAAGGGATCTGAAAAAAATTATTCAGTTACATCAGCATCAGGTGCTTGGTAGCTGGTGGTGATCCAAGACTGATTCATTTTTATGAAGGTCAGCCGATCGACCGAGTCAGTGGACAGACGCACCCTGTGATCGGTTACCACGCCTCCAGCAGCACTGAATGTACGTTCCGAAAGAACGCTGGATGCAGGACAGGCCAGTAGCTCAATTGCATACTGTGCAAGCTCTGGCCAGTGATCCATCCTCAAGACCCAGTAACCCAGAGGATTTTCGGTGGGAAAGGTGTCCAAGTCTGATCTTGCCCCTAGGTATTCCTGCACCATGTAAAACAGACGCTGGCGATGGTTGCTGGAACCGATCATACCTTGGGGCTGCGGACCAAAAAATTGTCTGAACGCATCGGTCAGACGGCCACCTTCTCCACCGCTCCTTCTTTGACTGACCGAAGCCTCAGCAACACGTTGTCCAGAAACAGGAGTTTGTAACCTCCCAGTCTCTGGGAACGCGTTGCACAGACCTTTCTGCAAGGCCTCCCGAAGATGTTTCATCCTCTGCTCCCTCTGCGATGGCAAGATAAGGTCCGCAACCTTACCCTTGTAACGTGGATCAAGGAGGGTTGCCAGCCAGTATTGGTCCTTCTCCTTGATACCACGAATACGAGGATCCTTACGCAGGCTTTGCAGGATCAGGGAGGCCATGCAGCGTAGGTTTGCTGAGGCATTCGGTCCGGAGTCCTCTGGGTCACTAAGGACAACAACGTCCGCAGCCACCTCCTCCCAGCCACGTACAAGTCCATGTGTTCCTTGGGACTGATCCCTTAAAGACTGCTGATGCTGAGTGCCAGGCTCCACCTCCATACTGACACAATCTTCCTCCTCCTCCTCCTCCTCCTCCTCGTCCTCTTCCTGTGTGATCGGCGGGCACGCAGGAACACTGTCTAGATAAAGGGGGCCTTGAGAGCTAAGGAAGTCCTCCTCTTCCTGCCTCTGTTCTGCCTCAAGTGCCCTGTCCATTATTCCACGCAGCGTGTGCTCCAACAGGTGGACAAGGGGGACAGTGTCACTGATGCATGCACTGTCAGTGCTCACCATCCTCGTGGCCTCCTCGAATGGTGACAGGACAGTGCATGCATCCCTGATCATGGCCCACTGGCGTGGGGAAAAAAAACCAAGGTCCCCTGACCCTGTCCTGGTGCCATAGTCGCACAGGTACTCATTGATGGCCCTCTGCTGCGTGTGCAGCCGCTGCAGCATGGCCAACGTCGAGTTCCACCTGGTGGGCATGTCACAGATTAGGCGGTTCTTGGGCAGGTTAAACTCCTTTTGGAGGTCCGTCAGCCGAGCACTGGCATTATATGACCGGCGGAAATGCACAGAGACTTTCCTGGCCTGCCTCAGGACATCCTGTAAGCCCGGGTACCTGCCCAAGAACCGCTGCACCACCAAGTTAAGGACGTGAGCCAAACAGGGCACATGGGTCAGTTGTCCCTGTCGGAGGGCAGAGAGGAGGTTGGTGCCATTGTCGCAAACCACCATTCCTGCCTTAAGTTGGCGTGGCGTCAACCACCTCTGAACCTGCCCCTGCAGAGCTGACAGAACCTCTGCCCCAGTGTGGCTCCTGTCCCCCAAGCACACCAGCTCAAGCACCGCATGGCATCTTTTGGCCTGCGTACTTGCGTAGCCCCTTGAACGCCTACGGAGCACCGCTGGTTCCGAGGAAGAGGCCATGGAGGAAGAAGAAGAGGAGGGGGTGGAGGAGAGAGGTGTGTCACAATCAGCATTTTGGAGGCGTGGTGGCGGAACAACCTCCAACACTACTGCACCTTGTCCTGCATCCTTCCCAGCTGCCAGCAGAGTCACCCAATGCGCCGTGAAACTTAAGTAACGTCCCTGTCCATGCCTGCTGGACCATGAGTCAGCGGTAATATGCACCTTACCGCTGACCGCCCTGTCCAGCGAGGCATGGACATTGCCTTCCACATGCCGGTAGAGAGCCGGAATCGCCTTCCGTGAGAAAAAGTGGCGTTTGGGTACCTGCCACTGAGGAACCGCACATTCCACAAACTCACGGAAGGGGGCAGAGTCTACCAACTGAAAAGGCAGCAGTTGAAGTGCTAGCAATTTTGCCAAGCTAGCATTCAACCGCTGGGCATGTGGATGGCTGGGAGCAAACTTCTTTCGGCGGTGCAGCAGCTGGGGCAGGGAAATTTGCCTGGTACAATCTGACGTCGGTGTACCAAAAGCAGATTGCCCACAAGTACTTGGCTGTGACACACCTAATTCTACACCTTCATTCCTCTCACTGCAGGTCTCAGAGAGGACTGAAGGTCTAGTGGGGTTGGAAATCTCAGCTGATGAGGAGCAAGGAGAGATCGTCTTTGTTCTTTGGTGTGGGTCTTTCAGATACGCTTGCCAACGAACTGCATGGCAGGTCAACATATGTCTGGTCAAGCATGTGGTACCCAAGCGGGAGATGTTTTGGCCACGCGAGATACGCTTGAGACATATGTTGCAAATAGCAGCGGTGCGATCTGATGCACTCGTCTCAAAAAAGGCCCACACCAAAGAACTTTTTGAATAACGCGCAGAGACTGCAGCGCCCTGCACATGTGGAGCTTTGGGGTGTGATGCAGTCAATGTGCTGCCCTTAGGCTGGCCCCTGGAGGGCATCCTGCCTAGTTGGTGATGTGCCACCTCCTCCTCCTCCTCCTCCTCCTCTCTCCTATCAGGCACCCACGTTGAGTCAGTGACCTCATCATCCCCTCCCTCCTCATCACTGGAGCAAACCTGGCAGTATGCTGCAGCAGGGGGAGCATGACTGCCAGATTGCTGTCCTTCTTGGGCACCCCCTCTGTCCGTGCTCATGTTACTGCCTTCATTGAGCTCAGTATCATCATCAGAGCCTTCCAAACGCTGGGCATCCTCCTGGAGCATGTACCCAACACTGTGGTCAAACAGTTCGAGGGAATCCTCATGAGGACATGGTGGAGCTAGGGAAGGAGTCACTGATGACATTGAGCTGAGGGAAGAGGCCGCTGCTTTGCCAGACAAAGCACCCTGGGCATGGGTGAGAGAGGATGAGGAGGATGAGGACGGCTTGGTCATCCACTCGACCAAGTCTTCCGCATGTTGCGGCTCAACACGGCCAGCTGCCGAAAAAAAGGCCAAGCGTGTCCCATGGCCACGTGCTGATGAGGATGCACCGTCTCCACGACCAGCACTAGACACAGAGCCTGCTTGCCCTCTCTTATTGGCTTGTGACTGTCTGCCTCTCCTTCTTGGCCTTCCAGACATACTAATGGCCTGTAGCTGCACTAAGCTGGGATAGAACACCTGTAATTTTCTTCAGGTAGCTTTATATACTGTAACCAGACAAGCCTGCCTGTCAGTAGGAAGATAACAGGAACGGATCTAGCTGAACACTGTGAGCAGGACGTACTGCACTAAATGTATATAGCAGGAACGGATCTAGCTGAACACTGTGAGCAGGACGCACTGTACTAAATGTAAATAGTCTAGCTGCCTGACCGTGGTACTAATAGGATCAAAAAGAACACCTGTAATTTTCTTAAGGTAGCTTTATATACTGTAACCAGACAAGCCTGCCTGTCAGTAGGAAGATAACAGGAACGGATCTAGCTGAACACTGTGAGCAGGACACACTGTACTAAATGTAAATAGTCTAGCTGCCTGACCGTGGTACTAATAGGATCAAAAAGAACACCTGTAATTTTCTTCAGGTAGCTTTATATACTGTAACCAGACAAGCCTGCCTGTCAGTAGGAAGATAACAGGAACGGATCTAGCTGAACACTGTGAGCAGGACGCACTGCACTGAATGTAAATAGCAGGAACGGATCTAGCTGAACACTGTGAGCAGGACGCACTGCACTGAATGTAAATAGCAGGAACGGATCTAGCTGAACACTGTGAGCAGGACGCACTGCACTGAATGTAAATAGCAGGAACGGATCTAGCTGAACACTGTGAGCAGGACGTACTGCACTAAATGTATATAGCAGGAACGGATCTAGCTGAACACTGTGAGCAGGACGCACTGCACTGAATGTAAATAGCAGGAACGGATCTAGCTGAACACTGTGAGCAGGACGCACTGCACTAAATGTAAATACCAGGAACGGATCTAGCTGAACACTGTGAGCAGGACGCACTGCACTGAATGTAAATAGCAGGAACGGATCTAGCTGAACACTGTGAGCAGGACGCACTGCACTGAATGTAAATAGCAGGAACGGATCTAGCTGAACACTGTGAGCAGGACGCACTGCACTGAATGTAAATAGCAGGAACGGATCTAGCTGAACACTGTGAGCAGGACGCACTGCACTGAATGTAAATAGCAGGAACGGATCTAGCTGAACACTGTGAGCAGGACGCACTGCACTGAATGTAAATAGCAGGAACGGATCTAGCTGAACACTGTGAGCAGGACGCACTGCACTGAATGTAAATAGCAGGAACGGATCTAGCTGAACACTGTGAGCAGGACGCACTGCACTGAATGTAAATAGCAGGAACGGATCTAGCTGAACACTGTGAGCAGGACGCACTGCACTGAATGTAAATAGCAGGAACGGATCTAGCTGAACACTGTGAGCAGGACGCACTGCACTGAATGTAAATAGCAGGAACGGATCTAGCTGAACACTGTGAGCAGGACGCACTGCACTGAATGTAAATAGCAGGAACGGATCTAGCTGAACACTGTGAGCAGGACGCACTGCACTGAATGTAAATAGCAGGAACGGATCTAGCTGAACACTGTGAGCAGGACGCACTGCACTGAATGTAAATAGCAGGAACGGATCTAGCTGAACACTGTGAGCAGGACGCACTGCACTGAATGTAAATAGCAGGAACGGATCTAGCTGAACACTGTGAGCAGGACACACTGCACTAAATAGTCTAGATAGAAGATAACAGGAACGGATCTAGCTAAACTGAATACAGTGTATATATATATATGCAACACCTGGGATGCATATATATACACAATACACTGTAAGTGCAGCTAACTGACTGACTGTTCTGCCTAATCTATCTAACTCAAATCAAATGACACTGTCTCTCTCTCTCTCTATCTCTCAGCACACCGGAACACACACTACACAGGGCCGCCGTGCAGGCGGCCTTATATAGTGTGGGGTGTGTACTAAATCCCCTGAGCCATAATTGGCCAAAGCCACCCTGGCTTTGGCCAATTACAGCTCTCTCTACTGACGGCGCTGTGATTGGCCAAGCATGCGGGTCATAGTGCATGCTTGGCCAATCATCAGCCAGCAATGCACTGCGATGCCGCAGTGAATTATGGGCCGTGACGCGCCACACGAATTTGGCGCGAACGGCCCATATCGTTCGCAATTCGACGGACGGTCGAACAGCCGATGTTCGAGTCGAACATGGGTTCGACTCGAACACGAAGCTCATCCCTAGTCAGGATGTTCTTCGTGTTATAGTGCCTCCACCTAAAGGGGTCTTGTGGCTACAGGAGGGACACCCCTATAGGACATTCCTTGGCTCTCGGGTAGAAAACACTTACTTGCCCTTGAAGAAAGTAGGTCCACACTTGAACATCATTTTCAAAGCTTTACTTGAACTTGTTGAAGGTAGGACAAGAGGAAAAAGAGGTCTGAATACCCATAACTCACAAGGGACTTCTACAGTTTCCTGGCTAGAAATCATTAGATGAATCACAGCTTCTAGAATTATCACACAGAACTTCTCAGGGTGGGTCACCTACACAATAAGAGGTTTGGGGGTATCTTGGTTGCAGTGATGAAGAAGTAGAAGACCTCTTTAAGTACACAGCCTTCTCACATCAAGGGTTGATAACCTCTACGCCCTGGCACCAGCCCAGGGGCCTCAAACCAGGCTCAGGGCCTTCTCACATGGGAAGCTTTCCTAGAACCACCCCTAAAGGAGAGGGCTACAAAAGACCCTTATACTACATTGCCTTCCTCTTTTGTCAAAACTAAGTCGAACCATGAGTGTGCCTAGCTTAATTGCTGCCCCCCGAACATTGAAAAGCCAGTATAATCTCCAGATGCTGTGCGGCTTTGCATCTTTGGTTGCTAGCACACTGGCAGCTGTGACATGTAATTGGTTGCTAGAACGCAGGTGTCTGGGCGGCTGCCTGCACAATAACAACCAATAAATGCAGTGTGGCCCAGCCACCATCATCCTTGCAAGTTGCAACCAGCTCAGTAAAACTGTTCTGTGTATATAGGGCAACAATACTGAGAAAAAGGGAGAATGGTGTGTCGCCTTAGGGGGGTTGTCACACTTAGTCTCATTGGCGTCACACCCCTGGCACAAACCCACTGATGACAAGCTCATCAGGGGTTTGCCAGCTAACAGAATAGAACTCTCTGTATCTGCCCCAACACAGGTCTCTGGAGCCACTTCAACAATGTAACTCTTAGGTGTTGTCATACCGTTCATCCCTTGCTCTGCAAGATAAACTGCAAAATTGGAACCAAAACAAACCACAGCAAGGCACCTAAGGAACCCATCCCTACAGTTGCATTAATGGTTAAAAGGATGTATGGTAGAATATGATCCATGCAAAGATCATGCAAACAACACTGTAATGTTGACAAAACGTGGAATCAAGAAGGGATGGGCTATTCAACAAAAAACAATTGTATAGTGAGGCACGGAGTAAAGGAGAGAAAAGACATGGCCAGAGGGCCAGCATTACAGAGTGAAAGGGGTTTGGGTCTAGGAGGGGTTTCAGTCTAGTCTGATAGGAAATATAAGTTGTGGGAACTTACTTGATTGGTGACTAGGCCAGGATTGGGTGGAGCTGCAGGGAGTAATCAAGCTAGGGGTCTTAGGAGGTCTTCAGTCGGAGGAAAGCTGCATTGGGGAAAAATTCCCTACCTCCCTCTCCTTGTTTCTGGATTTGGTTCTGGGGTTACAGCCCCCCCTGCTTTTTTTAAGGAAGCTTTCTTGTTTTTGATGTGGTTCTTTGTCATGAAAGCAAACAGAGTACAAGGCCCTAGTAGGTTAGTATGGGGCAAACATATACTTGGTAGGGACCCGTCTGAGGTACCAACCAGTAGTTGGTATGTTGGTATCTGCGACTGGTTGTCTTTGAGTCGGTGGTTTGGCGGCTGGAGGCCTAATTAAATTGGACACAGGTATTTTCTTCTTTGATGCCTACTAGGACCTTGAGGCTCCAGTTAAACTGTGTTTAATGTGTTATTTACCTGTTAGCTGCTTTAGTCATATGTATACGGTTTGTTAATAAAAGGCTGCTCTGGCCATTTAACTCCAGCTTGTGGTCATGTGGTTATTTATAAGGGATAAAGAGAGTGATGGTCAGAGCAGAATGGAGACAAATCATCTTTAATACTCTAGTCATGACATTTCACCTGCAAAGCTTGGGATTCACCTCATTCAGTTTAATCTGCCTGCTCCCAGCAGACACATTCATTCATCATTATTACTCCAAGTTGGCAACCTATGTACTCTTATGTTCGCTTGTCATTTTTGTAAAACCCAAATCATTAGCAGTGGATATTCACTTGTGTAAAGGCACTGTGAAGAACATTATTACTATTCAAGTAGATCTACCCTCTAACTGCATGACTTTTTTTGCTAAAGCAATGTGGGGGAGATTTACTAAAACTGGAGAGTGCAAAATCTGGTGCAACTCTGCATAGAAACCAATTATCTTCCAGGTTTTAGTATCAAAGCTTAATTGAACAAGCTGAAGTTAGAAGCTGATTGGCTACCATGCACAGCTGCACCACATTTTAAGCAATCCATTTTTAGTAAATCACCTCCTGTGTGTTATAAACAAATCCCATGTTCTTTTTTCATTTTATACTGTTCTTGCTTTTTTTTTCTTTTCCATCTCAGTGCACTGAAAAAGTTGTGTTGAAGTAATGCAGCAACAGCCACAACAAATCCAGTGGGAAGGCTGCCCAACTGGGTGCACTCATGGTTTCTAACAACATGAAGAGAGCAGGTCTCAGCCAGACTGACAGTGTCTGTTATGCCGCGTACACACGGTCGGACTTTCTAGAAAGCTAGGTCCGACGTACTTGCCGCCAGACTTCCGGCGGACTACCGCCGGACTTTCTGAACGGCCGGACTTGCCTACACACGGCCGGACTTTCCGGAATCCGGTCTTCCCGACGGACTTTCAGAACGAACGGACTTTCCCACACACGGACAAGTCCGTTCATTTTGAACGTGACTTTGGTACGACGGGACTAGAAAAGGAATTCAATCTCGCCGCTTTTTTTGGCGAGATTGAAACCTTGCGAGCCCCGTCGCAGGCCCTTAGGTCTGGTATGGATTATAAAGGGGAACCCCTACGCCGAAAAAACGGCGTGGGGTCCCCCTAAAATCCATACCAGACCCCGATCCGAGCACGCAGCCTGGCCGGTCAGGAAAGGGGGTGGGGACGAGCGAGCGCCCCCCCCCCTCCTGAACCGTACCAGGCCGCATGCCCTCAACATGGGGGGGTGGGTGCTTTGGGGGAGGGGGGCGCCCTGCGCCCCCCCCCCAAAGCACCTTGTCCCCATGTTGATGAGGACAAGGGCCTCTTCCCGACAACCCTGGCCGTTGGTTGTCGGGGTCTGCGGGCGGGGGCTTATCGGAATCTGGGAGCCTCCTTTAATAAGGGGGCCCCCAGATCCCGGCCCCCCACCCTATGTAAATGAGTATGGGGTACATGGTACCCCTACCCATTTACCTAGGTAAAAAGTGTCAGTAATAAAACACAACACAGGTTTTTAAAATAATTTATTAAACAGCTCCGGGGGGGGGGTCTTCTTCCGTCTTCGGGGGTCCCTCCGGTTCATCTTCTCCCGGCGTCCGGTTGGTTCTTCTCCGCTCTCCGGCCTCTTCTCCTGGTGTCCCAGGTCTTCGGCCGGCCCCTCCGCTTTCTTCAGGTAGCTCTATTGCCAGCGGAGGTCCGGACTTCTGGGCTTCTTGGCTTCTTGTGTTCTCTTCTCTTCTCTTCCCCCAGATGTTGACACGACGCTCTCTCCGGCTGGACTGGTCTCTGAGGGCTGCGTTGTGACTTATATAGGCGGAGACCCTGCCCCCATATGATGTCACAGTCCCTGGGCATGCTGGGACTGTGACGTTTTAGGGGGCGTGGTCGACCACGCCCCCTAAAACGTCACAGTCCCAGCATGCCCAGGGACTGTGACATCATATGGGGGCAGGGTCTCCGCCTATATAAGTCACAACGCAGCCCTCAGAGACCAGTCCAGCCGGAGAGAGCGTCGTGTCAACATCTGGGGGAAGAGAAGAGAAGAGAACACAAGAAGCCAAGAAGCCTAGAAGTCCGGACCTCCGCTGGCAATAGAGCTACCTGAAGAAAGCGGAGGGGCCGGCCGAAGACCTGGGACACCGGGAGAAGAGGCCGGAGAGCGGAGAAGAACCAACCGGACGCCGGGAGAAGATGAACCGGAGGGACCCCCGAAGACGGAAGAAGACCCCCCCCCCGGAGCTGTTTAATAAATTATTTTAAAAACCTGTGTTGTGTTTTATTACTGACACTTTTTACCTAGGTAAATGGGTAGGGGTACCATGTACCCCATACTCATTTACATAGGGTGGGGGGCCGGGATCTGGGGGCCCCCTTATTAAAGGGGGCTCCCAGATTCCGATAAGCCCCCGCCCGCAGACCCCGACAACCAACGGCCAGGGTTGTCGGGAAGAGGCCCTTGTCCTCATCAACATGGGGACAAGGTGCTTTGGGGGGGGGGCGCAGGGCGCCCCCCTCCCCCAAAGCACCCACCCCCCCATGTTGAGGGCATGCGGCCTGGTACGGTTCAGGAGGGGGGGGGCGCTCGCTCGTCCCCACCCCCTTTCCTGACCGGCCAGGCTGCGTGCTCGGATCGGGGTCTGGTATGGATTTTAGGGGGACCCCACCTAAGGGCCTGGTATGCCCCGCGCTCGCCGCAATAGGAAGATTTGTTTTTCCTATTGCAGCGAGCGCGAGATGCAGTAACCTGCTCCTCCGTCGTATCTGGTCCTTCGGACTAGCATACAGACGAACGGGCTTTCCGTCAGGAACTGAGTCCGGCGGAGGTACGACGTAAAGATTTGAAGCAGGCTTCAAATCTAAAGTACGTCGGATTTCCGCAAAAATCCGACCGAAACGGTCCGTCGGAAGTCCGATGGAGACCACACACGGTCGGACTTTGTCCGGCGGCGTCCGTCGGACTTTTGCAGGTGAAAAGTCCGACCGTGTGTACGCGGCATTAGAAGAGCAGAATGCAAGCCTGGCCATCTCATGCCCAAGCAGGAAAATGTCCAGAGAAGTTGTGAGCCCTACGCTTGCCCTCATCATCAGGAACCTTTCCCCACACTAGTTCTAGCTCTGACAGATGGTGTACCTTTCCCTTTCCCACCCACTCACATAAAAGTGCACCATACCTGTGAGCCAGGGCCTTAAATAGGCTCTGCCTGACCCAAGATAGCTGCCAGAGTCACATGGGGCAACAGCATCCAACCGTATAGCTTCCCCAGTGACCCAGGATACCATAGAGGAACTATATTCCTCTTGACTTCCTCTCCAGCAGCAAGGCCTGCACTTGAGAAAGTAGACTGCACCTGCCTCCATACTGATCTTTTTCAGCCACTTCATGTCTACATGCGCTAGCTTCAGCATCAGCTGCATCTTGTTGAGTTGGACCGGCTTCCTTATACAGTGTACACCGTTGACAGTGGTGGACCATACCTGGGCAATATGTGTTAGCACAGCTGCTTGCAGGTTCAACCAGGGCAACTGACCTCCCCCGACAGGTAATGCCTAAAGAAGGGAAAAACAAGGAGAGAGGCGCCTCTGGGTGCAGACGTTTAAAATAAGCTTTAATGTACATATAGTAGTCAACTTACATTTAGGCAGAATGTGACAGGCATTTATGGCATCAAGACTGTAATGTCAAGGTGGCGATCCTGGATCCTGAGCCATCTTTTCCTCCGTCAGAATGGTCTGGTTGATGAGATGTCCGCCGCTAGATGGAGAGGCCGGTTCCGGAAGACAAACTCAGGATGAGGCGTGAGGCTCAAGGTACGGCCGGCTGCAGGGGATGACCTCACCATAAGTGGACGCGTTTCATGAGCATGCGCGCTGCAATGTACTGGCAAGCCGCTCTCCTTTTTCAACAGACATAGTGATAACACCATATGGAGCCATATATAAAGAGGGTGGCCGGAAAAGGGGGAGGGGCCAAGGGGTGGAATTGTAAAACGAATTTCTATGGGCGGAGTGCAATTCTGGATTTATTAAGACACATGAATAACTCTGAATGGGCTCAAATAAAAATATGGGCATGATAAAACAGGAAGGACCAGGTACTAAGGATAATAATTAAGCATATTGTAAAAGGGGTATCTATAAAGCCAAATGACTGGGCGGAATAGTGGATTTAAAAAAAAATTAATTTGAGGACGGGGATCAGAAAAAATTAAAATTTAATAATAAAGGGAAAATGAGTGGATACCGATAGTAAATATATTCATAAAAATAAAAAATATTAAAAAAAATAAATTGACTAAAAGATATATATTAGAAGTCTATATAAAAATGAATATGAGTACTATGAAAATATTATTGGTGGTGCTAAAAAAGATGTATTGCTAGAAATGCGAAATGCGACTGAATGAAAGTGTCAGTGATTAACCTCCCTGGCGGTATGATTATTTCAGATTTTAGGTGCTAAAAGCGGTACCATTATTTTGCACAGAAATTTGGCGTTTTATATTGTAGGCCTGTAATTCTTAGGAATAGTTCACTTAAATCTGTCCAAACAAGAGTGTAGTAGACATCCCGGGTATGATAAAGTTTGAAAAACGAAATAAAAAATTATAATATAATAAATAACTATAAATAATTAAAACACATAATAATATAATAATAATAAAAATTATATAATAATGTAATCAAATCAAAAACACTGAAATTTGCTCAGTTGCAGAATTTTAGCTTTTATTACTTTTAGTGTTTGATGACGGATCTCCCCACAAATCACTATTGCTCAATTCTGCGAGTGAGTATAATTTATTATCGCTTTTTTCTAGCTGGTCTAAAACCACTTTTGATGTAAAGAGACAGTTTTGGTTGCTATGGACAATCTCCAGTTTCCTGGCAGAAAGAACAGTTTTATATATATAAAACTGCATGCAGGACACTGGGCAGACCACTAGGGACAAAGGGGATGTGTAGTTATTTGATACAGTACTGTAATCTGTAAGATTACAGTATGCTGTATCTATACTGTGTGTTTCACTTTTGAATTTACCGCCCAACTCCGTCCCCGTGCGTCGCACCGCTCGCAGGGAACGGAGCTCGGCACTGTGAATCGAGCGAGACACAGCGGCTCGCCGATCACAGCGGGGAGACATCGCAGGATCCAGGGGACAAGGTAAGTATGCTCTTCCTGGATCCTGCGATGCAAGCCCGAGTCTGGCTCGGGGATACCGCTTTTGGTATGTAAATTCCACCCCGAGCCAGACTCGGGAATACCGCCAGGGGGGTTAACATATAAAAATATATATTAAAAATACATACTAAAAATGTATCAGGGGGGGCAGAGCTTGCCGCGGAAGAAGATGGACGCTCAATAGAGGAGCTCCACAGCGCTCGGGAACACACCGGCCCACATCGCCTGTTCCATTGACCCAAACCCACATACAACCACCTACGGACCGGGAACCGATCGATCATGCCGCGGCGCAACAAGGAGAACCGGAGGCCGCAAAAACTAACTGCATACTACCCGCTCGGGCCTAAGCAAGATGGCGGCGGCAGGACAGCGGCGCGAGGTATGTCTAGTACCCCACTATATGAAGCGGGCAAGGGCAATCCACAAAAAAGGAATGCACCACAATGGAGCACACACTCCCCTATACATACCCCCAATTCAGGCAGTCCGGAAAAAGCAAGATTGAGGCTGGATGCCTCGGATTCTAGCCGGGACTTAACACCAGGCCTAGACTCAGGAGAAGATACAAGAGATCTCCCTGACTCAATTGACCTCTTTCCCACCACTAATCAACCTGTACTGGACATTTACACTAAAGGATATGTTAGTCTCACTCCGGAGTTCACTACATGCTGACATGCTATCCTGTGTTCACAGATTTGGTGTGGAACTTAAAGAAACAGTATCCAGGGTAGATCATATCGAACACAAAATGGGGGAGTTCGCTACCACCATCAATGATCTAGTGGATGCAAACGATAACAATGCAGATGAATTGGATGTCCTTAAAGCAAAATTAGCAGACATTGAGGACCGCTCTAGGAGAAATAACTTTAAAATAAGGGGGATCCCCGAGTCAGTCCTGCAGTCTGACCTGCGCATCTACACAGCCCAACTATTTCAGGCTATACTACCAGATTTAACGGAATTGGATATTACCGTAGACAGGATCCACCGCTTACCCAAACCATCTCATTTACCGGATAACATACCAAGAGATGTTATACTCCGGTTACACTTTTACCAAACAAAAGAACGCCTGATGGCGGCCTCCCGCAGCAAAGATCTCTTTCCAACACAATATAAAGATCTCCAATTTTTTGCTGACCTATCGCAATTCACCCTGCAGAAACGTAGGAACCTAAACACAATCTCCAAAGCATTAAGAAATCACAAGATCGCATACAAATGGGGGTTCCCTACTAAATTGATTATCACTAAAGATGGAAAGGAGCATGTTGTTGACACTCTTAACAAGAGAATGCAGCTCCTTCAAAGATGGCAGATCATAGCAGAGGATTCACCAAAAATCCAAGCTTCCCGTAGCCCTGAGCAGTTTACAGATAACTGGAACCTGGTCACCTCCAAAAACTCCCGCAAGCATACATGTGCTGACTGAGGTCAGTGAAGACTACACTCTACTGTTTCCCAAGCAGAGAAAAAAAAAAAAACGCTAAGCTGAACTGTTTCGCTGTTTACCCCCTACTTGCAATTTAAGTGACTACACGTCACACTCAGGTCATTCAGACCTACTCAGGGTTGGGTTTAAAACACCTTTATGTTTTCCTTTTTTATCTTTTTCTACACTGTTCTTTTTTGTGTTAACCATTGTATATGTCCGCAGCCGCAACAACCACTAAAAATTCAACTACTTGGAAAAGCGAATCTTCAGGAATTCCACGGTCACAAGGATTCATCTCCCCATCGCATATGAATCAACGTTGATGAACTCAGCAACCTATGTAAGTGTTACAGACACATGACATCTAACGCGCTTACACTCGACTTTACACTATGACCATTACTTTTTTAACAATTAATGCAAGAGGCCTTAACCATCCGGTGAAACGCAGATCCATGTGGCTGGAAGCCATCCAAAATAAGGCTGATGTCCTTTGTGTACAAGAGACGCACTTCAAAAAACAGGCTCAACCTATCTGCTGTCACCCCAAATTCCCACATATTTTTTTTGCAAGTGCAGACGCAAAAAAGAAGGGAGTACTCACGGCAATTAAGGATACAGTAGGATTCAGCCTACACTCGGAAATAAAAGATGTGCAAGGTAGATATCACATATTAATCTGCGACATCAACAACACCACCTACACAGTGGTGAATGTATATGCGCCAAACACACATCAGACCCGCTTACTTCATAGGCTCATGAAACAGGTCTCACGTTTGCAAAAGGGTCGCCTACTCTTGTGCGGAGATTTTAATTTACCACCGGACCCTACAATAGACTCTAGTTCACTATCCAACAAGAAAACTCAAACACTACAACCGCTGCTGAGGAACTACGACATATACGATGCTTGGAGATGTCTTCACGCCACAGAGAAAGACTTTTCTTTTTTTTCAGCCAGTCACAAAATTTATACCCGACTTGATCTTTTTTTGGTAGATAAAGCATTAATAACCAAAATCAAATCATCTACAATTAATAATATCACTTGGTCGGATCATGCTTCGGTAACGCTGCTGGTGGATGACACATCTAAAATCAACTCCACTTACATTTGGAGATCCAATCCGCGGCTGTTCCGAGATGATCCTTCCAAAACAATATTGCAGAAAGATCTGGCCAAATTCTTTGAGCTTAATGTAAATTCAGTCTCTGACCCCTTTATAACATGGAACGCACACAAAGCGTTTATGAGAGGTCTCCTCATTAAACTTGGAGCCAGGGCTAAGAGAATGAGGGAGCAGCGTATATTGAATGTCTCTGAACAAATCCACACACTAGAATCTCAGAACAAAGCCAATTTCTCCCCTGACTTATCAGACAAACTGACCAAATTAAGACTAGAACTTCGAATGATAATACTGGAGGATTTTGAAAAATCCTCTAGGAGGTTGAAAATGACGTATTACGCAAATGGCAATAAAGCAGGGAAATTATTAGCAGACAAACTACGAGGACACAGACACAAAACTAAACTTTCCTACATCTTGCATCCTGAAACCCACACCAAACTACAACACCCACAAGATATTGCAGATGCATTCAGCACTTACTATGGTTCTCTCTATAACCTGAACACAGATCCTAACACGATTCAACCACAAACCCACACAATTTCTGAGTTTCTTAATAAAATTCAACTTCCCCAACTCACTGATACCCAAAACATAGTACTGAACTCTCCATTCACGTCACAAGAAATATCAATAGCGATTGACTCACTCCCCAGTAATAAATCTCCTGGTCCAGATGGCTTCACGAGTGAATATTTTCAAACGTTCAGAGACATTCTAACTCCCAGACTTACTGAAATATTTAATCAAGCTGCTTCCTCTTCCTCTTTTCCACCTGAAATGTTGAAGGCAATGATCGTGGCATTACCGAAGCCATTGAAAGACCCTGATACTCCTCAAAATTTCCGTCCGATATCGTTACTCAATAACGATCTGAAAATTTACGCTAAAGTAATAGCTGGTAGATTAGTAAATCTCCTCCCTTCACTGATCCACCCAGATCAATCTGGTTTTACCACAGGTCGCCAAACAGCGGATGCGACTAGACGCCTGATTAACCTCATCCATCTAGCTAATAAAAAGGGAACGCCTTCTCTGCTCCTCTCTTTGGACGCAGAGAAGGCGTTCGATAGAATTCATTGGACGTATTTAGAACAAGTTCTAGACAAATTTGGTTTCCATGGCCAGATGTACCAGGCCATTATGGCTCTATACACAAAGCCATCAGCACAAGTATACATATCTGGAACATTATCTACTCCGTTAAATATAACTAACGGCACTCACCAAGGGTGCCCTTTGTCTCCCTTAATTTTTAACTTGCTGATGGAACCACTGGCAACCTATATCCGCCAACACCCCCAAATTAAAGGGATAACAATGGGAGATAGAATGCACTCCATCAGCCTGTTCGCGGATGATGTCATCCTGATACTCACTGATGTAATGTCTTCCCTGGCTTCGGTCCAACAAACTTTACAATTATTTAATGCAATATCGTATTACAAAGTCAATGAAACCAAATCATTTCTTTTGGGACTAGGCTTATCTGACAAGGTGAAACAAAATATTAAACACAAATTTCCGTATATGTGGAAAGAAAATGGCATATCTTATCTAGGTATCACACTTACACCCACAGTATCCGAACTATTCAAAGAAAATTATATTCCATTTTTAAAGTCTCTGAGACCCAAACTAGATAAATTAAAGCGATTTGAACTTTCATGGACTGGGCGTCTGGCTGCGTTCAAAATGCAGGTTTTACCTCAGTTCTTATACCTATTCAGAACCCTACCCATTCCAGTACCCAAATCCTTCTTTCAGCAAGCACAATCTGAAATAGATAGATACCTATGGGTTGGGAAAAAAGCAAGATGTGCATTTAACAAAATTACTAAATCCAAACATGCAGGGGGGATAGGCCATACAATAATTAAAGATTACCATGCGGCTACCATTTTGGCACAGATGAAGGGTTGGTTCCCTAACCACGATACCTCCCTATGGACAGAATTAGAAAAACTTCAAATTAAAGGAGGGAATCTGTATAATTACCTGATAACTAATGCGTACCACACATCTACCACACTTGTAAATTCCCCAACTATCCAGGCTTCTATCAAAGCCTGGCAATATCTCCTCAAGCATATAACACCTGAAGGGACCCAAACTCCTCTAAAATTCCCAATTACAGCTTTAGGACTCATAATACCAGACTTATCATTAGCCAAATGGAGCTCTAGAGGCGAACTATCCCTAGAAGACCTCCTAGTAGGACCCACGGTTAAAACATTTAGAACATTACAGATTGAATATGATATTCCATCTTCTGACTATTATAAATATACTCAAATATTCCACTTACTAGAAAAAAAGAGTAATGAACTTATCACTCATCTTCCCTGGCAAATTGCCATCTTTTTTACACATAAAAGCACTAAACTCAAGGGAACGGCTTTATTCTACAAATTTCTACAGAATAAAAACTCTTTTAGTAAAACCACCAACATAGTAGCATGGGAAAAGGACTTTAAAAAGATTTACACTGATGACCAATGGAAAAAAGCACCTAAAATCACATATGTATCTACTAGAAGTGCCAACCTATGGGAACTGCATCACAAATTTCTATTGCGGTGGTACCTCACCCCTTACCGCATTTCTAAATTTATTCCAGGAGTCTCTCCAGAATGTTGGAGGAAGTGTGGGAGAATAGGATCACTGCTTCATGTGCTGTGGTCATGCCCACGTATTCAGAGATTTTGGATCATTATATTTCAAATAATAGAACAAATCACAGGTATAAAAGTTGCGTTTTCTCCAGGTATGGCACTTCTTTCATTGGAAATCGACTCTATTCCAGCTTCTCTTAGGCCACTAGTATCCCACATACTCATCGCAGCTAGACTCACCATAGTACGCCATTGGAAAGACACCAATCCTCCTCCTGTAACAGAAACCCTTCAGCTAATAAATACACATAGGATGTATGAAATACAGTTCGCATGGAGTCTCGGAAATCAGAATAAAATATCTAATATGTGGGTTCCTTGGTCAACATGGTATCCACAAAACATGGGTCTCAGATTCTTTGGAAAGCAGTAAATGGAAAAGTCACAGGATAACAATTATGATGAATCTCACCACACAGGCTGCTTATGGACATATTAAGTTACTGTTAGTTAAAGTTAATTAATATAATTCTATAACCTTTCATTTATGTCAGACATTATCCAATTGCAGCTAGCATATAACCAGTATCTGTAGCCAAAATAAAACAAATAAATTAATTAATTATATAAGACACAGGCTGGGGGGGCTTCTCCTTCTTCCAAGCACAGTTAGTTCCCATGTGGGGTGTGGGAGTGAGGGAGAGGTACCTTCTGGGAAGTAATCTTAACATGAGGCTGCAGATATGGATGTAAATGACAAGTATAAGAATGTACTTATCTCTGTCTAATAAGTACTTGCCATGAAAATGCTATTGATGGTAATGTTTATGACTGTTTTATTATCTCTTTGTTACTAATCCGAAAAAATTTCAATAAAAACTTATTGCAATTAAAAATGTATCAAGTATCAAAAGAATTGATTATGACTGTTGTCATGATATTTAGAAAAAATATATAATAAACACACCCACCTGTGTATATATACGCATGCACAAACCTACACATACAGTGGCTTGCGAAAGTATTCGGCCCCCTTGAACTTTTCAACCTTTTGCCACATTTCAGGCTTCAAACATAAAGATATAAAATTTTATTTTTTTGTGAAGAATCACCAACAAGTGGGACACAATTGTGAAGTGGAACGAAATCTATTGGATATTTTAAACTTTTTTTAGCAATTAAAAAACTGAAAAGTGGTGCGTGCAAAATTATTCGGCCCCTTTACTTTCAGTGCAGAAAACTCACTCCAGAAGTTCAGCGAGGATCTCTGAATGATCCAATGTTGCCCTAAATGACTGATGGTGATAAATAGAATCCACCTGTGTGTAATCAAGTCTCTGTATAAATGCACCTGCTCTGTGATAGTCTCAGGGTTCTGTTGAAAGCGCAGAGAGCATCATGAAGACCAAGGAACACACCAGGCAGGTCCGTAATACTGTTGTGGAGAAGTTTAAAGCCGGATTTGGATACAAAAAGATATCCTGAGCTTTAAACATCCCAAGGAGCACTGTGCAAGTGATCATTTTGAAATGGAAGGAGTATCAGACTACTGCAAATCTACCAAGACCTGGCTGTCCCTCTAAACTTTCAGCTCAGACAAGGAGAAGACTGATCAGAGATGCAGCCAAGAGGCCCATGATCACTCTGGATGAACTGCAGAGAACTACAGCTGAGGTGGGAGAGTCTGTCCATAGGACAACAATCAGTCGTACACTGCACAAATCTGGCCTTTATGGAAGAGTGGCAAGAAGAAAGCCATTTCTCAAAGATATCCATAAAAAGTCTCGTCTAAAGTTTGCCACAAGCCACCTGGGAGACACACCAAACATGTGGAAGAAGGTGCTCTGGTCCGATGAAACCAAAATCGAACTTTTTGGCCACAATGCAAAACGATATGTTTGGCGTAAAAGTAACACAGCTCATCACACTCAACACATTATCCCCACTGTCAAACATGGTGGTGGCAGCATCATGGTTTGGGCCTGCTTTTCTTCAGCAGGGACAGGGGAGATGGTTAAAATTGAGGGGAAGATGGATGCAGCCAAATACAGGACCATTCTGGATGAAAACCTGTTGGAGTATGCAAAAGACCTGAAACTGGGACGGAGATTTATCTTCCAACAAGACAATGATCCCAAACATACAGCAAAATCTACAAAGGAATGGTTTACAAATAAACGTATCCAGGTGTTAGAATGGCCAAGTCAAAGTCCAGACCTGAATCCAATCGAGAATCTGTGGAAAGAGCTGAAAACTGCTGTTCACAAACGCTCTCCATCCGATCTCACTGAGCTCGAGCTGTTTTGCAAGGAAGAATGGGCAAGAATTTCAGTCTCTCGATGTGCAAAACTGATAGAGACATACCCCAAGCGACTTGCAGCTGTAATCGCAGCAAAAGGTGGCTCTACAAAGTATTAACGCAAGGGGGCCGAATAATTTTGCACGCCCCACTTTTCATTTTTTTATTAGTTAAAAAAGTTTCAAAAATCCAAAACATTTCGTTCCACTTCACAATTGTGTCCCACTTGTTGGTGATTCTTCACAAAAAATAAAAATTTTATATCTTTATGTTTGAAGCCTGAAATGTGGCAAAAGGTTGAAAAGTTCAAGGGGGCCGAATACTTTCGCAAGCCACTGTATATACATATACACTCATATACACATGCGGGGGGGGGGGGGCAGGGACTATAGGACAGACCAATAAGCTAAAGGGAATATATACTTGCATGTGCACAGAAGGTATATGCACACACACATATACACGCACCCTCACGTGTTTACAGTAGATATATGGGGGGGAGGGGGAGGAGAAGGGGGAAGTGAAGGGGGTTATTTTGGGGGGGGGGGGGTGTTTGGAGGGAAAGGGGAGGGGGAAAGAAGGGGGGGAAGCAAGAAAGAGAATAAGTGACAGTGACGGGAATATGTAGTAATATTTGGAAGGGGGGGCTATAGCACAAGTATCACATGTATAGCATAACAAACCCATGTATACTGGCTTACAATGTGAAACATACTTTTGTGACCATATAACATCTGTAAAAGGTCATACAAATATATAACATATGTAAAACATAAGTAAAACATTAGTAAGACATAAGAGAAGAATTTTAAAATAGTACAAGTGCCTCTAGCTCGTATATCTAACCATACTTACAATGGAGAGATCCCGCCTCCCCCAAGAAATGAAACAAACTATATATATTTTTAATATACATTTTTATATGTTAATCACTGACACTTTCATTCAGTCGCATTTCTAGTAATACATCTTTTTAGCACCATCATTAATATTTTCATAGTACTCATATTAAGTTTTAAATAGACTTCTAATATATATCTTTTAGTCAATTAAATATTTTTTATATTTATGAATATATTTACTATCGGTATCCACCCATTTTCCCTTTATTATTACATTTTAATTTTTTCTGACCCCCCATCCTCAAATTAACCTTTTTTTAAATCCACTATTCCGCCCAGTCATTTGGCTTTATAGATTTCAATGGGTATTTGTGCATAACCCCTTTCAGAGTGGGTTTAGATATTTTAGTCTTTTAGTTTTTATTATGTTCATTTTTAATTTAAATTTTAAGTTTTATTAATTTACATGATGGTGTATTTATTAAGCAATAGTAAATAAACAGCAAGCACCTTATGTTATGGTTAGTATTGTAAGAATGCCAGCAGGATAATGTGTTCTGAATGGTAGTATGCGGTGACCCCTATCTGATTGTAATGTGGTGACACGGGTCGGAATTAGGATATGGAAGCTTCTGACTAGCCACAATAAAACAGTTATGCACAAATACCCATAGAAATCTGTTAGGATTTAAGATATATATAAGATAGGAATTCTAATAACATTAGTAAAGATTCTTTTCTTTCCCAAACTTGAACCTGTGTGTCATAAAAACTCCGGTCTTTAACATCTTAGCAATAATGGCCGCCAAATTTATGCACAGGCGTAACTTATAACATTTCCAAAGAATGACATATCTAGGTCAATTGTGAGCATCATGGACTCCGGTCCCCGTTATCTTAACCAAAATGGCCACCGCCATCCTTATGCGCAGGTGCACTGGGAACACCGCATACTATATTAGGACGGGAGGAGTAGGAAGATGGACGCTCCAGTTGACGTCTGTACGATGAAACGCGTAGGGCGGGGTTACAAACATCTTTGCGTCACTTCCAGTCAGCCGAGAATAGGATTTTGACGGCATCCATTTTGTTTATTGTTTACATGCTTTCTAATATCTGTATCAAATGTGAGTATATCTCTTATTTTTCATTAATAAATACATTTTCAATATGGATTCACACTATGGGCATCCCTTCTCGTCTACATATGGGGAACGAAGAAAAACATCGCCAAATATTTAAAGCACGGACCAGGGGCTCCAGGAGTTGCCACACAGTGGCAGATACTGTGAATGCGCAGTACCCCGGGGGGGGGGGTTGTGAGGCTATTCGGTGAGTGCATTCACATTAGGAGCACGGATAAGGATCACCAACACCAGCTGTCACCCAAATAAGAAGCTTTTTTAAGATATTATTCATCAGCAAGCAATGGAGACTTTTTGAGCACAAGTCACTTTGTTTGTGATATATTGTTTTATAAAGAGCCATTGTCACATGAAATTTACTCTAATGATTTTATGGTCACCATCATATCACCAGGTTTAACCACGTCGGGTTAAACATATTGAATTCATTTATTTTTAAATCAATTTTGTTTAGGACCCGCTAGAGGGTGTAACACATTCCAAATTACACTTATCTGAATAGAATATATATTTAGTCCACGATCATTACCACATCACCAGTTTTAACCCTTTTGGGTTATTTATATTGTTTTTAAAATACATTTTGTGTAGCACCTGCCAGAGGGTGTAACACATCCCTTATTACACTCATATGAATCAGGTCACATTTATTTTTCATTTCCACCTTCTATTTATTTTCATATCAATGTGTCATACATGCACATATATATCCTTTAGTATATACTTTTTGGTACACTTTTCCTAGATTGTTTACACATTTCATATATGTTTTGCATACTGCAGAGGGTGTAACACAGGAGTATCCCTACAACCGGTGTAAACCAAATACCTTCTAATTAAAACAGCGCCACATCTACATTCCCTCTCAACTAATTCTAGTATACTTCACCTAGGTGATAGTGTATCTCTAGGGGCAGAAGTTCATTTTCCATTTTTTTAAAACTTTTTTGTACTTGTATCCGATGCGCGGGTTTACCCACAAACCTTTTCTATATTTGGCTTTATAGATACCCCTTTTAAAATATGCTTAATTATTATCCTTAGTGCCTGGTCCTTCCTGTTTTATCATGTCCATATTTTTATTTTAGCCCATTCATAGTTATTCATGTGTCTTAATTAATCCAGAATTGCACTCCGCCCATAGAAATTAGTTCTACAATTCCACCCCTTGGCCCCTCCCCCTATTCCGGTCACCCTCTTTATACGTGGCTCCATATGATGTTATCACTATGTCTGTTGAAAAAGGAGCGCGGCTTGCCA
Source organism: Lithobates septentrionalis (assembly GCA_037952835.1). Taxonomy (NCBI): domain Eukaryota; kingdom Metazoa; phylum Chordata; class Amphibia; order Anura; family Ranidae; genus Lithobates; species Lithobates septentrionalis. Next base: position 500,318 of record JBBDGP010003545.1, on the reverse strand, counting down.
GTACATCGCAGCGTGCATGCTCACGAAACGCGTCCACTTCTGGTGGCGTCATCCCCTGCAGCCAACCGTACCTTGCGCCTCACACCTCGTCCTGAGTTTGTCTTCCGGAGCCGGCCTCTCCATCCAGCGGTGGACATCACATCGACCAGACCGTTTTGACGGAGAAAAGAGGGCTCAGGATCCAGGATCACCACCTTGACATTACAATCTTGATGCCGTAAATGCCTGTCACATTCTGCCTAAATGTGAGTTGACTACTATATGTACATTAAAGCTTATTTTAAACGTCTGGACCCAGATGCGCCTATCTCCTTGTTTTTCCCTGTAGCTTCCTGGAACTCGGTTTCTGTTCCAATATGATGGCAGCCCTGCTTGCTCTGGACTTTTAACCCTTCCCCACTACTTTGCACATAGACTTATACAGACTGTGCATTTTTTACAGATATACTGCTATCGGGCTATTTATGGTCTTAAGTCTTGTGCCTCCACTTGTTATTTAATGCCTAAAGAAGGACCTTTATCGGAGGATCGCCAGGTATTTAGACTCATTTATACTATCACGTTGCAGCAATATGCTGTAAAATGTGTGCATTACCACATTAGGCACACATACTTGCCAACAGTCCCGGATATGCTGGGACACTCCCGTTTGATATTCATCTGTTCCTTGCAGGCTGTGTCCCGGTTTTTGTCTTGGTATCACAGCCTGCAGTGCTGGGTATGTCACTACAATCGCCCAGCCCTTTGCTCGTATAGTGTGCAGTATACAAATAGCTCATGTACTGTATAAATCATGCCTGTATTTGTATATAAATAAGGTTGGCATTTATATGTAAACAACCCACTGTTTATATGTAAATCACACTGACATTTGTATATAAATTGGGTTGGCATTTAAACACCAACCAGATTCATATGCAAATCACGCCCCCTCCTCTGAATGACGGCCACTTAGAGGATGTACACAATCAGGAGCAGGCTTGAAAATCATGCTTTTTTCTACTCCCATTGAGCCTTCCCCCAGATACTGCACTTGAAGAGTGGTGCAGTGCTGCAGCAGAGGTGAGTACAGAGAAGGGGATTATTGTTTAGAATGCAAAGGTGAACACAGTGAAATAATCACCATTCAGGGTACAAAGGTAAGTGGAGGGGGAGGGTGCAACAGGTGAGCAGAGGGGACATGTAAAGGTAAACTGAGTGGGGGGCTTGGGGTGCAGAGGTGAGCAGAGGAGAAGTTTAAGGTGCAGAGTTGAACAGAGGAGAAGGGTTTTGGAGTGCAGAGGTTAGCAGAGGGGGGGGGGGAGTTGGGGTGTAAAGGTTGGTAGAGGTGGGGTTTGGTGGTCAGAGGTTTAGTAGTGGAGGGGTTTGGAGTGCAGAGTTTAACAGTGAGGGGTTTGGAGTGTAGAGGTTGTCGGAGGGGGGGGGGGGGGGGTTGGAATGCAGAGGTTAGCAGAGGTGGGGTTTGGTGGTCAGAGGTTTATTAGAGGAGGGTTTTGGGGGTAAAGAGGTTTGCAGCAGAGGGTTCGAAGTACAGAGTTGAACAGAGAGGGGTTTGAAGTGCAGAGGTCGTCGGGGGGTTGGGGTGCAGAGGTTAGTAGAGGGGGGAGGGGGGATTTGGGGTGTAAAGGTTGGTAGAGGTGGGGTTTGGTGCTCAGAGGTTTATTAGAGGAGGGTTTTGGAGTAAAGAGGTTAGCAGCAGAGGGGTTCGAAGTACAGAGTTGAACAGAGAGAGGTCTGAAGTGCAGAGGTCGTCGGGGGGGGGGGGGGTTGGGATGCAGAGGTTAGTAGAGGTGTGGTTTGGTTGTCAGAGGTTTGGTAGAGGAGGGTTTTGGGGTAAAGAGGTTAGCAGCAGAGGGGTTTGAAGCACAGGAGTTGAACAGAGAGGGGTTTAAAGTTCAGAGGTCGTCGGGGGGGTTGAGGTGCAGAGATTAGTAGAGGTGGGGTTTGGTGGTCAGAGGTTTAGTAGAGGAAAGGTTTGGGGTAAAGAGCTTAGCAGCGAAGGGGTTTGAAGTACAGAGTTGAACAGCGAGGGGTTTGGAGTGCAGAGATCGTCAGAGGGAGGGTTGGGGTGCAGAGGTTAGTAGAGGAGAGGTTTGGGGTACAAAGGGTAGCAGAGAAGGATTTTGGGGGCAGACTTAAACAGAGGGGGGCTTGGAGTGCAGAGGTTAGTAGGGAGGATTTGGGTGCAGTGGTGTAGGGGAGGGTCTTGGGGTATAGAGGTTAGCAGAGTGGGGGCGGGTTGAGGTCCAGAGGCTAACAGGGGGATTTGGGATGCAAAGGTGCACTGAGAGGGGGAGATAAGAATGCAGAGAATGCAGAGATTAGCAGAGTGGTGGGGGCTCACTGTAAATAACTTGGTTACATCACTGGTCAGTGTAAATGTCTCGATTATATTGGTGGTTAGTGTAAATATGCCTGTTGTGCTGGCAGTCATTGTAAATATCAAACAAAGAACTGCCCCACCAATAAAATACTGGGGTGACCTTGGAGCGGCACTTCAACTTACACATGTATTTGTAAATGTGTGCAAACTAAACCCCTGTTTTTAATGCAGACTGTTAGACAGGATAATTTGGTTGGTTGCAGACTGGCTGGAGGGTTGTGCTGGGAATTTTCTTTGTAATGGCGCAGAGAGCACCTCTGATGTAATTATTCTTTTCATCACTGATGGTTCCCCAGCCCAGAGAAAAGGCAAGTTACACATCTCCAGTCTAAAGACTTTGAAAAAGGTGAATAAAAAAATATATACACTACCGTTCAAAAGTTTGGGGTCACCCAAACAATTTTGTGTTTTCCATGAAAAGTCACACTTATTCACCACCATACGTTGTGAAATGAATAGAAAATAGAGTCAAGACATTGACAAGGTTAGAAATAATGATTTGTATTTGAAATAACATTGTTTTTACATCAAACTTTGCTTTCATCAAAGAATCCTCCTTTTGCAGCAATTACAGCATTGCACACCTTTGGCATTCTAGCTGTTAATTTATTGAGGTAAGCTGGAGAAATTGCACCCCACGCTTCTAGAAGCAGCTCCCACAAGTTGGATTGGTTGGATGGGCACTTCTGGCGTACCATACGGTCAAGCTGCTCCCACAACAGCTCAATGGGGTTCAGATCTGGTGACTGTGCTGGCCACTCCATTACCGATAGAATACCAGCTGCCTGCTTCTGCTGTAAATAGTTCTTGCACAATTTGGAGGTGTGTTTAGGGTCATTGTCCTGTTGTAGGATGAAATTGGCTCCAATCAAGCGCTGTCCACTGGGTATGGCATGGCGTTGCAAAATGGAGTGATAGCCTTCCTTATTCAGAATCCCTTTTACCCTGTACAAAGCTCCCACCTTACCAGCACCAAAGCAACCCCAGACCATCACATTACCTCCACCATGCTTAACAGATGGCGTCAGGCATTCTTCCAGCATCTTTTCATTTGTTCTGCGTCTCACAAACGTTCTTCTTTGTGATCCAAACACCTCAAACTTGGATTCATCCGTCCACAACACTTTTTTCCAGTCTTCCTCTGTCCAATGTCTGTGTTCTTTTGCCCACCTTAATCTTTTTCTTTTATTGGCCAGTCTCAGATATGGCTTTTTCTTTGCCACTCTGCCCTGAAGCCCAAAATCCCGCAGCCGCCTCTTCACTGTAGATGTTGACACTGGTGTTTTGCGGGTACTATTTAATGAAGATGCCAGTTGGGGACCTGTGAGGCGTCTGTTTCTCAAACTAGAGACTCTAATGTGCTTATCTTCTTGCTTAGTTGTGCAACACGGCCTCCCACTTCTTTTTCTACTCTGGTTAGAGCCTGTTTGTGCTGTCCTCTGAAGGGAGTAGTACACACCGTTGTAGGAAATCTTCAATTTCTTTTCAATTTCTCGCATGGAATAGCCTTCATTTCTAAGAACAAGAATAGACTGTCGAGTTTCAGATGAAAGTTCTCTTTTTCTGGCCATTTTGAGCGTTTAATTGACCCCACAAATGTGATGCTCCAGAAACTCAATCTGCTCACAGGAAGGTCAGTTTTGTAGCTTCTGGAAGGAGCTAGACTGTTTTTAGATGTGTGAACATGATTGCACAAGGGTTTTCTAATCATCAATTAGCCTTCTGAGCCAATGAGCAAACACATTGTACCATTAGAACACTGGAGTGATAGTTGCTGGAAATGGGCCTCTATACACCTATGTAGATATTGCACCAAAAACTAGACATTTGCAGTTAGAATAGTCATTTACCACATTAGCAATGTATAGAGTATATTTGTTTAAAGTTAGGACTAGTTTAAAGTTAGCTTCATTTAAAAGTACAGTGCTTTTCCTTCAAAAATAAGGACATTTCAATGTGACCCCAAACTTTTGAACGGTAGTGTATATCCCGGGTACCTTCTGGTGTTGGGGTGGGCATAGTGCTAAGCCCAGAGTTGGGCTTATCCAAAATACACTATACAGTACACAAAACCATTCACATCCATTGCTGACCTGAATGGTCCATTCTTGTCCCCTAGGCCTACTTTGGTCAAAAGTCAGTTAACTACCTGTATGACTTCGGACTGTACGTAGAGATTTCATGTGTTCCTGTTGGGATGAAGATGAGAACCTCATTGCTTCCAGGTCATAATGGTAAGATCTAGGCCTGCCTATAGACAAAAGATGGCATTCTAAAGAAAAGTGTTAGCTGGAGTTAGGCTTCAATTTGTCTCTTACTTAAAGCCATGTGTCCCCTGTCCCTGGATAAAGTGCATAGTACCCGGCCCACCAGAGGCCTGTGACCTCAGCTACTGCAATTGGGAAGCCGCTTTGAGAGCAGGAGGTTAACCAGGAACAGAAAAGGTGTGTGGTTGCCAATAACAACGCCAGGGAGGTCAGTTTTTCTGACGGTGAGCTGAGGATGTTACTTGAGCTGGAGTATGGTGAGTCTAAACAAGAAGGAAAGAACAAGCCAGGGAGGAAGTGCCATCTCCAATAGCAACCAGAGAGGGTGTGTCTCCAGGGGAACCAAAGCTTCAGGAAGACCATTCCAGGAAAATGTGTGCACTTCTGCCTGCCGGGAGTCAACAGGAGGGAAAATCCTTCAGAAAAAGACACCCACTTCCTGGCCTGGCATGTGGCCAATGGGTTCATGGTGTGTGGAATTGCCATGGAAACCTCACTGGAAATACAGCTGGGCATGAAGTGGTATCCTGCTTGTTGCTCCTGGCAATAGTGAACAAGTTTAATTGTGCCTGAAGGGCGAGCCAGAGAGCCAGCAAAGTCGGCTGTTGATTCACCTTATGGCAGCTTGGATGAAATGGCTGGTCATAGTGTCGCCCTGAGCCCAGCGCTCTCATTGGAAGTTGGCAGTGGCTACTGTGGCAGCAGGTAAGACTATCTTAGTTCAGTGCTGGGACTGTATTGTTCAATGTTGGCCCTGCCAGCGGTTGTGAGGCCCCATTCGGTTGAAAAGGGCATGTTCAGCAGGCAGTAATGCCTGCCGAACTTGACGGGGGGTAATTCCTGCCGGTTATACCCCTATTCATTGCCTTTGCCGCTTAAGGAGGAGCAGCTAGGAGGTGGTAAAAATGAGGCTCAACCATGTGATTTATCCACCCCCCCTGCAAATGTAAACATGCCTAAGAAAAGACCCCTTACAGGTTTAAGATGGTGGTTTGGGGGAAGATTTGCCACAGTCCAGGAAACTCATAGGACCGGTTAACACATTTGCAGTTTTTGCATGTCGCATTTTTATGCATGTTATACATGCATTTTTGGCCATGCCACCATTGAGAGGTCAAAGAGGTAGCATGCAGGACATTGATGATTTCATTAAAACACACTTTCCCATTGAGTTCAATGGTAACACTGATAAAAACGAGTGTCTTTGTCACGCATAAAAACATTACCTGCAAAGTGAGCTCCACAAGCAAAGGGCTGAGGTAAATAGCCGAGAGTTCGTCGAGTTGATGCTATAAAAGAGTCTGTACATTGTGTTCAGAAAATGTTTAAAGACGTGACCAACCTCCAAAGCAATATAGGGCTCATTCACATGGGCATATATGCATTTTTTGCACAGAACGCAGGTTCCTGCAGGCAGAGCTAGCAGAAGATCCTGCACAAAATACGCACTTAAAATATTCGCCTTTAGATACGTTTAGACACATCCATTTCTAGTGACATTAGGATCTCATTTAGACCCCTTTCACATAGGGGCCACCCGTGCGTTCGCTGTAAAGCGCCACTCGTTTTAGTGGCGCTTTTTGGCTGTCTAACCTCCCTGGCGGTATGATTATTTCATATTTTTGATGCTGAAAGCGGTACCATTATTTTGCATGGAAATTTGGCGTTTTATATTGTAGGCCTGTAATTGTTAGGAATAAATCTGTCCAAACAAGAGTCTAGTAGACATCTCGGGTATGATAAAGTTTGAAACACAAAACCATAAATTATAATATAATAAATAACTATAAATAATTATACCAAATAATAATATAATAATAATAAAAATTATTCAATAATGTAATCAAATCAAAAACACTGAAATTTGCTCAGTTGCAGAATTGTTACTGTCATTACTTTTAGTGTTTGATGACGGATTTCCCCACAAATCACTATCGCTCAATTCTGCGAGTGATTTTTAATTTATTATCGGTGTTTTCTAGCTGGTCTAAAACCACTTTTGATGTAAAGGGACGGTTTTGGTTGCCATGGACAATCTCCATAGAAGAAAGAACAGTTTTTATAATATAAAACTGCATGCAGGCCACTGGAGAAACCACCGGGGACAAAAGGGATGTGAAATAATTTCATACAGTACTGTAATCTGTAAGATTACAGTATACTGCATGTATTGTGTGTGTTTCACTTTTTGAATTTGGCGCCGTTCTCCCTCCCCTTGCGTCGCAACTCTCGCAGGGAACGGAGCTCGGCTCCGTGTTGAATCGAGCGGAGGACGAGCCGCTCACACTGCGGGGAGACATCGCAGGATCCAGGGGACAAGGTAAGTAAGCTCTTCTTGGATTCTGCGATGCGATCCCAAGTCTGGCTCGGGGGTTGCCGCTTTTGGTTCTGAAATTCCACCCCGAGCCACACTTGGGAATACCGCCAGGGAGGTTAAGCGGCGCTTTTAGGCTGCTAGCGGGGTGCTTTTAACCCCACAAAGGGGTTAAAAACTCCCGTGTTGCGGCACTTCTGAGGCGCTTTTTAGGCATTTTGGAAGCAATGCCCATTCATTGCAATGGGCAGGGGCGTTTTGGGAGCACTGTATACAGCGCTCCCTAACCTCCCCAAGATGCTGCTTGCAGGACTTTTTCTAACGTTCCACAACCGCACCACCTGGGTGTGAAAGCACCTATTGCAATGAATGGGAGGCAGTTTTCAGGCACTATTTCTAGCGCTAAGACGCCTGAAAACTGCCTCAGTGTGAAAGGCAGCTTACATTTGAGCAATGCTAACACATTGCGTTCATAGCGCTTTTTTTTTTTACACGTTATTATAGCAGGTTTAAGGGGGCCTCCCTCTGCCCCAAAAACGCACTAAAGAATCACCAAATTTTGGGGCTGAGCCAAGGGCATTTTGAGTCACGCATTTTTTGTGGTAAAATGTGCAACTGCTACCCCTGTTTGGGGTGCCATTAAGAAACAATGACACCACAAGTGTGTTGCAGGTTTTAGTCCATTTTTTGCACGTTTGCAGAAAAATGCATTTCTGTCTGCGTTTCCGCTATGCCCCATTGGATTTGAGTAAATAACGAGAGGAGAGCTTCGGACGGGTGCAGTACTTTTATTCTTTTGACTCAAAGGTGTGCAGTCGGGTTGAACACCACAGAGGTTAATCTTTTTAACTCCTTAAACACCGTGAAAACTGTAAAATGACATACAATACATTAGTTTACAGAGATCACCAAAAAGGGGGTTACAACAGAATTACAAATGTGGAGTTACAAGGTGGAATTTCATTATCCACACACATATCGAAATTAACATTAAACATCTAAGGAAACATGACTATATGTTCAAGGATTTGGATTGTCTACAGCATATCTTTTAACTAACAGCATGGGCTCAATTTATGCCAAAAAACATATATACTTTTATAGACAATGCACCTTTACTGCATACCTTGCTCCGCTTGCCAAGGGGTGCAACTTTAAACTTTAGAAAACTTCAATAAACAATCACCTTCCCACGAGGTACTGCTCACTTGCTTTGCCTCTGAATGCTGAATCACAAGAACCCCCCTTTCTCCAAAACTAGAGGAAGGGTCTGATGATCAAAACATTCCCCAGGGAAACAAGAGGAAGGCATAAAGATTCCACCTGTCAATCAGTGCTGAATAAGGATGAGCTCCAGCGTGTTCGCACACAATCCACGTGCAGAGCCCGCCAGGAAGTCGGCACGGCGCTGCGCTAATCACAGGCAGTGAGACATTTACCCGATGTGCGGCTGCAGAGATCGGGAAATGTCTCACTGCCTGTGATTAGCGCAGCGCCGTGCTGACTTCCTGGCGGGCTCTGCACGTGGAGTGTGCGAACACGCCCGGAGCTCATCCTTAGTGCTGAACAAGGGTTTGAAGTAACAAGCGGATAGTTAGGCTTAACGTACACGGGATATTTTTACAACCTCTCCTGAACGATTTAACTTGACAGATAGTAACCCACATTTAAAACGTCTGTTTTGCCGTGTTTACATGCTGCGTTTAGTCACGTTTAGAAGCGCTTAAAAAAATTTATTTTTTTCAAAATAGCCAAAAATGAAAAACGCCTGTAAACGAAACGCGAGTTACGGCGTTTAGCCACGTTTAGAAGCGTTTGGCGCTTGAAATGCCTCTAAACTCAGCGTTTGAACTCATTTTTTTGCTTTCCAAAAAAGGCCTCTAAACTCAACTGCCTAAACATGACATTAAACGAACCTGTGTACATGTACACATAAGATAACATTGGATGAGTTCAGGGGCAGCTAAAAAAAGCAGCCAACTGCCTCTGAACGTCCGTTTACCAGCAGCAGTGTACATGAGGCCTTATACTCCCACAAAATTATGTTATGACGAATATGACTTAGAGTCATTATTTACAGAACATAACCATGGGCGCTACGAAAAACATGAGTCTTACACAATTTAGCTTATAGGTACCTCTGTAACTGGCTACTGTATTGCACAGAAGGTATGCTAGTGTATCCATAAAACTGATAACTCATTTACTGTACTTTCTATGGGAACTACTAGCTTTTGAATAGGACATTTAATAGTTGAGGGTTTTGATACATAGTCCTTCTTATCTTGCAATCTTCTGTCACCCACTAACACCTTGACTCGACGAACTAGACCTTCCTTCCTTTTCTATTGTAGTTTCAATCACAAGTCCTAGCTGCCACTGGCATCTCAGAGACATACAGTGTCTTGCAAAAGTATTCACCCCCTTGGCATTTTTCATATTTTGTTGCCTCACAACCTGGAATTAACATGGATTGTTTGAGGATTTTCATCTTTTAATTTACAGAAAATGGCCACAACTTTGAAGATTTTTTTTTTTATTGTAAAGCAAATTACAAATAGGACAAAATAACAGAAAAAGTCAATGTGCATAACTATTCACCCCCCTAAAGTCAATACTTTGTAGAGCCACCTTTTGCGGCTATCACAGCTCCAAGTTGCTTTGGATAAGTCTCTATGAGCTTGCCACATCTTACCACTGGGATTTTTGCCCATTCCTCCTTGCAAAACTGCTCCAGCTCCTTCAAGTTGGATGGTTTGCGCTTGTGAACAGCAATCTTTAAGTCTGGGCTTTGACTAGGCCATTCCAACACATTTACATGTTTCCCCTTAAATCACTCAAGTGTTGTTTTAGCTGTGTGTTTGGGGTCATTGTCCTGCTGGAAGGTGAACCTCCGTCCTAGCCTCAAATCACACACAGAGTGATACAAGTTTTGCTCAAGAATATCCCTGTATTTAGCACCATCCATCTTTCCCTCAACCCTGACCAGTTTCCCAGTCCCGACTGCTGAAAAACATCCCCACAGCATGATGCTGCCACCACCATGTTTTACTGTGGGGATGGTGTTCTTTGGGTGATGTGTTAGGTTTGCACCAAACATAGCATTTTTTTTGATGGCCAAAAAGTTAAATTTTAGTCTCATCAGACCAGAGCACCTTCCTCCATACATTTTGGGAGTCTCCCACATGCCTTTTCACAAACTCAAAATGTGCCATTTTGTTTTTTGCTGAAAGTAATGGCTTTCTTCTGGCCACTCTGCCATAAAGCCCAACTCTATGGAGCGTACGGCTTATTGCTGTCCTATGTAAAGATACTCTAGTCCAGTGGTTCTCAACTCCTGTCCTCAGGACCCACTAACAGGCCAAGTTTGCAAGATAACTGAAATACATCACAGGTGATATCATTTGCTGCTCAGTGATTGCAGTATTCTAGTCTGCATCTCCCCAAGGTAATACATAAAACCTGGCCTGTTAGTGGGTCTTGAGGACAGGAGTTGAGAACCAGTGCTCTAGTCTCTGCTGTGGAACTCTGCAGCCCCTCCAGGGTTACCTTAGGTCTCTGTGCTGCCTCTCTGATTAATGCCTTCCTTGCCCGGTCTGTGAGTTTTGGTGTGCGGCCGTCTCTTGGCAGGTTTGCTGTTGTGCCATGTTCTTTCCATTTAGTTATGGTAGATTTGATGGTGCTCCTAGGGATCATCAAAGATATGAATATTTTTTATAACCTAACCCTGACTTGTACTTCTCAACAACATTGTCCCTTACTTGTTTGGAGGGTTCCTTGGTTTTCATGGCAGTGTTTGGTTAATGGTGCCTCTTGCTTAGGTGTTGCAGCCTCTGGGGCCTTTCAAAAAGGTGTGTATATGTAATGACAGATCATGTGACACTTAGATTTCACACAGGTGGACATCATTTCACTAATTATGTGACTTCGGAAGGTAATTGGTTGCACCAGAACTTTGTATGGGCTTCATAACAAAGAGGGTGAATACATATGCACAAGCCAATTATCAGTTTTTAATTTCTGAAAAATAGTTTTATGTATATATTTTTCAAATTTTACTTCACCAACTTAGACTATTGTGTTCTGATCCATCACATATAATTCAGAATAAAAAAAACATTGAACTAAAGGCTGTAATGTAACAAAATAGGTAAAAAGCCAAGGGGAGTCAATACTTTTGCAAGGCACTGTATCTTCCTTGATTATAACTATGTCGTTTACTTTCAGGTTACGTCGAGGTGTGTGCCATTTCTGTCTTACACTCATGAGGTATTCCCTTTTCCACTGACTCCAGAACTGTTCTGCTAAATACTGTACTCTACGCCACCGTTTAGCTGCGTATACATCTTCCCTTATGAATTTTCCAGGTGGAGGTAATGCAACCTTGGATTTCATCAGGATGAGGTGGTTTGGAGATTGAGGTTCTGGTTCCTTATGGTCGTTGATTTCATCGACAGTTAAAGGACGACTGTTGGGAAGCATTATCTAGTCTACTTGAACATTGGACCGTTGTAGCAATTAGCACATTACGAATGGTTCTAATTTGATGCTCCCAGACTCCACATGCATGACTCGCGGAAGGAGCATTGAAGATAAACTCACACTGTTTATCAGCTAGGAAAGTTTCTAGTGCCTTGGTGTCACATTTCTTCAGAGCTTCTTTAAGTTCGTTCTTTGCTCCTATAAAGTTTGTGCCTTGGTCACAGTGGAGTTAGCGAATGGCTCCTCTCAAACCACTTGAAGCACTATAAGGCATTGATGAAGGAATCTGTAGATAAATCTTCAAGCACCTCAGTGTGGACTGCACATGAGGAGAAAAAAGTGAATTTGAGACCATACCTCTTGTACCCCTTACGATCTTGTTTGGTGATAAAGGGACTTAAACAATCCATACCACAGTATGTAAAGGGAGCTGAAACTTCTTAACATTCCTCAGGGAGCTCTGACATACGCTGCTCCTCTGTGGGATGCTGGAGCTTTCGACACTGTACACATTTATGTAATAACTTGGCAACTGACTTGCTTCCACCAAGCACCCAAAATCCATTTGCTCTGAGTTCTGTTATAGTTTGGCTGCGGCCCTGGTGACGAGTAGCTGCATGGTAATTGGACAGGACTAACTGGGTAACGTGCCCTTCCCTTGGGGGGATGACTAGGAGTTTTGTTTCTTGACTAAGGGTTGATCTCGACAGCCCTCCACCAATACAAAGAAGTCCTTGAACCAGAATGGGGTCAAGGTAACTAAGAGGGCTTGAACTTGGAAGACTACCTCCTCTTTGAAGAAGTTTTAGCTCCTGGGGAAAGACTTGCTGTTGAACTAAACCTATCACTACCTCCCCAGCTTTCTTTTGTTCCTCCACAGTCACAAGTAGACATGTGCATTTTGTTTCTTTCCGAATCAAAATTCGGACAAATTTTTCATTATTCGGAAATTCGTATACATCTGAATTTCCGAATTACAAAAGTAACGACTTTAAACGAATCCAAAATAACGATTCAAATCGAAAAAGAGCGAACGAAATTTGAATGGAATCGAATTCGAAAACAAATTTGAATCGAATTCAAAAACAAATTTGTATCGAATTCGAAAACAAATTTGAAAAAATAGAAATCGATTCTCTAAAAAATACAATAAAATAGAATATAAAACAATAAAGCAATAGAATAGAAATAAAAGAATAGAATAGAATTTAATAGAATGTAATAAAATAGAACATGACCGTCTTCCGAAATTCAAATTCCGAATAGTATAAATACGAATTCGATAATAGATTGGAATATAATTCAAAACAATGGAAACTAAAATAGAAAACAATAGAAATACAATAGAACAGAATAGAATAAAATATTTTATTCTATTCTGTTCTATTGTTTTTCTTTCTCTTCTTTTCTATTCTATTCTAATATTTTCTATTCGAATTTGAATTCATTCTATACGAAATTCGAATTTCTTATAGAATGAAATCGAATTTGAGTAGAAAAGATTAGAATAGATTAGAAAAATTTGATCAAATTCGAAAAAAATTTACCGGATTACAAAAAACGATCAAATTCAAAAAAATTCTACCGCATTCGAAAAAATTTGACCAAATTCGAAAAAGTAAACTATATATAACCATTTTCCAAAATTAGAATTTCGTATAGAATGAAATCAAATTAGAATAGAAAAGATTAGAATAGAATAGAAAATAATAGAAAAGAATGAACTAGAAAAACAATAGAACAGAATAGAATAAAATATAATATATATATTATTTTATTCTATTTTGTTCTATTGTTTTTCTAGCCTATTCTTTTCTATTTTCTATTCAAATCTTTTCTATTCAAATTCATTCTATACGAAATTCAAACTTCTGAAGCCATCTTCCGAAATTTGAATTTGAATAGAAAAGATTAGAATAGAAAATAATAAAACAGAATAGAAAAATATATTATATAGATATATATCTATATAAAAAACACCTTCCGAAATTAGAATTTTGTATAGAATGAAATCGAATTTGAATAGAAAGATTAGAATATATATATATATATATATATATATATATATATATATATATATATATATATATATATATATATTATATTTATTTTCTATTCTGTGCTATTGTTTTTCTATTATTCTATTCTAATCTTTTCTATTCAAATGCAAATTCATTCTATACGAAAGTCGAATTTCAGAAGATGGCTTCCGAAATTCTAATTTCGTATAGAATTATTTTGAATTCGAATTGAAAAGATTAGAATAGAAAATAATAAAAAAGAATAAAATAGAAAAACAATAGAACAGAATAGAATAAAATATAATATATATCATATGTTATTATATTCTGTTCTAATGTTTTTCTAACCTATTCTTTTCTATTATTTTCTATTCTATTCTAATTCATTCTATACGAAATTATAATTTCGGAAAATGGTTATATATATATATATATATATATATATATATATATATATATATATATATATATATATATATATATATAAAATGAAATTGATATTTTTTATATATATATATATATATATATATATATATATATATATATATATATATATAAAACCATCTTACAAAATTCGAATTTGGCACGGAATTCATTTGAATTCGAATAGAAAAGATTAAAATAGAATATATTATATTTTTTTCTATTCTGTTCTATTGTTTTTCTATGCTATTCTTTTCTATTATTTTCTATTCTATTCTAACCTTTTCTATTGGAATTCGATTTCATTCTATACGAAATTTGAATTTCAGAAGATGTTATTTATATATATATATATATACACCGTATTTATCGGCGTATAACACGCGCCGGCGTATAACACGCACCCCAAGTTTAGGAGGGAATTTTAAGGAAAAAACTTTTAGGAGGGAAGTTTAAGGAAAAAAACTTACATTTAAATGCCCATCAATGCAGCCTTGTCAGTGTTCATCTGTAGCCTTGTCCATTATTGGAGCCTTGTCAGTGTCAGTGTAGCATTGTCAGTGTCCATCATTGCAGCCTTGTCAGTGTAGCATTGTCAGTGTCCATCTGTAGCCTTGTCCATTATTGCAGCCTTGTCAGTGTTAGTGTAGCATTATCAGTGTCCATCATTGCAGCCTTTCAGTGTTAGTGTAGCCTTGTGAGTGTCCATCTGTAGTATCATTTCAGCCTTGTGAGTTTCAATCTGCAGCCTTGCCCCTGTGTTTTCAGTGCTGCCATTTAAAAATGGCGACACGCCGCTCTCTGCGGCTCTCGGCCATTCTCGGCCGCTCTCGGCGGCTTTCGGCCATCCTCGGCGGCTCTCGCCCATTCTTGACGTGTTTCGCTCGCTCTCGGCGGCTTTTGGCCATTCTCAGCGGCTTTCGCCGGCTCACGCGGGACTGTGAGAGCCGTCGAAAGCCGCCGAGAGTGGCCGGAAGCCGCCGAGAGCCGCCGAGAGTTGGCGAAAGCGGCCGAGAGCCGCGAAAAGGCTCACAATCATCGGGGGATCGACGTATAACATGCACCCACGATTTTCCCCTGATTTTAAGGGGAAAAAAGTGCGTGTTATACGGCGATAAATACGGTATATATAGATATATATAGATATATATAGGTCTATATATATCTATAGATATATCTATATATATATCTATAGATATATATATAGATATATCTATATATATATATCTATAGATATTGTAGCAGAGCGTCCCAGAGAGAGCCAGGAAAAGTCCTGTTTCGGGGTTTATACATCTCCCAGGCTCCTCTCATACAGGTTCAGGGATCTCTGATCCATGGTCCAGTTCAGTTCTTGGTCCTCTCCCCCAGGCTAATTTAAGCTCACCTGAGCAAGACAGCCCTTGCTCTTGGCCTGGGATACTCAGAGAACTTCTGTGTAAGAGTGCAAAAAGGTATGTGGAAGCTGACAAGCTGTAGGCTTGCTCAGCTTAGTAGTTAGGATCTGTAAATATTGTTTAGTTAGTGCCGAGACACGGCTAGGTTTTGTTTTGGCTATTTTTGTTCCTATTTGTTTCTTTTGGAACACTGTACAGCACCTGTATATAGACTTGTAAATATCACAAATAAACACCGCACTGTTTGTCACTATTCCACTGGCTTTGGTATCTGTGCCTGAAAGACTGCTCATCCCAGGGAGCTTTGTGCCTGCTACCTGTCCCCCAGGTTACATATGGTGGAGACTGCGACCAGCTGTAGTAAGTTACTACTTAAAAGGCCAGTACCTAGAGTGACTAAACATGGAGGAAATCCTAAAACAATTGGTGATATCCAATGCTGCACAGCAACAATCCAATGCTGCACAGCAACAAGCAAACGTTGCACTGCAGCAAACAAACGCTATCGCACAGGAGCAAACCAAGGCGCTGTGCCAACAGATTGGTGCTGTACAGGAGCTATCGCAGAGGCTGTTTGAACAGCTAGCCACTGATGCAAAAGAGGATAGGAAAACCTTGGCTGCGGTTGTGGAGACGCTAGCACAGTGGTCACCTGCTAAAGTTAATGTGGTTGGAGACAAGCCCTCAGCTATCCATGTGGGTTGCTTTCTTTCCAAGATGACTGCAGATGATGATCCAGAGGCCTTTCTCTTAACCTTTGAACGGACCGCTGAGAGGGAAGGTTGGCCCAAAACCCAGTGGGCAGGACTGGTCGCCCCCTTGCTGTCTGGAGAATCGCAGAAGGCCTACTATGATTTGGAGTCAGCAGAAGCAGGAGACTATGAAAAGGTCAAGCGGGAAATCCTGGCGCGACTTGGTGTCACCTTGGCAGTTCGAGCACAGCGGGTCCACAGCTGGTTCTTCCAAGACGAGAGGCCCCCAAGATCGCAGATGTTCGACCTAATTCACTTGGTGAGAAAATGGCTACAGCCGGAGTCCCTGTCTGGGCCACAAATAGTGGAGCGTGTGGTCATGGACCAGTTCCTGAGGTCACTACCAGTTCCCCTGCAGAAGTGGGTGAGTCAAGGAGACCCCAACTCGGCGGATAACCTCGTGGAACTTGTTGAAAGGTACTTTGCTGCAGAGAACCTGGTCACCACCCCTACAGCCGCACGGACTTTCCGCCCAAAGCCACGGTCTCCCCAGGCAACCGGTAAGACTGTTCCAGGGGAAGTGGGTGGTAAGCATGGCAAGGAAATAGGGGGGAGGATTTTTGGTGCCAGGACTGAAGTTTGGCGTCCCAAACAAGGGAAGCTACTGCCGGTCAGCAAACCAAACTGGGGAAACATCAGGTGTTTTCGTTGCCAAGAACTGGGACATGTTGCAGCAAATTGTCCATTGACAGATGAACCAATGCAGTGTGATCTATCTGTTAGAAGGCAGTCTATGTTTGCTGCTGTTTCATGCGCTGCAGCACCAAGTATGGGAAAACACATGTGCCAAATGACTGTTAATAATAAGCCTATTACGGCCTTGCTGGACTCTGGAAGTCTAGTGACTTTGGTTACAGCTGAGATGGTTGAAACTGTGAATTTGCATGCTAAAAAAGTTGCTGTGATATGTGTACATGGGGATACCCGCGAGTATCCTATAGCCACTGTTCAGTTTAAAACTGGCTTAGGTACGGTGACCCATCCGGTCGGACTTGTGCCCCACTTGGTGCACGAGGCCATCATTGGTAGGGACTTCCCTAAGTTTTGGAAACTGTGGGATCGTCCCGACCCGGTCGCAGTAGCTGACTCAGTGACAGAGCCAGAACTCCTGGCCGCTACTGACAATATGGGTTCAGGGGACTCTTCTCAGGGCTCCCCAGGTTTTCCTTTCTCAGTTATGGCAGGAGAGCTGGAGGAGCCTGAGGAGGTCCCCACAACCAGTGGAGCTGGACAGCCATCTGCTGAATCTGAGCCTACGTTGGAGTTTGCTGACCTTAATGTACACAAGGAAAACTTTGGTACCGAGCAGAGAAAAGACCCAACCCTTGCCAGGGCCTGGGAAAATGTAATGGTGATTAATGATGTACCTGTCGAATCAGGGGACAGGCTCTGTTTTCCTTATTTTAGCAGCAATGAGGATTTATTGTATCGTGTATGTAAAAAAAATGATGAAGTGGTTGAACAGTTGGTGGTCCCTAAGCCATACAGACGGGTGGTGTTGGAACTTGCCCATGGGCACTTGCTAGGAGGTCATTTAGGGGTTGAGAAAACTACTGAAAGGGTGTTGCGCAGGTTTTATTGGCCCGGAATACAGAAGGATATTGAAAATTATTGTCAATCCTGTCCTGTGTGTCAGATGTCAGCCCCACTACAACACTTCCGAAGTCCTTTAGTGCCCTTGCCCATTATTGAAGTGCCCTTTGAGAGGATTGCCATGGACCTTGTGGGTCCACTCCCCAAGTCTGCCCGAGGTCATCAGCATATCCTCGTAATCATGGATTATGCTACCCGTTACCCAGAGGCAATTCCCTTACGCACCGCGTCTGCTAAAAACATTGCCAAAGAGCTGTTTATGGTGTTCAGTCGTGTTGGAATCCCTAAAGAAGTCCTTACAGACCAGGGCACCCCATTTATGTCACGAATAACTAGAGAGCTGTGCAAGTTATTTAAGGTGACGCAATTGCGAACCTCAGTGTACCATCCTCAAACGGATGGCTTGGTGGAACGCTTCAATAAAACATTAAAGAGCATGTTAAAAAAGGTTGTTGACAAGGATGGGAAAAACTGGGACTTCCTGATACCATACTTGATGTTTGCCATCAGGGAGGTTCCCCAGTCCTCCACGGGGTACTCTCCCTTTTGAGTTGCTTTATGGGAGACACCCTCGGGGACTCTTGGACATAGCCAAAGAAACTTGGGAGGGGGAGCAGACACCCCATAAAAGTGTCATTGAGCATATCGCTCAAATGCAGGACAGGATTGCAGCAATCATGCCGTTGGTAAAAGAACACTTACTGCAGGCCCAAACAGCTCAACAGAGGATATACAACAGGGGGGCCCAACTCCGTGTTTTCTCACCTGGTGATAGGGTCCTGGTGTTAGTTCCCACTGTTGAGAGCAAGTTCCTGGCTAAGTGGCAGGGTCCCTTTGAAGTAATTGAAAGAGTTGGGGAGGTCAATTACAAAATATATCAACCAGGAAAAAGGAAGCCCGAACAGATTTACCACATAAACCTGTTAAAGCCCTGGAAGGATAGACTGGCGTTAACTGCGAGGTCCCTCCCGGTAACGCCTAAGGGTACTGAGTCTCCTCTGATCCCTGAGGTCACGATTCCAGACACCCTGTCATATTCTCAAAAGCAGGAAACTAGAGAATTCCTGATAAGAAATAGAGAGAAATTTTCAGAGTTACCTGGCACGACTTCAGCAGTTCAGCATGATATTGTTACTGAACCTGGGGTCCGTGTCAAGCTAAAACCATACCGAATTCCTGAAGCAAGGAGAAAGGACATCAGCGAGGAAGTTAAAAGAATGTTGGAGCTAGATGTCATTGAGGAATCCAATAGTGACTGGTCTAGCCCCATCGTGTTAGTCCCAAAACCGGATGGCACTTGGAGGTTCTGTAATGACTTCAGGAAGCTTAATGCAGTGACAAAGTTTGACACGTACCCAATGCCCAGAGTGGATGAACTTATAGACCGACTTGGCAAGGCTCGCTATCTGACCACTTTGGACTTGACAAAAGGTTATTGGCAAATACCCCTGACTGGTAGCGCCAAAGAGAAGACTGCATTTGTGACCCCAGAGGGTTCCTTTCAATATAAAAAAATGCCTTTTGGGTTGCAAAATGCCCCCGCCACATTTCAGAGGGCCATGGACAGGACTCTAAGACCCCACCGACAATATGCAGCAGCATATCTAGATGACATAGTGGTACATAGCACTGACTGGGAGTCTCACTTGCCCCGGGTCCAGGCTGTCCTCGATTCCCTCTTCAAAGAAGGTTTTACAGCAAATCCAAAAAAATGTGCCATTGGTCTAGAGGAAGCCAAGTATTTGGGCTACACTATTGGGCGTGGTGTAATAAAACCTCAAGTGAATAAAATAGAAGCCATCCAGGAATGGCCACGTCCTGCAAACAAGAAGCAGGTCAGGGCCTTTCTTGGCATTGCGGGGTATTATAGAAGATTTATCCCAAATTTTGCAACTATAGCTGCCCCACTGACAGACCTTACGAAAGGGAGAGACTCTGTAATGGTGAAATGGTCCTCAGTAGCAGAGGAATCTTTCCAAGTCCTGAAGAAGGCTCTTTGTGCACAACCAGTACTGTACTCCCCTGATTTCTCCAAAGATTTTTTGGTTCAGACGGATGCGTCTGATGTTGGTATCGGGGCAGTACTATCACAGGTATACAATGGGGAAGAACACCCTGTGGTGTACCTAAGCAGAAAACTCAATGACCATGAGCAAAGGTATGCAGTCATTGAAAAGGAGTGTTTAGCCATAAAGTGGGCCGTGGACGCACTCAGGTACAATTTGTTAGGACGCCAGTTTGAGTTAATAACTGACCATGCTCCTCTGAAATGGATGGCCCAAAAGAAGGAGACTAATAGACGGGTGAACCGGTGGTTTTTGGCTCTACAGGATTACTCATTCACTGTAAAACACAGGCCAGGTGTTGAGATGGGGAATGTAGATGCCCTGTCCCGTGTTCACTCCTGTTGGGCTACAGGTGTTCCAACCCTGGGGTTGAAACAAGGGGGGAGGATATGTAGCAGAGCGTCCCAGAGAGAGCCAGGAAAAGTCCTGTTCGGGGTTTATACATCTCCCAGGCTCCTCTCATACAGGTTCAGGGATCTCTGATCCATGGTCCAGTTCAGTTCTTGGTCCTCTCCCCCAGGCTAATTTAAGCTCACCTGAGCAAGACAGCCCTTGCTCTTGGCCTGGGATACTCAGAGAACTTCTGTGTAAGAGTGCAAAAAGGTATGTGGAAGCTGACAAGCTGTAGGCTTGCTCAGCTTAGTAGTTAGGATCTGTAAATATTGTTTAGTTAGTGCCGAGACACGGCTAGGTTTTGTTTTGGCTATTTTTGTTCCTATTTGTTTCTTTTGGAACACTGTACAGCACCTGTATATAGACTTGTAAATATCACAAATAAACACCGCACTGTTTGTCACTATTCCACTGGCTTTGGTATCTGTGCCTGAAAGACTGCTCATCCCAGGGAGCTTTGTGCCTGCTACCTGTCCCCCAGGTTACAATATATATATATAGGTATATCTATATATATATCTATAGCTAGATATATATCTATATATCTATAGATATAGATCTATATCTATAGATATATAGATATATATATATATATATATATATATCTATATATCTATAGATATATATATCTATCTATATATCTATATATGGATATATATAATTTTTTTTTTTTCTGTTCTGTGCTATTGTTTTTCTATGCTATTCTTTTCTAGTATTTTCAATTCTATTCTAATCTTTTCTATTCAAATTCCATTTCACTCTATACGAATTTCGGAAAATGGTTATATATAGTTTACTTTTTCAAATTCAGTCGAATTTTTTCAAATGCGGTAGAATTATTTTGAATTTGATAGTTTTTTTCGAATTCGGTAGATTTTTTTTTCTAATGTGGTAGATTTTTTTTTCGAATGCGGTCGAATTTTTAAAATACGAAACGAAACAAATCCTGAAAACGAATGTAACGAAAGCAAGAAATTTAACTAAATGAATTTAGTTAAATAACGAATCGAAACGAAACAATTTTTTCATCCTGCACGTGTCTAGTCACAAGATTGCTGCAGAGATGGGTCTTCAATCGTATTCTCTTGATTGCAATCACCTTAACGAGCATTAACCAACTGGAAAACTTGTTCAGACGATTTAGAATATCAGTTTGTTCACTGACTTGTAAGCAAGGGTTGTAATGGGTCTGACTTCGGGGTCGCCTACAATCAATTCTGCTGAAGAGCTTGGAGATGTGAGCACTTCAGATTTCCATAGGAAACTAGGCGTTGAATAACCAGCTTGAGGAGGGAAATATCTGCTACATGAAGACCCTGGATGCATGGTCGGCTGGGTTTTGTGCTGTATCCACAGAATGCCACTGAGTTGGATCTGTAATCTCTCTTATGAACACGATTGGCTACAAACACATGAAATCTTCTTGCTTCATTACTGATATAGGCCAAAACTATAGGCCAAGAATTCTTCAGCAATTTCTATTTCAAGTTCTGCCTTCAACACGACACTCAATCTTGCTGTGGTGACTGCAGCTGAGAGTTCAAGCCTTGATATGCTCACGATCTTCATCAGCGCGACTCTTGCTTTAGCCATCATGAAGCTGCAATGAACTTGACTTCTGTCATTTTGTACCTAAGGTACGAACAGGCACCATATCCTAAGTTGTTGGCATCGGTAAAGTGGTGTAGTTTCACCTTCACTCTGTTACTGAAGTCAGGAGGTTGGTAGCATCTGGGTATATTGATTTCCCTTAAAGCTTGCAGACTCTTCCAGGCATCCCACCGTGGGCTTAAGCTCTCAGAAAGTGCTTCATCCCAACTGATGCCCCTGTGACAAAGCTCCTGAAGAATGCACTTGCCACTCAGTATGAAGGGAGCTATGAAGCCTAGAGGATCATAAAAAGAGGCTACGACTGACAGGATACCATGACGAGTTGAGAGTCGATCCTTTATGTCAATGCTGAAGCTGAAGGTGTCGTTTTCAATTGACCACTGAATGCCAAGTACTTGTCCTTCTGATGTAGAGTCTGAGGTTCACTAGTTGTTGCTCTTTCTGATGGAGCTACACAAGACAGGATGTCGCTTTCATTAGAGTTGAACTTATACAGTTCATAAGCCAGCATTTTTACATAATCCTTGCGCTTCGAGGATTAGATTTGTAGCTTCACTGATTGTTGATACACTGGTTAGGCCGTCGTCGACATAAAAGTTCTTCTCAATGAAAGCTGGTGCTGAAGGATATTCTGCCTTGTATTGTTGTGCAAGATACTTGAGGCCAGGGGCGGACTGATAACTCATAGGGCCCCCGGGCAATAGGAGATTATGGGGCCCCCAGCAATCAGAGATTATGGGGCCGCACAGTACACACACACAGTATACAATCACACAGTATACACATACATGTACACACAGTATACACAGACAGATGTAAAAAAAACACAGCTTTATACATACTGTCCCTGGTTTTACTGAGGCTGGCAACCCTGATGGGGCCCCCTAGTGGCCCAGGGCCCTCGGGCAGTGCCCGAGTCGCTCAATGGTCAGTCCGCCCCTGCTTGAGGCCAAAGTTTGCACATCCTGGAGAGGAACTGGCACCGAAGAGGTGAACTGATATTCTGTATTCTTTGGGTTCTATTTCCAACTGGCCGTTCTCCCACCAAAGAAACCCTAAGTAATTGCGCATTTCTGGGGAGATGTAGAACTGGTGGAACATATTTTCAATGTCGCATATCACAGCAACTGCTTCCTTGCTGAAGCGACAGAGGACTCCCACTAGAGAATTTATCAGGTTGGGACCTGTCAATAAGGTGTCATTTAGGGAGATGCCTTGAAGCTTTGCTGAACAATCAAAGACAACTCCTACCTTTTCTGGCTTCTTGGGGTGATAAACCCCGTGATGTGGGATGTACCACACTGTTTCTTCCTCTGATAATGAAAGGGCTGGTTCTGCATCACCTTTTCTGATCGTTTCTCCCATGAATGCAGTGTAGTGTTCATAGTACTGTTTATTGGCCTTTTTCTTTAGAGGTTGAAGTCGAATAATGGCCAGCCTCTTATTGTTTGGTAGTGTCGGTTGGCTGTTGTCTTTGAAGGGTAATGGCATCTGTGCGATTCGGTGCTGTGTAGCTTAGTGCTATGATCAAATTAACAGTCCATAAACATTCCAAAATCTTCATGGTGCAGTATGTATTACCTTTATTTAAAATCACAATAAAAACCCACAATGGGTACTCACAATGTCAAGGTGCTTACGATACAAGGGGTATTTCGTATCTTCATCAGGGGGTGAATGATACCAAACACCCCCTGTATCGACACGCGTAGGGGAAGGGGACAGGATGGAACGCTACACACCATCTGTTGGGAACGATTAAAACACCACCCCATTACGGGCCGCCGCCCCCCGATCGTTACCGCTGTTTTAGAGTGGCGCACTGTAAGCGCCTTGACATTGTGAGTACCCACTGTGGGTTTTTATTGTGATTTTAAATAAAGGTAATACATACTGCACCATGAAGTTCTCTTTATGTTGATATACGGAGGTATAAACTGGACTGCTGTGAGGAACAGAGGCACAAGTGTAACCTATCCAGGATCCAGCATACAATACCAAACCCATAGAGGTTCTAAGGCGCATTTTGACCAAGCTTAATCGCAAGGTCACACGCCCTAAGGTGAGGGGCTATCACCTGGGGGGGAGCACTTATATGAGCACACAGCACTTTAGTTTGTGTTCACTGAAACACATGGATGGATTTTGGAATGTTTATGGACTGTTAATTTGATCATAGCACTAAGCTACATAGCACCGAATCGCACAGATGCAACACTGAATTACATGGATGCAGCACTGAATCGCATGGATGATATTTCTTTGGATTTTTTTTATCTAATATTGTTTGAACATTGCACTATCACTGAATTACAGAGATACAGCACTGCATTGCATGGATGCAACACTGAATCGCATGGATGATTTTTTTCTTGAAATATTTATTATTTGTTTGAATATTGCACAAATATTTTGGAATATTTATATATATTTTTCACAGGCTTATTGAAGCACTCTTATGCCCTGTACACGCGATCAGACATTGATTGGACATTCCGACAACAAAATCCATGGATTTTTTCAGACGGATGTTGGCTCAAACTTGTTTTGCATACACACGGTTGCACAAAGTTGTCGGAATTTCCGATCGCCAAGAATGCGGTGACGTACACCACGTATGACAAGACTAGAAAAGGCCATTTCAGAACCAAGCGCAGCACCCTTTGGGCTCTTTTTGCTAATCTCGTGTAAGTAAAAGTTTGGTGAGAGACGATTCGCGCTTTTTAAGACTTGTGGCTTTCAGATTGTTTTCTGCTGTTCAGTTTGTGCTTGTGGGTTTGTATCTGGTCTTCAGTGCGTGCAGTCAGTTCGTATTGGATTATCTAGTGCGTTCTTGTCCACTCGTTGCTGTTTTTCAGGTCGCTCTTCAGAGGCCTTGCTGTTCTTCAGTGCGTTCTGTTACTGAGTTCTGAGCAGCCGACCGTTTTCTAGCCATGTTGCGTATACGTACTCCTCGTAGAGTTCGTGCTGTGCGGGGGCTTGGTGTTGGGGTCCTTACTTTGACACAAGTCCAGTCCATGAACAGGGTGGGGAGGAGTTCATGGACCAAGAATTGGTTGCTTCAGCGTGACCAGTTCTGTTACATGCCTTTGCTCCGTGAGATCCGTGAGAATAATCCTGATGATTTCAGGAACTTTCTCCAGATGACAGACCCCGTATTTCGCCGTTTGTTGGCTTTGCTGACCCCCTATATCAGCAGGCAGGATACCTGCATGAGGCAAGCCATCACTCCGGAGCAGAGGCTAGTCGCCACCCTGCGCTACTTGGCAACGGGGAGAAGCCTGCAGGACCTCAAGTTCTCAACAGGCATCTTCCCCCAGGCTCTGGGGATCATTATCCCAGAGACCTGTTCTGCCATCATCTAGGTCCTGCAGAAGGAGTATATTAAGGTAAGATTTTTTAATCCTTTTATATCACATTTTTTGTATTTAATGTTTGATAATATATTGTATTTCCTTCCTCATTCCCTAGTGGAGAGGGTTACCTGTCCAAAAGATCTCCCCCCTAAAATGTTAGAAATGGCCCATGAGGGGGGGGGGAGGGGGAATCTGATAGGTGGACCTTATACCTTGGTCTTTCAAAACTCCCTAAAATAAATGTTATACTGATGTTGGCCAAGAATGTTTGTGTCTAATCTGCTTTCCCTGTTTAGGTGCAAAATGATTATTTTTTTTTTCTTGTTTGACTCCACAGTTTCCTTCCAACCCACAGGAATCGCAGACTGTGGCCTCCCACTTTGCCCAGCGGTGGGACTTTCCTAACTGCGGAGGGGCAATTGATGGGAAACACATCCACATCGTCCCACCACCCAACTCGGGGTCATACTATTACAACTACAAGGGGTTCAATAGTATTGTGATGTTGGCGGTGGTGTCGGCTACTTATGAGTTCCTGTATGTGGACGTGGGGAAGAATGGCCGGATGTCCGATGGTGGAGTCATTGCCCAGACGGAGTTCTACAGGCGTCTCCAGAATGGCAGCTTGGACTTGCCACCTCCAGAAGACAATGTGGAAGGACTCCCATTCCTCTTCGTTGCGGATGAAGCATTTGCGCTGGGGGACCATCTTATGCGGCCATTCCCGATGAGGACCCTCACCCCAGACCAGAGGGTTTTTAATTACCGGCCAGAGCCAGAAGAGTGGTGGAGAACACATTTGGAATCATGGCCAGCCGGTTCTGCCTATTTCTTACACCCATACACATGGCGGAGTATAAACTGAATCATATCATCACGGCGTGCTGTGTTCTACACAACTTTTTAAGGCAAAATTCTGCCAACTATGCTGCCTCAGTTGGGCCTGAGGCCGGAACTCATAATGAACCAACCCTGACGGTGCTTGAAAGTGGAAAATATGCAAGACAATGTCTGAAACATTTTTAAAATAAAAAAATCATTTTAACTACTAAAATCTTTGGTGACATTTACTGCTTGTGTTTCTTTTAACTGACCCTGACAGAAATGTGGTGAGTCCTGAAATTGGCGTGATTGTGTAACATTACAAAGCACTGTTGGGTGTTATTTGCTAAAGGCAAAGACACTTTGCACTACAAGTGCACTTGAAACTGCACTGAAACTGCACTTGTAGTGCAAAGTGGATTTCCCCTTAGGAAATAACCCCCATTGTCACAGAAAACACCAATTTGAGCACAACAAAAGTTTGGAAGCGTTGAAACAATAATCCACACATTCTTGATTATCAATCTTTTTCCTTGTCAAAAGAAGTTTATTGAGTATACAATATTATAAAGATACATAAAGTAAGTTTACAAGGATCTATAAAGTAAGCTCATTGTTTTACAGTAGGGTTTATATAGGTAAATATCATGAAATTTCAAATATTAAACCTTGGGTTCACGTAAACCTAAATTAAAGATATATATCATTTCCTTAGTTACGTTTGTAGGTATTTAAATGATTTATACCTACTATACATATTGTTTACAGGTAGAGTGTATATAGGTCAAATAAATTCTGATAATGAGCTTTAATCGTAAGGTGGAGAAAAGGAAAGAGAAAGAAGAAAAAGGGTAGAAAGGCAGAGGTATGGTCCACAAGGTTGTCCCGCTCGTCAGTTTATTATTCTTTTTAGTTCTCTTTGAAGTCATTTAATCTGTTACGATTATCAATCTTTTTAATACCAGCACAATCACATGTGCATTTATCAAAGGTTTTTAAGACAAACCAACATGTTTGTTGTATAACAATTTTTTTGGGTCACATTACTAAAAGTAGAAATGTCCATTTAAGGTAAAACAGGCATGTTTAAAACCAACAAGAAAGACACAAATCTGGAATTTACAAAGTTCAACTTTTAAAGAAATTGAAGGCAATATGAGACCTGAGTATTTTTAAACTGTTTTTGATATTGCGTTCAGATGGGGTGAAGTCACCCCTGGAAAAGCCAAATTTTGAAGATGCACACAAATTGCCGAATGTCAACATGTGCTACCTGCCATCACGGGGGATCAAGGGACATGTTTTGGGGGTGCAACCCCTTCCTCCGAGCTACTTTATTATTGAGGAAGGGGTTGCACCCCCAAAACGCATACATTGATTTCCCGTGATGGCAGATAGCACATGTTGACACACTGTGTGCATCTTCAAAATTTGGCTTTTCGAGAATATGTAAAAAAAATTGAGAAATTTTTAGATTCCAAAAAGCACAAAAAAGGAAGGGATTTGGAGGAGTTTTAAACTCGCCCTAAAACATCAATGATGTTCCTCATTTTTTTTTGAACATCATTGATGTTTTTCTAGATGTTTTCCAAGTCCCTATTGCACCCCATGATCTCCCCAATCAGGATCTGTGCACTTTCAGAGGTGAAATGACCTGGATCCACAACATCACGATCACCTAAAAAGATAGAAACAAAAACACACCATGTATTATAAATATGCCGGCATCCATCTCTTACCTGAGCCTGTGGTCACAGACACTCACCTGTTGTGGTGACTATTTCCACCACATCTCCTTCCTCCTCCTCCTCCTGTTGTCTTTGGTGGGTCTCCACTTCTTCCTGAGGTGGGGGGTCTGTGGTCTTCTCGGATGAGGGGCGTCCTCCGAGTCTTTTCTCCCCTATGTAAAAAAAAATAGGTATACTTAGCACACAGCTATTTCATGGCCGAAATAGGAATATGAAACATTGCTTGGAAGTGGGGTACAATTGTCTATTTTGGCAGAGTTCCAAGATGAAGAAATATTTTTTCCCTTTGTCAAGCTTGAATACTTACCTGTTTTGTACAAGCTTCACAGATGGAGACACCCCTATAGTATACTCTGGAGCACCTGTGTGGGGCCCCCTAATAAAAAGGGTGTTCTGGTGTCCCACACTAGTGCTCCAGCGTCCAGATGTGTAAACAGCTGCTGAGTGTCCTCTCCTTACACAGAATCTAGTTTGCATTACATTCTACTTACAAACCCATCTAGACAACAAAATTATTTGAAGAGAAGTAGGGCCAAAAAAATGTATTCAAATGCATATGGCCAAAACAATGGTGTTTTCTAGGGCGAACGAACAATGTTTCAAACGAACGAACAATGTGCCCATGAACATGAATGTTGCCATTTTAAACTGTACAACAGTAAAGAAAAGCACATGGAGCAGCACAAATGTAATAAAAATAAAGAATAGGAACAAAGGACAACTACTTACTTTTTTGCAGCACTCTCCTGATCCTTCTGTACTGCTCATACTCCCTTAAATTCAGGTCCGACTACCACTTCCTGAGCTGATCCTTGGATCGTCGTACCCCGAAATTCCGGTGCAGACTCTTGACTACTTTTGCCATTATCTTGGCCTTTCTGACATTGGGGTTGGGGTAAGGTCCATACTTCCCGTCATAGTCAGCCTTCTTCAGGATGTCCACCATCTCCAACATCTCCCCAAAGGACATATTTGACGCCTTAAATCGTCTCTTTCGGGATCGGGACGTTTCAGGCTCCGGGCTTTCCTCCTCCTCCTCGTTGGTGTAATTATCTGACACCTGCTGTGTCTCCACCATGTGCTCTTCCCCCACTGCGCCGAATGAGAAGGGGCAGGGAATAGACTAGAAAGAACGTCAGGGGCGTTGTCATCTGCTGCTTTCAGGATCTCTTGGACTTCTGGACCAGACTCCACTCCCTTACATATGGACTCCTCAGGCCACCAATTTTGTTGTAAAATAATTGATGTGTGCCCTGGGGGCCAAAGGCTTCACCAATTTGTGCTGTGTCTCCAGTGTTGCTTCCCTCTTTGTTTGGTTCTGAGCCCTTAATAAAGGAATTTTTGTTTCAATTATACTCGCCTATGTGTGTTTTCCTTCAAAAAGGACAGTTTGTTTGTGAGGAGTAGGGATGAGCCGAACACCCCCCGGTTCGGTTCGCACCAGAACCCGCGAACGGACCGAAAGTTCGCACGAACGTTAGAACCCCATTGACGTCTATGGGACTCGAACGTTCGAAATCAAAAGTGCTCATTTTAAAGGCTAATTTGCATGGTATTGTCCTAAAAAGGGTTTGGGGACCCGGGTCCTACCCCAGGGGACATGTATCAATGCAAAAAAAACTTTTAAAAACAGCAGTTTTTTCGGGAGCAGTGATTTTAATGATGCTTAAAGTAAAAAAAAAAAATATTCCTTTAAATATCGTACCTGGGGGGTGTCTATAGTATGCCTGTAAAGTGACGCGTGTTTCCCATGTTTAGAACAGTCCCTGCACCAAATGTCATTTTTAAAGGAAAAAATCTCATTTAAAACTGCTTGCGGGTTTAATGTCATGTCGGGTCATGGCAATATGGATGAAAATCAGTGAGACAAACGGCATGGGTACCCCCCAGTCCATTACCAGGCCCTTTGGGTCTTGTATGGATATTAAGGGGAACCCCGCACCCAAATTAAAATAAGGAAAGGTGTGGGGCCACCAGGCCCTATATACTCTGAACAGCAGTATACAGGCGGTGCAAACAAGACAGGGACTGTAGGTTTGTTGTTAAGTAGAATCTGTTTGTAATTTTGAACATTTTTAACGTGTTTAGCTCCAGCCAAAAAATCTTTTCTAAGCTTTTTGGAAAACATAGGGAAGGGTTATCACCCCTGTGACATTTGTTTTGCTGTCTTTCCTCCTCTTCAGAAGATTTCACCTCACTTTTTTGTCCCAATGAAAAATGTTTTTTGAAAATTTGGGTTTTTTTGTGGAACAAGGATTGGAAAGCATCAGTGGAAAGGAGAAATTGTTTTCCCATATTAACTCTTACAGGAGAGAATTTCCCTTCCTAGGGGTAGATTTCATCTCACTTCCTGTTGTCTCCTTCCGTTTGCAAGTAGGAGTCGTTTGTAAGTTAGATGTTTGAAAGTAGGGTCCTGCTCTATATACTCAGCAGAAATTTGGGCCTTAGGTGTTGCTGTGGCCACAACACTGTAAGCCCTCACAGGGCCCTGCTGTGAAATATTAGATCAAGAATTGTAATTACATGCCCCTGTTGAACAGGAGCTGAAAAATTAGGCCTTAGGCACTGGTGCTGGTGCCACAACACTGCAACCCCTCACAGACACTCTAGTTGGAACGCAGGAACGAGCCCTGCTGCAAAGTATTGCTTCAAAAATTGTAATTACACGCCCCTGTTAGACAGGGGCAGAAAAATTGGGCCTTAGGCACTGGTGCTGGTGCCACAACACTGCAACCCCTCACAGACACTCTAGTTGGAACGCAGGAACGAGCCCTGCTGCAAAGTATTGCATCAAAAATTGTAATTACACGCCCCTGTTAGACAGGGGCAGAAAAATTGGGCCTTAGGCACTGGTGCTGGTGCCACAACACTGCAACCCCTCACAGACACTCTAGTTGGAACGCAGGAACGAGCCCTGCTGCAAAGTATTGCATCAAAAATTGTAATTACACGCCCCTGTTAGACAGGGGCAGAAAAATTGGGCCTTAGGCACTGGTGCTGGTGCCACAACACTGCAACCCCTCACAGACACTCTAGTTGGAATGCAGGAACGAGCCCTGCTGCAAAGTATTACATCAAAAATTGTAATTACACGCCCCTGTTAAACAGGGGCTGAAAAATTGTGCCTTAGGCACTGGTGGTGGCGCCCAGAACCAAAAATGTTCTTACAAGCTATCAGCGTGATGATTGAGAAGGAAGAGGATAATTACTCAGGGATAGTCACTCAGCATCAGCATAGGCAGTCTTTGAAGGGATCTGAGATTTCAAAAAAAATTATTCGGTTACATCAGCATCAGGTGCTTGGTAGCTGGTGGTGATCCAAGACTGATTCATTTTTATGAAGGTCAGCCGATCGACCGAGTCGGTGGACAGACGCACCCTGTGATCGGTTACCACGCCTCCAGCAGCACTGAATGTGCGTTCCGAAAGAACGCTGGATGCAGGACAGGCCAGTAGCTCAATTGCATACTGTGCAAGCTCTGGCCAGTGATCCATCCTCAAGACCCAGTAACCCAGAGGATTTTCGGTGGGAAAGGTGTCCAAGTCTGATCTTGCCCCTAGGTATTCCTGCACCATGTAAAACAGACGCTGGTGATGGTTGCTGGAACCGATCATACCTTGGGGCTGCGGACCAAAAAATTGTCTGAACGCATCGGTCAGATGGCCACCTTCTCCACCGCTCCTTCTTTGACTGCCGAAGCCTCAGCAACACGTTGTCCAGAAACAGGAGTTTGTAACCTCCCAGTCTCTGGGAACGCGTTGCACAGACCTTTCTGCAAGGCCTCCCGAAGATGTTTCATCCTCTGCTCCCTCTGCGATGGCAAGATAAGGTCCGCAACCTTACCCTTGTAACGTGGATCAAGGAGGGTTGCCAGCCAGTATTGGTCCTTCTCCTTGATACCACGAATACGAGGATCCTTACGCAGGCTTTGCAGGATCAGGGAGGCCATGCAGCGTAGGTTTGCTGAGGCATTCGGTCCGGAGTCCTCTGGGTCACTAAGGACGACAACGTCCGCAGCCACCTCCTCCCAGCCACGTACAAGTCCATGTGTTCCTTGGGACTGATCCCTTAAAGACTGCTGCTGATGCTGAGTGCCAGGCTCCACCTCCATACTGACACAATCTTCCTCCTCCTCCTCCTCGTCCTCTTCCTGTGTGATCGGCGGGCACGCAGGAACACTGTCTGGATAAAGGGGGCCTTGAGAGCTAAGGAAGTCCTCCTCTTCCTGCCTCTGTTCTGCCTCAAGTGCCCTGTCCATTATTCCACGCAGCGTGTGCTCCAACAGGTGGACAAGGGGGATAGTGTCACTGATACATGCACTGTCAGTGCTCACCATCCTCGTGGCCTCCTCGAATGGTGACAGGACAGTGCATGCATCCCTGATCATGGCCCACTGGCGTGGGGAAAAAAAACCAAGCTCCCCTGACCCTGTCCTGGTGCCATAGTCGCACAGGTACTCATTGATGGCCCTCTGCTGCGTGTGCAGCCGCTGCAGCATGGCCAACGTTGAGTTCCACCTGGTGGGCATGTCACAGATTAGGCGGTTCTTGGCAGGTTAAACTCCTTTTGGAGGTCCGTCAGCCGAGCACTGGCATTATATGACCGGCGGAAATGCACACAGACTTTCCTGGCCTGCCTCAGGACATCCTGTAAGCCCGGGTACCTGCCCAAGAACCGCTGCACCACCAAGTTAAGGACGTGAGCCAAACAGGGCACATGGGTCATTTGTCCCTGTCGGAGGGCAGAGAGGAGGTTGGTGCCATTGTCGCAAACCACCATTCCTGCCTTAAGTTGGCGTGGCGTCAACCACCTCTGAACCTGCCCCTGCAGAGCTGACAGAACCTCTGCCCCAGTGTGGCTCCTGTCCCCCAAGCACACCAGCTCAAGCACCGCATGGCATCTTTTGGCCTGCGTACTTGCGTAGCCCCTTGAACGCCTACGGAGCACCGCTGGTTCCGAGGAAGAGGCCATGGAGGAAGAAGAAGAGGAGGGGGTGGAGGAGAGAGGTGTGTCACAATCAGCATTTTGGAGGCGTGGTGGCGGAACAACCTCCAACACTACTGCACCTTGTCCTGCATCCTTCCCAGCTGCCAGCAGAGTCACCCAATGCGCCGTGAAACTTAGGTAACGTCCCTGTCCATGCCTGCTGGACCATGAGTCAGCGGTAATATGCACCTTACCACTGACCGCCCTGTCCAGCGAGGCATGGACATTGCCTTCCACATGCCGGTAGAGAGCCGGAATCGCCTTCCGTGAGAAAAAGTGGCGTTTGGGTACCTGCCACTGAGGAACCGCACATTCCACAAACTCACGGAAGGGGGCAGAGTCTACCAACTGAAAAGGCAGCAGTTGAAGTGCTAGCAATTTTGCCAAGCTAGCATTCAACCGCTGGGCATGTGGATGGCTGGGAGCAAACTTCTTTCGGCGGTGCAGCAGCTGGGGCAGGGAAATTTGCCTGGTACAATCTGACGTCGGTGTACCAAAAGCAGATTGCCCACAAGTACTTGGCTGTGACACACCTAATTCTACACCTTCATTCCTCTCACTGCAGGTCTCAGAGAGGACTGAAGGTCTAGTGGGGTTGGAAATCTCAGCTGATGAGGAGCAAGGAGAGATCCTCTTTGTTCTTTGGTGTGGGTCTTTTAGATACGCTTGCCAACGAACTGCATGGCAGGTCAACATATGTCTGGTCAAGCATGTGGTACCCAAGCGGGAGATGTTTTGGCCACGCGAGATACGCTTGAGACATATGTTGCAAATAGCAGCGGTGCGATCTGATGCACTCATCTCAAAAAAGGCCCACACCAAAGAACTTTTTGAATAACGCGCAGAGACTGCAGCGCCCTGCACATGTGGAGCTTTGGGGTGTGATGCAGTCAATGTGCTGCCCTTAGGCTGGCCCCTGGAGGGCATCCTGCCTCGTTGGTGATGTGCCGCCTCCTCCTCCTCCTCCTCCTCCTCTCTCCTATCAGGCACCCACGTTGAGTCAGTGACCTCATCATCCCCTCCCTCCTCATCACTGGAGCAAACCTGGCAGTATGCTGCAGCAGGGGGAGCATGACTGCCAGATTGCTGTCCTTCTTGGGCACCCCCTCTGTCCGTGCTCATGTTACTGCCTTCATCGAGCTCAGTATCATCATCAGAGCCTTCCAAACGCTGGGCATCCTCCTGGAGCATGTACCCAACACTGTGGTCAAACAGTTCGAGGGAATCCTCAGGAGGACATGGTGGAGCTAGGGAAGGAGTCACTGATGACATTGAGCTGAGGGAAGAGGCCGCTGCTTTGCCAGACAAAGCACCCTGGGCATGGGTGAGAGAGGATGAGGAGGATGAGGACGGCTTGGTCATCCACTCGACCAAGTCTTCCGCATGTTGCGGCTCAACACGGCCAGCTGCCGAAAAAAAGGCCAAGCGTGTCCCATGGCCACGTGCTGATGAGGATGCACCGTCTCCACAACCAGCACTAGACACAGAGCCTGCTTGCCCTCTCTTATTGGCTTGTGACTGTCTGCCTCTCCTTCTTGGCCTTCCAGACATACTAATGGCCTGTAGCTGCACTAAGCTGGGATAGAACACCTGTAATTTTCTTCAGGTAGCGTTATATACTGTAACCAGACAAGCCTGCCTGTCAGTAGGAAGATAACAGGAACGGATCTAGCTGAACACTGTGAGCAGGACGCACTGTACTAAATGTAAATAGTCTAGCTGCCTGACCGTGGTACTAATAGGATCAAATAGAACACCTGTAATTTTCTTCAGGTAGCTTTATATACTGTAACCAGACAAGCCTGCCTGTCAGTAGGAAGATAACAGGAACGGATCTAGCTGAACACTGTGAGCAGGACGCACTGTACTAAATGTAAATAGTCTAGCTGCCTGACCGTGGTACTAATAGGATCAAATAGAACACCTGTAATTTTCTTCAGGTAGCTTTATATACTGTAACCAGACAAGCCTGCCTGTCAGTAGGAAGATAACAGGAAAGGATCTAGCTGAACACTGTGAGCAGGACGCACTGTACTAAATGTAAATAGTCTAGCTGCCTGACCGTGGTACTAATAGGATCAAATAGAACACCTGTAATTTTCTTCAGGTAGCTTTATATACTGTAACCAGACAAGCCTGCCTGTCAGTAGGAAGATAACAGGAACGGATCTAGCTGAACACTGTGAGCAGGACGCACTGCAATCAATGTAAATAGTCTAGAAGATAACAGGAACGGATCTAGCTGAGCACTGTGAGCAGGACGCACTGCACTAAATGTAAATAGTCTAGAAGATAACAGGAACGGATCTAGCTGAACACTGTGAGCAGGACACACTGCACTAAATGTAAATAGTCTAGAAGATAACAGGAACGGATCTAGCTGAACACTGTGAGCAGGACGCACTGCACTAAATGTAAATAGTCTAGAAGATAACAGGAACGGATCTAGCTGAACACTGTGAGCAGGACGCACTGCACTAAATGTAAATAGCAGGAACGGATCTAGCTGAACACTGTGAGCAGGACGCACTGCACTAAATGTAAATAGCAGGAACGGATCTAGCTGAACACTGTGAGCAGGACGCACTGCACTAAATGTAAATAGCAGGAACGGATCTAGCTGAACACTGTGAGCAGGACGCACTGCACTAAATGTAAATAGCAGGAACGGATCTAGCTGAACACTGTGAGCAGGACGCACTGCACTAAATGTAAATAGCAGGAACGGATCTAGCTGAACACTGTGAGCAGGACGCACTGCACTAAATGTAAATAGCAGGAACGGATCTAGCTGAACACTGTGAGCAGGACGCACTGCACTAAATGTAAATAGCAGGAACGGATCTAGCTGAACACTGTGAGCAGGACGCACTGCACTAAATGTAAATAGCAGGAACGGATCTAGCTGAACACTGTGAGCAGGACGCACTGCACTAAATGTAAATAGCAGGAACGGATCTAGCTGAACACTGTGAGCAGGACGCACTGCACTAAATGTAAATAGCAGGAACGGATCTAGCTGAACACTGTGAGCAGGACGCACTGCACTAAATGTAAATAGCAGGAACGGATCTAGCTGAACACTGTGAGCAGGACGCACTGCACTAAATGTAAATAGTCTAGAAGATAACAGGAACAGATCTAGCTGAACACTGTGAGCAGGACACACTGCACTAAATGTAAATAGTCTAGATAGAAGATAACAGGAACGGATCTAGCTATACTGAATACAGTGTATATATATATATGCAACACCTGGGATGCATATATATACACAATACACTGTAAGTGCAGCTAACTGACTGACTGTTCTGCCTAATCTATCTAACTCAAATCAAATGACACTGTCTCTCTCTCTCTCTATCTCTCAGCACACCGGAACACACACTACACAGGGCCGCCGTGCAGGCGGCCTTATATAGTGTGGGGCGTGTACTAAATCCCCTGAGCCATAATTGGCCAAAGCCACCCTGGCTTTGGCCAATTACAGCTCTCTCTACTGACGGCGCTGTGATTGGCCAAGCATGCGGGTCATAGTGCATGCTTGGCCAATCATCAGCCAGCAATGCACTGCGATGCCGCAGTGAATTATGGGCCGTGACGCGCCACACGAATTTGGCGCGAACGGCCCATATCGTTCGCAATTTGACGGACGGTCGAACAGCCGATGTTCGAGTCGAACATGGGTTCGACTCGAACACGAAGCTCATCCCTAGTGAGGAGGCAGGTACATTTCAAAAATACAATGTGAAATTAACAAGAGACACCAACACCAAGCAATCTCCTTGAGATTAAATAATACAAGATAATAATGGTGTTGTGGTAACTTGACACACAAAACACACACAAAAATATTCTGGAGTAAAAAAAAAAAAAAAAAAATCAGCTTTGAAAAAAAGACAAACCAAAAAAAATAATAATATATATATTTTTTGTCAGATGTGACAAATCAAAATATATTGAGGGAATCACGATAAGAAAGAAGTTTGTGAGAAGTCTGTGTGAATATGAGCAGCAAAACTACTTCATTCTTCTAGCATTATAAAGAAGAAGAGAGTGCGCTGTATTAAACTATTTCAAACATTGCAGCCTGACGAAAGTGCTGTATCCATTCTGAACGCTAATTTTACCAGACCGAGCTGTTCCATCTCAGAATTACTTCTGTGCATGAGTGGCACTTTGTGCGTCGGAATTGTCCACACACGGTCGGAATTGACGCGATTGGATTTTGTTGTCGGAAAATTTTATATCTTGCTCTCAAACTTTGTGTGTCGGAAAATCCGATGGAAAATGTCCGATGGAGCCCACACATGGTCGGAATTTCCGACAACAAGCTCCGATCGCACATTTTCCGTCGGAAAGTCCGACCGTGTATACAGGGCATTATTAATTAATGTGTTTATTGAAGTTTATTGCACATTAATGTATAGTATTTTGGACATTTTATACATGTCACGAGAGAGCACAATACCACTTTATTAATTATATATTTATATTTATCATTTTGATAGCGCAGCATTTTATAACTTGATTTGATTATCTTGCATGGTATATGAGACATGCGTAACGTTAGCAGCTGATCATTTGTAAGATACACTACTTTGGAGACCTGATTTGGTCAACCACCTGGAGGCTCACAGGACTATTGATTAGCATCTCGGGTGTATATACAGAGATCCCATCTACATTACTACCTGCATACTCCAATCATCTACTATAGGAGGGTGACAGTACAGTGCTGGTTGTATGAATAGAGATCCCATCTACATTACTACCTGTGTACCCGAACCATCTACTGAGTAATAGTGCCCCATCATTGGTATTATTTGAAGGAATAGAGCCCCATTGTTGATGTTAGTGGGAGGAATCGTGCCCCATCATTGATATTATCGAGAGGAAGAATACCTCATTATTGGTGTCAGTGGAAGGAATAGTACCCCATCAGTGGAATTAGTTGGAGGAATAATGCCCCACCACTGGTATTAGTGGGAGGAATAGGGTCCCATTAGTGGCAGGATTTATGCCCCAATGTTGGTGTCAGTGTGATGAATAGTGCCTCATAGCAATGGTTGGACTAGAACCCCAAGGGCCGGATAAAGGCAAGCAAAGGGCTGCATCTGGCCCACGGCCACAGTTTGGAGACCACTGGATTATACAACCTATCGGGTAATTACTAATGGCCAACTTTAGAGCCCTAATGTCTTATCTCAAGACTTTTTACCATTATCTGCTCCTTCCTTCAATCACTTCACAGTCTGTTGCTGTTGCATGCCATTTATATTTTTATCCCTGTATGTCTATCCTCTGTCTCTACATATTTGCCCTGTTCATGCTATCACTTTTATTCATTTATTTTTTTTATCCAGTGCTCCCTCCCTCCTTGCTGTTTAAATACGCACTACTCGCATCACTGCCTCCAGTGTAATTCAGTCTCTGACACACATGTATTTGTGCATACGTTATTGAATTGCATTTTTCCTATTCATTCTCCCAAGGTTATTCTCACATTTTCCCACTCTCATATAGACCTTTTATTTTTTTGTCTGAGAAAAATATCAGCGTCTCTACAGAAGTGTGCAGAACCAATGGTGCTGTAGGCTGTTTGGAATTTTCAAAACGTAAGCGTAATGTGACATCATCACAGATGGAATGCAAAAGCATCATGGTCAAGTCATATTATCAGAAAAGAAATTTTGAAGCATACAGTGCCTTGCAAAAGTATTCACCCCCCCCCCCCCCCTGGCTTTTTACCTATTTTGTTACATTACAGCCTTTAATTCAATGTTTTTTTAATCTGAATTATATGTGATGGATCAGAACACAATAGTCTAAGTTGGTGAAGTAAAATTAGAAAAATATATGCATAAAACTATTTTTCAGAAATAAAAAACTGATAAATGGCATGTGCGAATGTATTCACCCCCTTTGTTATGAAGCCCATAAAAAGCTCTGGTGCAAAGAATTACCTTCAGAAGTCACATAATTAGTGAAATGATGTCCACCTGTGTGCAATCTAAGTGTCACATGATCTGTCATTATATATACTCACCGTTTGAAAGGCCCCAGAGGCTGCAACACCTAAGCAAGAGGCACCACTAACCAAACACTGCCATGAAGACCAAGGAACTCTCCAAACAAGTAAGGGACAATGTTGTTGAGAAGTACAAGTCAGGGTTAGGTTATAATAAAATATCCAAATCTTTGATGATCCCTAGGAGCACCATCAAATCTATCATAACCAAATGGAAAGAACATGGCACAACAGGAAACCTGCCAAGAGACGGCCTCACACCAAAACTCACAGACCAGGCAAGGAGGGTATAAATCAGAGAGGCAGCACAGAGACCTAAGGTAACCCTGGAGGAGCTGCAGAGTTCCACAGCAGAGACTGGAGTATCTGTACATAGGACGACAATAAGCCGTACGCTCCATAGAGTTGGGCTTTATGGCAGAGAGGCCAGAAGAAAACCATTACTTTCAGCAAAAAAAAAATGGCACATTTTGAGTTTGCGAAAATGCATGTGGGAGACTCCCAAAATGTATGGAGGAAGGTGCTCTGGTCTGATGAGACTAAAATTGAACTTTTTGGCCATCAAAGAAAACGCTATATCTGGCGCAAATCCAACACATCACATCACCCAAAGCACACCATCCCCACAGTGAAACATGGGGGTGGCAGCATCATGCTGTGGGGATGTTTTTCAGCAGTCAGGACTGGGAAACTGGTCAGAGTTGAGGGAAAGATGGATGGTGCTAAATACAGGGATATATTCTTGAGCAAAACCTGTACCACTCTGTGAGGCTAGGACGGAGGTTCACCTTCCAGCAGGACAATGACCCCAAACACACTGCTAAAGCAACACTTGAGTGGTTTAAGGGGCCTAGTCAAAGCCCAGACCTCAATCCAATAGAAAATCTGTGGTCAGATTTAAAGATTGCTGTTCACAAGCGCAAACCATCGAACTTGAAGGAGCTGGAACAGTTTTGCAAGGAGGAATGGGCAAAAATCCCAGTGGTAAGATGTGGCAGTGTGATGAATAGTGCCTGATAGCAATGGTAGGAATAGGACCCCAAGGGCTGGATAAAGGCAAGCAAAGGGTTGCATCTGGCCCATGGCCACAGTTTGGAGACCACTGGATTATATGACCTATCGGGTAATTACTAATGGACAACTTTAGAGCCCTAATGTCTTATCTCAAGACTTTTTACCATTATCTGCTCCTTCCTTCAATCACTTCACAGTCTTTGCTGTTGCATGCCATTTATATTTTCATCCCTGTATGTCTATCCTCTGTCTCTACATATTTGCCCTGTTCATGCTATCACTTTTATTAATTTGTTTTTTTATCTAGTGTTCCCTCCCTCCTTGCTGTTTAAATACGCTTTACTCGCATCACTGCCTCCAGTGTAATTCAGTCTCTGACACACATGTATTTTTGCATACGTTATTGAATTGCATTTTTCCTATTCATTTTCCAATATTTTTGCAAGGCACTGTAGCTCTGGAACCTTTTGATTATCTTAAAGTTGTATTAAACTGTCATTGTTTTTTAGTTTAAAATAAAGCACACCAAGATAAACATTCCTCTGTAATCTATTTGTTAACATTCTTACCCCAGCACTTGCAACTTACAAATTTCAGTGCTGCTGGCTCTTGTTCTCTCAGTGCTACTTCCGAAAACTTCCAGTCTTAACAGCAAAGAATAAACAGTGGATAGTGCAGTCAGCTTGTTAGCTTGGAAAAGAGAGATGGGAGGAGCAGGAGAGTGCCTTTCCA
The DNA here is from genome assembly GCA_037952835.1 of Lithobates septentrionalis. Classification (NCBI taxonomy): domain Eukaryota; kingdom Metazoa; phylum Chordata; class Amphibia; order Anura; family Ranidae; genus Lithobates; species Lithobates septentrionalis. The sequence continues at coordinate 459,929 of JBBDGP010003545.1, read as the reverse complement.
TCCTAATCTACGAGGCTGTGTGTTTCTATTGATGCACACAGTGTAGGGGACACAAATTTAGTCCCTCCGTGCAAATATGGTTTCTGCAAGAGAAATGAGCCACCATGAAACAGGAAACCTGGGGAAGTCATGGCACAGCTTAAACAGAAATATAGGCAAGGAATAAAAAGATAAAGTAGCTGCTACTGAGTAAGCCAATAAATCAGCTGCTGAAAGTGCTTGGAAAACTGAGGGTTTAATATCATAGCTGTTAGCTGCCACCGTGTGGAAAGGGTTTTGCATCACTCAGGGGGCTCATCCAAGCAGGTTGAGGAGCTACAAGGTACATGACTTATTCAGATGTAGAATCCTCCTAGAACACAGACTGCTAGTTAGGTTAGGTAAATTTAGTTCTTGTGGCACTTCTGTAATCAGTGGAGTGGCTTATGATTGCTTTGGGCTGTTCTGGGTTTCACTGGCTGCAGGTTTGATTGCTTCCCCCTACTTTCTGGAGGATTCCAGAATGTAGTGGGCTGGATGAAGCAAATCAGCAGCTGAATATGTATCTTGTCTCAGCCAGTCCCTGGGGAGGGTGCCCAGATGGTGGCTGGCAGTGAGCATAAATAGTCGGAAGCCTGGAGCTGCCCAGTTCTTGTCCAGGAGGAGAAGTTCCCACCCTGGAGGGCTGCTGCCCTCTCAGGCAGCCCAGCTGACATTTACTAGAAGCCCATTGTTATGTCCCATCTTTGCTAAGCTGGGGGTATTTTGCTAAGAAACTCTGAAGCTAAGGAAGGGAGGATTTCACCTAAGATCCGGTCTGGAGAATCCACTACAGAAAATGTTTGCCTGACACTGGAAGGATGCATTCAAATTCCCAAGGTGAGTACAGACCTGAGTGCAGGATATGGGTGACTGTTGCTACCATTACCCCTGGTGCACTAATACTAAGGCTTGTCTGGCCTGGGTGATTGCTTGTGGTGTCCCAGTGCTATCCAGTCCCTGAGCTATTTTTAAGAGGACTGTCATAAGAAATAGCTGCAGAGTGAGAAGTGTCCTCTAACTACAGTTCAGCGTTCTGGAGTATTCTACAGCTCCCTGCCCTATCCACGTTAATCAGCAATACATTTTAAAAAGATAACCCTTATGGGGCGTACACACGGTCAGACTTTTCGGCTACAAAAGTCCGACAAACTTTCGACGGACTTTTGGCTGACTTGCGGCGGACTTTCTAACGAACGGACTTGCCTACATACGATCACACAAAAGTCCGACGGATTCGTACATGATGACGTACGACCGGACTAAAATAAGGAAGTTGATAGCCAGTAGCCAATAGCTGCCCTAGCGTGGGTTTTTGTCCGTCGGACTAGCATACACACAAGTGGATTTCTGGGTCCGGCGGAGTCACGACGTAAAGATTTGAAGCATGTTCCAAATCTAAAGTCCGTCAGATTTGCGACTGGAAAAGTCCGCTAAAAGTCCGGGGAAGCCCACACACAATCGGATTGTCCGCCGGATTTGGTCCGTCGGCGTCCGTCGGACTTTTGTACCCGAAAAGTCCGACCGTGTGTACGCCCCATTAGACTGTTTACTGAGCCAGAAGAGTGACTGTTGCTGTGTTCTGTTCCTATCTGGGAAAAGAACCTGGGACAAATTTAGCAGCCCTTGCGGGGGTGAGCACTACACAGAGAAAACTGTTTTTTCAGTTTTCTCAGTGGCCTCTTAAAACCTGTTTTGGGACCTTGAGTCCAGACTTTGCGTAAACACTTGGGAGGGATGAAGTCTCCAATCTTAGGTCCCGTGTTTTTTGAACAACCAGCACACTACTTGCACAGGTGTGTGCAGGACGTTAATTAGAGACATGACTAAGGTTCAGGGCTTCACCTCGGTGGACAGAGAAGGTCTCTGGCCAGGAGTCAAAAGAACTACACATTAGAGCTGCACGATTCTGGCTAAAATGAGAATCACGATTTTTTTTGCTTAGAAGATAGATCACGATTTCCTCACGATTCTCGCGGCGTAACATCATCTTTCACATTAAAACAAAAAAATTGTGCTAACTTTACTGTTTCGTTTTTTTTAATTTATTGAAGTGTATTTTTTCCCAAAAAATTGCATTTGAAAGACCACTGGGCAAATACAGTGTGACATAAAATATTGCAGCAATTGCCATTTTATTCCCTAGGGTCTCTGCTAAAAATATATATATATTGCAAAAAATATTGATTTTTAACTTAAGAAAGAAGTGTCAGAAAGAGATTTAGACTTTAGGTGGTTAAACTTCCTGCATTTACACGTTGTTTAAAGCTTGGCAGATTGCCCAGGTTATTTTTTTACACAGAGAAGTTTATCCCTTTGATCTAAGAAGGAAGTTAGATACAATGTTTCAAGTTCTAAACTTGGCAGACTACCTGGATGTTTTCTTTTGACAGCTGAGTGAACAGATAATCTCTGCACTTGTTTATATGAAAGAATCAGCAGGAGAGATCGTCAGGGGAGGTGAATCGAGATCACGATTTTTTAATGATTAATTGTGCAGCTCTACTACACATAGGAGACAGGTGGGAGCCAGTGCAGCAGGTAGCTTTTAGGTGTATGACCACTGTCTGGAGCAGTGGCCACCAACCTCAAAACTTACAATTTTGAATCCCACGGACCACTAACATGAATTTTACATGCCTTATACACACAATGCTCGGGCTCTCTGCTCCCCTCCCCCTGGATCCCACTTCTGCCTTATACACACAATTATCCGGCTCTCTGCTCCCCTCCCTCTGGATCCCACTTCTGCCTCATACACATAATTTTCCAGCTCTCTGCTCCCCTCCCTCTGGATCCCACTTCTGCCTTATACACATAATTTTTCAGCTCTCTGCTCCCCTCCCTCTGGATCACACTTCTGCCTTATACACCCAATTCTCCAGCTCTCTGCCCCCCTCCCTCTGGATCCCACTTCTGCCTTATACACATAATTTTTCAGCTCTCTGCTCCCCTCCCTCTGGATCACACTTCTGCCTTATACACCCAATTCTCCGGCTCTCTGCTCCCCTCCCTCTGGATCCCACTTCTGCCTTATACACATAATTTTTCAGCTCTCTGCTCCCCTCCCTCTGGATCCCACTTCTGCCTTATACACATAATTTTTCAGCTCTCTGCTCCCCTCCCTCTGGATCCCACTTCTGCCTTATACACACAATTCTCCGGCTCTCTGCTCCCCTCCCTCTGGAGCACACATCTGCCTTGTACACACAATGCTCCGGCTCTCTGCCCCCATGCTCTGCATCACACTGCTGCTTCACACAGACTCATCATTGGATCTCACCTCCTTATCCAGCCATGTGCTCCCTTCCACAGTCTATAATCAGCGTTGCCATTGGAAATCCCCTCACTTTTCATCCCCCGCATTCTGCACTACTTCCGGCGCCTCCCTCTGAGTTCACAGAAGCCGCAACTACAGAGGAGGCATTGGGTATCAATGTGCGCTGACAGTATTGACTCTCAGTGTGCATTGAGAACAACACTGGGAACAACATTGGGCGGTAAACATCTGCCACAATGTTGATTTGCGGCAAAACCCCTGGGGACCACCAACATTTTCCTGGGTCCACGGACCACTGGTTGGTGACCACTGGTCTGGAGGATACAGATGAAAGACCTAAAATATGAGGCCAGAGCAGCAGCAATGCAAGTGTAAACCAGGGAGCTGATGAGTACTGTATTTGTTTTGTGGCAGTGTAATGCTGAAAAACCCCTACGAGGGAAACCTACGTAATGTCTTACGTAGGTTTCTTAAAAGAATTAAGCGAGTGGCTAAATCTTTTATGCTGTATTGTTTGAAGCTGGTTCTTACAATCTCTTTAATGTTACAGGGGTTATAGAAGTGTTTGAATAGGATGTCTGGATTCTTATGGCTGGCGGTTTCTCCACACTGCTCAAACCAGCTTCTGACGGACTTTGCTTTTTAACAGTTTGGTAAAAAAAAACACAACACATATTTTTCATCAGTCCAGAATATATTCAATTTCATTTCAAGCTCTGATGAATGGGTATTCTCTTCCCCCAAAATGTGATGGCTTTGTAATAAAGTTTTTATCTTACCTTGGAATGAATCTAAATCTGGATGATTAAATTCTGGTGTGGTGATTTAAATAATTACAGATTATATAAGTCATAATATCAAGCAGGCTTCACACATTTAATTTTTGAAAGGTGGGACTTCTGATTTTTTGCTCATCACGGCAGGATATTTTAAAGTTATCTAAATTCAACATCCTTTTTTTTCTTTGTTTTCCATAGAATAGGGAATTAAAACCCCTTTTAGGTTTTTATTGCTGTCTGTGTCCCTGCTAGGGAGATGGTACGGGTGTCATTGGGGACCATTTCAGAAGCTGCAAAAACCTGTTCACAGCTCTTTCTTTTTCCTACAAATTCTCAATTATTATCCAAAGTGACCCATAAATTAAAGTGTATCTAGAGCCAAAAAGCAAAACCTTTTTTTTAGTTGCAGATTGAGTAGGTAAGGGTTAGAAACTCTGTTGGGTTTTTATTGATGTCCATGCCACCACTGTGAAGATTTACCCTGTCTATTTGTTTTGTTGACCATTGTCACTAGACAGAAAGGGACAGAAAATCCAACAATCCATTTTAAAGTTATCACCAGATCAAAGATTACTAAAAAAATTGAAAAGATCGGAGCACCACACTAGTTCATAAAGCCCATAAAAGATTTTATTCGGCAACAAAAGCTTTTTCAAGTGCCTGCATGATCTACATGCCTGGATTTCAACTTACAGTCCAGGACAGTATCTCTTAACCTATGGCTATTGCTCTATAAGCTCTGATGAAGAGGGAGTGTTGAGCTCAAATCACGTTGGCTTTTTTTTTTTGCAGAATAAAATCTTTTATGGACTGTGTAAACCAATGTGGCTCTCCCATCTGTTCAAATTTTAGCAATCTCCAGCAGGTGGTTGGTTAGCAGCCTCCAGGACCCGAACACTACATATAACTACACTACAAGGTTCAACACTCTGATACCACAAAAAAAGACCAGATCATGGATTAAAAGGAAATTTTCCAATAGGGACACCTGTTCTGGTGATAACTGTCTAAAAGTTGATTACTCACACACTATACAATTTTCTGTAGATTTTTTCCTTCAGATTTACCAAAACCATATAATATGAGGTCAAACCTTAAGAGTAATGCCCCGTACACACGGTCGGATTTTCCGATGGAAAATGTCCGATCGGAGCGTGTTGTTGGAAATTCCGACCGTGTGTGGGCTCCATCGGACATTTTCCATCAGATTTTCCGACACACAAAGTTTAAGAGCAGGAGATAAAATTTTCCGACAACAAAATCCGTTGTCGGAAATTCCGATCGTGTGTGCACAAATCCGACGGACAAAGTGCCACGCATGCTCAGAATAAATAAAGAGATGAAAGCTATTGGCCACTGCCCCGTTTATAGTCCCGACGTACGTGTTTTACGTCACCGCGTTTAGAACGATCGGATTTTCCGACAACTTTGTGCGACCGTGTGTAGACAAAACAAGTTTGAGCCAACATCCGTCGGAAAAAATCCTAGGATTTTGTTGTCGGAATGTCCGAACAAAGTCCGACCGTGTGTACGCCCTATAAGGATGAGCTCCGGCGTGTTCGCACACCCCATGTGCAGAGCCTGCCAGGAAGTCGGCACTGCCCTGCGCTAATCACAGGCAGTGAGACATTTCCCGATCTCTGCAGCCGCGCATCGGGACAATGTCTCACTGCCTGTGATTAGCGCGGCGCGGTGCTGACTTCCTGGCGGGCTCTGCACATGGGATGTGCGAACACGCCGGAGCTCATCTTTACTTAAGAGTTTCAATTTGTATGCAATCAGGCAGGCCCTTGCACCACATGGTTTTGGTAAATCTAAAGGAAATCAGACAACAAAAGTTGTATAGTGTGTATGGGGTCTAACACTAACCTATCTAGCCCTATAAGGAAGTAGGGTCCCCCCAGTCCATTACCAGGCCCTTTGGGTCCGGTATGGATATTAAGGGGAACCCTGGAAAAAAAACTAAAAATGGTGTGGGGGTCCCCCCTAAAATCCATACCAGGCCCTTCAGGTCTGGGTATTAAGGGGAACCCCGTGCCAAGATTTAAAAAAAAGCGTGGGGGTCCCCCTCAAAATCAATACGAGGCCCTTCAGGTCTGGAATAGATTTTAAGGGGAACCCCCCGCCAAAATAAAAAAAATGGCGTGGGGGTCTCCCCAAAATCCATACCAGACCCTTATCTTATATTAAAAAAAAAAAACCATAATGTCCACCCATCTTCCATCACAGCGCTGATGGACTGAGGAAAAAACAAAAAAACGGAAAAACTCAGATGGGAGGCGGTCTCGCGACTGCAGCCTTTTTGCTTTGACAGCTGTTATATAGCTGAGGATGGGGCTACCTGGTGATGTAAACAAGTGACCCCGCCCCCTCTGACATTACATGACGTCACATGATGTCATAAGGGGGTGGGGTCACCCACTTACATCATTAGGTGGCCCCGCCCTCAGCTATATAACAGCTGTCAAAGCAAAAATGCTGTAGTTGGTGGGAGCCTCCCATCGAGACAGAGTTTTTCAATTTTTTTGTTTTTTTTCGGGTCATCGGTGCTGTGATCAAGATGAATGGACATCATGGGACACTTTTTTTTTTTTAAATAAAGGAATTGTCCCAAACTGTCTACTGTCATTTTTATGTTTTTGAAAAAAATTTTGGTGAATGTGTAGGGGTACAATCTACCCGGTACCCATTCACATGGGGGGCCGGGATCTGGGGGTCCCCTTGTTAAGGGGGGCTTCCAGATTCAGATAAGCCCCCCACCCGCAGACCCCCACAACCACTGGGCAAGGGTTGTGGGGAAGTGGCCCTTGTCCCCATCAACATGGGGACAAGGTGTTTTGGGGGGGACACCAAAACACCCTCCCCATGTTGAGGGCATGTGGCCTTGTATGGTTCAGGAGAAGGGGGCGTTCTCTGCCTGCCAGGTTGCCTGCACGGATAAGGGTCTGGTATGGATTTTGGGGGGACCCCCATGCCATTTTATTTTTAATTTTGGCTCTGGTTCCCCTTTAAATCCATACCAGACCTGTCATTTTGCTGCGGTACTGTTCTAAACACGGGAAAGATGTGTTACTTTACAGGCAGACGAAGGACACCCTCCCCAGGCACAATATTTAAAGGAATATTTCATTTTTATTTTTTCACTTTAAGCATGATCAAAATCAATGCTCCTGAAAAAACAGCTTTTAAAACAACAGTTTTTAAAACGTTTTTTTGCATTGATACATGTCCCCTGGGGCAAGATCTGGGTCCCCAAACACTTTTTATGGCAATAACATACATATAAACCTTTAAAATGAGCACTTTTGAGTTTTCATGTTCGTGTCCCATAGACTTTAACGGTGTTCGCACAGATTTTCTTGCAGCATGTTCTGCTGCGAACCGAACTGGGGTTTTTTCGACTCATCCAGTCTCCAGCAGCGGAAGCGCTGCAGAGTACACAGCCGACAACGGCTCGGAAATGAATGGGAAGTGACATCACCCATAGAGTTACTATGGGGCTTCCGTTGTCGGCTGCCTCTTCTGCACCCGCCTCCACAGCGAAGCCACCTCTGACAGCTTAGCACGGGACCGGACTGGATCGGCTTCAAAAAAGGTATGTATAGAGATTTATTCTTTACAGGGCTAGATAGGTTTGTCTTAGATCGTAAATGCATTTAGACTTACAGATTTTATTTTTTGGTTGAAAATCTGTCTGTGTTATCAAAAGACTAGCTGGAGCGAGTTACAAATCCTTTTGTCAGAGAGCGACAGAAGGCTACAGTGGCACCATCTTTGCCTGCGGACAGACAAGCAACTGAAATCAACGAACAGATTAAGAATTTGCTGGGAGAGGACACCCAGCAGAGGATGGCGTTCAAGACTTTATCTGTTGATGAGATGGTGTTGAAGTCGCTCCTCTACGCTGTCCCCAGCGAGTGACATTCCCAGTTCTCAGCTTGTTTGACACTTTGCTGCGGGCATGGGGTCCACTTAGTCCGGTAAGAGTACTCATTCTCTCTGCTTGGTGGTGGATGCACAGTGTACGGTGAATTATATTGGCTGGTGGTCTACCTAGATGCCAAATACGTCTCCAATTTACCCTGAACTGTTTTCAGCCCTCAGAGATTCATTTCTACTCACCTTTTTGGACTGTTTTTTTTTCTGTTCTATATCATCAAGAGCTAAAAGAAATTTTTACACTCATAAATTTTATGTTTGATGTTTCACATGTGGACTAATTTATTGTCTTGCCTAGTGCACTTTATTATTGGTCATTTATGACATTTATATGCATGATTCATTTACACAGTCATATGTTCACTATTTGTATTTTTGCACATTATGTTTATGTATGCAGTATTTACTCAGTCATATGTTTATTGATTGCATATTTGCACATTTTTTCTTGGTTACACATGCAAAATTGAATAGCGCTGCATTTTATTTTGATTTCCTACCTTCACAATTTGTCTAATTGTAGTGTTAGCTGCTTTGCTCACCCCATGCAGTAGCACTGTCATTTTTTGGTACTTTTATATTTTTTGTTGTAACATGACAAAATGTGAAAATTTTAAGAGGTGTGAATACTTTTTCAAGGAACTGTGTATATTTTTTACGCTACACAAAATGAATGCTTTAGTGGTTTTGTGAGTATGAACACTCTGTTATATAAAGTACAAGGAGGGTTTTTCATAGTCTGGGCTTAAAGCGGTTGTATACCCGCTGTCATTTTTTTTTTTTTTTACACCTGCAAGGGAAAAGGCATAATGAGCTAGTATGCACTGCATACTAGCTCATTATGAGATACTTACCTTAGAACGAGGCGCCGGCATCTCACCTGGTCCACGCTGAGGGAGCCGACATCTCCCCTCGGCGTGTCTTCCGGGTATCGCGGCTCCGGCGCTGTGAGTGGCCGGAGCCGCGATGTCGTCACTCCCGCGCATGCGCGCGGGAGACTTCTGCCCGGCAAGCTCCGGAGTTTGCCGGGCTGTCAGCCGAGAGTCCCCTGTGCGCATGCGCCGCTGCAGTCAGCGGCTCATTGCGAGGGGAATATCTCCTAAACCTTACAGGTTTAGGAGATATTTTTTTTACCTACAGGTAAGCCTTATTATAGGCTTACCTGTAGGTAAAAGTTACAAATAAAGGTATACAACCGCTTTAATGACACTTTAAGCAAACAGAGCAGTTAACCTTTGCATTGAGGTGTGTGTCCCACTGCAAGGGTAAATCTTATTTCTTTGGGGCTCAACTTTAATATCAAACAAAGCAGGGCAGGATTTGTAGGACCGGAGTCCGAATATGGTTCTTTGTTTCTCTAGAGGGAAAGGAGTGCTAGCTAGGCACCTCTCTCACATATATGGTGGTGAGTGGAGTTACATGGCAGAAAAGGGAAGCATTATAGAACAATGTGTATGTATAGCAACCTGAGAAGAGGGGGGTATCCATGGAAAAATATATGCATGCAAGATGAATGAGAAACAGTCTATCTTTCTGCACTGAGGCCTCCTGGACTCCATACCCTTAAATGATCTTCCGCACTGAGCAAGTCAAACTTTATTTTAGAATTGATCTGCAATAGCAATAAGTGTTACTGGCAGCTGTGCAGTGTGAAGGCGTGCTTGGTTGTAAATAATTTGCATACATTGCTAAGGTTGGTAAACTGTGTCAATCTCTCTGATTAAGTATGAAACAAATGTTGACTGTGTGTGGCCAGCTTCAATGTGCCATGGACAGTAGATGACAGTCTAAGCAAATGGATTAGGCGATGAGCAAAGTCTATGTGGCAGCCCCAAAGGACTGTTCTCTGGGAATACAGTAATCAGTAAGTTTGTTTCTATATGTTCTGTAGGTATGTTACTCGGCATTTTACAGAGAACATACAGTCAGGTCCATAAATATTGGGACATCAACACAATTCTAATTTTTTTGGCTCTATACACCACCACAATGGATTTGAAATGAAACAAACAAGATGTGCTTTAACAGCAGACTTTCAGCTTTAATTTGAGGGTATTTACATCCAAATCAGTTGAACGGTGTAGGAATTACAACAGTTTGTATATGTGCCTCCTACTTTTTAAGGGACCAAAAGTAATGGGACAGATTAACAATCATCCATCAAACTTTCACTTTTTAATACTTGGTTGCAAATCCTTTGCAGTCAATTACAGCCTGAAGTCTGGAATGGATAGACATCACCAGACGCTGGGTTTCATCCCTGGTGATGCTCTGCCAGGCCTCTACTGCAACTGTCTTCAGTTCCTGCTTGTTCTTGGGGCATTTTCCCTTCAGTTTTGTCTTCAGCAAGTGAAATGCATGCTCAATCAGATTCAGGTCAGGTGATTGACTTGCCCATTGCATAACATTCCACTTCTTTCCCTTAAAAAACTCTTTGGTTGCTTTCGCAGTATGCTTCTGGTCATTGTCCATCTGCACTGTGAATATTTGAGCAGATAATATTGCCCGAAACACTTCAGAATTTATCCTGCTGCTTTTGTCAGCAGTCACATCATCAATAAATACAAGAGAACCAGTTCCATTGGCAGCCATACATGCCCACGCCATGACACTACCACCACCATGCTTCACTGATGAGATGGTATGCTTTGGATAATGAGCAGTTCCTTTCCTTCTCCATACTCTTCTCTTCCCATCACTCTGGTACAAGTTGATCTTGGTTGCATCTGTCCATAGGATGTTGTTCCAGAACTGTGAAGGCTTTTTTAGATGTTGTTTGGCAAACTCTAATCTGGCCTTCCTGTTTTTGAGGCTCACTGGTTTACATCTTGCAGTGAACCCTCTGTATTCACTCTGGTGAAGTCTTCTCTTGATTGTTGACTGACACACATACACCTACCTCCTGGAGAGTGTTTTTGATCTGGCCAACTGTTGTGAAGGGAGTTTTGTTCACCAGGGAAATAATTCTTCGGTCATCCACCACAGTTGTTTTCCGTGGTCTTCCGGGTCTTTTGGTGTTGCTGAGCTCACCAGTGCGTTCTTTCTTTTTAAAGATGTTCCAAACAGTTGATTTGGCCATACCTAATGTTTTTGCTATCTCTATGATGGGTTTGTTTTGTTCTTTCAGCCTAATGATGGCTTGCTTCACTGATAGTGACAGCTCTTTGGATCTCATATTGAGAGTTGACAGCAACAGATTCCAAATGCAAATAGCACACTTGAGATGAACTCTGGACCTTTTATCTGCTCCTTGTAGATGGGATAATGAGGGAATAACACACACCTGGCCATGGAACAGCTGAGCAGCCAATTGTCCCATTACGTTTGATCCCTTAAAAAGTGGGAGGCACATATACAAACTGTTGTAATTCCTACACCATTCTCCTGATTTGGATGTAAATACCCTCAAATTAAAGCTGAAAGTCTGCAGTTAAAGCACATCTTGTTTGTTTCATTTCAAATCTATTGTGGTGGTGTATAGAGCCAAAAAGATTAGAATTGTGTCGATGTCCCAATATTTATGGACCTGACTGTATAACCATTCCCATCAGTCCCTCTCCCCCAGAGAGTCTCACAATCTTGAGCCCTACTACACTTAGGATACTCACTCAAACATAGCGGTAACATACAAACTCCACAGGACAGACAATCCCAGGTAAGATCCAAACCTAGGACCAAAAAATCCAAGGCAAGTGTATTAACCACTTAGTCACCATACATGTAAATGCTAAATAGCTTAGAAAACTTTGCCTGTTTACTTGTGTTTCCTTAAGATAAATTCTTTTAATGGGGCTCAAGAGAGTAAAAATGTGGGATCATTGATTTGTAAAGGGACTGTAATATCAGTGATCTCCAAGTCTCATATAACATGTCTATAGTCTGTCTCCTTCAACCTGTGGCATGTCTTTTTGCTTTGACTACTCCCTGTAGCATGTTCTTAGTGTTTTACTATCTCCTATAGCAGTGGTTCTCAACCCTGTTCTCAAGTACCCCCAACAGGCCATGTTTTGGGAATTTCTCTTAGATAAAATAGCTGTCCAAAATACCAAGCTATTGACTAAAGATAAAGGAAAACCTGCAAACATGGCCTGTTGGGGGTACTTGAGGACAAGGTTGAGAACCACTGTCCTACAGCATGCCCTCATTCTTTGACCATCTCCTGTAGCAGGTTCATAGTCACTGGGCATCTCCTGTAGCATGTCCTCAGTTTTTGACATTCTCCTGTAGCATGTTTTTCACCTTTGACCATCTCCTGTAGCATGTCCAGAGTTTTTGACCATCTCCTGTAGCACATCCTCAGTCTTTGACCATTCTCTCTAAGTCTCTGACCATTTCTTGTAGCATGTCCTCCAGCTTTAACCATCTCTTGTAGCATGGCCACCATCTTTGATCATCTCTTGTGGCAGGCCCTTTGAACATCTCCTGTAAAGTCCACAGTCATTAACAGCATCATGTAGCATTATGTAATGTAGTCCTTTGGTATCTGCAGAGCTCATCAGGGCAGCAACTAAGTAGAGCAGAGTGAGGTCTGGAAGCAGCTGGGCTGTATATGCAGAGTTAACAGTGGAAGCATGGCTGGATATCGTAGAGCTGCAGCAGGAAGCGGTAATAACCAGGACCTTCGGCAGAAGTCAATGTAGAGTGCACCTTCAGACCCGAACCAAAAATGGCATTCGTACAGGTACTCCCCTCTCCCTATTGGTGTCAGGGCTGGGCTCAGCCCTTCCTTCCTCTGAGCTGGCTGCTCTGCTGTTGGCTAATTGCCAGCTCCTATCTCTCCACAGTGACTCACCTGTTGATGATATCCTGCTCGTCAGTCCTGCCTACTTAAGCCGTCCAGCCCAGATGATCTCTGCCTTAGCCTTGGTCAACATCACAGAGATGATCTCCTGTGTTCCTGTTAAAGACTTGCTTGGCTGACATTCCTTCTGGCTCCAGATCCTGCTTGCTGTTACACTACGCTGATCTCTGGCTTCCTGACTTTCTGGCTTGTCTGACTATCCGTTCCGGTTACCGAACTTTGGCTATGTTTTGACTACGTTTGTTCTATTTACTTTTATTATTATACATGTGTGATTTAACTGTACTTCTGTCTTGGTCTGATTCATTGTTTCTGACAATTGGTCAGTGGTTTGCATGTCATACTCCTGTATCTCCAGCTCTGCTCTTGTTTTGAATCTGATGGTGTGCTCTACACTGGCTCGAAGTTCCAAGTTGTCACCACTTCCTGCTCTAGATCTATGATCTCCAGTCATTCTTCCACCGCGTGCTCTGCAAATACCAGAGGACTAGTAATACTTTTATGATTTTACACAATATAAGTGAAATTTTAACTTCTTTTTATTGTTTCAAATAAATCTACACTTGGATGGCAGCACCCGCTGTATCTAGTAGGTTACACAAAATAAATGGAGCATTATTGATTATGGTTCAACTGATCCACAAGAGATGCAAGTTTGACCTTTCACTGACATTTATGGCCAGCAAGGAATGTGATCCCCATTGAATAAAGTGCTAGCAACTGCAATGAAGGGAGATATGTGCTGGTGTGTAACACTATATCAGGATTTAAAGGGTCAAATGTTTAGCCCATTCTTAGATCCCTTACAGAGGCACAGTGGATATAGCAGCTTGTGACCCTTTTAGTAAGCCTGAGATCATCTGCCTCCCCCTTTTAAAACTGGGATTTTACTAATGGCACTGTCCAGATATTCATCCTGTATCTCTCCATGTATTGCAAAGTTTTTGCTTGTTGTTAGCTGCTCATCCATGTCATTTTTATTGGCGTTCTCTAAATCTGCACAGTGTAATTTTATACCGAGGGTGAAAATGCTTGGCACCTTTCTAAATTGCCATCTAGTCTATTATGTATGAATAAACATCATATGCTGTAGCTATTCATCTACTACCCCCACCTTTTTTGCTGTAGTCCGACCATTATCTATCTTCCTTATTTTCCCCTCTACAAGTCTCGGGTATCATTTGTCAGTGCTTGTTTATTTGTCTCTTCCTTGCATTTCCTCCTCCTGCTTTGCCTTTCTCTCGCTTTCACCGTTCTGCGTCTCATGCGTCCACCTCCATCTCTCCCCTGCCTTTAATCTATCTGCCTGTTTATCTTCTAACAGACAGAGAAGGGAGAGAGGAAGGTTCTGGGGAGAGAGAAATGCACACATTACAGCTTCATTAAATTCTCTTATTATCGTCACATGACGGGCTCCAGTTATAGGTATGCGCTCTACACCCTTGGCTACAGAAGCCCAGAGCCAATTATTTTGTAATGCCTCTCCCCCGCCACTGTCAAATAAAGGGTTAACATGCCACGCAAGCTCTAATTTTCTTATTTTCATATTACAGATATTCTTTCCTACTTCGCCAAGAAGCCATAGGCTTCTTAACCCTTCAAGCTATCAGTATCTACAAATTAAAATGTCAGCTGCAGCCAATTGTGGACAGAACTTGGGGCCAGGGCAACTGCGATGTTGGACAGTTATGTTGGTCATTTGGCCAGCAAAAACATTTTTTAAGTGTAGCCCAGGTAATCTATTTTCTCCATCTTTCCAATTCTCCATGTTATCTTTCTCCATTTCTCCAAAGCCAAAACTGATTTCATTTATGGGTGAAATTTGGTGCACAAAATCACCCGCAATCTTCTTTAAAGTGTTACTAAAATAAGACTGTACAATAAATGGCTCCCTGCAAAATCCGACACTTCTGGGAGTGTCAATTATCTATAGCTGCGCCTCAACGCTTCTGAATCATGGAAAAAAAGCTGAGCAACCAGGATACAATAGGAATAGCGATTTTCTTTCCTGCAACCATGGGAGGGGTGAAGCCGCCTCTGTAAAGAGAACACAGTAATAATTGCTTGCAGCTATAACAGCAGCTAGCAATAATCACATATAAAATCCAACAGGCTGGCTGTACCCAAGTTGATTAATCAATCAACTTGGGTACATTCAGCCTTCCCATACATGGTTCAAATCTCGGCCCATTCCTGCTGAATGGGCCAAGATTCAAACCGTCTATGGCCAGCTTTAGTTAACGTGGAAGGGGTGGACATACAGCATATGAGAGTTTTGCACTTTGTGTTTCAATAACTGCAAAGGTAAGAGGTGGAAGCCTTAAAGTGATACTAAAGCCCTAACTATTTCACCTTAATGCATTCTATGTATTAAGGTGAAAAACCTTTTGTGATGCAGCCCCCCCCCCCCTTTCTTACCTGAGCCTCATCTGATCCAGTGACGTGCATGATAGCAGCGGTTCCAAACGATGTCATCCTCCTTATTAGACAGATTGATAGCAGCAGGAGCCATTGGCTCCTGCTGCTGTCATTTAAAAGCTGTGACACGGGAGCAGGGGAGCAGGGGGTGGATCTGAGTCCGCACGGGTGCCCCAATGGAAAGCGGCTTACTGTGGAGGCACCCCCCAAACAGGAGGGGGCCGGAGTGCCAGTGGGAGACCCCAGAAGAAGAGGATTGGGGGCGGTCTGTGCAAAACCATTACACAGAGCTGGTAAGTATCGGCATGTTTGTTTAATTTAGAAAAAATGAGCCTTTAGCAATATTTTAACCACTTCCCACCCGGCCTATAGCGGATTGACGGCCAGGCGGTGGTTCAGTTATCCTGACTGGGCGTCATATGACGTCCTTCAGGATAACATGCCGCCGCGCGCCCGCAGGGGCGCGCATCGCGGCGATCGGTGGATCGGTGTGTCAGTCTGACACACCGCTACACCGATCTTGGGAAAGAGCCTCCGGCGGAGGCTCTTTACCACGTGATCAGCCGTGTCCAATCACGGCTGATCACGCTGTCAATAGGAAGAGCCGTTGATCGGCTGATCACGCAAGTAGAGGAGAGCCGATCGGCGGCTCACCTGGCAGGGGGGGTCTGCGCTGATTGTTTATCAGCGCAGCCCCCCCGCAGATCACCACACTGGACCACCAGGGATCGCCACTAGGACCACCAGGGAAGGGAAACATGTGGATGGCCAGGTATGTACCCCATGGCCATCCACATGTGCCCAGTCAGTGCCATATCTGTGCCAATCAGTGCCCACAAATGGGCACTGATTGGCACAATTATGTTGCAGTGATGCCCAGCAATGCCACACTTAGGGGCATCACTGCCATCAATCAGTATCATCAGTGCCACCCATCAGTGTCCATCGGTGCCACCTGTCAGTGCCCATCTGTGCCCATCTGTGCCCACCTATCAGTGCCCATCCGTGCCCATCTGTGCCAACTATCAGTGCCACCCATAACTACCCATCAACGCCACCTACGAGTGCCCATCAATGCCACCTACGAGTGCCCATCAGTGCCGCCTATCAGTGCCCATCGGTGCCACCTATCAGTGCCCATCAGTGCCACCTACCAGTGCCACCTATCAGTGCCCATTAGTGCCACCTATCAGTGCGCATCAGTGCCCATCATCAGTGCCCATCATCAGTGCCCGTCAGTACCACCTCATCAGTGCCACCTCATTGGTGCCACCTCATCGGTGCCCATCAGTGCCGCCGTATCAGTGCCCGTCAGTGCAGCCATATCAGTGCCCGTCATTGAAGAAGAAAATGTGAAAATGTACTCATTTACAAAAAATTTTAACAGAAACAAAGAAAAACTTGTTTTTTTTCAAAATTTTCGGTCTTTTTTTATTTGTTGCGCAAAAAATAAAAACCGCAGAGGTGATCAAATACCACCAAAAGAAAGCTCTATTTGTGGGAACAAAATGATAAAAAATTTGTTTGGGTACAGTGTTGTATGACCGCGCAATTGTCATTCAAATTGTGACAGCGCTGAAAGCTGAAAATTGGCCTGGGCGGGAAGGTGTCTAAGTGCCTGGTATTGAAGTGGTTAAAGAGGAATTCTAAATTAATTTTTTTCAGTGTTCTGTTCTCCATGGGATCAAGTAAATGTAGTACTTTTTCTAATGTTCATGCCTGCTTTGTAATCCTAGCTATGAGATCAGACAGGAGGCCATCTCTCTTTCCCCCCATGGCTGTTCGACAACATACAGTAGCTAGCAAGGAGACAGCTATGAGAGCTATGATAACTGGCCCTTGCCTCAAAGCATTAACCCAAGACAAGTGGCAGCAAGAGGAATGCAAAGACAGGAGACTGACCCCCCCCCACACACAATCTGCATTCCTCTTGCCACCGCTTATCTCAGCAAGTGCTTGGACCCAACACAAGCACCGGTTATCAAGCAGCCATCTCCTCACTAGGTACATTGTTGGGGGGGGCGCCTTGTCCAACCTCATAACTAGGCTTACAAAGCATATAAGAACATGGGAAAAAGTGCTACATGTAATTTGTCCCCTGGGTAGCCAAACCCTGAAAACAAATTCTTCTTTAATTGGTTGTATATAACCATTTCAGAAGTCAAAGTAAAAAATACGTTTTTGATAGGTCATGTGTTCCCTTTAGGGCTTATATACAATTTAAGATCATAAGCATCTTAAATGCAAGCTAAAGCTGGCCATAGAAGGATTGAATCTCAGCCAGTTCAGCAGGAACCAGCGAGATTCGAAACCATGTATGGGCAGGCTGAATGTACAAAAGTTGATTAAATAATCAACTTGGGCATAACCAGCCTGCCAGCTTTTATATGTGATTATTGCTGGCGGCTGTTATAATACAATGGCTCCGTGAGAGGGATTCCCCTCTCAGGGATTCACTGTCTATGTTGACGGGATAATCAAGTAACAGGCCATAAGCAACGTGGTGATAGGTTAAACGCTTCAGCCCCCTTCTTGACCAGGCAATATTTTGCGCGCTTCCTGACCAGGACAATTGCATGGTCGTGCGACAAATAAAATTGATGTCCTTTTTTCCCCACAAATAGAGCTTTCTTTTGGTGGTATTTGATCACCTCTGCAGTTTTTATTTTTTGCGTTATAAACAAAAAAAGACTGCCAATTTTGAAAAAAATATATATATTTTTCTGTAATAAGACATATCCAATGAAAAAAAAAATCGAATTTCGTCATAAATTTAGGCCAATATATATTCTGCTACATGTTTTTGGTAAAAAAAATCCCAATAAGCCTATATTGATTGGTTTGCGCAAAAGTTTTAGAGTCTACAAACTATGAGATAGATTTATGGACTTTTTATTTTTTACTAGTAATGGCAGCGATCAGTGATTTTTAGCGGGACTACGACATTGCGGCGGACAAATCGAACACCTAACTGACACTTTTTTGGGACCAGTGACGCCAATACAGGGATCAGTGCTAAAAAAATGCACAGTCACTGTTCTAATGACACTGGCAGGGAAGAGGCTCAACATCAAGGGCGATCAAAGGGTTAAATGTGTTCCCTGGGAGAGCTTTCTTACTGTGTGGGGGATGGTTCGACTGTAGAAAGGCAAAGATCCATGTTCCTGCTTAGCAGAAAGATCTCTGTCTTCCTTACTAGCAGAATGGCGATCTACCTTGTTTACATAGGCAGCCCGTCATTCTGCCTCTCTCGGGGCGATCACATCGATTCCTCCGGACTCGCTGATTGGCTCCTGCTGTGTCCAATCACAGCGGGAGAGGGGCTCCAGCGGCGCGCGCCCCAGAGCCGAAGACAAAAATCACATACAGGTACGTGATTTTGTGCTTAAGGGCCACCCTGACGCAGTATATGTATGTGGGGCAGTCCTTAAGCGGTTAAGTAGATGTATTATGGCAAGGCAAGTTAGACAATGCATAAACCTGTAGACAGGCAGCTGAACACATTTGAACAGGCCAGACCAAATAGGATGTACACCGACCTGTGAATAAATAATGTTAAAGCAAATTTCAACTGGTATAAACAACGGGCAATATAACAACATTAACTAACCCAAAGAAATGTCCTCCAATGCACTTTACGCATACAGCCCTAATAGTGGGTGGGTGTTTCCAGACAAGGAGTACCCTTAGAGATGGCTATTTAGTATCTGGCACCTATTTAGCAGTACTAAGCCGGCTATCGTTGGGACCCATCTGTAAAGTGGTGCACTTGATGCTGTCTCTTAAAAACAGTACCCAGAGGATGGTTAATGGGCTGCTAAGTAGGAAGCAGTCCCTACTGGCATTAACTGCGGGCAGTAAGGGACTAAGATTGGTTGTCCCGCTCACCACTCCTGATATGCTAAGGATCCGGTCTCATATGCATGCCGGGCAGTTGTCCCAGACGGCTCAGTCCTCACGATCAAACTCTCACTGGCTGTAGGCACACATGGCAACGGGTCTCTCCAGGTCTGGTCCCAAGATACAGTGACTCTCTGTGGCTCAGTATCTCAGTTCTTTTAGGCTCAGTCTCTCTGAATGTGGCCACAGACAGGTAAGAGTAACAGATCTGTACCCCACAGTCTTCAGCACAAGAGGCTCTCAGTAGCTCAATCATTAGCCTCTATCCAAGTAACCAGCCCTCCGTGGCAATCTCCTACAGCAACAGGTCCATGCTCTCTGGCTCCCTGCACTGTTCTGCCCAAACCTCCATTCCATCGCTTGGGAAAATTCACTGGCTCTCTTCCTCTGTAAGGTGGGATCTCTGGGAGCTGAAGTCCAAGCATGAAACTGTGAGGGGGGAGGGAGCTTGAGTGCCCCTCTAGACACCGGGCACCCAGCTATATATCTTAATACATTCACAGCGTCAAGGTAAAAAAAAAAGGTTCCAGTACTTTTTACCCCCCCCCCCCCCCCATCCACAAACACTTACCTGCTGTCCTTGTCATGGCTGCTGAGTCCAGGATCCATCAGTGTAGCTCCCCAAACTTCCTGGACCCTCAGCAGATACTGAGGGCAGCCAGAGTAATAGGCTTCAGCTGTCCTCAGTCAAAAGGTTGGAAGGATGGTGCAGTGGTGCAGCATACTCTGGCTATGGATGCACACAGCTCACCTTGGGGAGGGAGCACGCACAGGAGTCTCCTTGTCAAATGACTATCTAAGGAGACACCTGCAAATGGGTAGCCGGAACAGTGACACTGGGACCCCTGGCTACAGGAGCACATTTCAGAAGAAGAGGACTACATAAAATGAGTGTGCGGACCTTTTCATTTGAAATAAAAAAAACAGAGGGTTTAGTATCACTTTAAGTTGTTCAGTAGCTCTATCAATGAATGTTATCACCTTTAATGCTCAAATCTTTGTTGACTGACAAAACAAAACCCCCATTTTACAGGCAATAAAAGACCTCAAGTAGGATGAACAATCTGAAGATCCAGTTCCTGATGGCGGTGCTTACGGTGAGGTTCCGCAGCAGCAGCATTAGCTCATGCCATTAATAATGCTCCCTGACATATTCAAAAGCAGTTTGAGAATTTGCCAAAGCAAAAATCTGCTCCTGTGTCTCTGCGCATTATTATTTATTGGATAGCCAGTTGTCTACTGAATACAGTGATATTTTATTCATGGTATGTGCTGGTGAATGTTGCATGGAATAAGTTAGCAGGGGAGTAACAGAGCAATTAAAAGTAATGCGCAAGACTCTCATTTTTCTGCATTAAGTCAGTATGGAAAACACAAAGTGAAGGAACAATAGAATCAATGTGCATCATAGAAAATCCAGGAAGGAGCAAAGGACCAACGAGTATTATTCAGTGGCACATTAAATAGGCCCCCATAGGTGGTCACACCAATATGGCTAGAGATATGTGCTTCACTCATTGGTGTCCAATTTTGCATAATTTTTGAATATCTCCAAACCTGTTAATTACTAGTAGAAAACAAAAGTGTGAGAGCTAAATTGGAATTAAATTGTACGCAGCCTGTTTATTCCTTTTTTTTTCCTCTCTTAGATCCGGTTTCTAAGGGTCCTTGCGTACAGCTGGAAAATTCACAATCCTAACACAGTGCATTGCTTTCTATGTGTCAATACACAAAACTGCATTCAGTTCCATAAAAATGGAAACATTTGCATCCAAGATCAGACATTTATGCATGTACGCATCTATATGCATGTATATATGTCTTCATGTGCAAATTTAATCCTTGACTTAAAGAATGGATGGATAAAGCACATTAAGGACCTTACTTGAGTTCGGTATGCAGGATCTTTCTGCCAGCCAAGATCAGTACTTTATTACACCCATGTGCAAGCACCCTAAATCAAACAATCCAATTGTAGCATCCTGGTCTTAAACAGGGCTGTTAACAAATCTAGTTGTGCTGGGTGGTAACTAGCCTGGCTAATTGATAAGTTAATCCACTGATTCCTGTCCTAAGTCTGAGTTTGGAGTAGTCTTTCTCATCTGCCAATTGGTGGCACTGTTGCTTTTGGCATTAGAATGATGGATTACCATAAATTCGGGTAATGGGTAACTAGGTTGTCTCAGCCAATCAGCAGGAGTTTATTTAACCACTGTGTATGCTGGGATAGGCTATTTATTTGGGAGGAGTCAGGTTCTTCCCGCCAGAGGCTGCGGCCTGGGTGGGTGTTTGTTGAGAATCTCCTGGTTGCTAGGCCTGAAGCCTGAGGCCTATTCAGGGGACATGCTTGCTGCTAGGTCCACTTAAGGTTTACCCAGCAGTTCGGTATCCTGCAAAGGAGGAACAGCCAAGGAGCCTGATCGTTGTCGGAGGTAAAGGAGAAGCAGTTCCCACAAAGGGACGACCACTCCTGTTACCAGAGGCAAGTTTGGAAGGGATGAAGTTCTGAAGGAGTACCAGAGCAGACGCTTCACTAGCCAGGGACAGTGCAGTAGTGAGAAAGCTTCAGTAGAGACTCATCCAGGAAGGCAGCGGGTAGCTGTGAGTAAAGCTTGAAAATAAAGTACAGTGGTTAGCTGTGGGTGAAGCTCGGGAATCCAGCGGGTGGCTGAGAGTCCAAGAAGTCTTGTAAAAGACGGCGAGCTGAGCTTAAGGATCTACAGTGGGATACTGTGAGTTGAGCTGGAAGATATACAGTGGGTTACTTTGAGTTAAACTGGAAGATCTACAGTAGGATACTGTGAGAGAATCTTTTGCCATAGGAGACAGCGGTTGCTACAAGATACAAATTGCTGCATTCAGCTTAAAGGCCCTCATTCTGTATTGCTGTCTGTCTAGTTCTATTTTTGTCTGTAGAGTTTGCCTTAATTGCTATTGCATTTGCCTAAGGGTGTCCTGTGCCCTAAACCCTCTCTCCCCAACGTTCCAGAGAAATAAAACTCTTTGTTCATTTTTACAAAAAGTGACTGGCGCCCAATCTTTTCACTTTGCACCACAACCACTATGCCTAGCAACCTGCACCCTGAGGAGGAATGTCAGTTCTCACTGGCTCTAGGGGTCACCATCAGGCCCTTGGAAGTCGGGGAGACCGCTACACAATGAAAATTATTTTCTATGTATTATCTAGTAACTCCTGACATAATACATCTACCAAATGGAATGCATCCTGGCCAGTCCACACCCAAAAGGGTAGGCTTCCTGGAGTAGTAGATGCAGTCTCTGCACTTTCCCTTCTCACTGTCTCTAAGCACTGTCCCTGACAGACAGGGATCCTATCCCTACACTAGCCACTCGCCACAAGCACCAAACCCAGAAGCTGGAGTCTAAAATAGACCCACAATGGCCACCAAAGTCACATGTGGCACCAACATGCAATCAGATAGCGGTTTCCCTGTGGCCGAGGAGATGATAGAGCAACCAAGTTCCCTTCAACTTCCTCCCCCCAATTGCATTGCTGCTGTGGTCGAGCGCCACCTAAAGTGCAGAATACAGACTGCACCTGCTTACAAATGGGGTTCTCAAATCTGACTGCAAAAGTTACATAGTTACATAGAAGGTAAAGTTAAAGCGGGGTTCCACCCAAATTTTGAACAATATCTGTATGTATTCTCTTCCTTGCCTAGATGCTGACATGCCGTTTAAAAAAATTTAAATCGCCGTAATTACCTTTTATTTTTCTATTCTTCTTTGCACTTCCTGGTTCCCCTCCCGTGGGAGTAGGTGTGTTTCTAGCCTCTCCCAGACTCCTGGGAGCTAGTCTCAGGCTTCCCAGGATGCCACTGAGCATGTGCGGGAACGAGCAGTGAATGCTGGGAGCACAGCAATCACCACATCCAGGAAATAAATGCTTGTGGGCTTCAAATGCCCACAATTAAGATGGAAACCGCCTGCAGTGAATAATATAAGTTATTTTTTCCGACGAAATCTGACACAGGCGGACATATTACACACAATATGTGAGTATGTAATGCTGAGAAGAAAAGTTTGTGAATGAACTAAAAAAAAAAAAAACGATAGATAGGTGGACCCCCTCTTTAATTAAAGACAATAGTCCATACAGTTCAACCTGTGTGAAAGTGAAAATACACTCAAAAGGTACTAGGAAATGACTTACAGGAGGAGTGACCTTGCCATTGTTGTCCAATTAGCAGGCTGAGGACATGGTGGTCACTTGCTTATTTCTAAGTATCCTTTCTTGGCTGTGCAGTTTAGCAAGGGGTAGTGAACACAAAATTGACTGAACAGAATTCCAAATGTTTGTGTAAGTAAACTATTATATACTGTACATGTAAAGTAACTTAGCGTTTAGCTGCCCTTCTAATTGCCCTCAGCCCTGCCTTACAGAATAAGCCTCACAATCTACTCTCTGCAGTGATCTCTCTGATCCTTTGAAAGCAGATTGCACACATTATGCTTCACGGCTTTCTCCTTTTTCCCTATATATTACCAAAGTGCCATGGCACGTCATAAAGACAGCTCCATTAACAAACATCCCACCCTCTTCTCCAACCTGAGGGTTAATTACCCGACACATGTAGCAGAACTGCACCCGTCAATTTCAATCCACTCAAATCATTCCGCACGGGGAGCAACCGGAAAGGCTCCTTCATTAGCGGAAATGTCACAGATCCCTCAGAATAAATCTCGGCTCCCTCCTCCTTTTTATTTCTCCTCTCCTAATCTCCTTCTGCACGAGCGATCCACATCATAACGAGGAGGTTTAATTAACGTGGTTAAGCCTACTTTCCTTCTGGAGTGCTTTTTGTTATACTCCTTTTCCTGTGGGATTCAGCGAAAGTTTCCTTTCCTGGCACCTTAAACCTTCCACAGCTTAAGTAATTTTGCAGTTGCTGTTAAATTTTAATGAGATCATTTTTTTTCTATATACCCCTGAAAAATTAAACTGATACAAATTACAACATTGCTTCAGTAACCATATTTTTTAAAAATGTTAATATTTTGCAAGAGTAATTATAACTGCATTAACACTGGCCGCATAAAAGAACAGCGGCGGATTTGGGCACTAAGGACTCTTGTTCATAGGCAAATTGATGTATCTTGTCAGAAGGATCTTGCAGCTATCTGTTTGATGCAGATTAGTGAATGCCTAATGGTTTGAAGTTATCTCTGTTAGCCACCCACCAGTAGAGACCCAGGGAGGATCAGACTACCGAGGAGCAAAAGTCTTTATATAAAAACTGAACTTTAGACTTTTATCTCCTCCCCCAGCCTGCTTTTCCTCCCTTAAGCTTTACCTTCCCCGATTACTATTTTTTTGTTTTTCACATTATATATATAAATATATACCCTTTTTTTCCTGTGGTCTTCAGGTTGGGTCAGTAAGGTCACAGGTTATTTCTTGGTGATGACGCTAGATGGTGCTCCCTCCTTTACACAGTGGTGCTTGTGCAATGACTTGTGAGCTCTGCTAAGCCAAAAAGTACTGTGGTCCCAGCTTACAGGATGCCACACACCAATGGGACAAGTTGGATCAGCGTTGTCACAGTTTCTTGGGTGTGGCACTGGATGGTCATTCCTCCTTGACTCAACAATGCTAATGCAATGACTTGTGAGCTCTGCTCAGTCCAGGAGTACTGTGGGTCCTGCCTACAGGTTGATGTGTCCCCATGGGACAGGTTGGGTCAGTGATGTCACGGGTTCTTCCTTGGGGCTGGCACTGGATGGTCCTTCCTCTTTGAGTCAACACAGCTCATGTAATCACTTCTGAGCTCTGCTCAGTCCAAGAGTACTGTGGGTTCCAGCTAAGGATTGACACACCTACACAGGACAGGTTGGGGTAGACAGTGATGTCACAGGTTCTTCCTCAGTGGCTGCAATGGATGGTCCTTCCTCCTTGAATCAGCAGTGCTCATGCAATGACTTGTGAGCTCTGCTCAGTCCAAAAGTATTGTGGGCCCAGACTATGGATTGACACACCACCATGGGACATGTTGGGTCAGTGATGTCACAGTTTCTTTCTCAGTGGCAGCGCTGTATGGCCCTTCCTCCTTGAATCAACAATGTTAATGTAATGACTTGTAAGCTCTGCTGAGACAGGTCCAGGGCACCTTATAATCACAGCAATCCAGCTAAGTGACGCTGACCATCATTCAATCTGGAAAACAAATGGCAGTGGTTGTTGGAGCACTAATGCCGCGTACACACGAGCGGACTTTACGGCAGACTTTGTCCAGTGGACTTTTTGACGGACTTTACGACAGACTTTCCGAATGAACAGACATGCCTACACACGATCAACCAAAGTCCGATAGATTCGTACGTCATGACGTACGACTGGACTAAAACAAGGAAGTTCATAGCCAGTAGCCAATAGCTGCCCTAGCGTCGGTTTTTGTCCATCGGACTAGCATACAGACGAGCGGACTTTTCGATCGGACTCGAGATTTGAAACATGTTTCATTTCTAGACCCGTCAAACTTTTGAGAAAAAAAAGTCTGCTGGAGCCCACACACGATCGAATTTTAAAACGGACTCAGGTTCGCCGGACCAAGTATGCAGTAAAGTCCGGTCATGTGTACGCGGCATAAGACTGCAGAGGACTCACTACAGGTACAAACAACAACTAACATACACATATGTGGTATCACTGTGATTGTCAGGAGCAGGAGAATTTATTTTGGGTTGTTTTCTGGTGGTAAGTTATGATAATAGCAAGAAACATACAGCTAAATTAAAAAAAATGTTGTTTATTTTTACAATTTTGGGCCAGTTTTCCTTTGATAATAAAAAAATGAAAGCTCAATTTTTCCTGAAAAAAAACAGCGGTGTAATCCACCAGGATACACAAAGTAATTGTGGTGATATGTATGGTTTTACTAACACATGTCACAGTTGAAAAGTTGTGTTCAGGCAACAATATTTGTTTTACCCTCAGTCACTAATGGGTTAAACATTGCTGATGACCCCTTTATGGTATTCCCTGATGGCAGCGGCCTCTTTCAGCAGGATATTGCACTCTGCCATACTGCAGCAATGGTTAAAAAATGGTTTGAGGAACACAATAACGAATTTAAGGTGTAGACTTGGCCTCCGAATCCTCCAGATCTCAATACAATCAAGTATCTGTGGGATGTGCTAGAAAAACAAGTCTGATCCATGGAGGCCCCACCTCACAACTTACAGGACTTAAAGGATCTGCTACTGATGGCTTGGTGCCCCATACCACAGCATACCTTCAGAGGTCTGGTGGTGTTCATGCCTAGAAGTAGGCCAGCAAAATGGGGCCTACTTAATGTTAGGTGGGTAGTCATAAAATTGTGGCTGAACAGTATATTATATGTATATATGTGTATATACTATGCTGCTCTTCATTTTTACCTCACAAGCTTGTCAATGATGGCCATATTGCATATTGTTACCCATCATTACACCCATTATCCACTGACACAAGCATAATTTCATGGACTATGTAAAGTTATCAGGTTCATGCATTCATAATAAATATATCTGTTAGAAATCAATAGCCGTCTGCATTGCTAATAGGTCTCAGTCAGATCAATCCTGTTTTCAGCTTTTCGCTGAAGTCCTGCCGTGTTCATTGACCTGCAGAAGCCCGCTGTCACTTACAGGATATCATTTCCATCTCAGCTTCAGTGTTGAAGAGTGCAATGACAGCACAGCATTTTGTCAGCTGAGAGAATTTTCATTTGTGGCATTATTTATACTATATACAAAGTATTCTTTAGGGCTACTTTAACAAGATGTCTTCTATAAAGGGAGTCTGTGACAATAGAAACATGGAAACTGTTATTGTTGACTTGATTTTTAAGAAACCATTCAGGGTAAAGTGACAGGTTCTTTTGAAAAAAATAATGCCCCATACCCAAGGAATCTCTAAAATCTATTTTTATATAGTACCCGTGGTCAATATCAGAAGGAATAGTACCCCATCATTGATATTATTTGGAGGAATAGTGCCCCATCATTGATATCATTGTGCTGAATAGTACCCTATCATTGATATTTTTGGGAGGAATAGTGCCCCATCATTGGTATCAGTGGGAGGAATAGTGCCCCATCATTTTCAACACAATAAAAGTGAATAAATCACTAATCCCAGTGCTCATGCACAAAATTCAAACAATTAACAAAATGAAAAAGTTAATTGAACCATTAGCTGCTGCTATAAAATCAATCCATCCTTATACATCTAATGCTTTAAATCATAGTCAATCATTGCAGCATTACCAGCGCTCCTCCAGTGTAATGCACACTACGTGCTTTAAGACAGTTCAAGATGTATTCCACCGTTGTGAGTGAGAAAGCAATTAAAGTGGTTCATACCGCTCCGGTCTCCAAGAAGATGTTATGAGTGATTGAATCCATAAATACCATCACCACACCTTGTGAGATCCACTCCCCATAGGTATTCAACTCACCAGATCTCCCAAAACAAGGGTGAGCTGCTTGATCAGCTGATCCTCCCATTGGGAATCAGTGTGGAGATGGTGAAACAAGCAGCTGCCTCTTCAAGCCAGAAAAGACAGCAACTGGAGAAGGATCTTGTACAAAGTGTGGCTTCTCGTGGATAAAGAGTCCAATGATATAAGGCGCATTGCTTTGTGAGATCTGGTGAGTTGAATACCTATGGGGAGTGGATCTTACAAGGTGTGGTGATGGTATTTATGGATTCAATCACTCATAACGTCTTCTTGGAGACAGTAGTGGTGTGAACCACTCTAATTGCTTTCTCACTCACAACGGTGGAATATATCTTGAACTGTCTGAAAGCACGTAGTGTGCATTTCACTGGAGGAGGGCTGGTAATGCTGAAATGATTGATTATGATATAAAGCATTAGATGTATAGGTGCCCCATCATTGGTGTCAGTGAGCGGAACAGTGCTCCATCATTGGTATCAGTGGAAGAAATAGTGCCCCCTCATTGGTGTCAGTGGAGGGAATAGTGGCCCATCATTGGTATTAGTGGGAGGAATAGAGTCCCATCAGTGGTAGGATTTATGCCCCACTGTGGTGTCAGTGTGATGAATAGTGCCCCAAGGGCTGGATAAAGGCAAGCAAAGGGCTGCATCTGGCCCATGGGCTACAGTTTGAAGACCACTGGCCTAAGACAAACAAGCTGCAACCCAAGAGTTTGATCAACCACCTAAATTCAATCATCCTGGGCTGTAAACTGATGTTATTGAAAAATCGTTGAAAACCAGAAAAGAAACGTCGCTGATTTCATAAAAAAAGATTGGATTTTGCCATTGAGTTTATTTGAGGCGATTACAACCCTATATCCTTGCTGTCAGTCGAAACCACTTGCATTTGATCGCTTGGAATTTCGCTTCCAGATTGATCAAAAGTGGTTAAAGTTGCCAAATAGTTGTCGCATGTATGGTAAGTTTTAGAGCAGGGATCTTCAAACTACGGCCCTCCAGCTGTTGCGGAACTACACATCCCATGAGGCATTGTAAAACTCTGACATTCACAGGCATGACTAGGCATGATGGGAATGGTAGTTCTTGAACAACTGGAGGGCCATAGATTGAAGACCCCTGTTTTAGAACTTCCCTCTTTACTTGACAGTATTGAAGCCTGGCGATTGACTGCCTAGGCCCGGGCACTGCATCCTGGGAGGAGGTCACATGCCCTCCTTTACCTGGAAGATCCTAGTACCCTGTTTCCCCCAAAATAAGACCTAGCGTGATTGTCAGTGATGGCTGCAATATAAACCCTACCCCCCAAATAAGCCCTACCCTGTTTCCCTGAAAATAAGCCCTACCCTGAAAATAAAACCTACAAGGACTTTAACTAGGGCTTATTTGGGAGGGGGGGGGGTAGGGCTTATATTGCAGCCATCACCGACAATCACGCTAGGTCTTATTTTCGGGGAAACAGGGTAGTTACTGAGGGCTCCTACAATGCTTGGCAATGGTATCAGCTGGTGGAGGTTGTTTTTTTCAAGTGAAGTTGTCACCTAGCCCTGAATGGTCAAATTGACAGATTCACTTTTATACAGGCTAAACACACTTTTGATCTCAGATTGGAATGCCAATCAGTTTAGGTACATTTAGATCAATTGTTCAAAGTTTGTTAGTCGAAATGCACAAGTCATCAATTTCCAATTGGTTTCCATCAGACACTCATTGATGATACGTGATACCAAATGACTTTGTGAAAAATAGGCTCAAATATGGACGAATAATCTCTTGTGCGATCAAAAAAGGTCACTGGCCTGATCATTGCAATGAGCATTGATTAAAACAAGCCTTTCAAGTTAAATAATGATTAATACCATTTACTGCCACTCCTGATCATCCAGATGTGGATAAAATTGCAGAATGGACACAGTTGGTTTCTGCTTTCATCATAACAGATTTCAACCTATTCAATGAAGCTGTTACGATAAGTAATTTATCAGACATTTATATCTGTGCATATATTGGCACCATATAAATACAAACTGTGGATGTCTCTTTTATTCTGGCCTGACTACTAGAGTGAGTCATTGACCCAGAACACTAATGCAGTCAGTGCAGTTGGGACCTTCATGCCTGATTCAGGTCAGTGACTTACTAAGTAGTGGGAGAAGCATGAGGACACCATCTCAGGAGGTGAGACCAAGTCAAAAAAGGTCATATTTCTGTCCTGACAGGTTCCCATCAAATGACATATGATATGTAAAAAAATAGGGCAATTTGCTAAGATGGATGACTTAGTTGAAGCTAAACTCTGGTCATATAAAAAGCAGTTTGTTTTTTGCCAGAATAGATAATGCTCACACCCCCTCCCTCTGGCCCTGGAGTAGTAAAGTAAGGTGCCCCATGCCCCCCCAAACTCATGTTGCAAGGTACCCTCCTAATATTGAGGGCATGTGGTCTGGTATGGTTCAAGAGGATAGGGGGTGCATACTTGCTGCCCACACATACTCCTCTGGGCAGCCAAGCTGCCTATTTATAAGGTTTTTTTTTCCATTAATTTGTAGGGGAGACCCCCCCCATAAAATCTTTAGGTTTTCTTATCTTTACAAAAAGTGCACTGTGCCTTCAAGAAAACAAAAACAGCGTTGGTTCCCATTTACAATTCAAACCAGAGCCTTATACAGGCATTCAGTGTCTGCCAGCGCTCTCCTCCAATCCCTACACTGGCTCCCAATCACCCAGCGAATTAAATTCAAAATACTAACCACAACATACAAAGCCATTCACAACTCTGCCCCGAGCTACATCACCAATCTTGTCTCCAAATATCACCCAAATCGTCCTCTCCGCTCTTTTCAAGACCTCCTACTCTCAAGCTCTCTCGTCTCCTCCTCTCATGCTTGTCTTTAGGATTTCTCCAGAGCCTCTCCCATCCTCTGGAACTCGCTACCTCCACCTATCCGGCTATCCCCTACTCTTGCCACCTTCAGGCGATCCCTGAAAACTCATCTCTTCAGGAAAGCCTATCACGTCTCTAACTAATCTTTTACCACTTCCATCAGCTCATTCCCCACAGTTACAACCCTTTGTATCACCTGCCCCACCCTATTAGATTGTAAGCTTTTCTGAGCAGGGCCCTCTTAATCCTCTTTTATTTTATTGTATTATAACTGTATTGTCTCCCTTTTATATAAGGCAATAAAAAATCAAAAAATATTTAAAAAATATTTCTATAGGGCGCACAGGGCTAGTATAGTCTAGACAATGTCTCTATGTAAGGCAGTCCCAAATAAGCATGGAGATGCTGGTGGAAGTGATGGAAGTAATGGGATGGTACTCTTCAACACAAAGGGCTGCAGCTTAATAAGACTGAAGCAGGGTCTATAGAAACACAAGAAAACAAACAAGGCGCCTCTAAGTGTAGAAGAAAGACAAGTTTAATGCCCCAACTGGGTTCAAAAAACACTTACAAGATGGAAGGTGTAATCAGGCACTTCGTAAATGGAGCTGCATTGGAAAGGGTCACAGTGGAAGGAAGCATTCAAAGCGGATGGATGTAGTACAAGGCAGCGGCAGTGTGGAACAGAGGAAGCCGCTGTGAGGCCGGCGTCGTTAGCACGAAGGGACGGCGTAACCGGAAGTGATGTCATCCACTGGAGCAGTTCCTTAACCAGTCTGGACCGCAAACAGACAGCCAAGGGGAGGAAGTGTCGTCATCAATAAGGGACGCGTTTCGGAACGGTCATACGTTCCTTTTTCAACCAATGACTATAATGATGGCTAAGCCTGATATATATACACACACAAACTAATAGTGGGTTGGCCAGGGGCGGGGGCAACAATCAAAGTAAAAACATCTAAATACATTTAAATACATAAAAACACAGGTAACAGCATTTAGAAGGGGGCAATAAAAAATTATACATATATATGTGTATGGGATATTAGGAGGAAAAACGAAAGTACAAACTAAAATGGTAGAGAGTTAAAAAAGAATATATAATGTATTCTATCCATAGGGTGTCTGGGATAGGCTGTCACGCAGCCTTACATGTGCAACGGCTAGATAAAACTAAATGAATGGGGACACAGAGACAAATATAAATAGCAGAATAAAAAGCAGAATAAAATCTGAAATTGGGACTGTTGTGTCACCAATACTAGACTACCGCAAATACTGTAATAAAAGAGAGGGGGCTGGATTAATATTATCATAAAATTGCGCTGACTTCAAAGTCCTCGTTTAACCCTCCAGGGGCTAAAACATTTAATAAAAATATCCAGTACATTTCCCTGTGACATAGTCGTCGGTAACGTTCAGCTGGGGGGATATCTTTTGGCATTGCCTCAATGACCCATACTTTGAGGCCATTGGTGGACTTATCGTGGGCGTGGAGGTAGTGTCTGGGGACACTATGATTATCTAATCCGCCCTCAATAAACCGGCGATGTTCGCCAAAACGTTTACGTAGTGGCCGGATGGTACGGCCTACGTAGAATAAGCCACAGGGACATGTAAGGCAATATATAACATGGTCAGATGAGCATGTATGAAAGCCCTTAATTGGGTACGTTTTGCCTTTAACCTGAAAATCTTTCTGGCCATGTACCACAAAGCTACAAGTCTTGCAGAGGGGCTTACGGCACTGGTACATCCCAGAGATGGCTAGGAATGTGGGCATGTGGTGGCCAGGAGGCAAAGGTCTGGCCTTAAGTTTGCTAGTCGCTACCCTGCTTTTGATGTTAGGTGCCTTTCTATAGGCAAAATGAGGTCTATTGGGCAGGGTGGAAAGAAGATGTTCATCTTGTAATAATAGAGGCCAGTGTCTTTTTACAATATTTTCCATTTGCTTATGTTGGGTATGAAATTGAGTGATGAATCGTAAGTTACCCTTTTGGGGGCGTGGACGAGGGTTCTCAGTGAGCGGTGTAGTCTTATATTTTTGATAAGCTGCATCTACAAGATCAACTGGAAAGCCCTTTTCGAGAAATTTTTCTTTCAAAGTTTTACCTTCGATATCATAATCATTGTTAAGGGTGCAATTCTTTTTTAGCCTACAGAACTGACTTTTGGGTACATTGTTTAGCCACAGGGGGTGGTGACAGCTATTATAATGGAGGAAAGAATTCCCTGCTGTTGGCTTAGTGTAATTTCTGGCATGTATCTCCTTGTCTATCCAAAAAAGTTCGAGGTCCAAAAAGGCTAGTTTATATTGGTCGATGACAGAGGTAAAGGTCAGGCCCATGCTGTTGGTGTTACAATATCTGACAAAGTCAGAGAAGACTGATGCATTGCCATCCCATATAATAATCACGTCATCTATGTACCGGCCATAAAAAACAATGTGGGAGAAGAATGGATTGTTGTTCCATATATATTGATGCTCCCAGTGCCCCATGGTGAGGTTCGCGTATGAGGGTGCAAAGTGCGCCCCCATAGCTGTACCTCGTATCTGCAGGAAAAAATCATCCTCAAATTTAAAATAATTGTGTGTAAGGCAGAAGGAAGTGGCTTCAACAATAAAAGAAGATTGTCTCGGATTAAGCATGGGGTCTTGGCAGAGAAAAAACTGTAGGGCATTGAGGCCCACTGCATGGGGTATGGATGTATATAGAGACTGGACGTCCAGAGAGGCCCAATGGTAGTTGTGATCCCAAGAGTACGTTGTTAAGATCTCTAGCAAATGGACACCATCTCTAATGTGCGACTGAAGGGATTGGGCTAATGGCTGAAGGAATTGGTCTATATATTGTGAGAGTCCGCTGCTGATGCTGTCCATGGACGCCACAATCGGTCGCCCGGGTGGTGTTTTTGGGTCTTTATGCACCTTGGGTAGATGGTAGAAATAGGGTGTAAAATGTACTTCTTTAATCAGAAAAGAAGCTTCTTGTTGGGTAATGATGTTGTCGTTAAGTGCTGTCTTGACAAGGGAGGAAGCTTCTAGAGTAAATAAGGGTAGAGGATCTTTGTTGAGTCTGGTATATGTGTTGCTGTCAGATAGCAATCGAGTGGCTTCAGAGACATAGTCAACTCTGTTTTGTATCACTATACCTCCCCCTTTGTCTGCACTTTTGATGACCAAATCCAAATTGTTGGTGAGTGTGTCAAGGGCTCTTTGTTCACGGTGAGTGAGATTAGAAGTTGCTCTTTTATTTTTGTTACAGAGCTCCTGTATTTCCGCATGAACAATGCGGTAGAAAGCATCAATGCAAGAGCCTTTGGACTGAGTGGGATAAAAGACCGAAGGGGGTTTAAACGTGGTGTTTTGAATGGGTGGAGAGGTTATTAAATGTTGTGTGTATAGAAAGTAATCGTTCTCATAATCTGCCTGAGGAGAAGATGGAGTGAAGGGATGGCTATACAGTTCTTCCAAAATGGAAAGGGGATCACTTTCTGTATGGACATCAATGGTGTTATGTGATGCATCAGGTATGTGGGAATCAGTATGTGGACGGTGTTTAGTGGATTGAATGTTGAAAAATCTCTTTAGGGTAAGAAGGCGGACAAATTTATTTAGATCCTTAAAGAGAAGGAAGGGATTGGGTGGAGAGGATGGAGCAAAATTCAGGCCTCGACTAAGTAAGGAGATTTCATCTGTGGTAAGAGCATGGGTGGAGAGGTTGAAGATTTTAACAGTGCTTTCTTTTTGCTGGGGTCTGGAGTGGGACCTCCCTCCTCTGCCTCGACAACCTCTTCTGTGTGTTTTCTTTTTTGTGATTTTGTCCGAGGAGGGTCGAATACTAAAAAAGGAACCGCAGTTGATACTGAAGGTTGAGTCATGGCAAGCGGTGTGAGAAGTGAAGTGTTAGGACCAAACGAAACCAACGAACCAGGAGAAACTATTGAAGGAGTATGTGTATTATTAGCAATGGTATTATGTGTGGTAGTGGCTGAGCAGGGGAGAACAGCAGAGATGTTTGGTGCAGTGGGGATGGGAGTGACCTGTACCAATCGCGTAGGTGGCACAGGATCTAGGTTATTGTTGGGAGATGATGACGTGGATGCCAGGACGGGGGTGTTATTTTCTTTATTATGTTTCATAGGTCCAGAAGGGACCAACGAACCAGGAGAAACTTTTGAAGGAGTATGTGTATTATTAGCAATGGTATTATGTGTGGTAGTGGCTGAGCAGGGGAGGACAGCAGAGATGTTTGGTGCAGTGGGGATAGGAGTGACCTGTACCAATCGCGTAGGTGGCACAGGATCTGGGTTGTTGTTGGGGGATGATGACGTGGATGCCAGAACAGGGGTGTTATTTTCTTTATTATGGTTAATAGGTCCAGAAGGGACTGTGGATGTTATTTTGAGAGGGATTATTTTACGGGGGACAATGGGAGCAAAAGGATTGATATCCATAAGGGATGGGAGGTCGTGAGTTGATTTACGTTTCCAGGAGAAGATGTTATTACTCCTATAATCTTTCAAATCTCTACTGAATTTCCCTAATTTGTGTTTGCTCAAAAGGTCTTCCTTTTTGTATGCTTGTTTGGTCAGAATAGACAGCCAGAGGGATGGTAAATGAGTGGTGAAATCTGTGATTTGATGAAATACTGTTTTTATTTGATGAAAGCATTGTTCATATTTGATGTGCCTCTGTGTGGAAATAATTTTGATCCATTTGTTAGTGCAAAACTCTGAAATGGATGACCATTCTTTCTGTAACTCGGTGTCTAAAAAGGAACATGTTTTCAAGATTCTAAGGCCCCTAGGAGTAATGTGGGCAGACAGATATTTGAGAAGGAAAAATTCATCCCACCACTGCTGATTGGCGGAAATGACTAACTTCTCCAATTTCCGAAATAGTGTACAGAGGGATTTATATTTAGGATGGGAAAATTGAGGTGTGGGTTTAAAAAATTCCTTGGGTATAAAGGCTAATAGGTCATTTATTTTGGAGTATTTTAGGGAATCTATCTCAGACAAGAAATCCATAACTGGGAGAAAAAATAAAAGGATAAAAATTGCTGTACAGTGAAGATATGCACAAAAATAATATATATATAAAATGTATATGGAAAATAAAATTATAAGAGTATACACATACGAATTTGAAACATGATATAAAATAATTGAGAGACTGGCAATAAATGCGTGAATACAATAGTCCGTGCGTCAACCTAAATTGGCTTCATATAAGGCAATAAAAAATCAAAAAATATTTAAAAAATATTTCTATAGGGCGCACAGGGCTAGTATAGTCTAGACAATGTCTCTATGTAAGGCAGTCCCAAATAAGCATGGAGATGCTGGTGGAAGTGATGGAAGTAATGGGATGGTACTCTTCAACACAAAGGGCTGCAGCTTAATAAGACTGAAGCAGGGTCTATAGAAACACAAGAAAACAAACAAGGCGCCTCTAAGTGTAGAAGAAAGACAAGTTTAATGCCCCAACTGGGTTCAAAAAACACTTACAAGATGGAAGGTGTAATCAGGCACTTCGTAAATGGAGCTGCATTGGAAAGGGTCACAGTGGAAGGAAGCATTCAAAGCGGATGGATGTAGTACAAGGCAGCGGCAGTGTGGAACAGAGGAAGCCGCTGTGAGGCCGGCGTCGTTAGCACGAAGGGACGGCGTAACCGGAAGTGATGTCATCCACTGGAGCAGTTCCTTAACCAGTCTGGACCGCAAACAGACAGCCAAGGGGAGGAAGTGTCGTCATCAATAAGGGACGCGTTTCGGAACGGTCATACGTTCCTTTTTCAACCAATGACTATAATGATGGCTAAGCCTGATATATATACACACACAAACTAATAGTGGGTTGGCCAGGGGCGGGGGCAACAATCAAAGTAAAAACATCTAAATACATTTAAATACATAAAAACACAGGTAACAGCATTTAGAAGGGGGCAATAAAAAATTATACATATATATGTGTATGGGATATTAGGAGGAAAAACGAAAGTACAAACTAAAATGGTAGAGAGTTAAAAAAGAATATATAATGTATTCTATCCATAGGGTGTCTGGGATAGGCTGTCACGCAGCCTTACATGTGCAACGGCTAGATAAAACTAAATGAATGGGGACACAGAGACAAATATAAATAGCAGAATAAAAAGCAGAATAAAATCTGAAATTGGGACTGTTGTGTCACCAATACTAGACTACCGCAAATACTGTAATAAAAGAGAGGGGGCTGGATTAATATTATCATAAAATTGCGCTGACTTCAAAGTCCTCGTTTAACCCTCCAGGGGCTAAAACATTTAATAAAAATATCCAGTACATTTCCCTGTGACATAGTCGTCGGTAACGTTCAGCTGGGGGGATATCTTTTGGCATTGCCTCAATGACCCATACTTTGAGGCCATTGGTGGACTTATCGTGGGCGTGGAGGTAGTGTCTGGGGACACTATGATTATCTAATCCGCCCTCAATAAACCGGCGATGTTCGCCAAAACGTTTACGTAAAATGGACACCATCTCTAATGTGCGACTGAAGGGATTGGGCTAATGGCTGAAGGAATTGGTCTATATATTGTGAGAGTCCGCTGCTGATGCTGTCCATGGACGCCACAATCGGTCGCCCGGGTGGTGTTTTTGGGTCTTTATGCACCTTGGGTAGATGGTAGAAATAGGGTGTAAAATGTACTTCTTTAATCAGAAAAGAAGCTTCTTGTTGGGTAATGATGTTGTCGTTTAGTGCTGTCTTGACAAGGGAGGAAGCTTCTAGAGTAAATAAGGGTAGAGGATCTTTGTTGAGTCTGGTATATGTGTTGCTGTCAGATAGCAATCGAGTGGCTTCAGAGACATAGTCAACTCTGTTTTGTATCACTATGCCTCCCCCTTTGTCTGCACTTTTGATGACCAAATCCAAATTGTACATGGCCAGAAAGATTTTCAGGTTAAAGGCAAAACGTACCCAATTAAGGGCTTTCATACATGCTCATCTGACCATGTTATATATTGCCTTACATGTCCCTGTGGCTTATTCTACGTAGGCCGTACCATCCGGCCACTACGTAAACGTTTTGGCGAACATCGCCGGTTTATTGAGGGCGGATTAGATAATCATAGTGTCCCCAGACACTACCTCCACGCCCACGATAAGTCCACCAATGGCCTCAAAGTATGGGTCATTGAGGCAATGCCAAAAGATATCCCCCCAGCTGAACGTTACCGACGACTATGTCACAGGGAAATGTACTGGATATTTTTATTAAATGTTTTAGCCCCTGGAGGGTTAAACGAGGACTTTGAAGTCAGCGCAATTTTATGATAATATTAATCCAGCCCCCTCTCTTTTATTACAGTATTTGCGGTAGTCTAGTATTGGTGACACAACAGTCCCAATTTCAGATTTTATTCTGCTTTTTATTCTGCTATTTATATTTGTCTCTGTGTCCCCATTCATTTAGTTTTATCTAGCCGTTGCACATGTAAGGCTGCGTGACAGCCTATCCCAGACACCCTATGGATAGAATACATTATATATTCTTTTTTAACTCTCTACCATTTTAGTTTGTACTTTCGTTTTTCCTCCTAATATCCCATACACATATATATGTATAATTTTTTATTGCCCCCTTCTAAATGCTGTTACCTGTGTTTTTATGTATTTAAATGTATTTAGATGTTTTTACTTTGATTGTTGCCCCCGCCCCTGGCCAACCCACTATTAGTTTGTGTGTGTATATATATCAGGCTTAGCCATCATTATAGTCATTGGTTGAAAAAGGAACGTATGACCGTTCCGAAACGCGTCCCTTATTGATGACGACACTTCCTCCCCTTGGCTGTCTGTTTGCGGTCCAGACTGGTTAAGGAACTGCTCCAGTGGATGACATCACTTCCGGTTATGCCGTCCCTTCGTGCTAACGACGCCGGCCTCACAGCGGCTTCCTCTGTTCCACACTGCCGCTGCCTTGTACTACATCCATCCGCTTTGAATGCTTCCTTCCACTGTGACCCTTTCCAATGCAGCTCCATTTACGAAGTGCCTGATTACACCTTCCATCTTGTAAGTGTTTTTTGAACCCAGTTGGGGCATTAAACTTGTCTTTCTTCTACACTTAGAGGCGCCTTGTTTGTTTTCTTGTCTCCCTTTTATATAGTAAAGTGATGCGTAAACTGTTGGCGCTATATAAATCCTATATACCGTATTAATCGGCGTATAACACGCGCCGGCGTATAACACACACCCCAAGTTTAGGAGGGAATTTTAAGGAAAAAAACTTTTAGGAGTAAAGTTTAAGGAAGAAAAACTTACATTAAAATGCCCATCAATGCAGCGTTATCGGTGTCCATCTGCAGCTTTTCAGTGTCAGTGCAGCCTTGCTCCAGTGTCTATTGCAGCCTTGTCAGTGCAGCTTTGCCCCAGTGCAGAATTGTCAGTGCAGCCTTGCCCCAGTGTCTATTGCAGCCTTGTCAGTGCAGCTTTGCCCCAGTGCAGCCTTGCCCCAGTGCAGCCTTGTCAGTGCAGCCATGTCAGTGCAGCTTTGCCCCAGTGCAGCCTTGCCCCAGTGCAGCTTTGCCCCAGTGCAGCTTTGCCCCAGTGCAGCCTTGCCCCAGTGCAGCCTTGCCCCAGTGCAGCTTTGTGGGATCGCCGCGATCCCTGTCGACATACACAGCCGTGTGTAAATTCAAATATGGCACCGAGACTGCAGGAACTCGGCGGAGCCGAGATACACATACCCGAGAGTCCTCGGCTTTTTTTCCACTATGGGCGGGACTGTAAGCGGCACCGAGAAAAGCCGAGGACTCTCGGGTATGTGTATCTCGGCTCCGCCGAGTCCCTGCAGTCTAGGCGCCGTATTTGAATTTACACACGGCTGTGTATGTCGGCGGCGATCGCGGCAATCGCCACGATCGCTCCGATCACACAAAATGGGGGGGGGGGGGGGGGGATCGGCCTATAACACGCACCCACGATTTTCCCCTGATATTCAGGGGAAAAAAGTGCGTGTTATATGCCGATAAATACGGTAATAATAATAATAATTCAGTCTGGGTGGCCAGGAAAAGAGAAGCAGCGATTTTGCAGCCCCCATCATGTCCCCCAAAAGGGGTTTGGTAGTCTGCAGGAGGGGGGAACTTATCTGTGTCTGAAAGCCCTATTTAAAACAAGGGGCCATGGTACTCCCTGTTACTCAATAACCCCCAAAATTTCAAAAGGTAAAAATAAAGACAACCACACCATGAAAAAAGTCCTTTATGAAAATAAATAAAAAATGCCCCCAAGCTCAACAACATCATCCAGCCAGTGGATCTGCATTAGTCATAATGCGTGACTCCAAACAATACTGACCGTCACTACAATCACCCACTTCCAACAATGCAGTCCTGATGCTATTCCCATTGTAAAAGACAGGTCACTGGTTCTGCTAGATTAGAAAGACAGAGACGGGGACTCCAGATGCATAATTGACCATATATGGTCAATGATGTCATCCTGGATCCCCAGCACTATTGTTTACAGTCAAGCAGCGTGGGGCTCTGTCAGTTACAGACGGTAGTGATACTGTTGCTAAATAACAGATGCAGACTACATCAGCTAGTTTGTTTGCTTGTTCCGCTGGAGTTCCGCCGATTTTTTTTGTGTTTTTTTTAAGTCAGCAGCTACAAATACTGCAGTTGCTGACTTTTAAAATAAGGACACTCACCTGTCCAGGGCGCCCGTGATGTCGGCACCCGAAGCCGATCTGTCCCTCGGGTGTCAGGTGCTGCCACGCCATCTTCGGTAAGGGAATCAGGAAGTGAAGCCTTGTGGCTTCACTTCATGGTTCCCTACTGCGCATGCGCGACTCGCGCTGCGCTATCCCACTGGTTCCTGTTGTCTTCTGGGACCTGTATGTCTCCCAGAAGACAGCGGGACAGAGAAGGTGCCAGAAGTGGCGTAGATACCCGCAGGTGGCTCGGGTATCTATGCCCGGAAGTGGGAGAAAAATACCTGTATTAGACAGGTATTTGCTCCTCCCTCCCCCCTGAAAGGTGCCAAATGTGACACCGGAGGGGGGGGGGACAGGACCGGAAAAGCGGAAGTTCCATTTTTGGGTGGAACTCCACATTTACTGAGAACAGACTAGGTTCGGGTCAAACTCATGTTCTACCCAAACCCAAAGCTCATCCCTAGTCAGGAGTAATAAATGTACAACAAATTGTTTAGTGCAGGGCTCAGGAATGCAAAATGCACAGAGTGCAGGGCTTAGTTAGCAGTGCATAACACACAGAGTGCAGAGTTCAGGAGTGTGAAACACAGATAGCAGGGCTCAGAAGCGCATTTTGTAAATGGCAGAGGAGGCCATATCACACAGGGTGCAGGGCTTAGGAGTGCATATCCCACAGGACACAGGGGAGAGAAGTACATATTCTACAGGGTGCAGAGATCAGAAGTGCATATTGCACCAGGTGCAGGGCTCAGGAGTGCATATCACATGGTGCAGGGCCCAGGAGTATGTATCACACAGTGTGCAGGGCTCTGGAGTGCATATTACACAGAGCGCAGGACTCAGAAGTGCATAAAGCACAGGGCACAAGCGTGGGTATTGCACTAAGGGCAGGGCTCAGGAATGCGTATTGCACAGGGCTTAGGAGTGCATATCACACAGGGTACAGGCTCAGGAGTACATATCACACAGGGTACAGGGCTCAGGAGTGCAAAACACACAGGACACAGGAGTGGGTATTACACTAAGGGAAGGGCTCAGGAGTGCATAGCCCACAGAGCGCAGGGCTCAGGAGTGCATATCACACAGGGTGTAGGGCTCAGGAGTGCATATCACACAGGGTGTAGGGCTCAGGAGTGCATAGCACACAGAGTGCAGGGCTCAGGAGTGCATATCACACAGGGTGCAGGGCTCAGGAGTGCATATCACACATGGTGTAGGGCTCAGGAGTGCATAGCAGAGTGCAGGGCTCAGGGGTGCATAGCACACAGAGCGCAGGGCTCAGGAGTGCATATCACACAGGGTGCAGGGCTAAGGAGTGCATACTGTACAGGGCACAGGGTGGGTATTACTCTAAGGAATGGGCTCAGGAGTGCATATCGCACAGCATGCAGGGATTAGGAATGCGCATGGCACAGGGCTCATTAGTAGGTACTGTAACACACAGGCCAGTGTACAAACATAAAGCCAAGGGAAGCCCTCCCTTTGCTCTGAAGTGCTGCTTTATCTGAAGTTTGACAGCAGAAAAAGCAGGAGCTGCAGTGCGGGTTCTAATGCCACTGCAGCGCAGAAACATTAAGATAAAAAAAAATGACATGCAATCGCAGCCTGGGGATGCGCAGCACACTTTAACAACATGCCAGTGGAAAGCATGCAGTGCAGGGAAAATGCCAGGAGGCACTGGTACACAATACCAACATGTTTCAGCAAAAAAAGGCATGTACAGAAGACAATTTATGTATATCTGTATTTATTTATTACTACAGCTTTAAAATGGTGTTTTTTTATTGCAGTTAGTGTATAACATAATTTGACTTGGGTTGGGCTTCTTGCAGTCCACTGTAAAGCAGAGCTTAGGCTGAGAGAGTGAGAAGTAAGCAGAGTAACAGAGGCATGAGCTCATCAGTGTCCTGCTTCTCCATCATTGTCCATTCGCAGACTGAGGGTGGGACAAGACTTGTAAATGTAACTTAACTTCAGCAGAGAAAAATCAGGTCTCCTTCCCTGTTGGACAGGACTGTGCTGTATGCAAAGGCGTGTGCATGGAGTGTGCTGGGTGTGCATGGGCACACCCTTATCACTCCATGCACATTAGCATTATCACTCTGTGTGCCGGTATAATCGCTACAACATCTGACCTTTTTTTTTACCTGCTTAGCTTTTAAATGTTCACAAATGGGGTTTATTCACTAAACAAGTGATTATGAACAATTGTAAAGGTATTTGCAAAATATAGATGAAGTGTGGAAAAAAAATGCTCTAGTTCATTTCTTTTTCCTGCTGGGCTGTTTGGGCCTAAAGCAAATCCCTGATTTGTGTTCATAATTCCCCATTTAGTGAATAAATTCACACTATAATCATAAGCTGCAAATTGGGTTGCACAAAAAAAAAAAAAAAAAAATCAGCAATCATTATTATAAGAGTGTATCTGTGTGTATGTACTGTACACGATATTATCAAAAGTTTTCGGACACCCACATGAACCTTAATGGCATCGCAGTCTTAGCAGCTATAACAGCTTCACCTCTTCTGGGAAGGCTGTCCACAAGGTTTAGGAGTGTGTCTATGGGAATGTTTGACCATTCTTCCAGAAGTGCATTTGTGAGGTCAGGCACTGATGTTAGACGAGAAGACCTGGCTCACAGTCTCTGCTCTAATTCATCCCAAAGGTGTTCTATTGGGTTGAGGTCAGGACTCTGTGCAGGTCAGTCAAGTTCCTCCAGTAAGCGATATATATAGAAGTGGCAGTAACAATACACTCTCAGTCTTTCCCTGCTTGGTGGACTAGAAGCACCTGTAGTTGTCACACTGTAAGGCCCCTTTCACACTGGGGCGGTAGGGGGCGTCGGCGGTAAAACAGCGCTATTTTTAGTGCTGTTTTACCGCGGTATTCGGCCGCTAGCGGTGCGGTTTTAACCCCCCCGCTGGCGGCCAAAAAAGGGTTAAAACCCCTCGTATAGCGCGGCTATAGCCGCGGTATTACCGCGGTATAGCCACGCTGTCCCATTGATTTCAATGGCCAGGAGCGGTTTAGGAGCGGTGAATACACCGCTCCTTCACCGCTCTAAAGATGCGGCTTGCAGGAGATTTTTTCTTCTCCTGCCAGCGCACCGCTTCAGTGTGAAAGCCCTCGGGCTTTCACACTGAACAAACAGCGGAGGCTGTTTAGGGGCGGTTTGCAGGCGCTATTTTTAGCGCAATAACGCCTGCAAACCGCCCCAGTGTGAAAGGGGCCTAAGTATACTTTCTAGCGATGTGCCCTTGCACCATTTTTTGCCCAATACAATTATGGTTCATGTGGAAACGAATTATTCCCATACTG
The DNA here is from genome assembly GCA_037952835.1 of Lithobates septentrionalis. NCBI lineage: Eukaryota > Metazoa > Chordata > Amphibia > Anura > Ranidae > Lithobates > Lithobates septentrionalis. The sequence goes on along the minus strand of JBBDGP010003545.1, from coordinate 416,417 downwards.
ATCCTTATTTATTTATTTATAGTGATATTGTTATTTCATTTTTTATTTTAGACTGGTCGACTCGGATTGGATACTAATCCGTTGAGTCTGACACAGCTTGCGACCTATTCCGGGTTGGCTGACAAGTAATAGTCTAGTTACATGGGGCAATATGGTGCAGTCACATGTGCTACCTAACACCTTTTGAGGTAATGTTTGGTTTCACAGTTTGTGTCTTTTTTCTTTCCCTTTTTCCTCACATATTTCCTCCCTTTGCTTTCCTCACATATTCTGGCACACATGTCACCCACCTCCCCACCCCACACACATACACTGCATGGCTTGTTCACTTTTTCACTCCCCCTCATTCCCCCACTCCCTCCCACTCCCTCACCGCTTCCATCCCCCCATCACTACCTCATTATCATTTTCACATATGGCACAGACTGAGTGTTTTGTAATACCTATTATACATTTCTATGAATTATCTTTATTAATTAATTTTATATACTAACATGGTTTTGAATTCCTTGTTTGAATTATACGCATGATACAATTGGAGACTCCAGTCCCCTAGTGGCCGTTTTGTCCACATGATAAATTTGGTTAACCGGTTGTATATGTAATGGGCGTTGATTTAGTTTGTCCTTTAATTTCATCGCAGGTGTGGTTTGTCTTTCGGCCGGTTTTTTGGCCTGGCAGGCGGTGCGTGAGAGTGTGACCTCTCGTAAGTTACGTCACTGTTTTTACTGCCCGGTCTGAGCTGCGGTGGCGGTAGAGGTGCCTGGGACTCTTCCTTGGGGAAGAGAAGAAGATCATTTTTTGAGGGATCTCCATGTGGGAGGCTTCTCTCCTTTCCTGCTGGACATACATTGTTGGGTAATTATACTATATTTGCGTATTGCCTGGTAAAATACAATTGTTGCCATATATAATGGGATTCATATATGTATATCAACCCTATTTGTATATATTTTCCAGCAGACTGACCCTCTGAAGAAGACCCTTATGCCGCGTACACACGAGCGTACTTTACGGCAGACTTTGCCCGGCGGACGGGATTTCGTCAGACAATTTGATTGTGTGTGGGCTCCAGCGGACTTTGTTTGCTCAAAAGTTGGACGGACTTAGATTTGAAACATGTTTTAAATCTATCCGTCGAACTCGAGTCCGGTCGAAAAATCCGCTCGTCTGTATGCTAATTCGACGGACATAAAGCCACGCTAGGGCAGCTATTGGCTACTGGCTATGAACTTCCTTATTTTAGTCCGCTCGTACGTCATCACGTACGAATTCGACAGACTTTGGTGGATTGTGTGTAGGCAAGTCCGTTCATTCAGAAAGTCCGTCGTAAAGTACGTTGAAAAGTCCGCCAGGTAAAGTCCGACCGTGTGTACGCGGCATTAGTGTATGGGTTGAAACGCGTCAGCTTTAATGTTTATGATATCAAGTCTTGTTATGAATATATGTCTGCAAATGTATGTTTAGCCAATTTAGTTTTAAGGTACTTCCCACTGGAGCTCATTGTTTTAACTTTTATGTCATGTTATTTTTGTACAAATAAATTTGTTCTATTTTTCATACATTACTGACTCAATTTGTCACTGTGCTGCCAAAAAACCCCACCTCGGGGAAATCCCTCCTTTTTTATTTTTTAGTTCCTCCACCCCAAACTCGCTCATCCTTGTCTTTATGGACCTTGCTTTGTGCACTGGTCTAAATCATTTGGAGGAGGGGGGATTATGGTGTGGGGTTGTTTTTCCAGGGGTTAGGCTTGGCCCCTTAGTTACAGTGAAGAGAACTCTTAGAGCCCTTGCACACTTGGGCGGTTTGCAGGCGCTATTGCGCTAATAATAGCGCCTGCAAACCGCCCCGAAAGTGCCGCTCCTTGCATTCCAGTGTAAATGCCCCGAGGGCTTGCACACTGGAGCGATGCGCTGGCAGGACGGTAAAAAAAGTCCTGCCAGCAGCATCTTCGGAGCAGTGAAGGAGCGGTGTGTATACTGCTCCTTTACCGCTCCTGCCCATTGAAATCAATGGGACGGTGCGGCTATACCGCCGGCAATGCGCCTCTGCAGAGGCGCTTTGCGGTGGTATTTAACCCCTTCTTGGCCGCTAGCGGGGGTTAAAACCGCCCGCTAGCGGCCGCATACCGGCGGTAAAACGCCGCTAATAATAGCGGCGTTTTACCGCCGACGCCGCCCCCCGCCCCAGTGTGCAAGGGCTCTTAAGGATTCAGCATACCAAGACATTTTGGACAGTTTCATGCTCCCAACTTTGTGGGAACAGTTTGGGGATGGTCCCTTCCTGTTCCAACATGACTGCGCACCAGTCCACAAAGCGAGGTCCATAAAGACAAGGATGAGCGAGTTTGGGGTGGAGAAACTTGGCTGTCCTGCACAGAGTCCTGACCTCAACCTGATAGAACACCTTTGGGAGGAATTAGAGCGGAGACTGGGAGCCAGGATTTCTCATACAACATAAGTCAAACATGAGAAGAGTTGAAGCTGTTATAGCTATATATAATAATATATAATAGTGAACCCTACGGACTAAGACTGGGATGCCATCAAAGTTCATGTGCGTGTAAAGGCAGACGTCCCAATATTTTGACAATATAGTGTACTGTATATACAGTACACATACACAGATGCATGTGTGTTTGAGCTTTGGGGTGCACACCCTAATCCAATAGGCTGCGCACTCCTATGGCTGTCTGCCAGAGCTGTGTAAATCCCAGGACTAGCTGGACAGAAACACAAATCCTTTCGTGGAAAAAAGCTCCCATATACTGTACATTTAAGATATATATATTTTATGTGCATTTAGTTGTTTGCCTCAAGTCTAACTTTAAATGTAGGTCTATTATTTTTTTTTCTGTCCATTATGTATTATACACACTGCTTTAAAGCTATTATACCTAATAGAATAATTAACCTAAAGAATAGTAACCTAATTACCTAAAAAAAAATTGTCAATGCCATCTGGTCCTTTCTAATTGTGCCCGGTGAAAACATTAACACCTGCAAAACATTACGCTATGCCTTAATAACGGCACACTCCATGTATTAGCCAAACACTTTTTTTGGCCAGTGAAGGGTGAAGAGTGCAACGCAATGATGCTCCAGTCATAAACACCTGTGTTGTCATCTCCGCCGCGGTGTCTTTTATATGGAGGAAACATCTGGGCGAATAAAATGGTGACGTTCCATAAAATATATTTATTTAGGTTCTTTGCCCTCCCCAAGACTTGCGTATTGCAGCTTTCCTCCCTCGCATCATAAAGAGTGCAGCCAGCCTGTGAACCGGGAGGGAGGGAGCCGGGGAACGATCAGGTAGCCCACGAAGTGAATCATATTATATTTTAAAGCCCCATTTATGATGGATTGAAGGGTTCAAGTCTCTACAAAGCCTTGTTTGGTGCTGTAATTGAGCTGCATATTGGAGTGGGTTTACAGTGATTTTAAAAGATAATTCATCCTCCCACTGGTATGACAACCTTGGGGCCCAGGCATGACATAATAAATGGTATTCCACTAGAAGTGATTGTCTTACCAATGCTCAATTGTCCACTAATGAAAGCCACTAGTATAAGGACCATATCAGGGGTGTCAAACTGGCAGCCCTCCAGCTGTTGTGGAACTGCAAATCCCATTATGCCTCTGCCTGAGAAAGTCATGCTTGTAACTGTCACCCTTGCAAGGCCTCATGGGACTTGTAGCTTTGCAACAGCTGGAGGGCTGCCAGTTTGACACCTGTGGTCTAGTCCATAAAACATACTGTATATATTTTCTAGTATACATTGCTTGAATCCAGAAAATCACCATGTTATTGGCAAACCGACAAGGCAATGAAAGCTCAACCGTTGTGCCCACAGATATAACTCACAATGAGGTCAGTATGCAGTTAGGTTATATAAAATATCTCCAGTAGGCAGTACCAGGACGGGTTTGTCCAGCACCCAGGGCAAGGATGCAGAACTGCACCCCAACCCCTGGCTGCTACATGTAGAGTGAGAAGACTGCTCTCCACCCCTTGATCTGGCTGCCCGTGCTTTGCATGAAGTATGCACTGTGCATTAGTGGGTAATCTTTTGCTTTCTACCAGCTGGGAGGTGGTTGCGCAGGCGCAGTGCGCTTTTCATGTTGTGGGCGTGACAGCAATAGCCGTCAGAGCAGACATGAAGCTGTGACCTGTTGTTTGTCAGCCAGTGATCTGTAGCATGCATGCAGTAAGGATAGTGATGCTCTTCACATAGCACCTCCTTCCTGAATGACAGTGCTTCACCCGGGGCAGCTGCCCCTCCTACCCCCCCTTGTCCTGGCCTTGCCCTCAGATTTGGATGGCCCAGGAATGTCCAAACCCCCGGTGATTTCAACAAGTCAGGGGTGCAGATATTCTTGGATGCTCCTTAGCTGATTGAGCTATATAACCTAAGCACATGCTGACCTAATTTATTTTACAGAGGTAGCATCTTTGGTGAGTTATATCTGTGAGCACAACAGTGGAGATTGCATGAACTTGTCGGTTTGCAAATAACACAATGATCTTCTGGATTGAAGTGTTGCAAACTAGAATGCCTAAATAACCTGTACCAAGAGAAATACAGAGATTGCCATCACTGATATCAGTGGCGGCTGCTGCTCAAAATTTTCCAGGAGTCCACGCGAGTGAGGGGGCGGCAAACAAACCTGCCCCCTCACTCCCGTGGACTCCTGGAAACTGCCCCTGGCCCCCTCACTCGCACTAGCATCCCCCCCACCCAGATGGATCAGACGGGAAGGCGGTCATCCATGTCCTTACCTTAAGAGGTGGTGCTGAATCCGAGGTAGGGCTCCTGGAAGCTGCCACTCCACCTGCTGCAGTTTGCAGAGGGAAAAGCCAGGCTGTTGTTTCTCCTCCCAGCCAAACAGGAAGTGGGTCCTGAGATTTGGCCGGGAGTCTTAAGATCCACTTCCTGATTGGCCGGGAGGAGAAACAGGAAGACATTAGTGAATATTAATTTGCTAATGCTAATGTCACACAACTGGGTGGGCTCAGGGCAAAGTGCTCTGCGCCCTGAGCCCACCCTTTTTTTGAAGCCAATTAGAGCCCCAGAGCCTCAGGCCTCAGGCTCTAATCACGTGCTTCAAAAAAGAAAAAACCCCATTGAAATCCAGCGCCCTGCATGTAGATTAGGGGCCGGACGCATAGATTACGGGGGGTGGCACCCCTGCAACCCTAATGGAGCGGCTGCCACTGACTGTTTTGTTGCAAATACTAAGTTCCTGCCACTCTCTGGCTTCGATATTTAAGGCACTGACCTAAAACAAACATGCAGACCAGGAAAGTCTGGGATCCATTCACAGAACCAGATTTCACGCCACATTCCCAAATGCCACATGCGATCTTGAAAATGCCAATTCACTACTGCTTTATGCGGTATGTACCACATAAAGCAAAAATACTCAGTAAATACTGCATAAAACAGGAGTGAACTCAATTCAACATAAAAAAAAAATTGCATGTGGTTAATGTAGTGGTAGTAAAGTAGTGATCCCGGCATACGATATTTAAGGAACCAGCAGCCGCCGGCATCCTTAACAATCAGTAAACAACCTGGTTGTTAAGGAGCAGGCGGCCTTTACAACTGATCAGTCATTAGCTGTCAGCAGAATTCCCCGCTGACAGCTGAAAGACCCTTAGAACCTTATCCAAGCATGCAGCCTGGCAGGTCAGGAAAAGGAGGGGATGAACGAGCACCACCCCCAATCCATACCAGGCCACATGTCATGGGGGTTGAACCTTGGTAAAAACTGTTTAATGTCTTTTTTTTTACACTACACATTTTTGGGGGTGAATGAGTAGGGATACTATGTACACTATACTCATTCACATGGGAGGGATCCAGATTCTCATAAGCCCCCACGCCCGAAGACCCCCACAACCACCGGCCAGGGTCATGTGGAAGAGCACCTTGTATGTATCTACATGGGGAAAAGGTTCTTTGGGGGAGGGGGAAGAGCACCCCCGCCACAAAGTACCCCCCCATGTTGAGGGCATGTGGCCTGGTATGGTTGAGAAAGGCACTTGCCCATCCCCTCCCTTTCCTGACATGCTGGGCTGCATGCTCAGATAAGGATCTGGTATGTATTTTGGGGGGGGGACCCTACACCATTTTTAAAAAAATGTTGCCGTGGGAGTTCAGTTCAAAATCCATACCAGACCCAAAGAGCCTGGTATGGATTGGGAGGGGGGGGACGCCATTTTTTCACATTTTTTAATTACCCGCAATTGTTTTTTTTTACTTTCAGCTGTCAGTTGAGAACTCCGCTGACAACTGATGACTCTTTGGTTGTTAAGGACGTAGTGGCTGCCCACTCCTTAACAACCTTGTTGTTTAGTGGTTGTTAAGGATGCGGGCGGACGCCTGATTCTTAACAACGCCTTTTTATTAATTTTAATAAATACTACGGCTACTGCCAGGCGTTAAAGTACCGCATGTTTTCACTACGATATTTTAGTAGCATTTTTTAGTGAATTCAAAAAAACTTTTTGAAAAACGCTGTGCGGTAATATATGGCTTTGTGAATGGCGAGGTTAGAACACCTAATTTGGAATCATTGGATCGGCATGGCAGCCAGAGAATTAGTAATTAAAATGACACTAAACTATATCTCTATTCTCCAAAAATAATCTTTAGACATCCACTACTTAAAGGGGCTGTAATTTATTTTTCATAGATTGTTTCTTATTGCATTTTTTGACCTTCTTATAACGTCCTTCCTGAGCTCCCGTGGCTACTTACGGTGGGACCATGGAGAATGAACATAGCCACCCTCTAACAGGAAGTCAGGTCACAACAGCAAAAAAGGAATTTGGAGATTTAAAGGAAGTTGAGAGCAATAGAAGGAATTTTTTTGAGTTAAGAAAACACCTACCTTAACTGTCTATTTTTTGTTTTTGTTTCTGTTACTTTTTCTTTTGCCTGGGATGACTGGGTGGTTTTCTGCAGGGGGAACTGATGACACCTCAGTGGGAGGAGTCTCATTGTTGACTTCACATTTTGGTAGAGTCTCAAAGTGAACATCACATTTTGGTGGACTCTCAATGTGGACTTCATATCTTGGTGAAGTCTCAACTTGAACATCATATTTTGGGAGAGTCTCAAGTTGTGTTTTGCCTGGTTATGGTTTGTTTCTGTTTCTGTTTCTTTTTCCTGTGCCTTGGATGATCAAGGGTTCTTTTGAAGGGGGAGGCGATGGCACCTGTCGTCTTTGAATTTCTCCCCATCTTCTGCTCATGAAAGAGAACCCACAGTCAAGCTCCTGTTCTTCTTCTGTAAATTCAGGCTTCTGTTCTTCTTTGGGAGATGGTATGATTTTCTCCATTTCCATCTCTTTTCTCAGGTTTATCGGTGGGCACTGTGAAGAGAAGAAACATTATTACTGAAGAATATGTATACTGAGGGCCTTTCTATTTGCATAGGAGCTGTAAGAATATACAAAAAATAGGTTATCTATGATACAAAGGCAATACCTATACAAGTCTACTTTTATCATGTTAACAGAATAGCCATGTTTTTGCTGGCTATAAATGGGTGTTTACTTATTCTTTCTATGAGGTCCTTGAGATCCACACTGAAATCCTCTCAGGGTAATCTGGATCATGGTTGATGATTGAGTCTGCATACACCTCATCGCCTGTGCTTTTATTATTGTCTTTGCACATGAATGGATAATATCTGATCACCATCATATAGACTATAATTCTCATGGAAAAATAGTCAGTGGCAAATCCATAAAGCTGACGCAAAAAGATCAGTGGAAATGTCAAAAAGAGTAGAATGGTTATTACCGATTGTTTTAATGACAAGAAGAGAGGGAAACAAAAATAATCAAATACTTTCTTCTGGCGCCAAGAAATTTGGAGAGCCCATTATGTGAGTCAGGGTCCAGGCTTTGCCCACACCCATTGCTGTGATGCCAAAGTCGGAGATTCTCACATGTCCAATGCTATCCAACAGAATGTTGTCTGGTTGGAGATCCCGGTGTACAATACCCCAGTCATGAAAGGACTGCAGGCGGCAAAGAGTCTCCGCAGTGAGGAATCTGGTGGAGAGATAGAGAACATTGATGTGAAGCATTTTGTATGGTAATCTAAGCCAAAAATTAACCAAAAAATTGATCCCAACACTTCAATTATTAAGGTATAGTCCTGTATGCTGGCTATAACTAAATCATCATCAAGAAAACATTATCAAGGCAAAATTTAACAAAATGCATAGAAGTGTTTTATATGGATATTTGAAGTCGCTGATGAATTGGTAGTGAATATGCTTTGGGAATTCTCACTAAATGTTTTTGTTTCATGATAGTAAAGGTGGCCAAACGTGATTGAACAGTCTCTTTTAAAGTGTATGTAAGGCCAAAACAGAAGGCAATAAAAACACTTTCTAAAACTACAAAGAAACATTTTTCATTTACAAACACTAACTTTAGTAGAAATGACGTTGTGCAAGGCCCAGTCAGATATAACTGAATTGATTTTTTTGTAGGCCCCCATATGATATAGTTGCTTGTAAATGTGAGAGGAGATTAGTTTAGAGACTGCCCAATCCGATGAAAGGCTGAAGACTTCCATTGGATGGTGGATTGGAATATATCAGTATGTATATGGACACACTGCAATATCTGTAGTCTCATCTTGACAGATCATTCTCGCCGGGGTAAAATAGATCGTCCAAAACCAATTTCACTGGAAATTTGCTATTTCCCCAAGATATGTCCGGCGCCTGATACGTCTGCTCAGTGCGTGAATGTACATGTATAGGGACAGCTTTTGTAGGACAGATCTACTGAAAGTCAGACCTTCCCGCCAAAATCTAGTATTTAGGAGAAACCTGTCTACAGTACTATGTTCTACCCCCCATCCCTATTATCATGGTACCCCATTGTCTTAACTATCCCATATCTATGACAAATCTACACTTTGATGTGATCTACATACAATATTATGTTTTACCCCCATCCCTATTATCATGTTACTCCATTGCCTTACCTTATCATCTCAGTATCTGTTGATGCCCTTTCTATTATGAAGTCCAGCAGGTGTCCACCGCTCAGGTATTCCATGATGAAGAATACTTTATCCTGTACAGAGAAAAGAAAGATTGAGGTTATAGAAATTCTTTGCTATGCATGCGAGGTGAAGAGAATGTGAAATGCTGCATGATGGCCAGTTCTGCTATTTCTTAAGGGCCGTACACACGATCGGACTTTTTGACAACAAACATGCAAATTAGCTGTTTTGGAGCAAAATCCGACCGTGTGTACGCTCCATCGGACAAACTTTTTCAGTTTCCATCGGACTTTTGTTGGCTGTGCGAACGGACAAACTTTCCGGCAACAAAAGTCCGATGGAGCAAAGTCCGATCGTGTGTACACAAAGCCATCGGACTTTTGTACAAACTACAGTACGCAGCCGCGAGAATGTTTCCCGGCGGCAGGGTACTGTACATCTCGCGCTAGCTGCAATAGGAAAAACACATTTTCCTACTGCGGCGGGCGCGAGAGGGAAATCCCCTCTGAGGAATACCAAGCCCTTCGGTCTGGTATGGATTTTAAGGGGAACCCCCTACGCCGAAAAAACGGCGTGGGGGTCCCCCCAAAATCCATACCAGACCCTTATCCGAGCACGCAGCCTGGCTGGTCAGGAAAGGGAGTGGGGACGAGCGAGCGCCCCCCCCTCCTGAGCCGTACCAGGCCGCATGCCCTCAACATGGGGGGGTGGGTGCTTTGGGGGAAGGGGGCACCCTGCAGGCCCCCCACCCCAAAGCACCTTGTCCCCATGTTGATGAGGACAAGGGCCTCTTCCCGACAACCCTGGCCGTTGGTTGTCGGGGTCTGCGGGCGGGGCGCTTATCGGAATCCAGGAGCCCCCTTTAATAAGGGGGCCCCCTGATCCCGGCCCCCCACCCTATGTGAATGAGCATGGGGTACATCGTACCCCTACCCATTCACCTAGGGAAAAAAGTGTCAATAAAAAACACAGTACACAGGTTTTTAAAGTAATTTATTAGGCAGCTCCGGGGTCCTCTTCCGACTTTGGGGGTCTCTCCGGTGTCCGCATCTTCTGCCGGCTCCACCGCTATCTTCTGGCGCTCTTTTGCCAGCGGTGGTCTGGACTTCTGGATCATCTGCTTCCCTCTTCTCTTCCAGAGATGTTGACACGACGCTCTCTCCAGCCGGAATGGTCTCTGTGTGCTCCACAACGGACTTATATAGGCGGTGACCCCGCCCCCTATGACATCACAGTCCCGGGGCATGCTGGGACTGTGAGGTCATAAGGGGGCGTGGTCATATGATGACATGACCACGCCCCTTATGACCTCACAGTCCCAGCATGCCCCGGGACTGTGATGTCATAGGGGGCGGGGTCACCGCCTATATAAGTCCGTTGCGGAGCGCACAGAGACCATTCCGGCTGGAGAGAGCGTCGTGTCAACATCTCTGGAAGAGAAGAGGGAAGAAGACGATCCAGAAGACCGGACCACCGATGGCAAAAGAGCGCTAGAAGATAGCGGTGGAGCCGGCAGCAGATGCGGACACCGGGAGAAGACGCTGGAGTGACCCCCCGAAGTCAGAAGAGGACCCCCGAAGTCAGAAGAGGACCCCGGAGCTGCCTAATAAATTACTTTAAAAACCTGTGTACTGTGTTTTTTTTATTGACACTTTTTTCCCTAGGTGAATGGGTAGGGGTACGATGTACCCCATACTCATTCACATAGTGTGGGGGGCCGGGATCAGGGGGCCCCCTTATTAAAGGGGGCTCCCGGATTCCGATAAGCGCCCCGCCCGCAGACCCCGACAACCAACGGCCAGGGTTGTCGGGAAGAGGCCCTTGTCCTCATCAACATGGGGACAAGGTGCTTTGGGGTGGTGGGGCCCGCAGGGCGCCCCTTTCTCCAAAGCACCCACCCCCCCATGTTGAGGACATGCGGCCTGGTACGGCTCAGGAGGGGGGGGGGCGCTCGCTCGTCCCCACGCCCTTTCCTGACTGGCCGGGCTGCGTGCTCGGATAAGGGTCTGGTATGGATCGGGGGGGACCCCCACGCCGTTTTTTCGGCATAGGGGGTACCTCTTAATATCCATACCAGACCTAAGGGCCTGGTATGCCCCTGGAGGGGAACCCATGCCGGTTTTTTATTTAAAATTTGGCGTGGAGTTCCCCCTCAAGATTCATACCAAACAGTGCCTGGCATTGGCGGGGGTCCAAGTCGGATCCCCGCACCAATGTCAACCCGGCTCGCAAGGTGTCAATCTCGCCAATAAAAGTGGCAAGATTGACACAATATCGGACAACAATACACAAGTTGACCAAAGGGTGGTGGTAAAGAGCTGAAAAACCATGTGATATGGTGAAAGTTGGCTGGAAAAGTCCTGTCGTCTGTATGTAAGACAAACTTCTGGCCAACTCCCTTTGTACAAAAATCCAAGGGAAAGTTTGTACAAAGTCCTATTGTGTGTATGGGGCTTTAGAATTGACCAATGACAAAGTCTAATGGATGGTCATCCTGTCCCATGTGCTGGCGATTACCCTTTAAAGGCCCCAGTATGGAATGAAGTGTGTGTAGACAAAGGTGAGGGAGGATCGGGTTGGGCTTGGCCTCGTTATGAAGGTTTTAGTATATTTTAACCACTTCTGGACCAAGCCTATTTTTGACACCTGTTGTTAACAAGTTAAAATCAGTATTTTTTGCTAGAAAATTACTTAGAACCACAAAACATTATATTTATATATTTTTTTGCAAAGACTCTGGAGAATACTATGGTGGTCATTGCAATATTTTATGTTACACAGTATTTGCGCAGTGGTCTTTCAAGCGCATTTTTTTTTTTTTTTGACAAAATACACTTCACTGAATTAAAAAAAAATTAAACAGTAAAGTTAGCCCATTTCTTTTTGTATATTGTGAAAGACGACATTACGCCGAGTAAATAGATACCTAACATGTTATGGTTTAAAATTGCGCACACTTGTGGAATGGCGACAAACTACGGTAATTTAAAAAATTTTAACGGTTACCAGTTTAGAGTTTTAGAGGAGGTCTTTTGCTAGAATTATTACTCTCGCTCTGACGATCGTGGCTATACCTCACATGTGTGATTTGAACACCGTTTACATTTGCGGGCACAACTTACATATGCGTTTTCTTTGGTGCGCGAGCACGTAGAGACGGGGGTGCTTTAATCTTTTTTTCTTATTTATTGATTTATTTTTTTACTTTTTTACACTGTCGTTTACAAAAAAAAATATCTTATCACTTTTATTTCTGTCACAAGGAATTTAAACATCCCTTGTGTCAGTAATAGGCGGTGTCAGGTACTCTTTATGGATGTATCTGTTGTCTAAAAGACCCCAAATCCCTCCTTTGCACTTAAAAGTATTAAAAATTGCAAAATCTGCATTTTGAAATACTGTGGATTTTTTTAAACTGGCGCCATCGGCAGCCAAGTAAACCAGAAGTGACGTTTAGACGTCACTTCTGGGTTACTACATTGGAATCAATTTCGGACATGCCGGCTGGTCGCTTAGGTCTCCCGGAGGGACAGGAGACCCGGGCAGAGTGGTGGAAGGCGCCGGGCGTCCCCTCCCGCTCCTTATGATGACGGCCAAGCGGCTGCTCAGCTGCATCAGTTGGTATCATCAGAAAGCCGACCACCATCTGATAATGGTAACAAGAAAAGCAGTAAAATAGATCCCTTGCAGCCAGGAACAATAGGTCCCCCTATCAACAATGGACCACCCGCGACAAAATTCCCCCCCCCCCCCCCCTCAGCAACAACAGTTCTCCCCACAGCCAGCGTCAATAGACTCTCCAGAGTCAGCAACAATAGACCCCCTGCCTCAAATAGATCCCCCAGCAGTGAGCATCGATAGACCCTGCAGCACACCCAAGCACCCCTTGCCATCACATACAGCCAGTGCTGGAGGTGCCGTTCCCCTGCGTTCCCGCTGAAAAAAAGCCCTGTTTATAGGAGTATATAAGAGTATATATAAATACAAGAATGTATATCTGAGTTTTGGGGTGCACACCCTAATGCCATAGGCTGAGCACATCTTTGCACTTTTCCCCATTCATGTTTGCTTCAAGGCATATTAGAACTGGGAATTTACAGTCACTCAAAGGGCATACAATAATTGCAGCAGGCTCTAATTTTCATCTTGGCATTCATCTTGTACAGCTGGCTGGCCTGTACAGAAATCCCTATGGCAGCCAGGATGCTACTTTCTGTGTGGTCCCAATCCAAGCCTGCAAAAATGTGAGACAAGCCTGTTCACTAAGGTATCAGGCGCTACATAACAATGTCCATAGGAAATAAATTACTGTGTTACTGTAAACTCAACATTACTGTAAACCCGACATACTTCCCTTGTTTGCGTTTTCTTTCTTTCCATAGGGTTTCGTTATGTATGTTCAATAAGTGTAAATGATCTATTGATCCTGCCAAAAATCAGGTGAGCTGATCATTTCCTGTGCTGTCGGTTTCTACTGGCTGTTGTCAGTTATTGTTCCTAGTTCACTTCTGCGGGCTACAGAACCCCCCCTCCCAGGTTAGCGCAAATAAGTAGGTGTGGTCTGTAGTCCTTCCATATTGTGACAATGCTGCTCCTCTATTGGTTGTCTATTTTTAGCCTTGCAAATGGAAAGTATATTGGTGGGATTTTGCAGTCACCAAAAAATGTTACAGCCATTAAAACATGAAAAGTTTATTGTACATCATAATTAAAGCATAACTCCAATCTTGTTGAGAAAAAACCTTCCCCTCTGAGTGATCTATGTACATTGCAAGGATTTTAACAAACTTTGTTGCAGATTCCTACCTTTTATTATTCTGAAGAAATCCCTGTGTGTTTGTCTGTGTCCATGTGGTAAGTGAGTCTAATGGAAGTGGTTTCATAATTATCAGTCAGCTGCAGCAGCTGCAGAGCACTAATGAGGAAAGCTGCAGGGCCTGCAACCTTTAGACATGTTCCTATTGGGGGTATCTCACAAAAAATGAAATTTTTGTTCCGGGGATGCCAAAAATCTGACTTCTGTGAAGATCAGTGAGCCAATCACACAAGCAGGATATAATGTTTCTGGAGGGCGTTCTGTATACATTCTGTGTACAGAACACCTCAAGGTAGCCATATTGCATTGCATTTTCAGAAAATTACATGCAGATTGAAAAGGAAAAGTACGATCTCCTCTGCCCCCTGGCCTGGGAGAACTCTCTCCTCTTCTACTCTGTGCTTCTTCCCTCTCTTCCTATTCTGTGATCTCCTCTCACTTCCCGCTTCCCCCTCCGCCATATGATCCCCCCCCCCCCCTTTTTTTTAATTTATTTTTGTGAGTTTGGTTTAAGATTTATTTTCTCCTGATTTTTGTGGCCTGCTTCACACCCCAATCCCTGAGCAATATAGCTCAGACTCCTTGTGTTGACCCCCGGCTTTTTTATATGTATATCTTATGTTATGCTCACTGCTCATATCCCCTGCACGGGATTATTATAGCTATATAGCTAAATATTTTACCAAAAGGAAAGGAAAGGTAATTTTTTAATAACATTCAATTACAATATGACCTATTTCGTATATACTACATTATATTTTTCTTTATTTGGTATTTTTTTCCCCACGGTAGTGGAGTTACCCTTTAAAAACAGGCACAGACTTTAAAAACATATGTCCCCTGTACAATTTCAATCACATGTGTGATTTCAAAATACCCAGACAGAACCACATAGAAAATGTTGGATAAGGGGGTGTACCCCAGAACTATCCCAATGCGTTTCAACTTTCATTGTCTTCCTCAGGGGGTACTACAAAAGGAGCAGAATAATGGTGATAACAGTGGCAGACCCATGTATAGAGCACCCCCGGTATCCAGGGGAGAGCAGACACAACAGAAGGGTAGAAGTTTTCAAGGGCCACGCTGCCACAGTGAACAGAAGGAGGAGCAATCGCGGGTGGCCCCCCGGCCACGCGCATTGGCTCTGGCGCTGCACCGCGAGCGCACCCGCTGTATCTCTGAAACGAACCGCCGTACTGGTATGGCAATTCGCGCAATAGAGCTGACCTGCCTCCTTATATCAGCGGCAGCGGGTCGGCAAGTGGTTAATACATAATACATAACTCAATTTTTTGGTAAAATATAAAAGATGATGTTACGCCAAGTAAATAGATACCAAACATGTCACACTTTAAAATTGCGCCTGCCTGTGCAACGGCGACAAACAATGTACATTTTACTATTAATAGGCGACACTTTCGATTTACAGAGTAGGTTTTGTGCTAGAATTACTGTCCATGATCTGATGTCCGTGGCGATAGCTCACATGTGTGGGACGATCACTGTTTGCATGCGTGCAGGACTGGCTTGGGGGGACGGGGGCACGGGGGGACGGGGGCACTTACATTTTTTTTTTTTTACACTGTTGCTCTAAAAACCGTGTACTCTTTATGGAGAGACCGGGTTCTATAAGACCCCAAATCCCTCCTCTGCCCTTAAAAGCATTTAAAACACCAAGATCTGTGTTTTGAATGCTTTACATATTTTAAAAATGGCACCATTGACACCCGAGTAAACCGGAAGCTCATTTCTTCCGGGTTTCTATAGCAGAATACCAATCCCGGCTTTGTTTGGCTGTCTGACCAGCCGACACATCCGGTGGGATGGGAAAGCCTGAGCAAGGATTCTCTTCAGAAGGCTACCACAAGTGAAAGCGGGGCCAGTGCTAGCATAAGGCTGCTTAGCCAGCTGCCTTGGGGCACCAGGATGTGTGTGTGTGGGGGGGGGGGCAGAACATTCTGATTCCCCAGCCATTTACTGGGGATTCTGATTAATAAAATACCTGTCTTCTATTCCCTGGCGGTGCACCCTCTCTTCTACCAGGCGCAGCATGGAAGTTTTGGTTTGCCTGCCAGCTGCCCATGGCTGGTGGGGGGAGGTGGAGAGTGCATGGCCCTGCCCCTTCGTTTCATTGCACATTGCCATTTGGTGGCGCAGCTTGGGTTTTCGGTGCTATGTGGTATCCTTTGCGCTGCACCCAGTTGCATTATGGGTGTGGCGTGGAGGGTTCCGGCTCGGCTGTGGACGATGGGGGGATGCACACACCGTTCGGGAGCAGTTTGATTAAGATTTTGGGTGCAGCATTGTGTCCTTATCCATGTGCATGGAGTGTGTGCTGTGTGGGAGTGGGGGGTTGCATTGTGGGGGGCTGACAGTGGGCAGGGGGGGGGCAATGGGGCTTGTGTCTTCGCCTGTGTGGACATGGATCCTTGCACTGGCCCTGAGTGTAAGTGAGCTCTAAGTGCCTGAATCTGACATGGTAATAGCCTCTTGCAGGGCCTATACAGCAGAGTTTAGATGGGGGGGGGGGAGAGAGAAGCAGCAGAAGGACCCAATCAGGTGGGTTACAGTGCTCATGTGCAAACAAGGAAAATCCTAATATGAAGAGAGACCATAGTGGCGGAGAAATGAGCTCATACTTGTGCTGCTTTTCCTTTCGCTGTATGCTCACAGTCTGGGGGAGGGACTAGACCTGTGGGTATAACTTAACTGCAGCCCAAATAATCCGGTCCCCCCACCCTGCCAGACAGGTCTATGTGTCAGAGTTGTAGACATTAATATTCAGAAATACATATCCTTTTGCGGGTAAAATGGCACACTTATATGCCATTTTTCTGTGCATTTAGCTGTTTGCCCAGAGTACCGCTTTAATGGAATCATTCAGTACATGTGCTACAGCATCTGTCCCATGCTCTGGACCATGCCAGATGCTGCAAGCCATGGGAGAGCATTTCAAAGCCAAGAAGAAGGATGCCCAGAATTACGCAGGTGCTGGATGCACTTTTGTATCTGAGCCCATGTGAATTCTGCCTAATAAATTTTACTATACCCTCCCATGTGCAGTGTTCAGTCATTTATTGCCAGTTCCTTTATATATTAATATTGCAGCCCACTGCAACTGATCATTTTTTAGTTGCCTGGAGTTGGGTTTTAGAGCATTTATATTACATCTGAAAGAAAAAAAAATGTACAACCAAGCTGCCAGCACAAAAATTTGTTCTTTAATAATCGTATAAAAAAAATGTACCACTATAAAAATTCAACATAAAACCATAAAATTAAAAAAAAATCATATACATAAAAGTCCACAAGTGTTAGTCGATCTGTTGTGATGCCTAAAGCATCATATAGGGGTTATTTACTAAAACTGGAGAGTGCAAAATCTGGTGCAGCTCTGCATAGAAACCAATCGGCTTCCAGATTTTATTGTCAAAGCTTGATTTAACAAGCTGACGTTAGAAGCTGATTGGCTACCATGTACAGCTGCACCAGATTCTGAGTGCACCAGCTTTAGTAAATCTCCATCACTGTGTCCCAAAGTCCACATAAAAGATAAAGTGTGTTGTTCTAATCTTCTAAGCTATGACCACTAATGTGCAGATAAAAAGCAAATCAGTGCTCCCAGATTTGACACCATACTCCATCCTCTTACCAGATCTTATTGACCATTAAGAGAGAATTATCACCGCTCTAGGAAGGCCATTTGAAAACAAACATCTCCTCCATGCTGGAAGCAACAGGTGCTGGCAATGCTTGTACAATGAAGTAATTAGAAAAAGTCCTGGACAGCAGCACTCAAACTGATGTGTTGCCTTTAGTAAATAAAAGTCATCAAAGATACATGCCACAGCAGAAAAATGCAGGAAAGCTAACGCGTTTCACACTGTAGTCAGTGCTTAATCATGAGCTATGATTAAGCGCTGACTAAAGTGTGAAACGCCTTAGCTTTCCTGCATTTTTCTGCTGTGGCATGTATCTTTGATGACTTTTATTTAATAAAGGCAACACATCAGTTTGAGTGCAGCTGTCCAGGACTTTTTCTAATTACCCTATTGACCATTAAACTATAAATCAGCGCATGAGGGGTCAATGCCTCCCGAAAGTAGGCATACTTCCTCTGCAAGCCAAACATAGGCTACATGGCCACACTAAAAAGATGAGAATCATCAAAACATGTCACAAGCTGTAGCATTCCTATTGGCACACAGAGTGATCCCGGCCGACAATCAACTTGGTGTGTGTGTGATGATGTCACTCTAGTAGGCCCCACCCTATGTGTTTTGTCATCTATAATGCATAGGGTGGGGCCAGGGCCATCTTTGATATTGATTGGGCTTTGGGCAAACATTTTCCTGGGCCCCCCCCTCCATTCTGAGACATACAAAAAAATAGCAGGTGGACTCAAAATCGGTTTACTGCAGCAGATCACACAGCAATTGCATTGGTTGCCAGAGGTTACAGCCTTTCCTTACCGCTCACTGGCTGGTTGCTAAAGGTTACAACACATAATTTCTGCTTGCGGATTGGTTGCTAGAGGTTACTGCACATTATTAGCGCTCACTTATTGGTTGCTAGGGGTTACAGCACATCATTACCACTCACTGATTGGTTGCTAGAGATTACAGCAGATTACTACTGTTCACTGATTGGTTGCTACAGGTTAATGCCCATCATTACCACTCACTGAGCACTGGAGCAATTCCAAATAATTGAGCAAGTAAAGTGGCACATTAATACACATACTACAGGAAAGGGTCAGAGACTGCAAATATACTGCAGAAGAGCATCAGAGACTGCAGATATGCTACAGGAGACAATCAGGGACTGCGGACATACTACAGGTGACAATCAGAGACTGCAGACATGCTACAGGTGACAATCAGAGACTGCAGACATACTACGGGTGAGAATCAGAGACTGCGGACATACTACAAGTGACAATCAGAGACTGCAGACATACTACAGGTGATATTTAGAGACTGCGGACATGCTACAGGAGACAATCAGAGACTGCGGACATTCTACAGGTGACAATCAGAGACTGCAGACATACTACAGGTGACAATCAGAGACTCCGGATAAGCTACAGGAGACAATCGGAGACTGCGGACATTATACAAGAGTAACATGCTTTGATAATTCTCATGTTTCAATTGTGGCAGTGTATCCTAAGTTTGGCTTGTGGGGGAAGTATGCTTACCGTTGGTAGACATGAACGCACTGATTTACCATTTATACTTTAAAGTGGTTGTAAACCCTTTACAACCACTTTTTACTACCGGCAAGCCTATAATTAGGCTTACCTGTAGCTATACTGGATATCTCCTAAACCTGCACGGTTTAGGAGATATCCCTGAATTTGCATGTGCCGACGTCATCGGCACATGCTCACTTAAGCAAATTGAAGCAACGGCACGTACGTGCCGTTGCTTCAGTTAGACTGTGCCGTTACAGGCGGCTCCCGTGCGCATGCGTGGGAGTGACATCATTGGGGCTCCAGCCAATCACAGCACTGGAGCCGCGATACCCAGAAGTAACCCCCCGGGATCGATGTTGGTCGCCGGAGCGGTAAACGAGGACCACTGCAGGGGCTTCGATCTCAGGTAAGTATTTCATAATGAGCGAGTATGCTATGCATACTCGCTCATTATGCCTTTGTTTTGCAGGGTTTTTATTTATTTTTTTTTTTTTTTAGGGTTTACAACCACTTTAATGGTCAATAGGATCTGGGTAGAGGCTGGAGTATGGTGTCAAATCTGGGAGCACTGATTTGTTTTCAATCTGCACATTGGTGGTCACAGTTTGGAAGATTAGAACAACACACTTTATCTTTTATGTGGACTTTATTGGGACACTTTATGATGCTGTAGGCATTACAGCAGATCGACTAACACTTGTGGACTTTTATGTTTATGGGCTTTTTTTACTTTTATGGTTTTATGATGAATTTTTTAGCTCTGCGCTTTTCTTTATACCATTTATATTATATGTGTATCTAAAAAGTTTGATAATGGTATCAGAAAACAAACAAAACAGAAGGTACAAACAAATTACCTTTATTGGCCTTCAAAATGATCACCATCCTTCACAACACACTTTTGGCAATGCTTTTAAAGCTTCCGGAAACGCTCAGCAAAGGCCTCTTTAAAAATCAATAGCAGAACCGCTGTCATACATTCTTGGATTGCCACCATGTCCTCAAAATGTGCACCTTTCATGATTTCTTGACCTTGGACTTTTACAGGCAACTCTTTATGTTGTGGGGAAGACAGTGAACGTCCTTCTGCCGATTGCCGTTTGTATTCCGGATCAAACTGGTAGCACAAGGTCTCATCCCCTCTAACGATGGTTTGTAGAAAGGACAGATCCTGGTCACATATGGTAATGATATCTCCGGAGGTTTCCATCCGTTTTACTTTCTGTTCATCTGTTAGCTTGTGCAGCAGAAACCGGGAACAGATCTTCTGCTTACCCAAACCGTTGCGGACAATGCTGCGCACTGTGTCCTTGCTAATGCCAAATTCCTCCGTTGTCAATCGTAGATTCAGTCGCTGATCTAGTGCCAGCATTTGTCACACTCGCTCAATTATGTCTAGGGTTTTGCTTGTCGACTGTGGCTCATCCTCGTTTCGAAAGTGTTTGAACACATTTTCTGCTCACGGCTTCTGTCCCATGCACTTGCACCAACATTTCACGAGTCTTCGTTTTCCCCAATTTATAGCAGAACTTGATGGTCACTTGTTGCTTCATTGCACTGTGACCCCTACCTCTCATGCTGACTATGTTTGACTGCCCACAGTAGGTTTACCCTGATGGTCATGTGTACTCCACGCCAGGCCCGGACTGGCCATAGGGCAAACCGGGCACTTGCCCGGTAGGCTGGGGCTGTAAGTCCTTGCTGGGCTCGAGGCAGCTGGGCTGCTCTTTGAGCCTGCGTCACTCACCCGGCCTCTCCGCGGCCACCAGGCTGCTAGTTCAGCTCAGCCATCGGCGCCAGGGAGAAAGAAACATGCAGGGGAAGGAGCTCTCTGCAACTGCACGTACAGTGAAGCCATCTGTGCCGGGCGGCGTGACCACGAAGGGGGAGGAGCTAGATGAGACACCTCCGCGGACGCACGTATAGTTCAGCTGTCTGTGCTGGGACCACGAAGGGGGAGGAGCTAGAGGAGACCTGCTGCAGACACCTTGGAGCCAGATCATAGAGAACGTGAGTGCAGCCCCCCTGTAACCTGGATAGGAGGAGCAGTGGGGGTGGCTGCATATAGAAGAATCATTCTCTCCATCTTCCTCCTGCAGTCTTTGAATGCCTGCAAGAGGGAGAGGAGAAGCAGGCATTCAAAGACTGCAGGAGGAAGATGGAGAAATGTATTCTTCTATATGCAGCCACCCCCACTGCTCCTCCTATCCTGCTTATTTTTGCTGCCCCACGTGTGCTCTCTGCCCCACTCATAATCTTTTCCCCCTCGTGCTCTCCACCTCCCCTTGGCTCTCGGCTCTCAGCCTCCCTGTGCTCTCCACCATACTCTTTGCCCCCCGTGCTCTCCACCCCCCCATGCTCTCCGGTGCCCCATGTGCTCTCCACATGCCCCCATGTTCTCTGGTGCCCCCATGTGCTCTCCACATGCCCCCCATGCTCTCCGGTGCCCCCATGTGCTCTCCACATCCCCCCATGCTCTCCGCTGCCCCCCTGTTCTCTCCACCTCCCCCCATGCTCTCCGCCACCCCCCTGTGCTCTCCACCTCCCCCCATGCTCTCCGCTGCCCCCTGTGCTCTCCACCTGCCCCCATGCTCTCCACTGCCCCCCTGTGCTCTCCATCTCCCCCCATGTACTCCGGTGCCCCCCTGTGCTCTCCACATCCCCCCCATGCTTTTCAATGCCCGATGGTGCTCTTCCCCTCCCCCCATGCTCTCAGCTGTCCCCCTGTGCTCTCCACCTCCCCCATGCTCTCCCTGTCCCCCCTGTGCTCTCCCTCTCCCACCTGGCTCTCAGCCTCCCCGTGCTCTCCGCCTTCCCCCATGCTCTCTGCTGCCCCCGTGCCCTCTGCTGCCCCCTGTGCTCTCCACCTCCCCCCTCATTCTCTCCACCTTCCCCCATGCTCTCCGCTGCCCCCCTGTGCTCTCCACATCCCCCACTCCATGCTCTCCACCTCCCCCAGCTCCCCCCCCTGCTCTCCCCTAGTGCTCTCCAGCCCCCCCAGTGTTCTCCTGTCCCCCAGTGTTGTCCACCTCCCCCCAGTGCTCTCCAGCCCCCAGCCTCCCCACTGTTGGCCGCCTCCCCCCCAGTGCTCTTCACCCCCAGTGCTCTCCAGCCCCCCAGTGTTGTCCGCCTCCCCCTGTGCTCTTTGCCCAACCCCTGTGCTCTCCTGTCCTCTCTGTGCTCTTTGTTGCCTCCCCCTTGTACTCTCCACCCTCCCTGTGCTCTCCTGCCCTCCCTGTGCTCTCCACCCCGCTCCATTTTTTTGCTTCCCCCTGTGCTCTCCAACCCCCACCTCCTGTGCTCTCTGGCCCCCTGTACTCTCCTCTTCCTCCCTGTGTTCATTGCCTCTCCCCTGTGCTCTCGACCCACCCCATGTTCTCAAGGTTCCTTCCTGTGCTCTCCACCCCCCTTCATGCTCTTTCCCAGTCCCCCTCACCCCCCCCGCACCTCTGCCGGGTACCCCCCCCTCTCACCTCTCCCAGGGTGGAGAGTGGGGATGGGGCAGGTTAACATGTCATGGGCTGCTCAGTCCAAAATGCCCAGGCATATTTTTTGTCCCAGTCCAGGCCTGCTCCACGCTAGGTGGCATTTCTCTACGTATCTCTGGATAGTCATGTGCATGCACGAGCACATGGCCCATATTGCCATTGAGATGTCGAACCATTCACTGAACTTTTTAGACAGACCTTGTATATATCAATTTAAGGCAAGAAGTTTAAAATGTAAATATACAAAGAGCATATTAAGTTTATTTGTAGCTTCCAAAAATAACACACAGAAAAATAAGCCTGAGGTATTCATTGGGACTTGTTAAAGGTTTAATACATTTATTGAAGCTATAGTATATTTTAATTCTACATTGTACAACACACACACATATTATTATTATTATACAGGGAGGGAGTGTTTATTGATACAAAAGAGAGATTTTCTCTCTTGGGGACAGCAGCTACAGTACAAGTCTTTTTGAGACTCTTTTCTTTTTTTTTATGCCTATATGCCTTGAAATAGTGACCTCATTGACACAGCTCTTTGTGTTATTTACCTTCATCTTTTAAACGTTACATAATGAAATGTTGTAAACCACCTTGCTATGAAACACTATGTAATCAAATATTTGACACAAATATGTATTATGATTACAATTTTCCATTTTTTTTACTTACTATTTTTTAATTATGTCATAGATACATTTTCCTCTTCATACACCCCTTAAGAAGGTCAAAAATTGTACTCCGAAACGCGTTTGATGCAAAGAGGATATCCTATATGTTTTCTAGCAGGGTGACAATATTCGACATTGTTTAGACAATTATTGTTTCATTTTTATATGTATTTTTAATGACGTTGTTTAACCATTAATAAAAAATATTTTTCTACTATAAATACTCTATACACTCCTCTAATAGATACTACTATGTGCTTTTAAAGTCCACCTAGGGGAACTTCTCTTTTTTTCTATAATACTGGATATGGCACTATACTAACATAATATTACCATTCGCCTCCCCCCCTTTTTAGCTGTAGTGGATGAGCTGATGGAGAAAGTAAAACAGTGTATTAGTTAGAAGCAGGATAGGTTTCTTTAACCACTTCAATACTGGGCACTTTCGCCCCCTTCCTTCCCAGACCAATTTTCAGCTTTCAGCGCTCTCACAATTTCAATGACAATTGCGCAGTCATACAATGTTGTACCCAAATGAATTTTTTATCATTTTGTTCACACAGATAGAGCTTTCTTTTGGTGGTATTTATTCATGACTCTGTTTTTTATTTTTTGCGATATAAGCGAAAAAAAGAGCGGAAATTTGGAAAAAGAACAATATTTTCTTCTTTCTATTTTAATAAAAATCAAATAAAATCGAATTTTGTCATACATTTAAGCCAAAATGTATTCTGCTACATGTTTTTGTTTAAAAAAAATCCCTTTAAGTGTATAATAATTGGTTCGTGTGATCACGGACACATGTGCGCAAATGATCATGTACAGATGTGCGCAGGTGATCACGGACATATGTGTGCAGATAATCATTGGGACATGTGATTTTACTGGGACATATGTGGGGGACAGGTGTTTTTACTATGTGGGGACATGTGTTTTGGGGATGTGTTTTGGGGACAGGTATTTTGGGGACATGTGTTTTGGGGACGTGTTTTGGGGACATTGTGTTTTAACTTTGTGTTTTTTTTTACATTGTGGTGACACTAGACTGGTGATCAGTGAATAAAAAGCTGTAAAAAACAGCTCATACTCACTGATCACCAGCCGGCTGCAGCGATCCGCTCTCCTCTCCTCACTGACAACTTCCGTGTGAGGAGAGCAGATTGCCTAGCAACCGGCTCTGTGTTTACATCACATGACGGCTGTGATTCGACATGGCCGTCATGTGATCAGGAGGGCCAATAGCAGAGCCCTCCTACCGATCAGAGATGCGCCGTGTCCGGGTGACACGAGCACATCGAGATTGCGCCGCTGCGCGGGCACGCACGCGTGCAATCCCGCTCCTTCTGAGGGATGTTCCTGAACGTCCACTCAGAAGGAGAGATAGCCCACCCGGCCGTTTATGTGCAGTGGCCGGGTGGGAAGTGGTTAAAGAGAAGGGTTTTCAGGGATCGTCTAAAGATAGATTAGGGGACAGTCGGACAGATTGGGAAAGGGAGTTCCAAAGGATGGGAGAAGCTCTAGAGAAATCCTGAAGGCGAGCATGGGAGGAGGTGACAAGGGAACTAGAGAGCAGGAGGTCTTGGGAGGACCTAAGAGAGCGGCTTGGTTGGTATTTTGAGACTAGGTTAGTGATGAAGCTGGGGGCAGAGTTGTGGACGGCTTTGTAAATTATTGTTAGTACTTTGAATTTTATTCGTTGGGTGAGTGGAAGCCAGTGGAGGGATTGGCAGAGAGGGGTAGAGGACACTGAATGGTTGGTAAGGTGGAGGAGTCATAGACAGTGTGTAAAACAACCAAAACAATAAAGCACGTATACCTAAATAAATATATATATATATATATATATATATATATATATATATATATATATATATATATAAATATATATATATATATATATTTCTTTTTATGTAATCTATCCTCCTTCTTCCAATGCCAGATTACTATTATTATTAAGCTCTCATCACAAGTATAAATGAGAAATACATTTATTATAGAGTCAAGTACATTCCACCTAAAGCCACTTTCTATAAATTGGAGCTGGATCACGGTTTCACAAAAATTGGATCTGCAGCATAGCAGATATTTTTTTGCAAGGTTTGACTGGCAGGTGTGTCTGGACCATAAAAATCACCTTCATCTGTAAATTAATGTGCTGTACTATCATCACATTGGGGTGATAGACTAGCTAATTGGCTGGCAAAACTAATCAGCAAAAACAATGAATAACAAAATCAATGTCAGAGTGAATTTTCAAAAACTTCACCTTTCTCCACCCTTAACCCAGGATATCAGCTCTTTGGACTGGTTGGCACCATATTTTTTTTGTGTGTGCTCAAACGTTAAGCTCACAAATAGCTAGACAAATGGGCTGCACAATGTTCTATTACAGTTACGTAATAGTTTACGTTTTTGGGGTTGTATTCGAAATATGCAAAAAGAGATCACACAAATACTTTAAAGTATTGCATTTATTTAACCAATTCAGCTCCAGAAGATTTACCCCCCCCCCCCCCCTTCATGACCAGTCCATTTTTTGGTACGGCACTGTTATTTTAATGGACAATTGGGCGGTCATGTACAACTGTACCCAAATAAAATTTATGTCCCTTTTTCCCCACTAATAGAGCTTTATTTTGGTGGTATTTCATCACCACTGCATTTTTTTTTTTGTGCTATAAGCAAAAAAAGACAGACGATTTTGAAAAAAAAAACAATATTTCTTACTTTCTGCTATAAAACAAATTCAATTAAAAAATGGAAAAAAATCCCAATAAGCGAATATTAATTGGTTTGTGCAAAAGTTATAGTGTCTTCAAACTTCAAACTACTACTAGTATATTTGTGGAATTTTTATTTATTTATTTATTTTTACTAGTAATGGTAAGCAACTTGTAGCAGAGGAGGTCTTGGCCTCTGGATCATTTATCACCTGGATCCTCCCCCCGAGCTTTGCGCCAGGGAAGGAGCCCCACACGGGACACATCAGGCCTACCGGCAAAGCGACCACCGGCTTCCGCAGATGGGGGGCCTGGACGGAATCCTCACCGTAGGCAGAGCTCGGCGGGCGGGGGGGGCACAAGCACACACCTCCCCCGCCCACTCGGCGGTACTGTCGCGAGTCGGCGGACTCCTCCCCCCTGACGCTTCGGCGAGTCTCTGCATGGGAGACATGCCGTGTCTGTTACCAGACACGGCCGGAGGCTCCAGCATGATGACAGATCCCCCTGCTAGGAGAAGGGGAGGAATAAACAGCTGCAAGAAATCCAAGGCTGGTACACGGGGCAAAGAACGTGAGGGAAATCAGAGCAGCACTTCGGTGGGCAGATCTGGTGCTGGGAGGAGGGGCCAGAAACCGCACGGATCCACAGCATTCAGGCCCTCCTTGCCTGGGATGCTTCAGATGGAGGAGCAACTGTCTCCGGAAGAGCGGTCGAAGGGTGAGCTGTCATGCTCAGAAGAGGAGCAGTCGCGGAGCTGTCCTGCACCAGTGGATTTGGGAGCGGCGGCTGTTGGCATCCCTGATCAGCCTGGTAAGTCCGGTAAGATGGGAGTGATTCAGTGTTTAACAGAGCCGTGCCGCAGGTAACGGGGGCTTGCAGGCAGGCCTGTAAGGGGCGGGTATTTCACCTGTCACTTCCAGGACGGATGCGCAGCTGCGAGACTTACTCTGAGGTCTGCGGCATTTAGTGCAACGATTTGTGGGGGGCAAAAGGGGGACAACCCCCGCAGGTGTTGCCGTGGGTTCCGCCGGGTGGTGGGTCATTTGCGGACGGTGCAGGTACAGTGTCCAGTATGGTGCCCCCCTCCCTCCGATCACGGTGGTCACCCCTGCCGCTACAGGGCTTGCAGTATCGCCCACGACCTCTGGGGCTGTAGTAGCCGCATCAGGGGAGAAGGCCGGATTGTTGCAGGATGTCACGGGAAAAGCTGATGCTGTGCGAATTGCCGACGCAGTAAAATGCGAGGTTTACGTGTGCTTTGAGGGGCCGTTAGGGGCGCATTTAAAACAGGAGGTCCTAGAAAAGATTTGCAAGGGTGAGTATGTGGAGATCTTCTCCTTGCTACCTCTAGAGAAATTTAAAATGGACAGGCTCAAGCCTGACGACACTAAGAAGGAGGATGAGGAGAAGCGGCAGTACAGATTAATTCCGCGGAATTTCACTAACTGGCTACAGGCATTTGTCATTATGGCGAGCATCATTGGGGAAAAGAACCCAGAACACTGTTTGGTGCTCTTTTGCTACATGGATGCCATCGATGAGGCTCACACAGAGTCTACAGGGGATCTGCTTGGCTACAGTACGACGAGCAGTTTTGACAGCATAGGGCCATCCGTCCATCCCTCCGCTGGGACCACAAGGACATTAGCCTTTGTATGCAGCTTATGTCCTCAGCACAGGCCCCAAACCAATATTTTTCAGAAGGGGCCGGTGGTACAGCCTCCCCCTGACAACCGGCCGCTAAGAAATGGGGCTTCTGTTGGCAGTACAATGAGGGCTCATGTAAGTTTGGGGGATCATGCCGTTTTAAACATGAATGCTCTGGCTGCGGAGGTTCGTGTCCCGCTGCTTTAAAAAAGGCAAGGGTGGTGACGGAGAGTTTGAAAACGAGAGGGATGATGCCAGTGAGGGGGGAAAGGATGCAACCTTTCCTAAATAGATATCCGGACCGGGACGCTGTGCGGCATTTGGGGGTGGTATTTTTGGAGGGTTTTCGGATCCCGTTCTTTGGCTGCCGTGCCGCCTATGGTGCAGAATTTACATTCTGCATTGCAACATCCTGGGGTGGTCTCTGACAAATTGGCTAAGAAATGGGCACTGGGTTACATGGGCGGGCCTTTCTCAGTTAAGACTTTGCCAGATTTGGTGATCTCGCCTCTAGGGGTGGTGCCTAAAAAGGAGCCACACAAGTCTTACCTTATCCACCACCTATCTTTCCTGAAAGGAGGTTCTGTCATCGATGCCATAGATCCGGAAGCGTGTACGGTGTCTTATACTGTTCTTGATGCAGCAGTTGGCTGGGTTTGCCGCTATGGAAAAGGGGCTTTATTGGCGAAATCTGACATTGAATCTGCTTTTTGTTTGCTTCCAGTCCATCCGGACAGCTTCCGCCTGCTTGGGTGCTGTTGGCAGAACAAATTTTACGTGGATCGCTGCTTACTCATGGGCTGCTCCATTTCCTGCGTTCTGTTCGAGAAGTTCAGTTCCTTTGTTGAATGGGTGGTTTGTGATATATCGGGGGTGAATTCCATTATTCATTATTTGGATGATTTCCTTTGCGTGGGGCCACCTTCTTCTAATGTGTGTGCGAAACTTCTAGCCACGTTGCAGCACATTGCAGGTAGATTCGGTATTCCTTTGGCTGCAGACAAGATGGAGGGCCCGACTAATATGCTCAGTTTCTTGGGCATAGTTCTCGACTCGGGCGCCATGGAATGTTGCTTGGTGGAGGATAAATTGTTGGCACTCAAGACGGAGATTCGTGGGATATTGAAACTACGCAAGATCCAACTTTGGAAGCTACAATCCCTGTTGGGTAAGTTTAACTTTGCATGTCGCATTATTCCCATGGGCAGGGTGTTTTGCTGATGGCTGTCAATCTGGGGGTTCATTCCAGTAGGGAGCTCATTATGGATGTCAAGTCTGATTTCCTGCGGCTCCGCACAGCTTTTCCCGACATGCTGGTCTTGTGGTCCGACATTGTGGCTCAGATGACTTGGCGCCTGACGAGGTCGGTGGCAAGGCTCAACAAGACCATATAAAGGTCAATAAAGTGGTGGGCTGATTTTTTATTCGTAATGGGGGCATTATCATCTGCCATATAAAATTGGAGTCAGATACCAGGTTGTCTCTCAGGGGGGATGGTGTCCACTTATCTGCGGTGGGTATAGATTTATGGCCCTGGGGCTACAGGACAGGATTCAGCATGCATTGCGGGTGTGGAGGGGCCCCCAAGGGTAAGGTGTCACCCTCGTGGGTGGTGGCAGTGGTTGGTCTTTGATGGTGTAAGAAAATACTTACGAGATGGAAGTGTTGGGCACTTATCGGTGGTATGTGCCTCTTTGGTGTATTCCAGTTAACACGGTTTAGCTGGAATATGGTAATGGTTGCACTGCGGGTAGTGGGTTGTCTCCGAGCTGGTGTGTTACGGCTGGAGGTCTATCAAGGAAAAGGTCTCGCAGTGTAGAAGTAGAACATATTTTGAATTTCAGGTTGCCGTCAAAGACCAACAAGCTGAGTGACTGTTTAGTTTGTTTTCAGATGTTGATGTTTTAAAGAATGTTATTTTAAATAATTTTGTTAATAAAAGGCTACTATGGCCATTTGTACTCAATTTCATGTGTGGTCTTGTTAATTTAGGTAACGTTAAGGGGTAGGGTGAATACGAGTGGTCGGGCAGACATCAAGAAGGTTTGGGGACATCTGATCTACACTGGTCAAGAGAGGCCCGGAGCAAGGGAAATAAAATGAAAAATAGTGAAGGGCCGGCATGAGAGGGTGAGAAGGGGAGGCAAATATGGGGTTGAAAGGAAGGAAAGGTAAGGAGAAAGGGGATAGGTAGGATTGGGTGGGAACAGCAGAATAGGGAGGGGTTTTGTTTATTTAAGGGGAGGCGGGTCTCCCGGGCATCAGTGGAGGGGCAGCTGTGACAAGTAGGCAGTTTCCCACCAGCCCTCCCTGTGTTGTGGGTCTGTTTTTTCTTTATTTGCAGGAGCAGTATGAGCAGGTTACGTCATGGCAGCTGATCGGGCAGTGGTTGGTCTTTGATGGTGTATGAAAATACTTACGAGATGGAAGTGTTGGGGACTCATCGAGGGTATGTGCCCCTCTGGTATATTCTAGTTAACACGGTTTAGCTTGAATATGGTAATGGTTGCATTGCGGGTAGTGGGTTGTCTCCGAGCTGGTGTGTTATGGCTGGAGGCCTATCATGGAAAAGGTCCTGCAGTGTAGAAGTGGAACATATTTTGAATTTCAGGTTGCCGTCAAAGACCAACAAGCTGAGTGACTGTTTAGTTTTTTTTTCAGATTTTGATGTTTTAAAGAATGTTAATTTAAATAATTTTGTTAATAAAAGGCTGCTATGGCCATTTGTACTCCATTTCATGTGTGGTCTCGTTAATTTAGGTAACGTTAAGGGGTGGGGTGAGTGGTCGGGCAGACATCAAGAAGGTTTGGGGACATCTGATCTACACTGGTCATGACCTTTTAAGGACTTAGTCAGTTTGTAATGACATTCCTTTAGTATGAAGTCAGCTAAGGTAACTAGGCTTTAGAGGCTTTATTAGATATTGTAAAACAATTTTAAAATGAAAATATGAAATTTCCCCATCACACTCCAAAAGTTAAACAAAAATGATAACCGGCACAATTTATAATTAGACAACTCCAAAAAGTTGCTTTGGCTCTCTTTGGAATATTGCGCACTAAAAAAGCTTCACATTTGCTTCTGAATAGTGGAGAGCTGCCATGGTCACATTCGCCGCTTGCACATTGGAAATAATCATTTGTGGGATAAAAGGGAAAACAAATATATTTTATTTCTCTCCTAATTGTAACATTTGTCAAGAAAATGCTAGAGAGTCTGCTACAGAAAGACTGGAATGGATACACGGCAGGAAGGTTGGCTCTTGTTGGTTCTTGGCGCTGACACGGGAAGATAGACTGGCTTGCTCCCTGAAACAGTCTGGCAGAAAAGCAGACAGAACATAGAGACCGCCAGAAATAATGGCGGGGTAGGAAATGCAGGATAAGTATGCTGGCGTGCTCAAAGACCCATTCATGCAGACATATTTACAAATACATAGTGATGTACACATGCTCGCATGCATTTGCATTAATCTAAGATAGCAGTTAAGAATGGGTGGGGTGATTTTGGCAGATATGATTTTGTAGATGTATAAAACCTTAATTTCACTTCATAGGCTGCTTAAGTAAAATTTGTTTAAAAAAAAAATGTGAAAAAAATTTGAAGGATGTGGGTTTTTAAAGTGATACTAAACAGACACTATTTAATTTACATTATCCCTTAGTTTTCTGTATATGAATGATGGCACTAAAATTATTTTGATTGAAAAAAAATCAAAGTACCTATTTTCTAATCCATATACAGCTGTCACATGACCCAGCTCTTTCCCAGCCTGTCTGCAGGGAAACAGCAGGAGGAGCTTCTAGTCCTCTGCTACTGGTCACATGTTCAAATGAAAAGAAACCGCTTTTGGAATACAGAGTAAAAATAAATTATTAATATCAATAAACTGTTTGAAATTGTCATACAAATATATATTTGAAATCAAATCTTTATTATTTTTTTAGCAAGAACATGGTGTGGGCGGATTTCTGCCAGTCACAGGCTGTGTCAGGCCCCTCCAGCCTGTGTCTTAGAATAAGAGGGAGGTGAAGCCTTCATCAATCTACATGTAATATCCCGCTCCCATTGTGTTTAGCTGGTTAGTGGGCATGGAGGAGGAGGGAGGGAATGGGCTGTCTTTTAGCACTGTGTATACACCCTCATGTGTGACTCTACAGTCACATGGGCTGCTCAGATAGGGAGGAAATGCACAGCATAGAAGCTCAAAAAAGACTGAGCATGTGCAGAGCTGCTACTACAGCTGCACAATTCCAAGCTGAATTGGGGACATAAACAGAAGGGGGAGTTAGAGAGTAGCAGGATCTACCAGTTTTTTTGCAGAATACAGAAAATGTATCTCATAGTGACTGAGTGAGTATTAACAGCATGTAATACAGCATTTATTGATAGTTTTTATGATTTGGGTTTAGTGACACTTACAGTGTGTATTTTGGGTAGTTCAGGGCAAGAGTTTCTTAAAAGTTTTCATTCAAGGACCAAATAAGAAAATCACACACGGTAAGGAGAGCTCCCTGCTGATCCCTGCTGATTGGAGAACCCTGAATCTGACTTGACTCTGAATCTGGCATGTTATGCCCTCTGCAGAGAGACCCCTGCCTCTGCACAGAGGGTACGTCTCTGCAGAATGCTGGCAGGGAACTGGCTTTTCTACTTAGGATGTGGCTGCTTTCTGAAGAAAAAAAATGTTAGACTTTGCACATTTTTTGTTTTCATGTTCCTGGAATGTATTTATCTCATTTAAACAGAAAGTTCAGATGGGCTTTAAAAAAAACATAAATATAACTGATATAAAACCATTGTCGTTTTCTCATTAAAGTATATGAATATTTCATCAATATTTAAATAATAAAATCTTTTAGAAATGTATTTATGGTAAAAAAAGGAGTATGGGCTATACAAAAATAAAAACATTATACTCACCTAGGTGGATGCAGCATTGATCCAATGCTGCATCTGTCCCCTGCGGCCTCTGCACTGAGATTTCTGCATCACCGATCGTTCAGTTCTCCCCTCCGCTCTATACGGAAAATGGTGACTGTCAATCGCAGACTCTCTGCTCTACCCCTCCAGTGCTCACTTGAGCACTGAGCTGTGGAGGGGGCAGGGGGACTGGCTCAGCCTCTCAGTGGATCGCTCAGGGGCTGAGCCAGCTGCCTGTCCAGGCTTCTGGGTAGATTCCGACCATATGGTCGGGTTTTTTTCAGAGCCTGGACCAGCGGAAAATGGGTCACAGGAGTGCAGAACAAACTGCACTCCTGTGATCCATAGGAGAAGTACAGCCAAATGACCTTTGCCCATACAGAATTTCTCCTTTAACCTCTTGACCTCCGGAAGTACCCCCCCCCCCCCATCCTGACCAGGCTGTTTCTTTGCTATATGGCACTGCGTTATTTTAACTGACAATTGTCGTGCAGCACTGTCCCAAATAACTTTTTTTTTTTTTTGGTGGTATTTGATCACCTCTACATGTTTTTTTTTTTTTTTTTTTGCGGTATAAACAAAAAATAATTGACAATTTGGAAAAGAAACAATATTTTTTACTTTCTGCTATAAGAGGCATCCAATAAAATAAAATAAAATAAAATTTCTTCATCAATTTAGGCCAATATGTATTCTGCTACATGTTTTTGGTAAAAAATCACAATAAGCGTATATTCATTGGTTTGCACAAAAGTTATAGTGTCTGCAAACTATGGGATAAATTAATGGATTATGTTTTTTTCACTAGTAATGGCGGAGATCAGCGACTGCAAAAATGTGGCGAACAAATCGGACACTAACGGACACTTTTTTGGGAACCAGTGACACTAATACAGTGATTAGTGCTAAAAATATGCACTGTTGCTGTACTAATGACACTGGCTGGGAAGGGGTTAACAGGGGCGATCAAAGGGTTAACTGTGTGCCTAGCCTGTGCTTACTCACGCTGCGGGAGGTGCTTTTACTAGGGGAAGGCATAGATTTGTGTCCCTGCTTTGCAGGAACAGAGGATTCATGCCATCCTTACAGACAGAACGGCGATCTGCCTTGTTTACATAGGCAGATCGTTGTTCTGCCAGTGTACAGAATGATCAGTGGGTGCCGGCAGACATTGGGTCAGCGGGACCTGCTAATCAGCTCCTGTTGTAAAGAATCACAGCAGGAGCAAGCCTCCAACAGCGCACACTCACGTCCGATACCCGGAGATACAGGATCACATATATATATGTAATCCTGCACAATCCTGGTTGCCGTGTAGCAGTAAATGTGCTATAGGGCGCTCAGCAACTGGTTAAAGAAATGTTCTACAGTTTTTAATCTGCTATTTTTATTAAAATAATAACTGATCTGTCATGAACGTGTTCAATCGGGCATTTCCTGTTATAGGGTGACAACGCTTTGTCCCTGTCTCCCAGTTGTACTCCTCTGTTGTCACTCTGTCACATGGCTTCATATGTAGTGACCAAGTGGCTGTTTACACATAACACATTACGTAGGCAAAGTCCGTTGTTACCGCCAGCAGTTTGCATCGCCCTGAAAAATGCCATGCAGGTATTGCTGAAATACAGATAGGAAGTGGCTGCAAATGGGGATACAGGTGATCAGTGGCACTGAAATGCAAAAACAATTAAGTCACTTATTAAAAATTATAGCAATTGTGTACAATACAAGGTGCTTTAGTGAATTAAATATCATTCTATTAAGATTAAAATCTACTTTAAATCTAACAAATAGTTTTCATTTCATAGTTATTCATAACTATAATATCATACAATTTGAATCAAATGGAAATTTTACAAGAAACCTTTAGCTGATGGGCCTTTGACCTTGTTGACCAAAAAATTGAAAAGGCTTAGTTCAAAAGATTGGACTTTGTGAATAATTAAAGCAAATATCCTATGGCATTATGCACTGTATTTTGCCTTGCAAAGAGGTTAAAATCCTCAGGTATACCAGCTGAAATCGCCCTTTAAATGTCCTCTGCTATAGCTGAGGCTATGGGTATGGTCCTAGGAGACCCCAGGTTTGTCCTTCTGATGTCTTTCTAACAGAGCACTTAGCAGAAGGAGACTTCTATTCTCATCATCGTCACACCTTACCTTGATGTTCACTCAACGGACCATTCCAGTGTAGGCTAATGAATGGGTCCACTTGACCTTCAGAGACTTCAGGCATACAAATAGACATCAGAAGATATTTGATTTAAGGCAAATGTGTTTTCTATTTGAGTGCCACAGTAAATAGAAATATAAGATTTTCCCACAAGACCACATGTTGTCTTTCACCTTCAGAGCTGCCCTTTTTCTGTAACTGTTCAACAAGCAATTTTAAAACTGTTATTATTACCAAAGATTGTCGTTTTCAACATATTGGCACTTACATGTTAGCTATATATGCCCATATATTGAGTAATGCCCATGTTACAGGATAGTGTGAACCCTCCTTGTAGGGTTAGGTATGGGTGTACCTGAGACACAAAGTCCAGTCCTTACCAGGAAGCTCTGCAAGTTGGTTTGAGTTTCCCCTAGAATGCGGCCTTCAGGTTTTTACCAGTTGAGAAATGATGGGCACTGAAATTAAAGTACAAAATTGTTAGGCAACAGTAAAGTGCAGAGGTTAGGACTGGCGGCATTGTAACACAGGTAGATGTCTGAAGCCAGAAGTAGACAGATGGAGCAAAACCAAGAAGCCAAGGTTGTATCTAGAGTAGCTGAAAGGATACATGACAGGAAAGCAACAACATGGGCCAACAGGAACCCTTTGGCCAGCAAGTGGTTTGCCCATGCAGCAAATCATGCCTTTAACCAATGACATATCTAAGTTGTACAGGTTTCAGGGCTAACCAGATATTTGTCAGTATCTTGCCTGCATTTAAGGCACAGAACCTGTTTAAACCATGAATATTATTAATATGAATAATAATATAGAAGGCCATAGCCAAACCTGTAGAGAACACTTTGGAGTCAGAGCTCACTTTGGACTACTGGTCTGTTACAGGAGGTAAGAGGATGCAACTGGACCCTACACCCCATGACCTGCATCTTTTTTTCTTATCCCTAACAGCAGGGCTTTTTTTCTCTGAGAAAAGGTGCAGGAACTCCGCCCGTCTGAGTCACCCCTTGTCTCTGCCCCTTACCCACCTCTGACCACCGTCCCTTGATTACACCCCCTACCCACCTACCAGTACTGCCCCTTTTAGAGAATACAGAACCAAGTATCATTTTGTGGTGCTAAATCATTTGTATGGAACATGGTAATGATAAAAAGAAAAGCAGTTAAATAGATCCCCTGCAGCCAGCAACATTAGAATCCCAGCAATAGATCCCCACACAACAATAGACTCCCCCAGCAACAATGGACTCCACCCCAACAACAACAGATTCCCTGCAGCAACAGTGAACCACCCACAACAAAATATCCACCCAGTAACAAAATATCCACCCCAGCAACATAAGACCCCCCCAGCAACAATATATTCCCCATCAGCAACAATAGACACTCACAAAAAATCAGATCCCCACCAGTGACAATAGATCTCCCAGCAGACAACATCAATAGACCCTCCAGCACACCCCACACCCCATGCTATTACATACGTTCAGTGCTGAAGGTGCTGGAACTGCGTTCCCCCGCGTTCCCGCTAAAAAAAAGCCCTGCCTAACAGACTACTTGAATGTACCACTTCTCTCTGTCTTGTTTTTGCTTGTAGCACCCCTTTCTTTCTACCATATCCTGGGTTTCTTACTCCTTGTTATTTATCAAATTCCCAGGGTTTCCCTACATACACAGTTACAAAGTTGGTAAGGTTGAATAGACACCATTCCATCCAGTTCAACGTGCGTGGGTGTGTGGGTGTGTGTGTGTATTTATGTCAATGCCATTTCTCATAACCCTGTATACTGCACTCACTTTGATGCTCATCTATGAGTTTTTGAAATTATTAGCACTCCCCGCAGAAGCCACCAACTGGAAGGTTCCACATCCTTATCACTCTGACCATAAAGAACCCGCTATGCAGTTTATGGCTAAATTGCTTCTCATCAAACTTCATTGAGTGGCCATGTGTCCTCCTAAGCGACCTGAAACTGAATAGTTTCCTCTTTATGCTAGAATCACCACTGAGATAGTTGTATATTGTTATCATATTCCCGCTTAATTGTCTCTTCTCTAGGGCAAATGCGTTTAATGCTTGTAGTTGTTCCTTGTAACTGAGGTCCTCCATTCCCCTTATTAGCTTTGTCGCCCTTCACTGGACTCCCACCAGTTCTAGCTCATCCTTCCTGAGGACTGGTGACCAGAACTGGATGGCATACTCAAGATGTGTTCAAACCAAAGTTTTGTAAAGTCATAGAATTATAGTATTTTTTCCTGGGTAAATACACTTTTTAGTGCGTGCTAATATTCTAGCTTTGCTTGCCATAGCTTGGAATTGCATGCTATTGCTGAGCCTGTGATCTACTAACACCCCCAGCTCTTTTTCCATCTTGGATTCCCACAAAGGTACTCCCCCTAGTGAGTAGCTTGCGTTCATATTTTTAGCCCTTCTACATTCTTGTTTTCTTTCCTTTTCCCTTATTTACTTACTTTTTCCCTTCCTACTTCTTTTTCTCTTACCTACTCTCTTTCCTTGTCAGTATCTTGCCTGCATTTAGGGAACAGAACGTGTTTAATTCATAAGTATCAGTAATATGTATAGTAATATAGGAAGCACATAGCCAAGCTAGTAAAGAACATATTGGTGCGTGTCCCTTGTTTAGGACTACTGGTCTCTTAGGGGGCGATCATACGCCCCACTATTTTCACCTTTCACATTTCTCCTTTACAAACTACTTTAATATATCCCCACTCTCTGTCTTGTTTTTCGTTATAGCAACCCTTTTGGTCTGCCTTATCCTGACTATCATTCTCCCTGATATCTATGAAATCCCTGGGGCTTCCTTCCTTTTTCTTTCCTTCCCATTGCCTTTTCCTTTTCCTTGTCTTTTCTCTTTCTTTACTTATTTTTTTTCGATCATTCTCCTCTTTCATTTCCTCCTTCTTTTTCCTTGTCAGTACGTTAACTGCATTTAAAGAACAGAACCTGTTTAACCACTTGAGCCCTGGAAGATTTTACTCCCCTTTTGACCAGGCCATTTTTTTGCTATTCGGTACTGTGCTACTTTAACTGGCAATTGTGTGGTCATGCAACACTGTATGCAAACAAAATTTATATAATTTCCACACAAATAGAGCTTTCTTTTGATCACCACTGGGTTTTTTATTTTTTATTAAATAAAAGAAAAAGACAAAAAAAGTTGAAAAATAAACTATATTTTTTAATTCTGCTACATGTCTTTGGTAAAAAAAAATCCCAATAAGTGTATAGTAATTGGTTTGTATGAACATTGTAGTGTCTACAAACTATGGTATATATATTGGAATTTTTGTTTTTGTTTATATACTAGTATACTTTTGTGTACTAGTTTATATACTAGTACAGGCAGTCCCCGAGTTACGAACAGGTTAGGGACTGCCTGTTTGTTCTTAAGTCGGATTTGTTCGTAAGTCGGAAGCGCATGCACAGAACGGCAGAGACGTCGTTTTCCGATGTGCCCGCCGACGCGGCCTCCCGTTCGTAAGTAGGAGTCGTTCGCAAGTCGGAGGTTCGTAACTCGGGGACCTCCTGTAATGGCGGCAATCAGTGACTTATAGTGGGACTGTGATAGTGCAGCGTGCAATCTAATGCCGCGTATACACGAGTGGACTTTACGGCAGACTTTGTCCGGCGGACTTTACGACGCACTTTCCGAATGAACGGACTTGCCTACACACGATCAACCAAAGTCCGACAGATTCGTACGTGAGGACGTACGACCGGAAAACAAGGAAGTTCATAGCCAGTAGCCAATAGCTGCCCTAGCGTCGGTTTTTGTCCATCGGACTAGCATACAGACGAGCGGACTTTTCGACTGGACTCGAGTCCGTCGAAAAGATTTGAAACATGTTTCATTTCTAGGTTCGTCGAACTTTTGGGGGAAAAAAGTCCGCTGGAGCCCACACAAGATCGAAATGTCCGACGGACTCCAGTCCGCAGAACCAAGTATGCCGTAAAGTCGTGTGTACGCGGCATAACAGTAACCGACACTTTGTGAGAACTGACTAACTGCCACTGACATCTCCAGTGACACTAATACAGTGATCAGTGCTAAAAATATACACTGTCATTGTACTAATGACACTGGGTGGGAAGGGGTTAACGTCAGGGGCAATCAAGGGGTTAATTGTGTGCCTAACAATGTGTAATGTGTGTGATTTTTACTACAGATTGATTTGCCTAGCAGGGAAAAGAAAGAAAGTGATCCTTCCCTCTGTTCAGAGCCCTGTGTTGTTTGTCAACACAGGGCTCTGGGCTGTGCTGCGACACAGACGATCAATAGGTCCTGGCCATGAATCGTTGGCTGGGATCTGCAGACAGACTCTCCCGCTGTGTCAAATTGCAGGAACAGACAACGACATATGGGTATGTAGGAGCTGCCCCATCGCAGTATATGTAATGCAAGGGTTGGCAAGTGGTTAATTCATCAGTAATATGGATAATAATATAGGAAAGGCACATCCAAGCTAGTAGAGAACATATTGCTATGAAACCCTGGTTTAGGACTACTGGTCTGTTTTGGGGGATAAGAGAAAGACACTGGACCCTTCACCCCACCACTTTCACCTTTCTGATTTCTCCTTTACAAACTACTTGACTGTATCCCTACTTACTTATAGCGCCCCTTTCTTTCTACCCTACCCTGGGTATCCTTTTTTTTTGTTATATAGCAAATCCCAAAGGTTTCTCTCCTTCTTCATCCCTTTCTCTTGAGCTGTACTCTTTCCTTAGTTACATTTTTTCCATTCCTTCTTATCCTTCCTATGTTCTTTCTTGTTCCTTGTCTTTAAAAATGTATTTTATTTCATCACTCTAGGAATAGGGCTCCCCAGGGATCTATTGTCATGGATTGAGCCAGTAAAACTAGCTTATGGAAGCATATACGGTAATTAAAGGTGTAATGCAGTCAAACATTTAAAATGGCTCAGAGGACACTGCCTACCTGCTGAGTAGTTCTCGCTTCTTGTGTTATTTGTTCTCTCCACCTGGTCACTCCATAGCTAAATATAGTTGCAGCTTCCTCCTCTTCTGAATGGCCCAGCATCGAAGACTATCAAAACCAATTCCAAGCCGAGTCCTCAGTGCACTTTCTGACTTCTGAACAGTCACGGTTTTTCTTGCACGGCATTAGAAGTTTACATATTTGGGCTGTTTCCTGCAGATGTTCATTATTCTCCATACCTGGTCCACCATTGCTTCTTTTGTGTTTTGTCACTCCTTTTTATCAATCCTCCGTCTTTCTTATCACATAGGCATACCAACTCTTCAGTTTCTCATTGAACAGCAGTTTTCCCTTTGACCTGTAAAAATAAAAAGAAATAGATAAAGCTGTTTAGTTAAACTGATATATTTTTATCATCTCGATTATGGAGATACTATTCTGGTAGCCAAAATACCTAAAATCCCCCCTGTGCAAAAAATCCCTTAAAAATGTTTTTTTTTTTTTTTTTTTTTTTAATATTTTTTTATTAATGACAGGAAGTCCAATACAAAGAAATACCCATCACATGCTTGGGCATACAAAACATACAAAAAATGTTATAAGTTCCAGAATATACTAGGACAAAATATAAAGATATTTATGCAAGGCATGGGTAATCAAAAAACATAAAGGCATATTATCTGTAGCAGGACCTAATCCCGACATGTTTTTCACTTATAGAGACATCTTAAACAATAAGAGTAAAATGGAAAAGTATAAAGAAGAGGAAAAGCACAGAGAGAGAGCAAGAGAGAATGAGAGGGGGGGGGGGAATAAGAGGGGGGGAGGAGGGGGGTGGGAGGGGTGTCTACTTCAGCCAGAGCATTGCATTTTACTATTCGAGCACACTACGTGCACGAATCCATAATTTCCGCGTACGCCGCGGAATACTTGAAGGCGAACCACGGGGACCATATTTTCCTCCCTAAGTCTGATTTGTTTCTGAGGGTGAAGGTTAAGTCCTCCATATAGTACGTGTGGTCTACCTCACACAGCCACTGGCGTAGGGGAGGTATCTTAGGAGTTTTCCAGAACCTAGGTATGAGAGCTTTGGCAGCGTTCAATAAATGTGGAGTGATAGATTTTTTATATGATCCCGTTGGTTCGTCTGTACAATGCAATAATACCTGCCAGGGGTCATTAGGCACCTCTGAACCCTGGATTTCCTTTATCCAATGGAGGATGGTAAGCCAATAGGGTCTGATAAGTGGGCAGAACCACCAGATGTGGGCATGCGTCCCTCTCTCCCCACATCCCCTCCAACAGAGAGGTGAGACCTGAGGAAAGAGCTTGTGGAGTACCACAGGAGTGTACTGCCACCTTGTTAAAAGTTTATAATTAACTTTGGCTGTTTTCGAGGACATAGCTGATGCGTGGGAGAGTTGAAGGATGGAGGATTTTTGAGTCTCCGTTAGGGTCTTATGGAGATCCTTCTCCCAGTTGCGGAGGAAGCTAGGATATCCCGTAGTAGCCAATGATCGTAGAGATTTATAAAAATAAGAAAGAGGTTTCTCCACTGGGTGGTCATCTACAAAGGCTTTTTCTATCACAGTTAAGTTAGACACATTGCGCAGCGGCTTAGGGAGGGATTTAATGAAATCTGATAATTGCAAGTATCTCCATTGATTCATAAGCGATGGGTTCGGAACCGTTGTGAGCTTGGATATAGGCAGGATGTCAGAGTTTTTAGTGACTTGGTGCAGTAAAACTAGGTTCCCAAGATTCCAGGAGTGTAGTCTGGGGTCAATGTTCCCGGGGGGAAAGTACATGTGACCAGTTATTGGCATGAGGGGGGAGTTGCATTGCCAGGCATGTCTCTTACAAAGTAGGTCCCAGACCCGCAGGGTATAGCATGTGAGAGGAGACGCATCCCCAGATAGGTGCCTGGTCCTCTTCGGAATCCAAATTAAGGGATAGAGGTCAGAACCCCCTAGTGCCACCTCCAGCGACACCCAGAGTTTCGAATCTTTGTGGTATTTCCAGTCAGAGATTCTGGATAGAATGACTGCAAAGAAATATTGTTTGATGTCCGGGAGAGCCAGACCACCCTCCGCCTTTGACCTAGTAAGAAGCGACCTGGCCAACCTGGGGCGGCGTCTACCCCAGACATATCGACAAATCATAGTTGTTATACGTGTAAAGTATTCAGCGGGAATTTGAAAAGGTATCATTTGAAACAAAAATAACAGCCTGGGCAGTATGTTCATTTTTACCACTCCTATCCTTCCCAGCCACGAATGTGCAAGTTGAGACCATTTTTGAAGATCAGATTTGACAGAGTTTAATATAGGCATAAAATTGGTTCGGAATAGAGAGGACAATGAGGGTGTAAGGAATATACCTAGATATTTCATGGCTTTTTTTTGCCAACTAAATGGAAAGGATTCCTGCAGGTGG
The DNA here is from genome assembly GCA_037952835.1 of Lithobates septentrionalis. Taxonomy (NCBI): domain Eukaryota; kingdom Metazoa; phylum Chordata; class Amphibia; order Anura; family Ranidae; genus Lithobates; species Lithobates septentrionalis. The sequence goes on along the minus strand of JBBDGP010003545.1, from coordinate 374,334 downwards.
GTCGCGGTTTCTCTGGGGACTGAGATATTCAGAATTTCGGATTTTGTCATATTAATTTTGAAATTTGAGATTTGGTTAAAGGTCGAGAAGGCCTGCATTAAATTAGGAAGAGTAATTCTAGGCTGTTGAATATAAAACAAAATATCGTCCGCATATGCGGCATATTTATGTTCGAAAGAGCCCACCGTGATGCCGTGTATGTTCGGGTTATGTCTTATGGTTGATAAGAAGGGTTCTAGCGAGAGGGCGAATAAAATTGGTGAAAGGGGGCATCCCTGACGGGTACCGTTGTGAAGTACGAAAGAATCACTTAAAGTGCCGTTAATTCTAAGTTGGGCTGTTGGATAATTATAGAGGGTTGCTATTTGGTTCAGGAAAGAGGGGCCCAGTCCCAGATGAGCCAGGGTCGCCATCAGGAACTCCCAGTCCACCCTGTCAAACGCCTTCTCAGCGTCCGTTGATAATAGCAGGGTGGGCTGGGAGGACCCACGCACATGCGCAATCAGGGAGAGGGTGCGGAGAGAGTTGTCGCGTGCCTCTCTTCCGGGAATGAAGCCTGTTTGTTCGTTTGAAACCCATTTTGGGATTAGAGGGAGAAGTCTATTGGCTATTAGTTTTGCGTACAATTTAGCGTCTATATTCAAAAGGGAGATGGGGCGATAACTACCGCAACAACTAGGGTCCTTCCCTGCTTTGGGGATAATAGTGATGTGTGCGTGAAGAGTTTCTGGTCTAAGGGGGTCTCCAGATGGAATTGAGTTAGCGTAGTTAGCTAGTCGTGGGAGCAGAATGTCCGCAAAGGAGCGATAATATGAGACCGTAAGCCCATCCGGGCCCGGAGCTTTGCCTGATGCCATGGCTTTAAGAGCTCTACGCAGCTCTTCTGTGGTGAATTCACCATATAGGGTTGCCAACAAATCGTCTGCTAATCTTGGAAGTTTGGCCTGGGCAAGATAGTCTTGTATAGCCTGTTTGCGGGATACTTGGTCGGGTATATTATGTTGAACGTGGTATAATTGTTGATAAAACATTCTAAACTCAGCCGCTATTGCAGGGGTGTGGTGTACTAGTTCATCTGTTCTAGATTTAATTTTAGCAATGAAAGTTGCAGCTTTTTTTTGTTGCAGAGAGCGAGCCAGCAATCTACCGGGTTTATTACCCCATTCATATGTACGTTGAGCTATGATGCGGAATTGCTGTTTTTGTTCGGAGTGAAAGAGATTTTTCAAATCTTCTCTCTTTTTGGTCAGGGCCTCAAGCACCGGTTTTGCGAGGCCCGCTTTGTGCTGTCGCTCAAGGGTTCCTATGTCCCGGAGAAGCTCTGCTTGCTGTGTCGCTCTCTCTTTTTTTTTCCTGGACCCTAGTTCAATAAATTTTCCACGTATGAAGGCCTTATGGGCCTCCCAAAGTACTCCCGGGGAAATCTCCGGGCAGGTATTGTCTCTGAAGTAATGTACTAGTTCGCTGCTGATAGCAGCAGTGTCAATGTCTTCTGTCAGTAACTGATCATTCAGTTTCCAGTTTACATTCTTAATTGGGATAGATGGGATTTTTATCTGAAGGATAATTGGTGCGTGGTCTGATAGTGTGGAGGTTTCTATCTTTGAATCTATGATAAGGGGGAGATGATGATGATCAATGAAAAAATAATCAATGCGCGAATAAGAGTGATGTAAGTGTGAGAAATGAGTATAATCTCTCGCCTTAGGGTTGAGGATTCTCCAGACGTCCATTAACTGGGCGTCGTGTAGGCGCTTACGTATGAGAGTTAAGCGTCTATGCGTGATACAAGATGTGCCTGTGGACGTGTCAATAGGGGGCTCCAAGGGGGCGTTAAAGTCCCCCGCTAGTAGGATACAGCCTTGGGCAAACTCTGTCAGTTTAGTAAGTGTGGTGGCCAAGAAACCAGTTTGGTCTCGGTTGGGAGCATATAACGTAGCGATAGTGCATGACATACTGCCCAGTTTGCCTCTAATAAACAAAAAACGCCCCGAAGGGTCGCTTACCATGGACTCGAACGTGAACGAGGTACCCCTGCGGAAGCCAATGGCCACACCTTTTGACTTGTGAATATCTGAAAGACTGTAATACCACGTGGGGTACATTGGGGAAAAAAGTTTTACTGCTGTTGTGTGTGTCAGGTGGGTCTCCTGTAGGCAGACAACGTCAGCCCGCAGGCGACCCAGCTCTCTAAACAGACTGTGTCGTTTACCTGGAGCGTGCAGTCCTCGGACGTTAAGTGAGAGTAAGTTGAGCTTAGCCATTGACTCCGTCAGGGGGAACCCGCTCCAGCCATTCCACGAGCCCATCGGACCTGAAGCAGACACCTGTAGAAAGGGTAGGGAGGGTATAGGACAGGACAAGGGAACACCAGGAGAGGAGAGAGAGGGGAGTAGAGAGAGCGAAAGAAGATAAGAAGAAAGGAGGTAGATTACCAATTTGCATCATCACAATCACCACCCAATCTGTTCTTAGGTGGCAAACTGCACGTAGAACACTGCAGCGCATGATAGGGGTAAATCGCGAGCCCCGCACACCCGGGACCCCGACCTCATGAGGGACGGGCTCACGAATGCACGGGGCCCCACGACACCCCTGGGGGACCGGGTCCGCCGCCCGGAACGACAGAGAGAGAGCGCTCAATGTGGCGCGCTTGTCTGCCCCAGAGCCCCGGAGCCAGCACAAACACCATGTTGTTATACAAAACCCAAGAAGCATGTGCTACACACTTCAAACTTAACCTTATAAAACAGTAAGCCAAGGAAACCCGTTAGAGTTACTGTCCCGGTAGCTTTCAACTAGATTCCTCTATACGAGGGAACCAAAAAAAAGGTTCCAAAACATCAAGAAACACAAAAAAAAAAAAAAAAAAAAAAGGGGAAGAGTTTTTTAGTAGGCAAGCTCAAGAAAAACACTTCTTTGTACGAATCACTAAAGGGAAACACAGATGTGAATAAGATCCGTTATATCAGATCAAGAAGCTTAATACTTGCGGCTACCACAGATGACCCGATGTTGCAGGCCAGAGCCCGGATCATTTTGCATCAAAATGGGAGTCACCCCACTTGTAGAGGGGGTGATCCTGAAGAGCCCGATCTACGCTTGTGGTCCACCTTCTGCCACCGAGGTTCTGCTGAGGAGGTGGGGGAAGGGATAAGATCTTGCCATCCAGGAAGCTCTGGTGTGGGTATGCTGAGATCCGAGCAGAACTTTTCCAGGTCCTCTGGGAAACGAAGTGTCACGGTCTTGCCCTCCTTATGTGCAATGAGTGATGCGGGGAACCCCCAGCGATAGTTAATCGATGCTGCACGGAGCTGTTCAGTAAGGGGACGCAGAGCCCTGCGTCGGTCCAGCGTTTCCCTGGCTAAATCTGGGAAGAATAAGAGGGAGGCCCCGTCAAAGTCCAGTGGTGATTTTTCTCGGGCCTTCTTCATAATTATCTCCTTCTCCTCAAAGTAATGCAGCCTGCATATAACATCGCGTGGGACCTCTGATGACATGTTGCGGGGTCGGAGGGCCCTGTGAGCCCGATCTATTTTCAAAGGAAAGTCCGCCGCCTGACCAAGCAGGCCATTAAATATACCCCGCAGGGAGGGGAGGAGGTCGTCCTCTCCCGTGGCCTCTGGTAACCCTCTTATCCTGATGTTATTCCGCCGGTTGCGGTTCTCTTGGTCCTCGATCTTGTAGAGGGCCATTCTGTGTGCAATAGAGAGGGTGCGGGTGGTGTTCTGTAAGGCCCTAATGGCGGCCGTGTGACGATCCAGCCGTAGCTCTGTCTCCTCTACCCGCTCTAGCACATGCGCGAGGTCCGACCTCACCGCGGAGAGCTCCTTTTTAATCGAGCGCTCCAGCCCCGAGAACAGGGAGGCTAGCTCCGTCTTGGTGGGGAGATCACTCACGAGGGCCGCGACCCCGGGATACTTGGAGGCTTCTTCTTCTCCTTCAGAGCAGGCCGAAGTGGCTGGGGAGTGTCTCCCGGGCTCAGGTCTATGGCGGGAGGCGGGGCACGAGCCGCGAGGAGAGCGGCCTAGGCCATCCATATCGAGGGAATCCTCTGGATCGGCGGCCAAGTAGCGTTTAATGGATCCCGAAGGGGTTCCTTTTTTAGGTAGGGACTTGCCTGATCTCTTCCGCATGGCTTAGAGGTTTGGATCGGGTGGAAATCTTGGGTTAAGCCGATAGATAGTGCCAGCGCCGGAGCTCAAGGAAGACACGTCTTTACCGCTGCATGCCGAGACCACGCCCCCCAAAATCCCTTAAAAATGTTGTGATTTACCTTACTTCACAAATCAAAATCGATTGGATGCTACAGTGTTCCAATATCATATTTACGGAAATAATTTCAGAGACGTACACACAGCAGTTTGAATACATAAAAGAACACATTCAGCAGATTAAATAGTTTTATTAGGAGCCAGTTCAGAAAATCAACAGTAACCTAATTTCCTGTGTATAATGTTATTCACGATAAGTAAAAAACAAACAAACAAAAAAAAAAACAATATAAATTTGTACATAGTTTTTTTTATTAGACAATTTCTTTTTATTTCAAACATTTTAACTTTTGAGTGCACATTTTGTGTTTCCGAATAAAGTCATTGTATTCATGTAACCCTATGTATTCATAAAACCAGGGCTTTTTTTCTCAGAGAATAGGTGCAGGAACTCAACACACACATACCTGCCAAATGGCATCAAATAGTGCATACAACCCCTCCCTCCACTGCCCTCATCTTCTCCCCCCTCCTTAAAAGCTCCACCATCTGTCATATATCTAACCTTTGTTGCAATATTAAGCTGAAGCACCTATCCGGCTATAGTACCTCCCAGCATACTATACTATACTACAGTCACTTGCAAGGGAGATCATCCAGTAGGAGTATCAACAACTGGTCACCAGGAAAAAAATGGAGACCACAGAGGGTGCAGCCTACCACGCACCCTCTCCTGCCCATGTCTGCACTGAACCCTGGGCACCTGTTCTGTATCTCCCTTGTGCCTGTCCGGCACTCAGTGGGATCTGCACAGGGGATCTGACCTGTGGGAGCTACTGGGGGATAACCTATCACTTGTAAATGCAGAAGCTGGACTTCAGTGTTACCAAATGATAGTGGTGAGCAGGGAGCAGAAGACCTGAGCCAGAGGTGGTGGAACTGAGTTCCCCCTAGTACCTGCTGAAAAAAAGCCCTGCATAAAACCAATTTGTATGAATGAGCCCATACCTTTATGCCTTTAACTGAAATCAGTAGATGCACAGCCCTAGTCACCTAAAAACAGAACTTCACCCTAAATGGGAAGTTCAGCTTTTAAGAATCCCCCCCTTAACAATATTGGAGGTTTATTTTTTTCGGGGGGACCGAGTACCTAATTTTGTAAAGTATCCACTCCCACGTCCACTGGAATCGCCTAAGCGATTCCACCGGAAGTTGTCACCCTCTCCTCCCTGCCCGCAACCTCTTGCGACATGTCACAGGTCCCAAGAGGCTGCAGGATCATTCACAAAGTGCAGTGCGATTCGCACATGCACAGTGTGAAGCTGCAAGGAGTCACAGCTGGTTTCACACACTAGACATGCCGGCCCTGGGGACTCAAAGACTGGTGAAAAACCAGTGAGGAGGCGAGGATGGGGCTGGATTCCTGGACAGGTATGTGTCCATATTTTAAAAGTCAGCAGCTACAGTATTTGTAGTTGCTGATTTTTTTTTTTTTCTAGTGATTGAAGAACCTCTTTAAGCTCTGGCACATGTTTCTAGACGCCTAGCATTTTCTCACATTGCTAGCCCTCCCAATGGGGAGGAAATATTAGCAAATCTCTGGGTGTTTTTGTGCGTTGGCTTTTTAATTTATTTTCTTTCACCCATGGAAGAAAAAAATTATTAGCCTAACATGCAAACAAAAAAATTAAATTAGGAATAAGGTCATTTCTAGAAACGGTGCATTAAAAAAAAGAAATCTTGGCTTGCATTTATTGCAATACATGTTCAAGCTGGCCAACTGTGTCAAAGTGGTTCCTCTCTGGCCAGTCCCTGTGCCACTAGTAAGGAAGTACTTTACTTCCTTATTAGGATACCACCCAATACGGAAGAATACTACTTCCATGTTTAAGCCCAAGTCCACTCCAAACTTTTTTAGAGTGGGGAAGGGTAAAACCTCACAGGGAAGAAGAAAAAAACTCGCAAACTGGGACACACACAGCAGTGGAAACCTAGGCAGATGTTCTCACCCTTTCTTACTCTTTTTAAAAAAAAAAAAACATTTAGCCCCCTCAATACAATCAGCTATGCCACCCTCCCTGCAGTTCTGTACTTACAGTGCCTTCTTTGATGTCTGCAGCCTGGATGGTAAAAACTTAATGCCACCCATCCCACAACTGCACACTAACATCTCATAGAAGTCACTTTGGGCGGATTTGAATAGGATATTGCTCCTGCAATGCAGGTATGTCCCATTCAGGTCAATGGGACGTTCATGCACATTCATGGACAGTCTGGCACTAGATTTTCACCCGCCAGGCTGCAGTTGTCGTAGGAGGTAAGTATGGACCTGCAAGGAAGTTGACTGTATTGAAGAGGCTAGGAAAAGGCAGTTGTGGGAGTTTTAGACAATGAACTGGTTAATGGTTGTTTAGAAGATTTTTTACCAGTTCATAGTTTTTGCCATAGTGTTTTACCAGTTCATCACTCTGGACAAAAAAATAAAGACCAATCTGACTTTCCCTTTATATCCCGTTTGCAGTCTCCCTGGTTAAAGATCAAGTACACTGGATGGCATAAGTGCCTTGGTTTCTAACTTATTCCCATGGTGTTTCCTTGAGCCTGAACCCTTCTTGAAGGACAAATTATTTTAACCTCGGAATTTTGAATATAGAAACTTTTCTTCCTTTTTGAAATTCCATTTAAAACGGTTCTTCTCACAGAAGCATCTCTCGACACCGGGTGAAACATCAGAGAATATTAAAGGCTACTATATTTATGATGTGGCTGTACAGCCAAATACACTGCCACAAACATGTAGGACAGAAGATGAAAAATTCATGCTCTGAGTGATAACGCATGGAGATCAGAGAGAGAAGCTTCTACCTTAGAGCACATACAAGATGTGCGCAAGAGTTCTCGGGAGTCCGTGGAGACATCTGCTCCTTCACTGTAGACCTCGTGCTTCACAATGAATTGCTGGAGCTGCCTCTTGAATCTGATTCCTCAAATTACCTGCAGTAGATTCTATAAGAGGAGCTCATGCATCAGGCTCGTTCTTGCTGTCAGAGACATCTAATAGGTTTTATTGCTGTAGGTAGATATCAAGGTGAAAAGGGCCCAATATATTTTCTAAAGCTTTAATAAAACTCCATTCAGTTACTGCGATTAAAAAAAAAATAAAAAAACAGAAGCTGTAATGAATTACACATTCAATGAGAGGTAAATAAAATGTGTATATTTTTTTAGTTTCCATTTTTTTTAAAATTAGATTTCAAAGTTAAAGTACAAAACAAGAAAGCCCATGCAAATACTGTTGAGCAATATACAAAAGTGGGTGACAATCAAGTATTTTAAATTGTGTAATATGAGCATGGAAACCAATATGCTTGTAAAAGAAAAACATTAGAGATTATACAAAATAATATATTGAATCCAAGTAACCATAAAAGCTGGGACTTATTGGTCTCCGGGCCTGATTTTGTATATTTTTTAAACGTTATTTTCTTTTATTATTTATTGGCTTCCAGACCGCTTTTTTTTTTATTTAGGTAGAAATTTTGACAGGGAGGGCTCACTGTTTAAAAAAAAAAGTAAGACATCAGAGGCTGACACAGCCTGAGAGGCTTCACCTACAACTAATATATCACTTTTTGGTAGACTAACAATTTGGCCTCTATCACATGGGCGGTATGATCTGTACACCTGCGCAAAGGGCCTTCTTTAAAAATGTGGGATGATTTAAACAGACTACCTGCATGGCATACCTGTGCATCTCACATGGGTGATAATGGCTCTCCGCAAAGGTGTATGGATCAATACGCCCATTTAAATGGTGCTTTTGGGGCACATTTATAAAGTAGTGATTGTGACTTTCACCCGATATTCACCGGCCATATATCAATCACTATAATTTATAACACATGCACCAGGAGGAGTCACTTGCAGTAATTGTTGGGTAAATATCAAATTCACTGCTTTATAACTATCCCCCTTTAAGTCAAATATAAATAATTCAAATGTATGAACAGACCATTTATTAGTGCAGAACATGCTGGTTTAGGCCCCTTTCACACATACACGACTTGTCCCACGATTTTGTACTGCAAAATCGTATGACAAGTCATTCTCCATGATTTTCAATGACTACCATTCATATTGGCATGACTTTTAGGCTATGTTTCCACTAGTGCGTCCCCAAAGTCGCGCGATTTACATTGCGACTTTGCGATGCGATTTGTGGTGCGATTTGTTGCGACTTTAAAAATGACTTTGTGCGACCTGGATGTTCTGCGATTTAGTCAAAGTGATGTAATTCCTTATCCTGCTTAGTTATTTCCCCTTCCTCTTTCGTTGTCACGTGTTGTATGTTGGTTAGCAAACATGTTGGCTATGCAATATGTTGGGTCAGCAGTCATTTTGGCTGCTGTAGCAGCATTTATAGATGAAGAAGAGGAGGATAACCGGAGGAGGAGAAGGCATAGGTTTTGGATCCATCCCATCATCGCCCAAAGGGAAGTGAGAGGCCAGTTTGGGGTCCTTTACAACGACCTCCGAATTCTTCAACTACACAAGGATGTCAATTAGAAGGTGAGAACATTTTTTTATGTCAACTTGCAAATGCTGCAAGATATATTTATGAAAATGTGTATATGCCTGGTCAGTATGACTCTTTTTATAATTTTTAGGTTTGAATAGCTAGAAGTGTTAACTATAACCTGATCAAATTGTTAAAAAAATGGAACTCGATTTTTAAATGTTTGATTTTTACATGGTCAATGTAGATAATAGCCATATTTTTTCTCTTTGCAGTTTTGATGAATTGTTGGCTTTGCTCTCTAGCCATCTAGAGAGACAAAACATAAGTTTCCGAAGGAGTATTCCAGCTGTTGAAAGACTCATTATAACATTGAGGTAACTTTTCATACCTACTTTTTCTTCTTCTTAACTTATATGTGGCATTTGGATATCCACATCATTCTTTCATCCTCTTTACATGAAGTAAAAAAATAAATACTAGCATGTAATTGTGGGTGAGATTGTTTTTACAATAATAACTTTCCCTCTACATCACCAGTGTCTTTCTCCTGCTCCTCTTCTTCCTTCACTTCCTCAGGCACCTCCTTCCTAGCTCATTTTTTGTTATTTTCTTTAAGTAGCTTATTGTAAATATGTATCATTATAATAAACTGTATGTACTGTTCCATTTTAGGTACCTGGCAACTGGACATTCCTTTGCAAGTTTGCATTATGAGTTTTTGGTTGGCAAAACTACTGTCAGCAATATTGTCCACGATACCTGCAGAGACATCTGGAATGTCCTTAGGGATTTGGTCCTGAAGAAGCCCACTTGCGAAGATTGGTGCAAGATAGCGGAAGTGTTCTGGGATCGTTGCAATTTCCCGAATTTTCTCGGGGGAATTGACGGAAAACATATGAGGGTAGTGATGCCCATCAGAAGTGGAACCAAATACTTTAACAACAAAAAATATTTTTCTTTTGTATTACTAGCAGTGGCTGATGCCAATTATTGTTTTAGCTATATAGACATAGGATCGTATGGCAGCAGCTCAGACTCCAGTATTTTCCAAAGATCATCGTTTGGAAGAATGTTGAGGGATAATGGTCTGGACCTGCCACAGGACTGTCCGTTGCCAGGAACAAATGGGCCGCCAATGCCATTTGTGTATGTTGGGGATGAGGCCTTTGCTCTCAGTGAGCCTCTATTAAGGCCTTATTCCAATAGGTGTCTGAGTGAAGAGAAGCGAATCTTCAATTACCGGTTAACAAGGGCAAGACGAGTGGTAGAATGTTCATTTAGCATTTTAGCAAACAAGTGACGTTTGCTACATACACCGATTAATTTAAAAATTGAAAATGCAATATCTGCAGTAAAAGCAGCATGTGTGCTTCATAATTTTGTTAGAATTCATGATGGCTATCTTTTTGAAGATTCCCTCATGCACGATCTGGAAGTGCCAGTAGGGGCACCACCAATGGTGCCACTGTGCGTGAGGGATTCTCGTCGTATTTTATGTCTGCTGCTGGTTCTGTCCCCTGGCAGCAGGATGCCATTGCATAATGTATGTCATGCATTTTATTTTTATATTATTTAGATGTCTGTTATGTTTAATTGCATCCAAATGCAGAATAACAGGTCTTTAACACAAATTCTAAAAAAGGATAAGTAGAAAATGCATAATGTAACCAGAATAATTTTTATTTTCCGGAATTTTGTGCAAGAATGCACCAAAAATTTTTTTTTTTTGGTGAACTACACCATTTTTTTTAAACAAGCACAACAAATATTAAAATAATAAAATATTTCACTTTGAACAACACAAAAATAAAAGTCATAAAAAAAATAAAATATATAATCTGAATCTTTTTTACAAGCAAAATCTTTTTGCAAGAAGGCAAAAAAAAAGAAATAAGTTCCATGAACTTAAAAATTCTACAGTTGTTGATTTGGCATCCACAACCAACAGAAAAAATATAACAAGTCTTAAACCCACAGCAAAAATAATAGAAAATTACAATTGCACGTATGTTTTGTTTTCAGTGGTCCCGGAAACTGAACTATTGGTTGGTCCAGGGAAATCCACTGATGGACCAGGGTAATATTTCCCTTCAAGAAAAGGCGGAACCTGACTGGGTGTAGGCTGCCTAAGTTGGTGAGTGGTTGGGGGGGCCAAGGGTAGAGGTAGTGGGGGCAGGAATTGGATGCAACATGCGTGGCCTTGAGGAATTCAGCATATTACCATACTGGTCACAGTATGGACGGTTTATTGGTGGAGCATACTGTGTACTTTGAAAGTGAGGGTATTGTTGATAAGGGGGATATTGGGGAGGGGGGGGTCGCATATATGCTGAGGATGTTGTTGGCCCCTCACCCACAAAGGATTGAGCAGTTGACATCAAAGCCATCCTGAGTGCATATTTTTTCTCAGGGGGTACCTGTTTGCATATGCCTAAAATTACAGTGAGAAATGCTGTGTCTTCACACTGGTTTTCAGCCATTTTAGTGGACATCTGACTGACTACATCTAAAATTTTATCAATGGGTTTCACAGGCCGGGCACTTCCCCTTGAAGATCTTCGCAAAGGCCTAGAGACATTGCTAGGCCCTGGTTCTGCATTCTCTTCATTCATTGAGTTTGATGTTGACCTTGATTCATCTACGAACAGTTCCTTGTCAACATTGTCTTGGAATTGTTCTTGCTCCTCCTCTGCAGCAGCTTCCTCTGACTCATCTTCTGGTGCCAAACCCTGTGTGCTGTCTTCCCAGCTTGCTTGGGTTCTGAAATACAAATCACATATTTTTAAAGTAATGTACAATTCATAACATATGCCTGCTGATAACTTACTCTTGCATTTCCAACACTGGTTTTAAAAAATCAAGATCCCCGGCATGGGCATATAGGGCTAATCTTTTTGAACCGAAACCACTCCTTCCTTCTTTTAATTTTCGTAAGTACCGGTTGTAGCAGTCTTTGAGACTTCTCCATCGAGTTTGTAACGAGTGCACTACAAAATATAAAGAAAATAATAAATTAAAAAAAAATCTTTATTAACTGCCTATAGGTCATTCATTTGCTAGGCTGCATAATTAATATGGATGGTGTTAAAACAACCGCTAAATATATTACCCATGACACCTGCATAATTTGCCATGTGCTGAAGGATGTTGACAGGGCCATCTTTAATACCATTTAATATTATTTGGACCGTGGTCAAATATTATTTGCTGGCCCACACACACACACAGGTTTACTTTCCTGCAGCCACAGGTTACAGGAAAGTAACTATATAAATTCCACCATCAACACAGATAGTGTTGACAGGGGATTCCCTCCTGCCAAACCATTGTGGTCTCCCGGCAGGAGAAGCAGTCCCCACCAAGAAAACACAGTGCACATTGTTAACACACACCCATTAGTTGCACAATATTTAAATAGGTGCAAGGCGCAAAGTGCTAAGCAGCATATATCAACCACTTACTTTTTGAAGACCGTTCTGTGGCTGATAAAGAGTCCCAGGTATCATAATATATGCGAGCCACTTCCAACCATGCTCTCTCCTTCTTTGCATGATCTTTGTAACCTGGATCTCTGAGGTCACATATTGCCGGACTTTGTCTGACAAGCCGAATCATTTCCTCATCGTCATGAACTTGTCGCTTGTTCTTTCTAGCCCTAGGCATGCTTCCTGCTGTCTTCCACACTCACATACATCAATATAGGAAGTGATGTATTTGGAAGGAGCAGAGATCATGTGCTTCTGTAGACTTCCGTGGAAGTCGCAACAAAGTCGCGGTGTCAGACATGTACATACGACTGCATTGCGACTTAATACCTTTCTATGGAGAACAAGTCGCACCGAAGACGGAACAAAGTAGTGCAAGAACCTTTTTTGGAGTCGCTGCGACTTGAGTCGCACCAATTAGAACGGGGACCATTGAAATACATGGGTTTTGACTTGTCATGCAACTTGACATGTGACAAGTCGCAAAACAACTCGCAGTAGTGGAAACAGAGCCTAAGTCGTGCCGACTTGAAAGTAGTCCCTGCACTAGGTCCAACTTCTATGCGAGTTGTACTCCATAGACCTCAATGTTAAACCCTCAAGTAGTATGCAAATCGTACCTGAATAATATAGACATGATTTCAGTACGAGTTTGTAAGCATAAGCCTGGCTCGCTGATCGGGAAAGGAAAATTTTTTTTTCCTTTGGCGATGAGCGACAGGCAGTGCTGACAGCTGCCTGGTATGAATCATGAGGGGGAACGCCGCGCCAAGTTTTAAATAAAAAAAACGGCGTGGGTCCCCCCCCCAGGGGCATACCAGGCCCTTAGGTCTGGTATGGATCTTAAGGGGAACCCCCCTACGCCCCTACGAAGTCGGAAGAAGACCCCGGAGCTGCCTAATAAATTACTTTAAAAACCTGTGTACTGTGTTTTTTCATTGACACTTTTTTCCCTAGGTGAATGGGTAGGGGTACCATGTACCCCATACTCATTTACAAAGGGTGGGGGGCCGGGATCTGGGGGCCCCCTTATTAAAGGGGGCTCCCGGATTCCGATAAGCCCCCCGCCCACAGACCCCAACAACCAACGGCCAGGGTTGTCGGGAAGAGGCCCTTGTCCTCATCAACATGGGGACAAGGTGCTTTGGGGTGGGGGGCCGCAGGGCGCCCCCCATGCCCCAAAGCACCAACCCCCCATGTTGAGGGCATGCGGCCTGGTACGGTCCAGGAGGAAGGGGCGCTCGCTCGTCCCCACCCCCATTCCTGACCGGCCAGGCTGCGTGCTCGGATAAGGGTCTAGTATGGATTTTGGGGGGGACCCCAACGCAGATTTTTCGGAGTAGGGGGTTCCCCTTAAGATCCATACCAGACCTAAGGGCCTGGTATGCCCCTGGGGGGGAACCCACGCCGGTTTTTTATTTAAAACTTGGCGTGGAGTTCCCCCTCATGATTCATACCAACTACTGTATGTTTTCATTTGTTAATGCCAAAGTTGTGGCAAAGTCGTACAAAGTAGTACTGCTCCCAAATCGCAGCAAAATCGCGGCAAAATCGCGGCCGCGGTAAAATCGCGCGACTTTGAAGTCGTATAAGTGTAAAAGGGGCCTGTATGTTTCCTTTTGTTAATGACAAAGTTGTGGCAAAGTCGTACAAAGTAGTACTGCTCCCAAATCGCGGTAAAATCACGCCAAAATCGCGCGACTTTGAAGTCGTATAAGTGTGAAAGGGGCCTTACTGTAAATAAGTAAGAACCAGATAGATAAAAAAAAACTAAGAACCAGATAGCTCCTGTATTTTGAAAAAAAAAATCCAGTTGTGTAGGTGTGTGTTTTAATTTTATATACTTCCCTTATGCACTAACTGCATTTAGAGGTTGACCAGGGAGAGAATGACCACCTACTTGTCCATGCAAGTGGGGGACGCCTAGGTGCCACATAAGCCTACCCCTTGCTGACATTATCTCCTGGTCACCTGGGGTGCAAGAGCTCTGAAGGACCAGGCAGCATCGGCCCTGGTTTGGGAGTATTAGTGCTTTTTTTTGGAGGCACCTTTCCCAAAACACCCCCTCCTATATACTGAAGGATATGGCAGCTGGTATCAAATTTAGAGGGTTTTTTTTCTCACTTCCTTTTTGCTATTGGGATATCAGTTGACATGCCTGGTGTGTCAAGAAAGGAGGAAGCATACACTTTTTTATGTTTCTTTTACTAAAGAAAAAATTAGCCTTACCTTGCTCTTAACACAAATTCAACAATCTCAATAAGCAATCTCTGAATTTTTATTATAAAATGATTCCACACCTCAATTCTGGTGAATTGTATTCTTAAATTTGTTGAGTGAATGAGAAGGAAATGTAATATTTACTTTTTTTTTTAATAGAGTGAATGTTACAGTAAGCCTCTTTTCCTACTTAAGAACAGAAGAGGGCAAATGCCAGTAAATGTTTTAATTAGCCATTGGATGTTGGATGAATGTACAATGAGTGTGCTGTATAAATAGGGTGAATGCTCACTGAATGATACATGAATATTAGATGAAAGTACAGTGAATTTGCCACTGAATTATATATATATAATAATATAGTAAAGCTCTGCATAAATTGATGGAACTATATAAGTACCTGTTATAAATAAATCAAATATATATGTATTTACCGTATTTATCGGCGTATAACACGCACTTTTTTCCCCTTAAAATCAGGGGAAAGTCGCAGGTGCGTGTTATACGCCGATCCCCTGCGATCCCGAGCTGTCACAAGTTCAAAATCGCCGACCGCGATTTGAAAATGGCGCCGCCGGCGCCGAAATACACAGAGCCGGTCCTCGGCTCTTTCCGGCGGCTCTCGTTCACTTTCAGCTCCACTCGTAGTCCCGAGCGGAGCTATCCGAACCTACTCGGCTAGGTTCGGATAGCTCCGCTCGGGACTACGAGTGGAGCCGAAAGTGAACGAGAGCCGCCGGAAAGAGCCGAGGACCGGCTCTGTGTATTTCGGCGCCGGCAGCGCCATTTTCAAATCGTGGTCGACGATTTTGAAGCCCAGGATGGCAGGGACAGGGGATCGAAGGCTGCACTGGGGCAAGGCTGCACTGGGGAAGGCTGCACTGGGGAAGGCTGCACTGACAAGGCTGCACTGACAAGGCTGCACTGACATGACTGCACTGACATGACTGCACTGACATGGCTGCACTGACAAGGCTGCACTGACATGGCTGCACTGAGAAGGCTGCACTGACATGGCTGCACTGAGAAGGCTGCACTGACATGGCTGCACTGACAAGGCTGCACTGACAAGGCTGCACTGGGGAAGGCTGCACTGACAAGGCTGCACTGACAAGGCTGCACTGGGGAAGGCTGCACTGATAAGGCTGCACTGGGGCAAGGCTGCACTGAGAAGGCTGCAATGATGGGCATTTAAATGTAAGTTTTTTTCCCTTCAACTTCCCTCCTAAAAGTTTTTTTTCCCTTAAAATTCCCTCCTAAATTGGGGTGCGTGTTATACGCCGGTGCGTGTTATACGCCGATAAATATGGTATATATATAGAAGATAAATTTGCCGCTGTCTGTCCATCAGAAGGCGATGAACCCCGTCTGGGCTCGGAACAGCCCTCACAAAGGTCCCCACGGAGCAGCCCTCATGGCATAGCCACAGAAAAAATATTAGGGTGGGTGTGTGGACACATGTGGCTGAGACGTTGTTGGTCCCGAGAGGCAAAGTTTGCACTGCTCAGCGCGCCATCAGGGGTTCATCGCCTTCCGATGGACAGACAGCGGGAAATGTATCTTCTTATGAAGTTTTGATTTTAACCACTTCCCGCCCGCCCTATAGTGGATTGACATCTGGAAAGTGGTTCCGTTATCCTGACTGGACGTCATATGACGGGGGCGCGCATCGCGGCGATCGGTGGAGTGGTGTGTCAGCCTGACACACCGCTCCACCGATCTTGGTAAAGAGCCCCCGGCGAAAGCTCTTTACCACGTGATCAGCCGTGTCCAATCACGGCTGATCACGCTGTCAATGGGAAGTGCCGTCGATCGGCTTTTCCTCACTCGTGTCTGACAGACGCGAGTAGAGGAGAGCCGATCAGTGGTTCTCCTAGTAGGGGGGGGTCTGCGCTGATTGTTTATCAGCGCAGCCCCCCCTCAGATCACCACACTGGACCACCAGGGATCGCCACTAGGACCACCAGGGAAGGGGCAACATGTGGATGGCCAGGTATGTACCCCATGGCCATCCACATGTGCCCAATGTGCACAATCTGTGCCAATCAGTGCCCACAAATGGGCACTGATTGGCACCATTATGTTCCAGATCTGCCCAGCAATGCCCCCAATATATTTTATCAGTGCCACTTGTCATTGCCCATTGGTGCCACCTGTCAGTGCCCATCTGTGCCACCTGTCAGTGCCCATCAGTGCCCACCTATCAGTGCCCATCAGTGCCACACATCAGTGCCACCCATAAGTACCCATCAGTGCCACCCATATGTACCAATCAATGCCACCTACGAGTGCCCATCAGTTCCGCCTTTGAGTGCCCATTGGTGCCACCTATGAGTGCCCATCAGTGCCGCATACCAGTGCCACCTATCAGTGCCCATCAGTGCCACCTATTAGTGCCCATTGGTGCCGCCTATCAGTGCCCGTCAGTACCACCTCATCGGTGCCCATCAGTGCCGCGTATCAGTGCCTGTCAGTGCAGCCATATCAGTGCCCATCATTGAAGGAGAAAACGTACTTATTTACAAAAAATTTTAACAGAAACAAAGAAAAACTTGTTTTTTTTCGAAATTTTCGGTCTTTTTTTATTTGTTGCGCAAAAAATAAAAACCGCAGAGGTGATCAAATACCACCAAAAGAAAGCTCTATTTGTGGGAACAAAATGATAAAAAATTTGTTTGGGTACAGTGTAGCATGACCGCACAATTGTCATTCAAATTGCCACAGCGCTGAAAGCTGAAAATTGGCCTGGGCGGAAAGGTGTCTAAGTGCCTGGTATTGAAGTGGTTAAAGTACTTGCATGAAAATCCCTTACAATTCAATGTCGAATGTATTTGGACCCTCTCCTATAATGCCTCTGAGGAAGGGATAGTTTTCCTGAAACATGTCAGACCAAAAGGAGAAAATCCACATTCATTGGAATTTGTAATAATTTACTACAAGCATTTTTTTGACTTTTTATGTATTATACAAAGTGTTTCCATGTTTGTCATTACACATGTGCTTTTAAAACAAATTTTTCCAAACAAATGATATGTTTTATATATGATCCTTTTTCTGTTCGCCCATAAAGTCCCAGGCTTGAATGGAGGAGAAGATTTGGATGCCGCACACCGGATGTAGTCAAAAAACTTCACTTTATTGAAAAAATGGGATCATCAAAATAACAAGACTGTCATGCAGAAAGTACAGATAAGCTGACGCGTTTCGCACTCAGGACTGAGTGCTTACTCATAGCACATAAAGTCCCAGCGTACCGGGGGGGTACTTGTCTCCCTTTTTATTAGGGCTCTCTATTCTATCTATCTATCTATCTATCTATCTATCTATCTATTATATATATATATATATATATATATATATATATATATATATATATATATATATATATATATATATATATATATGTGTATATATATATATATATATATATATATATATCAGGGGCGGACTGACCATTCGGTCACTCGGTCGCCGACCGAGGGCCCGACGTCAGGAGGGGCCCCATGAGCTGCTCAGTCAGCAGCGGTAAAAAGCCGCCCACCACACCGCACGAAAACCCCGTCCTCCCGGTCGCCGCGGCCAGCCCGCTGCCAGAGCAGACCTCGGCTTAGGATGAGAGAGGCTCTGTCAGCAGGGAGGGGCAGGGCAGGTAGCTCCACTGACGCTCTGACCCTGCCCTGCCCTGCCCTGCCCCTCCTCATGTAGTCTCAGTCTGTATAGAGCGTCTCTCCTGCACTTCTGAGAGCTCCGCTCTGGACGACAAAAATGCCCGCCCCTACCGATGAAAGCCCCGCCCCTACCGACGAAAGCCCCGCCCCTACCGACGAATGCCCCGCCCCTACCGATGAAAGCTCCGCCCCCCGGACCTCTGAGAGCGGGAGGTGAGCCCGACTGGTCAGGTAGGTCCTTCTGCCTACCGTAGATCCCCGGCCTATAGACCCCTTTTTTTTTGCTAAAGCATCCCTGGAAATGTTGTTTACCCCCCTGTATAGCTGTGCATTGCTGAAAGTTTGAATTTTAAAACTGGCTACCTGGTCATCTCCTGTAGTCGCATCCCCAGTCTGGTCATCTCCTGTTGTCGCATTCGCAGTCTGGTTACTTCCTGTAGTCGCATCCCCAGTCTCTGGTTATCTCCTGTTGTCGCATTCGCAGTCTCTGGTTATCTCCTGTTGTCGCATTCGCAGTCTGGTTATCTCCTGTAGTCGCATTCGCAGTCTCTGGTTATCTCCTGTTGTCGCATTCGCAGTCTGGTTATCTCCTGTAGTCGCATTCGTAGTCTGGTTATTTCCTGTAGTCGCATTCGCAGTCTGGTTATCTCCTGTAGTCGCATTCGCAGTCTCTGGTTATCTCCTGTTGTCGCATTCGCAGTCTGGTTATCTCCTGTAGTCGCATTCGTAGTCTGGTTATTTCCTGTAGTCGCATCCCCAGTCTCTGGTTATCTCCTGTAGTCGCATTTGCAGTCTGGTTATTTCCTGTAGTCGCATTCACAGTCTGGTTATTTCCTGTAGTTGCATTCGAAGTCTCTGGTTATTTCCTGTAGTCGCATTCGCAGTCTCTGGTCATCTCCTGTAGTCGCATTCGCAGTCTCTGGTTATTTCCTGTAGTCGCATCCCCAGTCTCTGGTCATCTCCTGTAGTCGTATTCGCAGTCTCTGGTTATTTTCTGTAGTCGCATCCCCAGTCTCTGGTTATTTCCTGTAGTCGCATTCGCAGTCTGGTTATTTCCTGTAGTTGCATTCGCAGCTTCTGGTTATTTCCTGTAGTCGCATTCGCAGTCTGGTTATTTTCTGTAGTTGCATTCGCAGTCTGGTTATCTCCTGTAGTCGCATCCCTAGTCTCTGGTTATCTCCTGTAGTCGCATTCGCAGTCTGGTTATTTCCTGTAGTTGCATTTGCAGTCTCTGGTTATCTCCTGTAGTCGCATCCCTAGTCTCTGGTTATCTCCTGTAGTCGCATTCGCAGTCTGGTTATTTCCTGTAGTCGCATTCGCAGTCTGGTTATTTCCTGTAGTTGCATGCGCAGTCTCTGGTTATTTCCTGTAGTCGCATTCGCAGTCTGGTTATCTCCTGTAGGCGCATCCCCAGTCTCTGGTCATCTCCTGTAGTCGCATTCGCAGTCTCTGGTTATTTCCTGTAGTCGCATCCCCAGTCTCTGGTTATTTCCTGTAGTCGCATTCTCAGTCTCTGGTTATTTCCTGTAGTCGCATTCTCAGTCTCTGGTTATTTCCTGTAGTCGCATCCCCAGTCTCTGGTTATTTCCTGTAGTCGCATTCTCAGTCTGGTTATTTCCTGTAGTCGCTTTCGCAGCCTCTGGTTATTTCCTGTAGTCGCATTCGCAGTCTGGTTATTTTCTGTAGTCGCATCCCCAGTCTGGTTATCTCCTGTTGTCGCATCCCTAGTCTCTGGTTATCTCCTGTAGTCGCATTTGCAGTCTGGTTATTTTCTGTAGTCGCATCCCCAGTCTGGTTATCTCCTGTTGTTGCATCCCTAGTCTCTGGTTATCTCCTGTAGTCGCATTCGCAGTCTGGTTATTTCCTGTAGTTGCATTCACAGCCTCTGGTTATTTCCTGTAGTCGCATTCGCAGTCTGGTTATTTTCTGTAGTCGCATCCCCAGTCTGGTTATCTCCTGTTGTCGCATCCCTAGTCTCTGGTTATCTCCTGTAGTTGCATTCGCAGTCTGGTTATTTCCTATAGTTGCATTCGCAGCCTCTGGTTATTTCCTGTAGTCGCATTCGCAGTCTGGTTATCTCCTGTTGTCGCATCCCTAGTCTCTGGTTATCTCCTGTAGTCGCATTCGCAGTCTGGTTATTTCCTGTAGTCGCATTCGCAGCCTCTGGTTATCTCCTGTAGTCGCATCCCCAGTCTGGTCATCTCCTGTAGTCGCATCCCTAGTCTCTGGTTATTTCCTGTAGTCGCATTCGTAGTCTCTGGTCATCTCCTGTAGTCGCATTCTCAGTCTCTGGTTATTTCCTGTAGTCGCATCCCCAGTCTCTGGTTATTTCCTGTAGTCGCATCCCCAGTCTCTGGTTATTTCCTGTAGTCGCATCCCCAGTCTCTGGTTATTTCCTGTAGGCGCATTCGCAGTCTCTGGTCATCTCCTGTAGTCGCATTCTCAGTCTCTGGTTATTTCCTGTAGTCGCATCCCCAGTCTCTGGTTATTTCCTGTAGTCGCATCCCCAGTCTCTGGTTGTTTCCTGTAGTCGCATTCACAGTCTGGTTATTTCCTGTAGTCGCATTCGCAGTCTGGTTATCTCCTGTTGTCGCATCCCTAGTCTCTGGTTATCTCCTGTAGTCGCATTCACAGTCTAGTTATTTTCTGTAGTCGCATCCCCAGTCTGGTTATCTCCTGTTGTCGCATCCCTAGTCTCTGGTTATCTCCTGTAGTCGCATTCGCAGTCTGGTTATTTCCTGTAGTCGCATTCGCAGCCTCTGGTTATCTCCTGTAGTCGCATCCCCAGTCTGGTCATCTCCTGTAGTCGCATCCCTAGTCTCTGGTTATCTCCTGTAGTCGCATTCGCAGTCTGGTTATCTCCTGTTGTCGCATCCCTAGTCTCTGGTTATCTCCTGTAGTCGCATTCGCAGTCTGGTTATTTTCTGTAGTCGCATTCCCAGTCTGGTTATCTCCTGTTGTCGCATCCCTAGTCTCTGGTTATCTCCTGTAGTCGCATTCGCAGTCTGGTTATCTGCTGTAGTCGCATCACCAGTCTGGTTATCTCCTGTTGTCCCATCCCTAGTCTCTGGTTATCTCCTGTAGTCGCATTCTCAGTCTGGTTATTTCCTGTAGTCGCATTCGCAGCCTCTGGTTATCTCCTGTAGTCGCATCCCCAGTCTGGTCATCTCCTGTAGTCGCATCCCTAGTCTCTGGTTATCTCTTGTAGTCGCATTTGTAGTCTGGTTATCTCCTGTAGTCGCATTCGTAGTCTGGTTATTTCCTGTAGTCGCATTCGTAGTCTGGTTATTTCCTGTAGTCGCATTCGTAGTCTGGTTATTTCCTGTAGTCGCATCCCCAGTCTCTGGTTATTTCCTGTAGTCATTTATGATATCTATGGCTGTGCATATTTATTGAATCCATATTGAGCACTATATTTGATTGGCTGTTTGCTTCTGCTTAGGCCTGGCTAACACGCACAATCGCACATGATGATGACTTCATCATCATGTGCGTGATTGTGATTGTGCGTGTGTGCCAAGCAGAAGCAGCCAATCAAATATAGTGCTCAATATGGATTAAATAAATATTGGGAAGATTGTTCCTTCCATTGGTGATCAGTGGGAAGAATGTTTCTATACATTGGTGGTCAGTGGGAAGAATGTTCCTTACATTGGTGGTCAGTGGGAAGAATGTTCCTTACATTGGTGGTCAGTGGGAAGAATGTTCCTTACATTGGTGATCAGTGGGAAGAATGTTCCTTACATTGGTGGTCAGTGGGAAGAATGTTCCTTACATTGGCGGTCAGTGGGAAGAATGTTCCTTACATTGGTGGTCAGTGGGAAGAATGTTCCTTACATTGGTGGTCAGTGAGAAGAATGTTTCTATACATTGGTGGTCAGTGAAAAGAATGTTTCTATACATTGGTGGTCAGTGAAAAGAATGTTCCTTACATTGGTGGTCAGTGGGAAGGAGGAGGAGGACACACCCAAAGAGCTCTCTGTGAGAACCAGCCTTTTTTCAAGCCTGGGCCTTGCCTGTTAGCTTGGCCCAGGAATAATGCCTGATCCTGGGGGAGGCCCAGGGAGGGATCCCCCTGATGACACGGGGCCTAGTGAGGAGGAGGAGGTGGAGGATCTGACTGTGAGTCCAGGCCCTGGTGAGAATGTGGATGTCTACAGACAGAAGATCATTGATCGCTTTCGAGCAATTGGAAGAGCTGAGGAGAAACTGAAATGTTTAAAAGCTGAACATAAAAACTTCAGGACCAAGTATTTCCAGGCCTGGAGTAAGAATCGTTTGGCCATGAAGCCAGAGTTACAGCAGATGGAAGAGATGGTAAAGAAACAATCTTTATTTTTGGAGAAATTGAAACATAAAAGTGGAGCTTTTTGCAGAAAAGTTTAAAAATGACAGAAGATTTGCCAGCCAGTAGGGATGAGCCGAACACCCCCCGGTTCGGTTCGCACCAGAACCCGCGAACGGACCGCAAGTTCGCACGAACGTTAGAACCCCATTGACGTCTATGGGACTCGAACGTTCGAAATCAAAAGTGCTCATTTTAAAGGCTAATTTGCATGGTATTGTCCTAAAAAGGGTTTGGGGACCCGGGTCCTACCCCAGGGGACATGTATCAATGCAAAAAAAACTTTTAAAAACTGCCGTTTTTTCGGGAGCAGTGATTTTAATGATGCTTAAAGTAAAAAAAAAAAAGTGAAATATTCCTTTAAATATCGTACCTGGGGGGTGTCTATAGTATGCCTGTAAAGTGACGCGTGTTTCCCATGTTTAGAACAGTCCCTGCACCAAATGTCATTTTTAAAGGAAAAAATCTCATTTAAAACTGCTTGCGGGTTTAATGTCATGTCGGGTCCTGGCAATATGGATGAAAATCAGTGAGACAAACGGCATGGGTACCCCCCAGTCCATTACCAGGCCCTTTGGGTCTTGTATGGATATTAAGGGGAACCCCGCACCCAAATTAAAATAAGGAAAGGTCCCTATATACTCTGAACAGCAGTATACAGGCGGTGCAAACAAGACAGGGACTGTAGGTTTGTTGTTAAGTAGAATCTCTTTGTAATTTTGAACATTTTTAATGTGTTTAGCTCCAGCCAAAAAATCTTTTCTAAGCTTTTTGGAAAACATAGGGAAGGGTTATCACCCCTGTGACATTTGTTTTGCGTCTTTCCTCCTCTTCAGAAGATTTCACCTCACTTTTTTGTCCCAATGAAAAATGTTTTTTGAAAATTTGGGTTTTTTTGTGGAACAAGGATTGGAAAGCATCAGTGGAAAGGAGAAATTGTTTTCCCATATTAACTCTTACATGAGAGAATTTCCCTTCCTATGGGTAGATTTCATCTCACTTCCTGTTGTCTCCTTCCGTTTGCAAGTAGGAGTCGTTTGTAAGTTAGATGTTTGAAAGTAGGGTCCTGCCCTATATACTCAGCAGAAATTTGGGCCTTAGGTGTTGCTGTGGCCAAAACACTGTAAGCCCTCACAGGGCCCTGCTGTAAAATATTAGATCAAGAATTGTAATTACATGCCCCTGTTGAACAGGAGCTGAAAAATTAGGCCTTAGGCACTGGTGCTGGTGCCACAACACTGCAACCCCTCACAGACACTCTAGTTGGAACGCAGGAACGAGCACTGCTGCAAAGTATTGCATCAAAAATTGTAATTACACGCCCCTGTTAGACAGGGGCAGAAAAATTGGGCCTTAGGCACTGGTGCTGGTGCCACAACACTGCAACCCCTCACAGACACTCTAGTTGGAACGCAGGAACGAGCACTGCTGCAAAGTATTGCATCAAAAATTGTAATTACACGCCCCTGTTAGACAGGGGCAGAAAAATTGGGCCTTAGGCACTGGTGCTGGTGCCACAACACTGCAACCCCTCACAGACACTCTAGTTGGAACGCAGGAACGAGCACTGCTGCAAAGTATTGCATCAAAAATTGTAATTACACGCCCCTGTTAGACAGGGGCAGAAAAATTGGGCCTTAGGCACTGGTGCTGGTGCCACAACACTGCAACCCCTCACAGACACTCTAGTTGGAACGCAGGAACGAGCACTGCTGCAAAGTATTGCATCAAAAATTGTAATTACACGCCCCTGTTAGACAGGGGCAGAAAAATTGGGCCTTAGGCACTGGTGCTGGTGCCACAACACTGCAACCCCTCACAGACACTCTAGTTGGAACGCAGGAACGAGCACTGCTGCAAAGTATTGCATCAAAAATTGTAATTACACGCCCCTGTTAGACAGGGGCAGAAAAATTGGGCCTTAGGCACTGGTGCTGGTGCCACAACACTGCAACCCCTCACAGACACTCTAGTTGGAACGCAGGAACGAGCACTGCTGCAAAGTATTGCATCAAAAATTGTAATTACACGCCCCTGTTAGACAGGGGCAGAAAAATTGGGCCTTAGGCACTGGTGCTGGTGCCACAACACTGCAACCCCTCACAGACACTCTAGTTGGAATGCAGGAACGAGCCGTGCTGCAAAGTATTACATCAAAAATTGTAATTACACGCCCCTGTTATACAGGGGCTGAAAAATTGTGCCTTAGGCACTGGTGGTGGCGCCCAGAACCAAAAATGTTCTTACAAGCTATCAGCGTGATGATTGAGGAGGAAGAGGATAATTACTCAGGGATAATCACTCAGCATCAGCATAGGCAGTCTTTGAAGGGATCTGAAAAAAATTATTCAGTTACATCAGCATCAGGTGCTTGGTAGCTGGTGGTGATCCAAGACTGATTCATTTTTATGAAGGTCAGCCGATCGACCGAGTCAGTGGACAGACGCACCCTGTGATCGGTTACCACGCCTCCAGCAGCACTGAATGTACGTTCCGAAAGAACGCTGGATGCAGGACAGGCCAGTAGCTCAATTGCATACTGTGCAAGCTCTGGCCAGTGATCCATCCTCAAGACCCAGTAACCCAGAGGATTTTCGGTGGGAAAGGTGTCCAAGTCTGATCTTGCCCCTAGGTATTCCTGCACCATGTAAAACAGACGCTGGCGATGGTTGCTGGAACCGATCATACCTTGGGGCTGCGGACCAAAAAATTGTCTGAACGCATCGGTCAGACGGCCACCTTCTCCACCGCTCCTTCTTTGACTGACCGAAGCCTCAGCAACACGTTGTCCAGAAACAGGAGTTTGTAACCTCCCAGTCTCTGGGAACGCGTTGCACAGACCTTTCTGCAAGGCCTCCCGAAGATGTTTCATCCTCTGCTCCCTCTGCGATGGCAAGATAAGGTCCGCAACCTTACCCTTGTAACGTGGATCAAGGAGGGTTGCCAGCCAGTATTGGTCCTTCTCCTTGATACCACGAATACGAGGATCCTTACGCAGGCTTTGCAGGATCAGGGAGGCCATGCAGCGTAGGTTTGCTGAGGCATTCGGTCCGGAGTCCTCTGGGTCACTAAGGACAACAACGTCCGCAGCCACCTCCTCCCAGCCACGTACAAGTCCATGTGTTCCTTGGGACTGATCCCTTAAAGACTGCTGATGCTGAGTGCCAGGCTCCACCTCCATACTGACACAATCTTCCTCCTCCTCCTCCTCCTCCTCCTCGTCCTCTTCCTGTGTGATCGGCGGGCACGCAGGAACACTGTCTGGATAAAGGGGGCCTTGAGAGCTAAGGAAGTCCTCCTCTTCCTGCCTCTGTTCTGCCTCAAGTGCCCTGTCCATTATTCCACGCAGCGTGTGCTCCAACAGGTGGACAAGGGGGACAGTGTCACTGATGCATGCACTGTCAGTGCTCACCATCCTCGTGGCCTCCTCGAATGGTGACAGGACAGTGCATGCATCCCTGATCATGGCCCACTGGCGTGGGGAAAAAAAACCAAGGTCCCCTGACCCTGTCCTGGTGCCATAGTCGCACAGGTACTCATTGATGGCCCTCTGCTGCGTGTGCAGCCGCTGCAGCATGGCCAACGTCGAGTTCCACCTGGTGGGCATGTCACAGATTAGGCGGTTCTTGGGCAGGTTAAACTCCTTTTGGAGGTCCGTCAGCCGAGCACTGGCATTATATGACCGGCGGAAATGCACACAGACTTTCCTGGCCTGCCTCAGGACATCCTGTAAGCCCGGGTACCTGCCCAAGAACCGCTGCACCACCAAGTTAAGGACGTGAGCCAAACAGGGCACATGGGTCAGTTGTCCCTGTCGGAGGGCAGAGAGGAGGTTGGTGCCATTGTCGCAAACCACCATTCCTGCCTTAAGTTGGCGTGGCGTCAACCACCTCTGAACCTGCCCCTGCAGAGCTGACAGAACCTCTGCCCCAGTGTGGCTCCTGTCCCCCAAGCACACCAGCTCAAGCACCGCATGGCATCTTTTGGCCTGCGTACTTGCGTAGCCCCTTGAACGCCTACGGAGCACCGCTGGTTCCGAGGAAGAGGCCATGGAGGAAGAAGAAGAGGAGGGGGTGGAGGAGAGAGGTGTGTCACAATCAGCATTTTGGAGGCGTGGTGGCGGAACAACCTCCAACACTACTGCACCTTGTCCTGCATCCTTCCCAGCTGCCAGCAGAGTCACCCAATGCGCCGTGAAACTTAAGTAACGTCCCTGTCCATGCCTGCTGGACCATGAGTCAGCGGTAATATGCACCTTACCGCTGACCGCCCTGTCCAGCGAGGCATGGACATTGCCTTCCACATGCCGGTAGAGAGCCGGAATCGCCTTCCGTGAGAAAAAGTGGCGTTTGGGTACCTGCCACTGAGGAACCGCACATTCCACAAACTCACGGAAGGGGGCAGAGTCTACCAACTGAAAAGGCAGCAGTTGAAGTGCTAGCAATTTTGCCAAGCTAGCATTCAACTGCTGGGCATGTGGATGGCTGGGAGCAAACTTCTTTCGGCGGTGCAGCAGCTGGGGCAGGGAAATTTGCCTGGTACAATCTGACGTCGGTGTACCAAAAGCAGATTGCCCACAAGTACTTGGCTGTGACACACCTAATTCTACACCTTCATTCCTCTCACTGCAGATCTCAGAGAGGACTGAAGGTCTAGTGGGGTTGGAAATCTCAGCTGATGAGGAGCAAGGAGAGATCCTCTTTGTTCTTTGGTGTGGGTCTTTCAGATACGCTTGCCAACGAACTGCATGGCAGGTCAACATATGTCTGGTCAAGCATGTGGTACCCAAGCGGGAGATGTTTTGGCCACGCGAGATACGCTTGAGACATATGTTGCAAATAGCAGCGGTGCGATCTGATGCACTCGTCTCAAAAAAGGCCCACACCAAAGAACTTTTTGAATAACGCGCAGAGACTGCAGCGCCCTGCACATGTGGAGCTTTGGGGTGTGATGCAGTCAATGTGCTGCCCTTAGGCTGGCCCCTGGAGGGCATCCTGCCTCGTTGGTGATGTGCCGCCTCCTCCTCCTCCTCTCTCCTATCAGGCACCCACGTTGAGTCAGTGACCTCATCATCCCCTCCCTCCTCATCACTGGAGCAAACCTGGCAGTATGCTGCAGCAGGGGGAGCATGACTGCCAGATTGCTGTCCTTCTTGGGCACCCCCTCTGTCCGTGCTCATGTTACTGCCTTCATCGAGCTCAGTATCATCATCAGAGCCTTCCAAACGCTGGGCATCCTCCTGGAGCATGTACCCAACACTGTGGTCAAACAGTTCGAGGGAATCCTCATGAGGACATGGTGGAGCTAGGGAAGGAGTCACTGATGACATTGAGCTGAGGGAAGAGGCCGCTGCTTTGCCAGACAAAGCACCCTGGGCATGGGTGAGAGAGGATGAGGAGGATGAGGACGGCTTGGTCATCCACTCGACCAAGTCTTCCGCATGTTGCGGCTCAACACGGCCAGCTGCCGAAAAAAAGGCCAAGCGTGTCCCATGGCCACGTGCTGATGAGGATGCACCGTCTCCATGACCAGCACTAGACACAGAGCCTGCTTGCCCTCTCTTATTGGCTTGTGACTGTCTGCCTCTCCTTCTTGGCCTTCCAGACATACTAATGGCCTGTAGCTGCACTAAGCTGGGATAGAACACCTGTAATTTTCTTCAGGTAGCTTTATATACTGTAACCAGACAAGCCTGCCTGTCAGTAGGAAGATAACAGGAACGGATCTAGCTGAACACTGTGAGCAGGACACACTGTACTAAATGTAAATAGTCTAGCTGCCTGACCGTGGTACTAATAGGATCAAAAAGAACACCTGTAATTTTCTTCAGGTAGCTTTATATACTGTAACCAGACAAGCCTGCCTGTCAGTAGGAAGATAACAGGAACGGATCTAGCTGAACACTGTGAGCAGGACGCACTGCACTGAATGTAAATAGCAGGAACGGATCTAGCTGAACACTGTGAGCAGGACGCACTGCACTGAATGTAAATAGCAGGAACGGATCTAGCTGAACACTGTGAGCAGGACGCACTGCACTGAATGTAAATAGCAGGAACGGATCTAGCTGAACACTGTGAGCAGGACGCACTGCACTGAATGTAAATAGCAGGAACGGATCTAGCTGAACACTGTGAGCAGGACGCACTGCACTGAATGTAAATAGCAGGAACGGATCTAGCTGAACACTGTGAGCAGGACGCACTGCACTGAATGTAAATAGCAGGAACGGATCTAGCTGAACACTGTGAGCAGGACGCACTGCACTGAATGTAAATAGCAGGAACGGATCTAGCTGAACACTGTGAGCAGGACGCACTGCACTGAATGTAAATAGCAGGAACGGATCTAGCTGAACACTGTGAGCAGGACGCACTGCACTGAATGTAAATAGCAGGAACGGATCTAGCTGAACACTGTGAGCAGGACGCACTGCACTGAATGTAAATAGCAGGAACGGATCTAGCTGAACACTGTGAGCAGGACGCACTGCACTGAATGTAAATAGCAGGAACGGATCTAGCTGAACACTGTGAGCAGGACGCACTGCACTGAATGTAAATAGCAGGAACGGATCTAGCTGAACACTGTGAGCAGGACGCACTGCACTGAATGTAAATAGCAGGAACGGATCTAGCTGAACACTGTGAGCAGGACGCACTGCACTGAATGTAAATAGCAGGAACGGATCTAGCTGAACACTGTGAGCAGGACGCACTGCACTGAATGTAAATAGCAGGAACGGATCTAGCTGAACACTGTGAGCAGGACGCACTGCACTGAATGTAAATAGCAGGAACGGATCTAGCTGAACACTGTGAGCAGGACGCACTGCACTGAATGTAAATAGCAGGAACGGATCTAGCTGAACACTGTGAGCAGGACGCACTGCACTGAATGTAAATAGCAGGAACGGATCTAGCTGAACACTGTGAGCAGGACGCACTGCACTGAATGTAAATAGCAGGAACGGATCTAGCTGAACACTGTGAGCAGGACGCACTGCACTGAATGTAAATAGCAGGAACGGATCTAGCTGAACACTGTGAGCAGGACGCACTGCACTGAATGTAAATAGCAGGAACGGATCTAGCTGAACACTGTGAGCAGGACGCACTGCACTGAATGTAAATAGCAGGAACGGATCTAGCTGAACACTGTGAGCAGGACACACTGCACTAAATAGTCTAGATAGAAGATAACAGGAACGGATCTAGCTAAACTGAATACAGTGTATATATATATATGCAACACCTGGGATGCATATATATACACAATACACTGTAAGTGCAGCTAACTGACTGACTGTTCTGCCTAATCTATCTAACTCAAATCAAATGACACTGTCTCTCTCTCTCTCTATCTCTCAGCACACCGGAACACACACTACACAGGGCCGCCGTGCAGGCGGCCTTATATAGTGTGGGGTGTGTACTAAATCCCCTGAGCCATAATTGGCCAAAGCCACCCTGGCTTTGGCCAATTACAGCTCTCTCTACTGACGGCGCTGTGATTGGCCAAGCATGCGGGTCATAGTGCATGCTTGGCCAATCATCAGCCAGCAATGCACTGCGATGCCGCAGTGAATTATGGGCCGTGACGCGCCACACGAATTTGGCGCGAACGGCCCATATCGTTCGCAATTCGACGGACGGTCGAACAGCCGATGTTCGAGTCGAACATGGGTTCGACTCGAACACGAAGCTCATCCCTACCAGCCAGACATCGGTGAGTTCTGTGGATCAGCAGCCGCAGGTAACAGACAACCCGGCTTCATCTGCCTCTGCACCTCTCCCCCCATGTCAGGCTGGGGAATCGCCAGCGGCAACCAGCCATGGGGTTGAGAATGAATATGGCACCCTAAAGTTCATCCAACAGATGGAGTCACCCCTAAGGGCAGACAGGTCTGTTGGTGAAGTCCCAGAGGATGAGCAGAGGGGTTACAGACCGGCAGAGCCAGCACTGGTGGAGAAATCCCAGTGCACCATGCTGCCTCCTTCCAACATGTCTGCCCCATTGGCTGTGGTGGATGGTGTCCCGGCTGTGGTGGATGGTGTCCCGGCTGTGGTGGATGGTGCCCCGGCTGTGGTGGATGATGTCCCGGCTGTGGTGGATGATGTCCCGGCTGTGGTGGATGATGTCCCGGCTGTGGTGGATGATGTCCCGGCTGTGGTGGATGGTGTCCCGGCTGTGGTGGATGATGTCCCGGCTGAGGAACAGGAAGGGAAGGAGCCCTGCAAACCGCTGCCTGTTGGAGTCTCTGCTGTGGAGAAACCTTCTGCAGACATGGAGGGAAAACCCCTGGCAGAGGTGTTATTAGCTCACCAGAGCAATGTGGATGGATCTACATCATACACCCCGGACATGGATTTTGCTGCTAATGCTGAGACCTGTAGTCCTACAAACAAGATGGCTGCCAGCTCCAAAGAGCCTGTTTCACCTTCACCTGGGCTGATTGATGCAGGTGGGGGAGGGGATCAGCACAGTGCAGCATGTGAAGTGGAGACAGCCATGGAAGTCTCCTGCAATGATTCACCTGTTGCTGTATTGGAACAACCTTCACTCTGCTCTGCTGATAGTCCTGTCCTGATGGAGGAGAAGAGTCTGCCTGGAGGTGATGTGTGTATGGGGACAGCAGTGAGTGAGGACACAGCAGGAACTATGAATGTGACAGAAAATAATGACAGCAATATTACAGATAAAGCAAAGGATGTGTTGGTGGTGGGTGGTGGTGGTGAAGGGGTTAATGTGGCTGCTATAGGTAAAAATGACATTTCTTCTGCTCAGCAGAGGAAAGATTCTTCAGGTGTGCAATCCAATCTCGAATGTGTGCAATCGTTATCTGCCAAAGTTGTTTTAGATGTTTCTAATCGCACAGATGGATCCTCTGCAAGGAGGAATATGGGGAGTTATGCATCTGTTCTGGGGAGTTGCACAAAGGAGGGTGGAGGGAATTTTGTAAATGCTAGTCACAATTTGGGGAGGCTTGGTGGTGGGATGGTTGGTGGGTACAGAAGAAGGAATGTGGTTCAGTTGAAGTGGGAGGGGGAGGGGATCCCACCAGTAAGGGGGAGGGTGGCTGAGTTGGTTTTAGAAATGGGGTTTAAAGCCTTGGATATCTTTGCTTTGATTTGCCCAGTGGGGAGTTATGAATTTGATTTGTCCTTTGTAAAGTCTGAGGGTTTGGATTTATTTTGGGAGCGATATAGGAGGTGCAAGGACCTTCCGCAGTGGAGTGGTTTGGTGCCAAAGGTGATTTCCAGGCAGCCTCTGATAAAGTCGGTGACGATCTTGGTGCGTAACGAATCCATACCAGAGGCTGATTTGATAGTATGGCTACGCCGATATGGTGAGGTCCTCGCTCCACTGCGGAAGGTCCTGGATGAACATGGGATATGGACAGGGGCCTGGACAGTGTCACTAAAATTGGGCATGCTGGGCAATGTAGTTCAACACCTTCCCTGTTCAGCTTTTCTGGGGAGAGATAGGCTGACTATTTTTTACCAGGGTCAGCCTAAGGTCTGTAATAAATGTGGAGACAAAGGCCATTTTGCATCTACCTGTACCCGTAAGAAATGCTCACTATGCCAGGATTTGGGCCATTTGGCTAAGGATTGTACTGAAATTCGGTGTAATTTGTGCCAGAAGCTCGGTCATCCTTATAGCCAGTGCCCGGAGGCATTACATAACTTGCCAGGATTGGCGGCTGAGCTACAGAGGCTTGATAAAGAGGATGAGGCCGCTAAAACTGTTATTGTCCCTCCTGTTTCTGTTACATCTGTTCCAGATTCTGTTTCCCCTAGTGATGTGGTCCCTGAGTCTGTCCCTCCTGTGTCTGTTACATCTGTTGTTTTGGATTCTGTTTCCCCCAGTAATGTGGTCCCTGAGTCTGTCCCCCATGTGGTGGTCCCTAATCCTACTGTACGTAGATCCTCCAGGCTAGCAGAAGCTGCTGGGGGGGCGGGTTTGGCGGATCTTCCATCTCAGCCTCCAGTCCCTGTCCCTCGGCAGCGTAAACGTGGTCAGGGGAGTGTGAGGGTGTTGGATGGGGGAGGGGTTGAGGGAAAGGTGTCCATATCCCATGTCTCACCCTCTGTTGAGGGGGATTCAGATGATGAGGGGTGGGAGAAGTTTAGGAGGAAGAAAAAGAAGAAGAGGAAGACAAGTAAAGTGGTCATTTCTTCCTCAGGGTCGGACCCAGGAGGGGTTCCTCTTGGTAATACTTTTTCAGTTTTGTCAGGTGATGATATGTCTGATCTATCTTTCTCTTTATCATCCATGGATGAGGGGGAGTCACGTAGTTTTAAGAGAGCTGTTTCGGGTGATGAGAGTGTGGCAAAGGTTAAGAAACAACTACCCCAATCATCCTGATGGCAGTTCCCACTCCGATAAAGGTGGCGACCATTAATGTCGCCAGCATTAAATCTGCAAGAGCTCGTGATATTGCCTTATTTTTGCTCAGCGAGTTTGATGCCGAGATTTTGTTTTTGCAAGAGACCTGGCTCAATACTTTGGCCGATGTCCATCTAGCAAAACGGGAGTGGAGATGCGGTCCCTCCTTTTGGTCTCTTGCGGCTGAGCCCTGCAGCGGAGTTGCGGTCCTTTTTAAAACTGATATGGTAACATGCCGGCGGGTAATTGAGGTAGAAATGGGGAGATGCATGGTCTTAGACGCCTCTGTTAGGGGGCAGGACCTGCTCCTGATCAATATCTATGGACCGCAGTCAAAATGGGGCAGGAAATGCCTCCTCACAGAGATCAAGCCCTTCCTTTTTACGTCCCAGCAGGTTGTCTTTGGAGGTGATTTTAACACCATAATTAGGCCTGAAGACAGGAGAGGCTCCATAGACAGGCTGGGTTACGATAGCGTTTTTCTTAGAGATATGGTGAGACAAGCAGGCCTGGTAGATGTGCATATTAAGCACTGCCCTGGCAGCACGGGGTTCACATTTCAGAGAGGGAATAGTCAGAGTAGGATAGATAGGTTATTTTTAAAGGAGAACTCTGCTTTCTCGGCTCCTGAGTTGAGGGCGGTGGAGTTCTCTGACCACTGTATGCTGTCTGTGACTCTGAATGCCTCGGACACTCCACCCAAGGGAAGGGGTACCTGGAAACTGAATTCGACTCTCCTGGAAGATGTAGAGGTAAGACAATCCTTTGAGAATTTTTTTCAGGCACAGGTTTCTATTCTGGACTTTTGCAGCAGTAAGTCAGAGTGGTGGGAGCTTGTGAAACAAAGGGCAATTGGACTTTTCAAGGCCGTAAGTAAGAAGAAGCAGCTTGGTATGTACATTGCCTACCAGCATTTGCGGAGGAAGCTTGATCGTCTTGTCTCGTATAGAGGAGATCCAGGGGAGACCTCTGAGGTGAAGTTTCTTCTTAGTAAGTGTCAATACGACCGGCATGCCTCCTTGGTTCTGGAGAGGGATTATGGAAAATATCACTCGCCTGATCCTTACCAGAACTGTAAGCAAGGCATAGCAGTTAAGACGGTCATAGGCCTGAGGGATAGTACGGGTTCCCTGGTGAAGTCCAGATCAGGGATCCTGGAGATCTTCAGATCATATTACGCAGACCTTCTGAGAAGAAAGGACCTTTGTCGGGACAGGATGGAAAGCTTTCTGGATTTTACTCCAGGATTGGGAAATGGTACATTGCCTTTGATGGATTTGACAGAACCAATTTCAGTGGATGAGGTAGTTCATGCTATAGAGAAGCTGGCTACCAAAAAATCGCCTGGGCCAGATGGGTTGACAGATGAATTCTACAAGTGTTTTAAGTCCATTCTGGCTCCCTTTTTAGCAGAGGTTTATAACAGCTGTCTAGAAGAGGGTTCGCTCCCTCCCTCCATGAGGCAATCCGCTGTGATTCTTCTGTCAAAAGGTAAGGACCCCTCAATGATTGAGAACTGGCGCCCCATCAGTCTTCTCAATGTTGATAGAAAGATCCTGGCGAAGATTCTTTTTTGGCGCTTGTCGTCAGTAGCAGGCGATTTGTTGTCCAGTCATCAGCACTGCTCGATCCAAGGTAGAAGTACCTTTTCAGCGGTTTTAGCTGTCCGGGAGGCTTTGGAACGTTGCAGGGCTGCTGGATGGAGAAAGTACTTGCTGGCATTGGATCAGGCGAAGGCTTTTGATAGAGTCACTCACGAGTACCTGTATTTGCTACTTGGTAGATACGGCCTGCAGGGGAGGTTTATAGATTGGCTGAAGACATTATATAGAGGGGCTGAGAGCTTCCCACTGGTTAATGGTTGGGTTGGACGGCCTTTTGAGGTTGGCTCTGGTGTGCGCCAGGGATGTCCTCTGAGCCCCCTGTTATATGTATTCGCAATCGACCCCTTCATAAGAAGGCTAGAGAGTGGATCTTTGTGCGGGGTGCCTTTGGGCATTGCTGGTGTGCCGCCTCTGAAGGTCGTGGCCTATGCCGATGATGTGTCTGTTATTGTCTCTGGGACAGAGGAGGCGCAGGAGGTGGTCTCTATGATAGAGCAGTACACGGAGGCTTTTGGTTCTAAAGTCAACCATGAAAAGAGTGAAGTTTTCTGGATGGGTGAGGAGGGTGAAAGCTTCGAACTTTCGGATGCCTTCCCAGAGCCCCAGCAGGAAATTAAAGTGTTGGGCATCAAATTTGGTCCTGGTGACTATGGTCATCGAAATTGGGAAAGCAGGTTGGTGTGTGCCAATGCCAAAGTAGCAAGCTGGAAGAAATGGAAGCTTTCCTTGAGGGAGAGGGTAGACTTGATCAAAACGTACCTGGTCCCAATCTTTTTATATGTCAGCTTCGTCTGTATCTTGCCAGCATCTCTCTATGCAAGGGTGTACAGCTGTTTTTTCCAACTGTTATGGGGAAGTAGGCTGAACCTGATCAAACGCAATGTAACTTACCTGTCTAGGTGGGAGGGTGGCCTAGGAATGGTCAACCCAATAGTTTTCTTTTCTCTGCTCTTTTTAAAGTACAATCTTGGTAACATGCTAGCAGAGAACCCGCCGGGATGGGTGGGCATTTTTCAATCTTGTTTTAGGCCTTTTCTGCGATGCTGGGAAGATGGCGGGCCAGTGAAAAGTCTGAGAGTCCGACATGGCAATCTCCCGGCTTATGTTGCCCCGTGTCTGAAAATACTTCGGCAGTGGCAGGTGACAGTGGAGGATATCAAGTCCCTCCCCAGGAAGCTTCTGGAGAAGAGGATTTTGAGCTCTGCTTTCAGTGTGTCACTGGCCTTAAGGGATTGCCCAGGCTCTGTAATGAGGGAGGGGTTGCGTTTAATCAATTTAGAAAGAATCCCCTTGAAGTTTAGGGATCAAGCCTGGCTCGCTTTCCATGGAAGGCTCTATGTCAGAGGGAACTTGAAGCATCGCCCTGTGGATGATCGGGATTGTCCTAGAGCGGAGTGTGTTGGTAAAGTGGAGTCTATGGACCACTTTTTGCTGCAGTGTCCCTTTAACATAGAGGTGTATAAAAGGGTGGGGAGGGCTCTAGGCATCCCCTTTTTCTATCGCATGAGTTATGCGGAGTGGGTGTACGGGACATTCCCGACTCGCTGGGATTTTGATTTGGATACACTGTTTTTAGTTAGTATTGTTGTCCGTTACTTCACATGGAATGCACGGTGCCAGATTACCCTGCGGAAAAAAGTCCTCTCTGTTGAGGTGGTGGTGCACGATATTCTGGGTGAGGTTGGGAAAATTCGGGGTCTTGAGAAAGGCAGGGAGCCTCGGGCGGTCTGGAAAAGGGCGTGGAGGAATATCAGACCTGCCTTTGGTGAACTGCCCATCTCTGGGTGAGGAGCTCTTTTCTTTTTCTGTTTCTTTCACTCCCTTAGCTTTTGTTGGTTAGTATCTTCTTTTTGAAGAAGGGCTGCATGCATAATGGGTGCGGGTTTGTTTCTTGACCTCATAGTTTAGATGTCTGGTGTATTGGTGTGAGTTGTAGTGAGATTATCCCCAATAATGACATGTTCATGATGAGTTTTGTTTTTGCTGTAAAGTAATTTTTTGTTTGAGAGCAGATTTGCTATATTTATTTTCATTTATGTAAATATGTATATTATATATAGTGATTTTATGCTTCTTGATTGCAAGACTTTTAATAAAGAAAAATTGGGAAGAATGTTCCTTACATTGGTGGTCAGTGAGAAGAATGTTTCTATACATTGGTGGTCAGTGGGAAGAATGTTCCTTACATTGGTGATCAGTGAGAAGAATGTTCCTTACATTGGTGGTCAGTGGGAAGATTGTTCCTTACATTGGTGGTCAGTGGGAAGATTGTTCCTTACATTGGTGGTCAGTGGGAAGATTGTTCCTTACATTGGTGGTCAGTGGGAAGAATGTTCCTTACATTGGTGGTCAGTGGGAAGAATGTTCCTTACATTGGTGGTCAGTGGGAAGAATGTTCCTTACATTGGTGATCAGTGGGAAGAATGTTCCTTACATTGGTGGTCAGTGGGAAGAATGTTCCTTACATTGGTGGTCAGTGGGAAGAATGTTCCTTACATTGGTGGTCAGTGGGAAGAATGTTCCTTACATTGGTGGTCAGTGGGAAGAATGTTCCTTACATTGGTGGTCAGTGGGAAGAATGTTCCTTACATTGGTGATCAGTGAGAAGAATGTTCCTTACATTGGTGATCAGTGAGAAGAATGTTCCTTACATTGGTGATCAGTGGGAAGAATGTTCCTTACATTGGTGGTCAGTGGGAAGAATGCTCCTTACATTGGTGATCAGTGGGAAGAATGCTCCTTACATTGGTGGTCAGTGGGAAGGAGGAGGAGGACACACCTAAGGAGCTCTCTGTGAGAACCAGCCTTTTTTCAAGCCTGGGCCTTGCCTGTTAGCTTGGCCCAGGAATAATGCCTGATCCTGGGGGAGGCCCAGGGAGAGATCCCCCTGATGACACGGGGCCTAGTGAGGAGGAGGAGGAGGAGGAGGAGGTGGAGGATCTGACTGTGGGTCCAGGCCCTGGTGAGAATGTGGATGTCTACAGACAGAAGATTATTGATCGCTTTCGAGCAATTGGAAGGGCTGAGGAGAAACTGAAATGTTTAAAAGCTGAACATAAAAACTTCAGGACCAAGTATTTCCAGGCCTGGAGTAAGAATCGTTTGGCCATGAAGCCAGAGTTACAGCAAATGGAAGAGGAGGTAAAGAAACAATCTTTATTTTTGGAGAAATTAAAAGATAAAAGTGGAGCTTTTGCGGAAAAGTTTAAAAATGACAGAAGATTTGCCAGCCAGACATCAGTGAGTTCTGTGGAACAGCAGCCGCAGGTAACAGACAACCCGGCTTCATCTGCCTCTGCACCTCTCCCCCCATGTCAGGCTGGGGAATCGCCAGCGGCAACCAGCCAGGGGGTTGAGAATGAATATGGCACCCTAAACTTCATCCAACAGATGGAGTCACCCCTAAGGGCAGACAGGTCTGTTGGTGAAGTCCCAGAGGATGAGCAGAGGGGTTACAGACCGGCAGAGCCAGCACTGGTGGAGAAATCCCAGTGCACCATGCTACCTCCTTCCAACATGTCTGCCCCACCGGCTGTGGTGGATGGTGTCCCGGCTGTGGTGGATGGTGCCCCGGCTGTGGTGGATGATGTCCCGGCTGAGGAACAGGAAGGGAAGGAGCCCTGCAAACCGCTGCCTGTTGGAGTCTCTGCTGTGGAGAAATCTTCTGCAGACATGGAGGGAAAACCCCTGGCAGAGGTGTCAGCTCACCAGAGCAATGTGGATGGATCTGCATCAAGCACCCCGGACATGGATTTTGCTGCTACTGCTGAGACCTGTAGTTCTACAAGCAAGATGGCTGCCAGCTCTAAAGAGCCTGTTTCACCTTCACCTGGGCTGATTGATGCAGGTGGGGGAGGGGATCAGCACAGTGCAGCATGTGAAGTGGAGACAGCCATGGAAGTCTCCTGCAATGATTCACCTGTTGCTGTATTGGAACAACCTTCGCTCTGCTCTGCTGATAGTCCTGTCCTGATGGAGGAGAAGAGTCTGCCTGGAGGTGATGTGTGTATGGGGACAGCAGTGAGTGAGGACACAGCAGGAACTATGAATGTGACAGAAAATAATGACAGCAATATTACTGATAAAGCAAAGGATGTGTTGGTGGTGGGTGGTGGTGGTGAAGGGGTTAATGTGGCTGCTATAGGTAAAAATGACATTTCTTCTGCTCAGCAGGGGAAAGATTCTTCAGGTGTGCAATCCAATCTCAAATCTGTGCAATCGTTATCTGCCAAAGTTGTTTTAGATGTTTCTAATCGCACAGATGGATCCTCTGCAAGGAAGAATATGGGGAGTTATGCATCTGTTCTGGGGAGTCGCAACAAGGAGGGTGGAGGGAATTTTGTAAATGCTAGTCACAATTTGGGGAGGCTTGGTGGTGGGATGGTTGGTGGGTACAGGAGAAGGAATGTGGTTCAGTTAAGGTGGGAGGGGACCCCACCAGTAAGGGGGAGGGTGGCTGAGTTGGTTCTGGAAATGGGGTTTAAAGCATTGGATATATTTGCTTTGATATGTCCAGTGGGGAGTTATGAATTTGATTTGTCCTTTGTAAAGCCTGAGGGTCTGGATTTATTTTGGGAGCGATATAGGAGGTGCAAGGACCTTCCGCAGTGGAGTGGTTTGGTGCCAAAGGTGATTTCCAGGCAGCCTCTGATAAAGTCGGTGACGATCCTGGTGCGTAACGAATCCATACCAGAGGCTGATTTGATAGTATGGCTACGCCGATATGGTGAGGTCCTCGCTCCACTGCGGAAGGTCCTTGATGAGCATGGGATATGGACAGGGGCCTGGACAGTGTCACTAAAATTGGGCATGCTGGGCAATGTAGTTCAACACCTTCCCTGTTCAGCTTTTCTGGGGAGGGATAGGCTGACCATTTTCTACCAGGGTCAGCCTAAAGTCTGTAATAAATGTGGTGACAAAGGCCATTTTGCATCCACCTGTACCCGTAAGAAATGCTCACTATGCCAGGATTTGGGCCATTTGGCCAAAGATTGTACCGAAATTCGGTGTAATTTGTGACAAAAGCTCGGTCATCCTTATAGTCAGTGCCCGGAGGCATTACATAACTTGCCAGGATTGGCGGATGAGCTACAGAGGCTTGATAAAGAGGATGAGGCCGCTAAAGTTAGGGAGGAAACTGTTTATTGCCCCTCCTGTTTCTGTTACATCTGTTCCAGATTCTGTTTCCCCTAGTGATGTGGTCCCTGAGTCTGTCCCTCCTGTGTCTGTTACATCTGTTGTTTCGGATTCTGTTTCCCCTAGTAATGTGGTCCCTGAGTCTGTCCCCCATGTGGTGGTCCCTAATCCTACTGTACGTAGATCCTCCAGGCTAGCAGAAGCTGCTGGGGGGGCAGGTTTAGCGGATCTTCCATCTCAGCCTCCAGTCCCTGTCCCTCGACAGCGTAAACGTGGTCAGGGGAGTGTGAGGGTGTTGGATGGGGGAGGGGTTGAGGGAAAGGTGTCCATATCCCATGTCTCGCCCTCTGTTGAGGGGGATTTGGATGATGAGGGGTGGGAAAAGTTTAGGAGGAAGAAAAAGAAGAAGAAGAGGAAGACAAGTAAAGTGGTCATTTCTTCCTCAGAGTCGAACCCAGGAGGGGTTCCTCTTGGTAATACCTTTTCAGTTTTGTCAGGTGATGATATGTCTGATCTATCTTTCTCTTTATCATCCATGGATGAGGGGGAGTCACGTAGTTTTAAGAGAGCTGTTTCGGGTGATGAGAGTGTGGCAAAGGTTAAGAAACAACTACCCCAATCATCCTGATGGCAGTTCCCACTCCGATAAAGGTGGCGACCATTAATGTCGCCAGCATTAAATCTGCAAGAGCTCGTGATATTGCCTTATTTTTGCTCAGCGAGTTTGATGCCGAGATTTTATTTTTGCAAGAGACCTGGCTCAATACTTTGGCCGATGTCCATCTAGCAAAAAGGGAGTGGAGATGCGGTTCCTCCTTTTGGTCTCTTGCGGCTGAGCCCTGCAGCGGAGTTGCGGTCCTTTTTAAAACCGATATGGTAACGTGCCGGCGGGTAATTGAGGTAGAAATGGGGAGATGCATGGTCTTAGACGTCTCTGTTAGGGGGCAGGACCTGCGCCTGATCAATATCTATGGACCGCAGTCAAAATGGGGCAGGAAATGCCTCCTCACAGAGATCAAGCCCTTCCTTTTTACGTCCCAGCAGGTTGTCTTTGGAGGTGATTTTAACACCATAATTAGGCCTGAAGACAGGAGAGGCTCCATAGACAGGCTGGGTTATGATAGCGTTTTTCTTAGAGATATGGTGAGACAAGCAGGCCTGGTAGATGTGCATATTAAGCACTGCCCTGGCAGCACGGGATTCACATTTCAGAGAGGGAATAGTCAGAGTAGGATAGATAGGTTTTTTTTTTAAAGGAGAACTCTGCTTTCTCGGCTCCTGAGTTGAGGGCGGTGGAGTTCTCTGACCACTGTATGCTGTCTGTGACTCTGAATGCCTCGGACACTCCACCCAGGGGAAGGGGTACCTGGAAACTGAATTCGGCTCTCCTGGAAGATGTAGAGGTAAGACAATCCTTTGAGGATTTTTTTCAGGCACAGGTTTCTATTCTGGACTTTTGCAGCAGTAAGTCAGAGTGGTGGGAGCTTGTGAAACAAAAGACAATTGGACTTTTCAAGGCCATAAGTAAGAAGAAGCAGCTTGGTATGTACATTGCCTACCAGCATTTGTGGAGGAAGCTTGATCGTCTTGTCTCGTATAGAGGAGATCCAGGGGAGATCTCTGAGGTGAAGTTTCTTCTTAGGAAGTGTCAATACGACCGGCATGCCTCCTTGGTTCTGGAGAGGGATTATGGAAAATATCACTCACCTGATCCTTACCAGAACTGTAAGCAAGGCATAGCAGTTAAGACGGTCATAGGCCTGAGGGATAGTACGGGTTCCCTGGTGAAGTCCAGATCAGGGATCCTGGAGATCTTCAGATCATATTACGCAGACCTTCTGGGAAGAAAGGACCTTTGTCGGGACAGGATGGAAAGCTTTCTGGATTCTACTCCAGGATTGGGAAATGGTACATTGCCTTTGATGGATTTGACAGAACCAATTTCAGTGGATGAGGTAGTTCATGCTATAGAGAAGCTGGCTACCAAAAAATCGCCTGGGCCAGATGGGTTGACAGCTGAATTCTACAAGTGTTTTAAGTCCATTCTGGCTCCCTTTTTAGCAGAGGTTTATAACAGCTGTCTAGAAGAGGGTTCGCTCCCTCCCTCCATGAGGCAATCCGCTGTGATTCTTCTGTCAAAAGGTAAAGACCCCTCAATGATTGAGAACTGGCGCCCCATCAGTCTTCTCAATGTTGATAGAAAGATCCTGGCGAAGATTCTTTTTTGGCGCTTGTCGTCAGTAGCAGGCGATTTGTTGTCCAGTCATCAGCACTGCTCAGTCCAAGGTAGAAGTACCTTTTCAGCGGTTTTAGCTGTCCGGGAGGCTTTGGAACGATGCAGGGCTGCTGGATGGAGAAAGTACATGCTGGCATTGGATCAGGCGAAGGCTTTTGATAGAGTCAATCACGAGTACCTGTATTTGCTACTTGGTAGATACGGCCTGCAGGGGAGGTTTATAGATTGGCTGAAGACATTATATAGAGGGGCTGAGAGCTTCCCACTGGTTAATGGGTGGGTTGGACGGCCTTTTGAGGTTGGCTCTGGTGTGCGCCAGGGATGTCCTCTGAGCCCTCTGTTATATGTATTCGCAATCGACCCCTTCATAAGAAGGCTAGAGAGTGGATCTTTGTGCGGGGTGCCTTTGGGCATTGCTGGTGTGCCGCCTCTGAAGGTCGTGGCCTATGCCGATGATGTGTCTGTTATTGTCTCTGGGACAGAGGAGGCGCAGGAGGTGGTCTCTATGATAGAGCAGTACACAGAGGCTTCTGGTTCTAAAGTCAACCATGAAAAGAGTGAAGTTTTCTGGATGGGTGAGGAGGGTGAAAGCTTCGAACTTCCGGATGCCTTCCCAGAGCCCCAGCAGGAAATTAAAGTGTTGGGCATCAAATTTGGTCCTGGTGACTATGGTCATCGAAATTGGGAAAGCAGGTTGGTGTGTGCCAATGCCAAAGTAGCAAGCTGGAAGAAATGGAAGCTTTCCTTGAGGGAGAGGGTTGACTTGATCAAAACGTACCTGGTCCCAATCTTTTTATATGTCAGCTTCGTCTGTATCTTGCCAGCATCTCTCTATGCAAGGGTGTACAGCTGTTTTTTCCAACTGTTATGGGGAAGCAGGCTGAACCTGATCAAACGCAATGTAACTTACCTGTCTAGGCGGGAGGGTGGCCTGGGAATGGTCAACCCAATAGTTTTCTTTTCTCTGCTCTTTTTAAAGTACAATCTTGGTAACATGCTAGCAGAGAACCCGCCGGGATGGGTGGGCATTTTTCAATCTTGTTTTAGGCCTTTTCTGCGATGCTGGGAAGATGGCGGGCCAGTGAAAACTCTTAGAGTCCGACATGGCAAGCTCCCGGCTTATGTTGCGCCGTGTCTGAAAATACTTCGGCAGTGGCAGGTGACAGTGGAGGATATCAAGTCCCTCCCCAGGAAGCTTCTGGAGAAGAGGATTTTGAGCTCTGCTTTCAGTGTGTCACTGGCCTTAAGGGATTGCCCAGGCTCTGTAATGAGGGAGGGGTTGCGTTTAATCAATTTAGAAAGAATCCCCTTGAAGTTTAGGGATCAAGCCTGGCTCGCTTTCCATGGAAGGCTCTATGTCAGAGGGAACTTGAAGCATCGCCCTGTGGATGATCGGGATTGTCCTAGAGCGGAGTGTGTTGGTAAAGTGGAGTCTATGGACCACTTTTTGCTGCAGTGTCCCTTTTAACATAGAGGTGTATAAAAGGGTGGGGAGGGCTCTAGGCATCCCCTTTTTCTATCGCATGAGTTATGCGGAGTGGGTGTACGGGGCATTCCCGACTCGCTGGGATTTTGATTTGGATACACTGTTTTTAGTTAGTATTGTTGTCCGTTACTTCACATGGAATGCACGGTGTCAGATTACCCTGCGGAAAAAAGTCCTCTCTGTTGAGGTGGTGGTGCACGATATTCTGGGTGAGGTTGGGAAAATTCGGGGTCTTGAGAAAGGCAGGGAGCCTCGGGCGGTCTGGAAAAGGGCGTGGAGGAATATCAGACCTGCCTTTGGTGAACTGCCCATCTCTGGGTGAGGAGCTCTTTTTTCTTTTTCTGTTTCTTTCACTCCCTTAGCTTTTGTTGGTTAGTTTGAAGAAGGGCTGCATGCATAATGGGTGCGGGTTTGTTTCTTGACCTCACAGTTTAGATGTCTGGTGTATTGGTGTGAGTTGTAGTGAGATTATCCCCAATAATGACATGTTCATGATGAGTTTTGTTTTTGCTGTAAAGTCTTTTTTTTTTTTTTGTTTGAGAGCAGATTTGCTATATTTTTTTTTAATTTATGTAAATATGTATATATTTATGTATATTATATATAGTGATTTTATGCTTATTGATTGCAAGACTTTTAATAAAGAAAAATTGGGAAGAATGTTCCTTACATTGGTGGTCAGTGGGAAGAATGTTCCTTACATTGGAGGTCAGTGGGAAGAATGCTCCTTACATTGGTGATCAGTGAGAAGAATGTTCCTTACATTGGTGATCAGTGAGAAGAATGCTCCTTACATTGGTGATCAGTGGGAAGAATGCTCCTTACATTGGTGATCAGTGGGAAGAATGCTCCTTACATTGGTGATCAGTGGGAAGAATGCTCCTTACATTGGTGGTCAGTGGGAAGAATGCTCCTTACATTGGTGATCAGTGGGAAGAATGCTCCTTACATTGGTGATCAGTGGGAAGAATGTTCCTTACATTGGTGATCAGTGGGAAGAATGCTCCTTACATTGGTGATCAGTGGGAAGAATGCTCCTTACATTGGTGATCAGTGGGAAGAATGCTCCTTACATTGGTGATCAGTGAAAATGATATAAAGTTAATAAAAATAATTTAAAAAAAATGTAAAGCACCCCCATGATCCCCACACATGCTCTATATGAAAAGCTTTATGTAGGATGAGCACATGTATGTAAACGTGTCTATAGACGCAAATGCTGGACACGGGAGCTCACCTGCAAGGTAACCCCCCCCCCCCCCCGGGAGAGCGCCTCTCCTAGGGAGTTATCTGATGTGGGGAGGAGCCGCGAGAACCACCCCCAGATGTTGAGGTTCGGGGCCATTCTGTGCAAAACGAGCTGCACAGTGGAGGCAAGTATGATATGTTTGTTATTTAAAAAAAAAAAAAAAAGAGCCTTTACAATCACTTTACTTTTGGAAAGGTACCGTTGTTGCACTTTCTTTATTGTAATTCTGTGACGAACGCATGTAGTGTGAGCAGTGCAAAATGTAGGTGGGGATTTG
Organism: Lithobates septentrionalis; assembly: GCA_037952835.1. Taxonomy (NCBI): domain Eukaryota; kingdom Metazoa; phylum Chordata; class Amphibia; order Anura; family Ranidae; genus Lithobates; species Lithobates septentrionalis. Next base: position 329,503 of record JBBDGP010003545.1, on the reverse strand, counting down.
TGTGGGTGTGACTTGAGTGTGGGTGGGAACACATGAGCGGGGACAGGGGGCCCCAGGATCTCCTATTGCCGGGGGCCCCATGAGTTGTCAGTCCGCCCCTTTTATATATTTATATATATATATATATATATATATATATATATATATATATATATATATATATATATAATATACACAGTATCTCACAAGAGTGAGTACACCCCTCACATTTTTGTAAATATTTCATTACCGTATGTACTCGAGTATAAGTCGTCCCGAGTATAAGTCGAGGCCCCTAATTTACCACAAAAAACTGGAAAAAATGTATTGACCCGAGTATAAGTCGAGGGTGAGAAATGGCAGAGGGTCAACAATGCCCATCTGCAGCTGCATGCCTCCCTGTGTCCTGTGCAGTCTACCTGTACCCTGTGCATGTATCCTGTACATGTGTGTCCTGTACATGTCCTGTGTCCTGTACATGTCCTGTGTGCATGTGTCCTGTGTGCATGTGCAGCCTACCTGTGTCCTGTGTCCCTGTGTGCATGTGTCCTGTGTGCATGTGCAGCCTACCTGTGTCCTGTGCAGCCTCCCTGTGGCGATCTCCATCCTCAAACGTCGGCCGGTGTGTGATGATAGTGTTCGGCGGCCATTCCACAGTTCAAAAGCCACGCCTCCTCCTCGTCTGTGATAGGCTGACCGCTGACTGCCTATCACGGACATTCTCTCATTCTCATACCACGGACGAGGATGAGAGAATGTCCGTGATAGGCTGTACACTGACAGCTGTTCAGCCTATCACAGATGAGCAGGAGGCGCGGCTTTTGAAAGCTGCAATAGCCGGCGAACAGTATCATTACACGCCGGCCGCCGTCTGCCTGCATGACACGCTGATCATGCAGACAGACGGCAGGGACTCGAGTATAAGTCGAAGGGACACTTTCAGCCCAAAAAAAAGGGCTGAAAAATTCGACTTATACTCGAGTATATACGGTATATCTTTTTATGTGACAACATTGAAGAAATGACACTTTGCTACAATGTAAAGTAGTGAGTGTACAGCTTGTATAACAGTGTAAATTTGCTGTCCACTCAAAATAACTCAACACACAGCCATTAATGTGTAAACCGATGGCAACAAAAGTGAGTACACCCCTAAGTGGAAATGTCCAAACTGGGCCCAAAGTGTCAATATTTTTTGTGTGGCCACCATTATTTTCCAGCACTGCCTTAACCCTCTTGGGCATGGATTTCACCAGAGCTTTGCAGGTTGCCACTGGAGTCCTCTTCCACTCCTCCGTGACAACATCACGGAGGTGGTGGATGTTAGAGACCTTTGCGCTCCTCCTTCCATTTGAGGATGCCCAACAGATGCTCAATAGGGTTTAGGTCTGGAGACATGCTTGGTCAGTCCATCACCTTTACCCTCAGCTTCTTTAGCAAGGCATTGGTAGTCTTGAAGGTGTGTTTGGGGTCGTTATCATGATGGAATACTGCCCTGCGGCCCAGTCTCCAAAGGGAGGGGATCATGCTCTGCTTCAGTATGTCACAGTACATGTTGGCATTCATGGTTCCCTCAATGAACTGTAGCTCTCCAGTGCCAGCAGCACTCATGCAGCCCCAGACCATGACAATCCCACCACCATGCTTGACTGTAGGCAAGACACACTTGTCTTTGTACTTCTCACCTGGTAGCCACACCACACACGCTTGACATCATATGAACAGTCGCTTTATTCATTTATACATAGAAGGGTCAGTACATAAAGTAACGCAAGCAAAGAAAAACAAAAAAAAACCCATAAGACTATCAGACATTAACACTAATTAATAAAGAACAGTGATGTTCTTTACAGATGTACATTTTGCTTTGCTAGTTGAACGAGGAAAAACCTAGTAAGAAAGCCAAATCACCTGTCAAAGCCATGTGCTATTTTCTAATCATGGAGTTCTATTATTGCATATCTAACTCCAAGAGTAAACATTTACCATATTGCAGCCCTTAGATGTGGTGGCAGCATTCATTTTATTTTTACATTTTTTAAAAATTATTTTTATTGCAGTTTTTAACCACTTTAGCCCCAGAAGGTTTTACCCCCTTCCTGACCAGAGCACTTTTTACAATTTGGCACTGCATCGCTTTAACTGGTAACTGTGCGGTCATGCAATGCTGTACCCAAACTAAATTTGCATCCTTTTTTCCCATAAATAGAGCTTTCTTTTGGTGCTATTTGATCACCTCTGCGTTTTTTATTATTTGCACAAAAAAAGAGTGACAATTTTGAAAAAAATAAAACAATATTTTTTACTTTTTGGCTATAATAAATATCCCCAAAAATGTTTAAAAAAAACAAATTTCTTCATCAGTTTAGGACAATATATATTCTTCTACATATTTTTGGTAAAAAAAAAAAAAAAAAATTGCAATAAGCGTATATTGATTGGTTTGCGCAAACTATGGGAAATATTTATGCAATTTTATGCCATTTTTATTATTATAATTTTTTTACTAGTAATGGCAGTGATCTGCGATTTTTAGCGGTGTTGCGACATTGCGACAGACAAATCGGACACTTTTTGAGACCATTGACCTTTATACAGCGATCAGTGCTATAAAAATGCACTGATTACTGTGGAAATGTCACTGGTAGGAAACGGATTAACACTAGGGGGCGATCAAGGGGTTAAATGTGTGTTCCCTCAGTGTGTTCTAACTGTATGGGGATAAGACTGAGTAGGAGAGGAGACATATCGCTGTTCCTACATAGTAGGAACAAACGACATGTCTCCTCTCCTCCTAACAGTGCTGGAGCTCATTCACATGATTGATAAATAGATAGAAAACAGCGCTTGCAAAAAAATTGACATATAAACTAACTAACGTGTTGCAGCTGCTGGATACAAGTGCTAAGACTTTGATTGGAAATAAGAACAAAAACCTGCGCTGGCAACTCTCACCATAAGCCCTCATGCACACAGGCTGTTAAAAAAAATGTTATGAAAACGCCAGTATCTTTGCAGTGATTTTTTTAAACTTTTTTCAGATTTTTTCAGCGTTTTTGCAATAGCGTTTTTTAGCGTTTTTGAGTGTTTTTTTTTTTTTCAAATTTTTTTTTTTTTTTTTTTCAATGGATCAAAAACGCTAAAAAACATTGGTGAATGACGTTTTTGAGCGTTTTTCAGCGTTTTTCAGCGTTAGAGCGTTTTTACAGCTGAAAAACGTCTCTCAGAACCCACTGGTCCTGGGTTTTTTTTACAGCTTAAAAACGCCTATGCCACTTGCAGCTCAAAAACGCCTAGGTGGGCATGAAGCCATAGACTAACATAGACAGGCCTTTTTAAGCTGAAAAAAAAGCTCAAAAAAGCAGCTGTAAAAACGTCCGTGTGCATGAGGACTAAAGATAAATATAAAAAGAGCAAACAAAAGAAATGACAAAAACTGTGTATGATTGGCAATTATGCCACTAGGAGCAGTGCGACTAGAAAAAATGTGATGTCGCTAGTGCGATTATCAAAAAATGTGACAGATTAATTATTGTTCGTGACCACAAATAAAATAACAAAAAAAAAAAAAAAAATTATATAAACCTCCTAATATATAAATACCAAATATTGAGTGAAAGGTATAGGAGAATACAGGATTTAGAGATTAAATAATAACTTCCTGTTAGCGGAGAGTCCTTTACAACAAGGTAATCCTTCACAGAATCAGTCAATAGACTTCAAACTTTCCCATCCACAGACTAGGTTAGGCATCGAGATAGGCTAGTGCTGCTGATACTATAACGAGACCTTGGGAGCCACGGACCTCATGTTCAACCCAGAGAATGAAAGAAAAAGCATATAGTGTAAATCCTATAACACCGTAAGATCACCTGCGCATAACAGCGCTACTCACGGAACAGACGTGCAGAGCAGGCATTCAGATATCCAGTCAGTGTTCGCCGCTAAACGGCGTGCGTTCCACCGACTACAGGAAGTGATGTCACTGGTTCTCAGGCGTAAGCCGGATGTTGCGTTGACGCGTTTCGCCCCTCCCCCAGGGCGTTATCAAAGACATTCACATGATTGGGTCCCCCGCTGTGCAGCAGGCTCGCACGCCCCCTTCCGGCGGGGCGCGCGTGCCCACTGGCGGCTCTTAAAGGAACCCCGTTCCTGTACGGAGTTTTGTGCAGGGGAGCCATTCTGCCCCGTATATAGATGTGAGCCAGTCGGAAACTGGTTAATTGTACATTACAAAACAGAGACTCTTGGGCATACACAGTAAAAACAAGACTAAAACATCCTAAAACAACCAAGAGTTTTATGTTCAGTCCAGCTATGCAAGTTGGGGTACAGGAGCTTTACTAGGCAACCTTCAGTGGCAGACACAGTGATGAGATGCCCTCTCTTCCAGAACCTAGGTACGCAGGAAGTAGCCCACCTGGTGTGGCAGAGACGCAGAGTTTCCCTACCGAAGAAGGGACAATTGCATAGCCTGACACTCATTAGTCATCCACAGAATCTGCATTTGTAGATTCCACCCAGATATTCCATATCTTATGCAACTTCCTATTCGTTTTTCATTTTTATTTTCACCTAGTGATCCTGCCAGTAACACCCTTCCTGTCTTAGGCCCACTTCCCACAGGTGCGCCATGCACTCCGACTTTGAGAGCATATGTCACATGACATGTCACATGACATGTAAAAATCAATGTTTCCCTATGAGAGCCGTCTTAACTGGTCTGACTTGTGTCGGTCTGACTTTGAAAAAGGATCCTGCACTACTTTGCTCTAACTTCTGTCCGATTTCAGCCATAGTATTGAATGGAAGTCATATCCAAGTTGGATCCTCATCTTCATTGATGTAATTTGGATCCAACATTACAGGAAGATTACACAGGCGTTCCCTGAAGTTGCTTTTAAGTCACGTCAAGTATAGCGGAGGAGAGCAAAAAAAAAATCCCAAGACATTCTTTAAGTATGTACTGTAAACAGTAAAAAAGGGATGACAGACCATATTGGCCCCATAAAGAATGAGGAAGGACATCTGGTTACAAAGGATGGGGAGATGGCGAAGGTATTGAATTTATTCTTCTCCTCAGTCTTCACGAGTGAATCGGGGGGCTTCAATAACCAAAACTGCAGTGTTTATCCTCATGACACATCACAGAAAGCACCTCCATGGTTAACAGGGGACAGAATTAAAATTAGACTTGGGAAACTTAACATTATTAAATCACCGGGACCAGATGGCTTGCACCCGAGGGTACTTAGGGATCTCAGTCAACTAATTGCCAGACCATTATTCCTCATTTTTACTGACAGTCTACTGACTGGAATGGTACCAGGTGATTGGGGAAAAGCCAATGTAGCACCAATATTTAAAAAGGGCCCAAAATACATCCCTGGGAATTACAGACCAGTTAGCCTAACATCAATAGTATGCAAGCTCTTGGAGGGGATGATAAGGGACTATTTTAAAGATTTTAGTAGCGAAAACAGTATCATTAGCAGTAATCAGCATGGATTCATGAAGAATCGTTCTTGCCAAACCAATCTTTTAACCTTCTATGAGGTGGTGAGCTGCCATCTAGATAAAGGAAGACCCGTAGACATGGTGTATCTGGATTTTGCAAAAGCGTTTGACACAGTTCCCCATAAACGTTTACTGTATAAAATAAGGTCCGTTGGCATGGACCATAGGGTGAGTACATGGTTTGAAAAGTGGCTACAAGGGCGAGTTCAGAGGGTGGTGATAAATGGGGAGTACTCGGAATGGTTAGAGGTGGGGTCTTCCAGGGTTCTGTGCTGGGACCAATCCTATTTATTTTGTTCATAAACGACCTGGAGGATGGGGTAAACAGTTCAATCTCTGTATTTGCGGACAATACTAAGCTAAGCAGGGCAATAACTTCTCCGCAGGATGTGGCAACCTTGCAAAAAGATCTCAACAAATTAATGGGGTGGGCAACTACATGGCAAAGGAGGTTTAATGTAGAAAAATGTAAAATAATGCATTTGGATGGCAAAAATATGAATGCAATCTATACACTGGGGGGAGAACCTCTGGGGGAATCTAGAATGGAAAAGGAGCTGGGGGTCCTAGTAGATGATAGGCTCAGCAATGGCATGCAATGCCAAACTGCTGCTAACAAACAGAATATTGGCATGTATTAAAAATGTGTGTTCCCTCAGTGTGTTCTAACTGTATGGGGATAAGACTGAGTAGGAGAGGAGACATATTGCTGTTCCTACATAGTAGGAACAAACAACATGCAATGCCAAACTGCTGCTAACAAAGCAAACAGAATATTGGCATGTATTAAAAAGGGGATAAACTCCAGAGATAAAACGATAATTCTCCCACTCTACAAGACTCTGGTCCGGCCGCACCTAGAGTATGCTGTCCAGTTCTGGGCACCAGTCCTCAGGAGGGATGTACTGGAAATGGAGCGAGTACAAAGAAGGGCAACAAAGCTAATAAAGGGTCTGGAGGATATTAGATATGAGGAAAGGTTGCGAGCACTGAACTTATTCTCTCTGGAGAGGCCTGAGAGGGGATATGATTTCAATTTATAAATACCGTACTGGTGACCCCACAATAGGGATAAAATGTTTACGCGGAAAGGAGTTTAACTAGACACATGGCCACTCATTAAAATTAGAAGAAAAGAGGTTTAACCTTAAACTACATAGAGGGGTCTTTACTGTAAGAGCAGCAAGGATGTGGAATTCCCTTCCACAGGCGGTGGTCTCAGCGGGGAGCATCGATAATTTCAAAAAACTATTAGACGACCTCAACATACAGAGATATAAAATGTAATGCTGACATATAATCACACACATAGGTTGGACTTGTGTCTTTTTTCAACATCACCTACTATGTAATACTATGTAATACTATGAAGTTGCGCTGAAGTCGCCTGGCAAAGTAGCACAACTTTCATGATGGAGCAGTGTTAACCCAAGAAAAAAGACCTCTCCTGCGCTCAGGTGTCCATGAACTGGATATGTGGTGCAGCCACCTATAGAAGCAATGCCTAGTGTCTTGCAGCCCTCATTTGAACAATGGGTATTCAAGCTAAAAAAAAACAGAAAAGAAAGAGTGCGCACCAACCTAGTGCATTACCACTGATAAACTTTAATGCAGCATAAAAACAGTAAAAATTATACTCACAAACGAGCTAGTATAAATAGCTTTCAAAAGGGCGCAAAAGCGCTGTTTCTGTGGATCGACACCCCAGGACCTGTTGCCGAGAGGATCAGCCATTTGCGCTGGTCTTATCCTCTCGGAAACAGGTCCTGGGGTGTCGATCCACAGAAACAGCGCTTTTGCGCCCTTTTGAAAGCTATTTATACTAGCTCGTTTGTGAGTATAATTTTTACTGTTTTTATGCTGCATTAAAGTTTATCAGTGGTAATGCACTAGGTTGGTGCGCCCTCTTTCTTTTCTGTTTTTGCAGTGTTAACCCAGCCATAAGGTGACCATGAACACTCAGTGTATTTATGGAAGAGCAATGTTGTCAGTTGTCACCATAGGAGAGGAAATGTGTTGGGACTACAGAACACCTCCCTCTTTCTTCTTCCTCATTTTACATGTGGGAAGTATTCTGTAGTATAAAGAGACATGTCGTAACAGTGCTAACTTATAACAGTCAGCAGAGGGAAAAGATACAGGATGTTATTAGCTGACAAGTTTTCTGGCAGGATCAACAGGTATCTTTTTGTGCTTGTTGAACAGATATAACAAAACACTTTCAATGGTATATTTAACATATGAAAAGGGAGCAAATAAAAGAAGTTCACAGTTAGGGTTTACTTACACTTTAACCACTTGACGACCGCCTCACGCCGATGTACGTCGGCAAAGCGGCACGGATAGGCAAAATCACGTACATGGTACGTGATTTGCCTTCCGCGGGTGGGGGGTCCGATCGGACCCCCCCCCCCCCGCCGCCCGAGGCGGTCCCGTTTTGTCCCCCGGCGATCGGAGACGAGGGGGAGGCCATCCGTTCGTGGCCCCCCCCTCGCGATCGCCGCCGGCCAATGGGAACACTCCTTTGCTGCTGTATGCTAAACAGCAGCAAAGGAAATGATGTCATCTCCCCTCGGGTCGGTAGTTTCCGTTCCGGCCCGAGGAGAGACGACAAGTGAGTGACTGCACCAACACACACACACAGTAGAACATGCCAGGCACACATTACACCCCGATCCCCCCCCGATCACCCCCCCCCCCCCTGTCACAAACTGACACCAGCAGTTTTTTTTTTTTTTTTTTCTGATTACTGCATAGTGTCAGTTTGTGACAGTTACAGTGTTAGCACAGTTACTGTTACCCCCCTGTAGGTCTAGGATACCCCCCTAACCCCCCCTAATAAAGTTTTAACCCCTTGATCACCCCCCGTCACCAGTGTCACTAAGCGATCATTTTTCTGATCGCTGTATTAGTGTCGCTGGTTCCGCTAGTTAGTGAGGTAAATATTTAGGTTCGCCGTCAGCGTTTTATAGCGTCAGGGACCCCCATATACTACCTAATAAATGTTTTAACCCCTTGATTGCCCCCTAGTTAACCCTTTCACCACTGATCACCGTATAACCGTTACGGTTGACGCTGGTTAGTTTGTTTATTTTTTATAGTGTCAGGGCACCCGCCGTTTATTACCGAATAAAGGTTTAGCCCCCTAATCGCCCGGCGGTGATATGCGTCGCCCCAGGCAGCGTCAGATTAGCGCCAGTACCGCTAACACCCACGCACGCAGCATACACCTCCCTTAGTGGTATAGTATCTGATCGGATCAATATCTGATCCGATCAGATCTATACTAGCGTCCCCAGCAGTTTAGGGTTCCCAAAAACGCAGTGTTAGCGGGATCAGCCCAGATACCTGCTAGCACCTGCGTTTTGCGCCTCCGCCCGGCCCAGCCCACCCAAGTGCAGTATCGATCGATCACTGTCACTTACAAAACACTAAACGCATAACTGCAGCGTTCGCAGAGTCAGGCCTGATCCCTGCGATCGCTAACAGTTTTTTTGGTAGCATTTTGGTGAACTGGCAAGCACCAGCCCCAGGCAGCGTCAGGTTAGCGCCAGTACCGCTAACACCCACGCACGCACCGTACACCTCCCTTAGTGGTATAGTATCTGAACGGATCAATATCTGATCCGATCAGATCTATACTAGTGTCCCCAGCAGTTTAGGGTTCCCAAAAACGCAGTGTTAGCGGGATCAGCCCAGATACCTGCTAGCACCTGCGTTTTGCCCCTCCGCCCGGCCCACCCAAGTGCAGTATCGATCGATCACTGTCACTTACAGAACACTAAACGCATAACTGCAGCGTTCACAGAGTCAGGCCTGATCCCTGCGATCGCTAACAGTTTTTTTGGTAGCGTTTTGGTGAACTGGCAAGCACCAGCCCCAGGCAGCGTCAGGTTAGCGCCAGTACCGCTAACACCCACGCACGCACCGTACACCTCCCTTAGTGGTATAGTATCTGATCGGATCAATATCTGATCCGATCAGATCTATACTAGCGTCACCAGCAGTTTAGGGTTCCCAAAAACGCAGTGTTAGCGGGATCAGCCCAGATACCTGCTAGCACCTGCGTTTTGCCCCTCCGCCCGGCCCGGCCCAGCCCACCCAAGTGCAGTATCGATCGATCACTGTCACTTACAAAACTCTAAACGCATAACTGCAGCGTTCGCAGAGTCAGGCCTGATCCCTGCGATCGCTAACAGTTTTTTTGGTAGCGTTTTGGGGAACTGGCAAGCGCCAGCGGCCTAGTACACCCCGGTCGTAGCCAAACCAGCACTGCAGTAACACTTGGTGACGTGGCGAGTCCCATAAGTGCAGTTCAAGCTGGTGAGGTGGCAAGCACAAGTAGTGTCCCGCTGCCACCAAAAAGACAAACACAGGCCCGTCGTGCCCATAATGCCCTTCCTGCTGCATTCGCCAATCCTAATTGGGAACCCACCGCTTCTGCAGCGCCCGTACTTCCCCCATTCACATCCCCAACCAAATGCAGTCGGCTGCATGAGAGGCATTTTTATGTCCTCCCGAGTACCCCTACCCAGCGAACCCCCCAAAAAAGATGTTGTGTCTGCAGCAAGCGCGGATATAGGCGTGACACCCGCTATTATTGTCCCTCCTGTCCTGACAATCCTGGTCTTTGCATTGGTGAATGTTTTGAACGCTACCATGCACTAGTTGAGTATTAGCGTAGGGTACAGCATTGCACAGACTAGGCGCACTTTCACAGGGTCTCCCAAGATGCCATCGCATTTTGAGAGACCCGAACCTGGAACCGGTTACAGTTATAAAAGTTAGTTACAAAAAAAGTGTAAAAAAAAATATATATATATAAAATAAAAAAAAATAGTTGTCGTTTTATTGTTCTCTCTCTCTCTCTCTCTATTCTCTCTCTCTATTGTTCTGCTCTTTTTTTACTGTATTCTATTCTGCAATGTTTTATTGTTATTGTTATTATGTTTTATCATGTTTGTTTTTCAGGTATGTAATTATTTATACTTTACTGTTTACTGTGCTTTATTGTTAACCATTGTTAACCATTTTTTTGTCTTCAGGTACGCCATTCACGACTTTGAGTGGTTATACCAGAATGATGCCTGCAGGTTTAGGTATCATCTTGGTATCATTCTTTTCAGCCAGCGGTCGGCTTTCATGTAAAAGCAATCCTAGCGGCTAATTAGCCTCTAGACTGCTTTTACAAGCCGTGGGAGGGAATGCCCCCCCCCCCCCCACCGTCTTTCGTGTTTTTCTCTGGCTCTCCTGTCTCAACAGGGAACCTGAGAATGCAGCCGGTGATTCAGCCAGCTGACCATAGAGCTGATCAGAGACCAGAGTGGCTCCAAACATCTCTATGGCCTAAGAAACCGGAAGCTACGAGCATTTCATGACTTAGATTTCGCCGGATGTAAATAGTGCCATTGGGAAATTGGGGAAGCATTTTATCACACCGATCTTGGTGTGGTCAGATGCTTTGAGGGCAGAGGAGAGATCTAGGGTCTAATAGACCCCAATTTTTTCAAAAAAGAGTACCTGTCACTACCTATTGCTATCATAGGGGATATTTACATTCCCCGAGATAACAATAAAAATGATTAAAAAAAAAAATATGAAAGGAACAGTTTAAAAGTAAGATTAAAAAAAAAAAAAAAATAATAAAAAAAGCACCCCTGTCGCCCCCTGCTCTCGCGCTAAGGCGAACCCAAGCGGCGGTCTGTCGTCAAACGTAAACAGCAATTGCACCATGCATGTGAGGTATCACCGCGAAGGTCAGATCGAGGGCAGTAATTTTTCCAGTAGACCTCCTCTGTAAATCTAAAGTGGTAACCTGTAAAGGCTTTTAAAGGCTTTTAAACATGTATTTATTTTGTTGCCACTGCACGTTTGTGCGCAATTTTAAAGCATGTCATGTTTGGTATCCATGTACTCCGCCTAAGATCATCTTTTTTATTTCATCAAACATTTGGGCAATATAGTGTGTTTTAGTGCATTAAAATAAAAAAAGTGTGTTTTTTCCCCAAAAAATGCGTTTGAAAAATCGCTGCGCAATTACTGTGTGAAAAAAAAAAATGAAACACCCACCATTTTAATCTGTAGGGCATTTGCTTTAAAAAAATATATAATGTTTGGGGGTTCAAAGTAATTTTTTTGCAAAAAAAAATAACGTTTTCATGTAAACAATAAGTGTCAGAAAGGGCTTTGTCTTCAAGTGGTTAGAAGAGTGGGTGATGTGTGACATAAGCTTCTAAATGTTGTGCATAAAATGCCAGGACAGTTTAAAACCCCCCCAAATTACCCCATTTTGGAAAGTAGACACCCCAAGCTATTTGCTGAGAGTCATGTCGAGTCCATGGAATATTTTATATTGCGACACAAGTTGCGGGAAAGAGACAAATTTTATTTATTTTTTTTTTTTTTTGCACAAAGTTGTCACTAAATGATATATTGCTCAAACATGCCATGGAAATATGTGAAATTACACCCCAAAATACATTCTGCTGCTTCTCCTGAGTACGGGGATACCACATGTGTGAGACTTTTTGGGAGCCTAGCCGCGTACGGGACCCCGAAAACCAAGCACCGCCTTCAGGCTTTCTAAGGGCGTGAATTTTTGATTTCACTCTTCACTGCCTATCACAGTTTCGGAGGCCATGGAATGCCCAGGTGGCACAAAACCCCCCCAAATGACCCCATTTTGGAAAGTAGACACCCCAAGCTATTTGATGAGAGGTACGGTGAGTATTTTGCAGACCTCACTTTTTGTCACAAAGTTTTGAAATTTGAAAAAAGAAAAAAAAAATGTTTTTTCTTGTCTTTCTTCATTTTCAAAAACAAATGAGAGCTGCAAAATACTCACCATGCCTCTCAGCAAATAGCTTGGGGTGTCTACTTTCCAAAATGGGGTCATTTGGGGGGGGGTTTGTGCCACCTGGGCATTCCATGGCCTCCGAACCTGTGATAGGCAGTAAAGAGTGAAATCAAAAATTTTCACCCTTAGAAATCCTGAAGGCAGTGATTGGTTTTCGGGGTCCCATACGCGGCTAGGCTCCCAAAAAGTCCCACACATGTGGTATCCCCATATTCAGGAGAAGCAGCTAAATGTATTTTGGGGTGCAATTCCACATATACCCATGGCCTGTGTGAGCAATATATCATTTAGTGACAACTTTTTGTAAATATATATATTTTTTTTTTTTGTCATTTTTCAATCACTTGGGACAAAAAAAATAAATATTCAATGGGTTCAACATGCCTCTCAGCAATTTCCTTGGGGTGTCTACTTTCCAAAATGGGGTCATTTGGGGGGGGTTTGTACTGCCCTGCCATTTTAGCACCTCAAGAAATGACATAGGCAGTCATAAACTAAAAGCTGTGTAAATTACAGAAAATGTACCCTAGTTTGTAGACGCTATAACTTTTGCGCAAACCAATAAATATACGCTTATTGACATTTTTTTTTACCAAAGACATGTGGCCGAATACATTTTGGCCTAAATGTATGACTAAAATTTAGTTTATTGGATTTTTTTTATAACAAAAAGTAGAAAATATCATTTTTTTTCAAAATTTTCGGTCTTTTTCCGTTTATAGCGCAAAAAATAAAAACCGCAGAGGTGATCAAATACCATCAAAAGAAAGCTCTATTTGTGGGAAGAAAAGGACGCAAATTTCGTTTGGGTACAGCATTGCATGACCGCGCAATTAGCAGTTAAAGCGACGCAGTGCCAAATTGGAAAAAGACCTCTGGTCCTTAGGCAGCATAATGGTCCGGGGCTCAAGTGGTTAAGTAAATAGAACACCATAGGGCACCATAGGCTGCATACTGTGGCCTGCATTTTCAAATTAGGCCACAAAATACATGCCGGGGTATAGAGTATAACGCAGAGCGAGATCCTCTCTCCATTATGAATGAGCCCCTCATTGTTGCAGCTCATTAAGGAAAGCTATGTAAGACATCTGATTAAGGGCAATCTTGCGGCAAAAAACTGGAAATTCTCATCTGCCACTCACCAGGTGTCATAACTGCTCACATATGTGAAATACTTGCTGCTGTCAAAGAAAATAAATGACTTTGGCTGCTTGTCGGTCTCTTAACGGCTAAATCCACTTTCATATGACACAAATTTAATTGAGCTTGTTTTGCAAATATGACCTTTATTATGTTGCGAATAGTTTACTAGACGCTGTACACTTCTGATGAAGTGCATATAGAACGTGTGAACACGCATGTACATACATTCATTTCCAGTAATAAATATCAAGAGTTTCAATTGCTTCTTTTAAATAACCAACCAAAGTGAATTTACAGCCTTGTCAAAGAGTACCCACTATGACTGGTTTATGCATGATTCTGAACATTTAAAAGGATCAGTCCACTCAAAGCTGGTATCCACTCAAAGCTGGTATTTCAGTGTTTCGTAGACATTGGGGAGTTAAACCACCTCTCGGGGACTCTTTTGGTGAGTTCCTTGGTCTGCTCACCTGCTGTGGCCATAATTAGGGCTCCCCAATTTTTGGGGTTTTTATTTATTTTATGTAATGGAAAATGTAACAAGACTAAATTAGAAGGTTGATGGCAATACCCAACATTGGTTGATGGCAATACCCAACATCAAATACTCAACACTCCTACCAGGAGGTCAAAAGTTATTGTGGGGAGATTTTGATGTTGGGTTATCCAAGATATGTAGACACACAGATCTATCTCTCCACTCCCCAACTCACCCCCTCTATCTCCTCACGGATCTCAAACTTGCTGAATGACATATCGGTATGGATGTCACACCACTTCCTCAAACTTAATCTTTCTAAAACTGAGCTTGTTATATTTCCTCCTTCACGGTCCCCCTCCTGTGACTTCACCATTAATATCAACAACACAACCATTGGTCCCTCCACACATGCCAGAGTCCTGGGTGTAATCCTTGACTCTGACCTCTCCTTCAGCCCCCATATCCAATCACTGGCTAAATCCTGCCGCCTTAACCTCCGCAACATCTCCAAAATTCGACCCTTTCTGACTAATGACACTACAAAACAACTTATTCACTCTTTGATTATTTCCCGCCTCGACTATTGCAACTCTCTCCTTAATGGCCTACCCTTAAGCAGGCTATTCCCCCTTCAGTCTATTATGAATGCTGCTGCTAGACTAATACACCTCACTAATCGATCCGTGACTGCTGCTCCTCTCTGCCAATCCCTTCACTGGCTTCCCCTACCCCACCGTGTAAAATTCAAAATGCTAACCATAACATACAAGGCCATTCACAACATCGCCCCCATCTACATCACCAACCTCATCTGCAGATATCGCCCAAATCGCCCCCTCCGCTCCTCCCAGGACCTCCTGCTCTCTAGCTCCCTTGTTACCTCCTCCCATGCTCGCCTTCAGGACTCCTCCAGAGCCTCTCCCATCCTCTGGAATTCCCTGCCCCAGTATGTCCGATCAGCCCCTACCCTGTCCACCTTTAGGAGATCCTTGAAAACTCATTTATTCAGGGAAGCCTATCCCACACCCACATAACTGTCCCTGAGCCACCCCCATCAAATCATTCTTTGCAGATATTACCTTTTGTACCACCACCCCCTCCCTTTTAGAATGTAAGCTCTACGAGCAGGGCCCTCCTGTACCTTTTTGTATTGTACTGTAATTGTGTTGTCCCCCTTATACATTGTAAAGCGCTGAGTAAACTGTTGGCGCTATATAAATCTCGTATAATAATAATAATAATATGTAAGAAATTTGATGTGTTTGATGTGATTTGATTTGATGAGCATGATAGAGCAGCGGGGAAAATAATTATTTGATCCCCTGCAAATTTTGTACGTTTGCCCACTTACAAATAAATGAAGGGTCTATAATTTTTTTATCATAGGTGTATTTTAAATGATAGAGACAGAATATCAACCAAAAATCCAGAAAAAACACATAATACAAATGTTATAAATTGAGTTGCAGTTCAGTGAGTAAAATAAGTATTTGATCCCCAAGCAAAACATGACTTAGTACTTGGTGGAGAAACCCTTGTTGGCAAGTACAGAGGTTAGACATTTCTTGAAGTTGGTTACCAGGTTTGCACACATCTCAGGAGGGATTTTGGTCCACTCTTTTTTACAGATCTTCTCTAAATCCTTAACTCGCTTGGCAACTCGAAGTTTCAGCTCCCTCCATACATTTTCTATAGGATTAAGGTCTGGAGACTGGCTAGACCACTCCATGACCTTAATGCGCTTCTTCTTGAGCCATTCCTTTGTTGCCTTGGTGGTATGTTTTGGGTCATTGTCATGCTGAAAGACCCATCCATGGCCCATCTTCAGTGTTCTGACTGAATGAAGAAGATTCTCATCCAAGATTTTACAATACATGGCCCTGTCCATTGGCCCCTCAATGCGGCAAAGCCAGTCTGTACCTTTAGAAGGGAAACAGCCCCAAAGCATAATGTTTCCACCCCCATGTTTGACTATAGGGATGGTGTTCTTAGGGTCATAGTCAGCATTTTCTTCCACCAAGAAGGCACATGTACAGTCATGCCAATGAGCATCTAAACGATTCAGAGAAGGATTGAGAGAACGTGCTGTGGTCAGATGAGACCAAAATTGAGCTCTTTGGCCTTAACTCAACGTGTTTGGAGAAAAAAAAATGCTGACTATGACCCTAAGAACACCATCCCTACAGTCAAGCAAGGAGAGAGAAACATGATGCTTTTGGTCTGTTTCTCTGCTAAAGGTACAGGCTGACTTTGCCGCATTGATGGGGCTATGTATTGTAAAATCTTGGATGAGAACCTTCTTCCCTCAGCCAGAACACTGAAGATGGGTCATGGATTGTCTTCCAGTATGACAATAACAATGAGTGGACCAAAATCGCTCCTGAGATGGTTGCAAACCTGTTAACCAACTACAAGAAACTTCCCATCTCTGTGCTTGCCAACAAGGGTTTCTCCACCAAGTACTAAGTCATGTTTTGCTTGGGGATTAAATGCTTATTTTACTCACTGAAATGCAACTTAATTTATAGCATTTGTTTTATGGGTTTTTTTTTCAGTATTTTTGGTTGATATTCTGTCTCTATCATTTAAAATACTATGATAAAAATTAAAGACTCTTCGTTTCTTTGTAAGTGGGCAAACTTACAAAATCTGCAGTGGATCAAATAATTATTTTCCCCACTGTATAATAGAATGCATTTTTCTTCAAGTAAGCAGATCTGTATTTGACAGTATATCAACCTTGTTCTGGTCTTAGGTTGCTCTCTGATCATGACAAAGGGATGATAAACTCTTGGATGTGCACTGAGGAGTGTCAGGTACAAATGGCAATATCACAGCCAGTAGGAGATACTAATCTTTGTTAATCCTTAATATAGACACTCTGTTGCATTCATTTAGTTCTAATAACATCCATTGTTCAAGCCCTGTAGGAGAAGGCTTTTTCCTCCAAAACACATTGGCTGTGTTTGATGCTCTTAAAGAGGAAGTAAACCCTGGTGGGTTTTACTTCCTCTTTATTTCCCTGCAAAGGTAAAGCATAATGGGCTACTATGCATCGCATAGTAGCCCATTATGTGTCACTTACCTGAAACCAAAGCCCGCAATGTCACAGTTGTCCCCACTAGCAGGGAGCGTCCATCTTCACCCCTCTTCCTTTCAGGGCCGTGAACTCCGGCTCTGTGACTGGCCAGAGTCACGTGTCGTCACTCCTGCGTATGCACGTGGAAGCCGCCAGTCACGGCACGACCCCTACTAGAAACGGCACAATGTGTGTCATCGGTGCTCGGCTCTTTCGTAAATGTCTCCTAAACCGTGGAGGATATTTCAAGCACCTATAGGTAATCCCCTCGGCATCCATGAGTCTTCTTCCCAGCTGACAGGACGGGCTACGCAGCTTCTGGTTGGTCAGCGCCGACCATTTAGAATGCTCCGAAACGTCCCTCCTGATGGGGTACGTTTTGAAGATTCAGCTGCGGGGATTTCTAAGCCCTGGACTCCTGACGCAGATATACTGGGGCTCAGAACAGAAGATTCCCGCGATCCAGGTCAGCGGGACTGGGGGGCATGAGGAGGGGGTCCTGTGTAAGCTCACCTTACAGATTTTTCTGTAAAGGTGAACGTACCCTTTAAAGGAAAGTGAGAGAAATTTGGGGCTGTCATGGTTCCTCCTGAAGCTGCTATCTGCCTGAATTCAATACTTTTACGGTTGCTGACCTGGAACAAGCATGCAGCAAGTAGATCCAGAACATCTGACCCCCATAGTTATAATGGGCCAGTGACTTAAAAAATAAAATTAACAAATAAAAAATAAAAAAAATACATTGCACCACAACGCTAGGAAAAATAAAGCTTTTTCTGTAATACTCACCTTCCTCGCCAATGGACACAGAAAGCAAAGAAGAAAACATGGAGGAGCTGGAATTAAATACCATTGTAGTACCACACAATTGAGCACATTGGCTTTATTCTATTGATAAAAGCAGAGCATTAATCTTACAAATCGTCTCCCAAGAGGGTCATTTCCAAACTCCATCTTATTTGAGCTCACCAGTAATCGGCTCCCCTTTTTTTTTCTGCTACCATTTATATGCAGATTTTCTGGCCCGCTCCAATGACTGGGCCAACTGTTGCCGGAAATCCAATCTTCTCAGCACCCAATTTAGCGAATTTGCATATTAACGAAGGGAAGGTAAATTACCCGGAGATGAGAATGCAAGAAGTGCAGTCAAGCCAGGTGTAAATAATGCTGTTGTAATGTAATGCGCAGCTACAAAATGACTCCTGAAAATTAAGCGATTGCACTTTTTACTCTTTGAAATTATTGCATTCCTTTTTTAGATTTTTTTTTTACCATGCTGCTGCATTGCTTCTGTTAGTAAAATACTGTAAAATATGAGCAGTTAGAAGATGTCTTGTTGTCTTGTCATTTAAGAACAGAGACAAATAGCTTGCAAATTGAGCAAACCGCTTAAATCCAGCTTTTCACTTAATTGTTGATGAGTTGTTGATGTGTATGTTTTAAAATTGAATAGAAAGGCTTTTAATCATTTTTATGCATTTTACTTCTATGCATGAAGGTAAAAAAACCTTCTGTGTGCAGTGGCCCCCCAGCCCCCCTAATACTCACCTTAGCTCCCTCTTGATCCAGCAATGTGCATGAGTGCTAAGCTTCTCCTGAGTCTCTTATTCCTCATTAGCTGAGCCATTGGCTATTGCTACTGTCAATCACAGCCAGTGAGCCAATGAAGAGATAGCAGGGATGGGGCCGAGTTGTGGCTCTGTGTCTTATGGATGCATAGAGCGGGGCTCAGGAGCGAGTATGCACCAATCCCCCCAGAGCAAGCAGCACAGGCTGAAAAGGAGGAGCCAGGAACGTCGGTGGGGGAACCGATAAGTAGGAGGAGCCAGGAACGCCGGCGGAGGAACCGATAAGAGGAGGAGCCAGGAACGTTGGTGGGGGAACCGATAAGCGGAGGAGCCAGGAACGCCAGCGGAGGAACCGATAAGAGGAGGAGCCAGGAACACCGGCGGGGCAACCGATAAGAGGAGAAGCCAGGAACGCCGGCGGAGGAACCGATAAGAGGAGGAGCCAGGAACGCCGGCGGAGGAACCGATAAGAGGAGGAGCCAGGAACGTTGGTGGGGGAACTGATAAGTGGAGGAGCCAGGAACGCCGGCGGAGGAACCGATAAGAGGAGGAGCCAGGAACGCCGGCGGAGGAACCGATAAGAGAAGGAGCCAGGAACGTTGGTGGGGGAACTGATAAGTGGAGGAGCCAGGAACGCCGGCGGAGGAACCGATAAGAGGAGGAGCCAGGAACGCCGGTGGAGGAACCGATAAGAGGAAAAGCCAGGAACGCCGGCGGAGGAACCGATAAGAGAAGGATCAGAGCTGCTCTGTGCTGAACCACTGTATGGCATGTTTGCTATTTTAAAAAGAAAATGAACCTTTAATGTCGCTTTCATTTGTCCAACTAAATCTGCTAGTCCACTACCCCCTCCCCAAACTGACAGTTCTGCTGTCCAATGGGTGTCTTCATTGTTCCTCTAGTGAAATGGAGACACCCTAAGATAGGAAGTGTGTTACTGGCTGAATCACCAGGTGAAAAGAAAAAAAGAAAAAAAGAAAACTAATGCAGCCACCACATCCAATGATTGGTAAGGTGCAATACATTTCATTTTTGGGTTTATTACCACTTTAAAGCTGAACTATAGGCAAACAGTTAAAGCGAAGTTCCACTCAGAAATGAAACTTCCGCGGATCGGATTCCTCCCCCCTCCGGTGCTACATTTGGCCCACCCTTTGCAGCTATAACAGCTTCAACTCTTCTGGGAAGGCTGTCCACAAGGTTTAGGAGTGTGTCTATGGGAATGTTTGACCATTCTTCCAGAAGCGCATTTGTGAGGTCAGGCACAAATTCATCCCAAAGGTGTTCTATCGGGTTGAGGTCAGGACTCTGTGCAGGCCAGTCAAGTTCCTCCACCCCAAACTCGCTCATCCATGTCTTTATGGACCTTGCTTTGTGCACTGGTGCGCAGTCATGTTGGAACAGGAAGGGGCCATCCCCAAACTGTTCCCACAAAGTTTGGAGCATGAAATTGTTTAAAATGTCTTGGTATGCTGACACCTTAAGAGTTCCCATCACTGGAACTAAGGGGCCAGGCCCAACCCCCGAAAGACAGCCCCACGCCATAATCCCCCCTCCACCACCAAATGATTTGGACCAGTGCACAAAGCAAGGTCCATAAAGACATGGATGAGCGAATTTGGGGTGGAGGAACTTGACTGGCCTGCACAGAGTCTCAACCTCAACTCTAAAAGTTCAGGGGACAGTAGTAAGTGATGCAGAGTTGAAGAAATGGATATCCCCGCATACATCCTACAGGAGGGTGGGCTCACAGCAGCCATATTGTCAATGTTTGTTGGAGCTGTTAGGGAGGGCTAATAGTTTTGTATAGGGAGAGACTTTATTTATTTATTTTGGCATTGGCACATGTCCGTCATGGCAGTGCACAGCTTCCCATACCTCTTGTTTGACAATAGCTTGTTTTTTGTCCTATAAAGAGCCAGAATTCAATAAAAAAAACCCTTATGCCACATACACGCGATCGGGATTTTGGTCAGAAAAAAGTATGATGGCTTTTCCGACGGGATTCCGCTCAAGCTTGTCTTGCATACACACGGTCACAACAAATTCCGACCGTCAAGAACGCGGTGACGTACAACACGTACGACGGCACTAGAAAAAGGAAGTTCAATAGCCAGTGCGCCATGCTTTGGGCTCCTTCTGCTAATCTTGTGTTTATCTCGTGTTAGTAGAAGTTTGGTGAGAGACGATTCACGCTTTTCAGCTTTTGTGCTTTTCAGTCCATTACTGCTCTTCAGTTTGTGCTTGTGGGTTTGTATCTGGTTTTCCGTTCGTGTTGTCAGTTCGTATCTGTTTTTTCAGTGCGTTCTTGTCCGCTCGTTTCTGATTTTCAGCTCGCTCTTCACAGGCCTTGCTGTTTTTCAGTGCGTTCTGTTGGTTCGTTCTGACCAGCTGACCGTTTTGAAGCCATGTTGCGGGTACATGCTCGTCGTAGAGTTCGTGCTGTGCGGGGGCTTGGTGTTGGGGTTATTACTTTGACCCAAGTCCAGTCCATGAACAGGATGGGGAGGAGTTCATGAACCAAGAATTGGTTGCTCCAGCGTGACCAATTCTCTCACATGCCTTTGCTGCGTGAGATCCAGGAGAATAATCCTGATGATTTCAGGAATTTTCTCAGGATGACGGACCCCATTTTTCACAGTCTGTTGGCTTTGCTGTCCCCTTATATTACGAAGCAGGGCACCTGCATGCAGCAAGCCATCACTCCGGAGCAGAGGCTAGTCGCCACGTTGCAGTACTTGGCGACGGGGAGAAGTCTACAGGACCTCAAGTTCTTGACAGGCATCTCCCCCTAGGCTCTGGGGATCATTATCCCAGAGACCTGTTCTGCCATCATATTCAGGTCCTGCAGAAAGACTATATTAGGGTAAGTTTTCTCCTTTAACATCACATTCTATGTACTTAATGTATGCTAATGTATTGTATTTCTTTCATCATTCCCTAATTACCATGATTGTAATATGCTGTGAATGTCCTCCTTATCCTCATGCATGCTGGAAGTTTTTAATGCTCCTTTTTTGTCCTCCTTGCATATTTGTTTCACTAACCTCCCCAGCATGCTATCCTGGGCCCATATACACCTAGTCTAGTCACTTAACAATGTATTTTGTCAGCTCCATTGTAGTGCTTTACCCTAAACACCCCTTAAAATGTGTCCAAATGTTATTGTTGTCCTTAAACTCATTTATAACCCCCCCAAAAAAAATGTTTTCAATGGGCCATCAGAGGGGGTGAAGAATCTGATAAGTGGACCTTATATTTTTGTCTCCTTAAAATAAATATTATACTGATGTTGGCCAAGAATGTTTGTGTCTAATCTGCTTGCAATGTTATGTGCAAAAGTACTATTTTTTTTTATGTTTTGACTCCATAGTTTCCTTCAACGCCACAGGAATGGCAGACTGTGGCTTCCCACTTTGCCGACCGTTGGGACTTTGCCAACTGTGGAGAGGGAATTGATGGGAAACACGTCCACATTGTCCCACCACCCTATTCGGGGTCATACTATTTTAATTATAAGGGTTTTAAAAGTATCGTGTTGATGGCGGTGGTGTTAGCGACATACAAATTTCTCTATGTGGACATGGGGAAGAATGGCCGGATGTTGGATGGTGGAGTCTTTGCCCAGACGGAGTTCTACACACGTCTCCAGAGTGGTGACTTGGGATTGCCACCTGAGGAAGAGAACGTTGAAGGACTCCCGTTTGTTTTTATTGCTGATGAAGCGTTTGGTCTAGGTGATCACATGATGAGGCCATTCCCCCAGAGGGCCCTCACCCTGGAGAAGAGGGTTTTTAATTTCCGGCTGGCCAGAGCCCGAAGAGTCATGGAGAACACTTTTGGGATAATGGCCAGCCGGTTCCGCCTATTTCTAACGGCTATAAATATGGCGGAGTACAAACTTAACCACATTGTGTTAGCATGCTGCATCTTGCACAACTTTTTAAAGAGAAATGCTACTAATTATGTAGCCTCAGTTGGGCCTGAGGCTGGACTTCATGAACCAACAATGACGGCCCTGGAAGCTGGCCGTCCTGGCTTGCCCCCCCCAAAGCGCCCATGAAGTGCGTCAAAAATATGTGAAATATTTTACGGGTTGGGGGGCCATTGCTATGCCTGCAAATTTTTAAATATTTGCAAAATAAAAAAAAAAATGATATGATAAAATCTGGAATTTGATTTACTGCTTGTGTTTCTTTTATTTGTCTCCTAGGTTCTCCTAGTGCACTTGTAGTGCCAAGTGTTTTTTCCATTATTAAATAACACCCATTGTCACTGTAAACACCAACTTAATACAAAAACTGGTATTGAGCATTGAAAGAAGAAGCCACACATTGTAGAGTATAAAACCTTTTATTCCGTGCACATTCACATGTGCGTTGTAAAACCTTTTTTGTTAAAAAAATAACATCTTTGTTTTATAAATTTTTGCCTTGAAAATATTATTTTGGTACATAAACAGGCATGTTTAAAAACATAACATACACAACTCAGGAACTTACAAAGTTCTACATTGAAAAACTGAAGGCAATATCAGACATTATAGTGTCAAAAATGTCTTGATCTTACCTTCATCAGATGGGGTGATGTCCCCCTGTAAAAGCCAAATTTAGGAGATGCACACAAATGCGGAGTAAAAATGGGGATTTCCCTCCTGATCCCATGCCCATTGCCTAATATCAACATGTGCTATCTCCCATCATGGGGGATCAATGGACGTGTTTTGGGGGTGCAACCCCTTCCTCTTACCTACTAGAGTTGCGAGGAAGGGGTTGCACCCACAAAATGCGTACATTGATATCCCCTGATGGCAGATAGCACATGTTGACACACCGTGTGCATCTTCCAAATTTGGCTTTTAAAATGTATAAAAAGGTTATTTAAATGTTTTTATAAAAAAATTAAAAAGTTGTCATTTTTTGGATTTGGATTCTCCCTAATACATCAATCATGTTCTTCATTCTTTGTTCAATCTCCTTGTTTTTTTCCTTGATGAGGTATAAATCCTGACTACAATACATTATGTCCTGGATTAGCCTTTGTGCACTGTCAGTCGTGAAATGAGTAGATTGTTCTTCCACAACATGCCCATCACCTAAAAGAAAAAATACACACCATGTTTTATAAATATGCAGGCATACATCTATTACCTGAATCTGTGATGTCAGACACTCACCTGTTGTGGTGACTATCTCAACCACCTCTCCTTCCTCCCCATCCTGAGGTTTCCTATGTTCCCCTTCTTCAGGAGGTGGGGGGTTCCTGTTGTCCTTTGATGTCCCGAGTCTTTTTGCCCCTATGAGAATGAAACAAAAGGTATACTTAGCACACAGATATTTGTGGCCAGAAATAGCAATATGAAACATTGCTTGGAAGTGGGGTACAATTGTCTGTTTGGGCAGAGTTCCAAGTTGAAGACATTATTTATTCCCTTAACAAAGCTGCAATACTTACCTTTTTTGGACAAGTTTCACACATGGAGACACCCCAAGTATCCACTGGAGTACCTGTGTGGGACACCCTAAAAAGTTTGTTCTTGTGTCCCACACTAGTGCTCCAGAATCCAGATGTGCAAACAGCTGCTGTGTATCCTCTCCTTACATTACACTGAATCAAGTTTGCTATTCTTTCTAGTCACAAACACATCTAGACAACAATGTCCTAAACTTCTTTTAATACAAATTAGCATGACCAAATGTAGTTAACCCTGTATCTGCCTAAAACGTTGTATTTAGTTGGTGAACAAATGATGTTTACTACAAACGATTACTGTGCCCACGAGCCTGAAAGTTGCCATTTTAAACTGTACAACAGTAAAGAAAAGCACATGGAGCAACATGCAAGTAATAATACTAATCGAAATACACGAGTACTTACTTTTTAGAAGCACTTTCTTGATCCTTCTGTACTGATCCTGCTCCCTCAATTTAAGGTCTGACCAGCGTTTTCTCAATTGCTCCTTGGATCGTGGTACCCCAAAATTCCTGTGCAGACTCTTCACAACTTTAGTCATGATTTTGGCCTTTCTCACATTTGGATTTAAGTACGGTCCATACTTCCCATTATAGTCGGCCCTCTTCAAGATGTCCACCATCTCCACCATCTCTACAAAGGACATATTTGAGGCATTAAATCTTCTCCTCCAGGATTGGGACATTTCGGGCTCCGGGCTTTCCTCCTCCTCATTACTGCTATTATGCACCTGCTGTGTCTCCGCCATGTACATCTCCCACTGCGCCGAAAGAGAAGGGGCGGGGAATATTCTAGAAAGAACGTCAGGGGCGGGCGACCCGGGCGGAGTTTCACACATGCGCAGTGTATATAAAGCTAACATGCGTCGTACCTACGTTCTGTGTGCGGAGGAAGGAGGACTGGAAGCGCCGAACGTTCTAACGAAGGTAACATTTTAACTTGGGACATCAGTGGCCTATACTGATTCGAGATTGAGGCCTATATTGGGATAAGATTAGGAGAGTTTAGCCTGATATTAGTGTTTTTGTCTTGTATTTTGTCTTGCAACAAATATGAAACAATTCAAAGACCCTGATTTCATGGGCCATTTCATTGACAAATACAGGGATATGCATAATTTGTGGGAGGTTAAAAACCCGTTATATCGCAATAAACCAGCTAGGAAGGCATCGCTGGAGAAACTGCTGCAATTTGTGAAGACGCAGGTCCACAATGCAGACATCGAGTTTGTGGAGAGGAAAATTGGTAGCTTGAGAAGCACGTATAGGAAGGAGCTTAATAAGGTCCAGGCTTTCATGAGATCAGGCGCAGCAGCAGAAGACGTGTATACACCCAGTCTGTGGTACTACAACAGGATGCGGTTTCTGGAAGACCAGATGGAAGTCAGGGAATCACTTTCTACACTTCCATCCAGCCTTCCCTCAACCCTTCCCTCAACCCTTCACTCAACCCCAGCTGAGGCTTCCGAGGACCAACCTGGGCCTTCCATCCTGGAAGAAGTGGAGAAGCCCAGCTGGAGCCAGGTATATTTATTGTCCGAAAATGATTGTTGTTAACTAGATGTTATTATTGATAACAAATGAATGATTTAACAAAAAGTGTTTTACATATCAATAGACAGTAGGGGCCAAAAATGATTGGGACAAGAATGAAAAATGCTGGGCTCAGAATGATAGTCTATTCTATTTCTTAACATTTAATTTGCATTGAGGCTCTGGAATGTGCAAGAGGCTCTGGAATGTGGCACACAGGAGGAGAATGCGCTGCATTAAAAGATCCAAAAATTTACAGCGTGAGGAATGTGCTAGCTCCGTTACGAACGAACGCTAGTGTAGCAATAACTCTCAGTGGAGCTGCTGGTTTAAAGCGGGCCTGTTACCTTCACTCTCAATACCTCTGTTTCACCGGCACCGGGTCTAGGGTTCCATTGAGTTTACCTCTGGACGATATAAGCACCAAACACTTGAGTAGGTTTTCCAATGCTTTAATAAAACGAACAAGGGAAGTAGCAGGAAAGAGGTAGTAGGAAAGCTGCAGGGAAGCTCAAATACCTTTCTGTTGTATTTCTTCAGAACATTCTTTGCAATTGAACACTTGCAATTGAATAGCCCCCCTTTCGTAGGATTCAGTCTTTGCCCGCCTGGATAGACATCTCTCACTTGCCTAGCAGCCAGCAGGCAGCATGAACAAAAGTCTCTGCCACAGACTTATCTGTAAAACCCATACGATCCTCTTAATAAAACCCGTACGATCCTCTGCCACAGGATGTATTGGTTTTTGATCAATGTCAGATACAGTACTTGAACCTTTAAGCCAACCCGGCAGTACTATACTCTAACATTACTCCGGAATGCGTCCTTCAATAGAGTCACCAGGCCCCTCTCCAGACCAGCACTCTGCATGATACTTCCATGACGGGTCCTCCCCTGGGATCTTCTTGGTTGTCCAGCTTCTTCACTCAGGATAGACAGCTCAGGAACATTCCTCCGCTGCTGTGGTAGGCCCCAGACAGGCTTCTGGGCCCACCCACACGCCCCAGCGACGCAGGCCTCCGAAACGGGGGGCCAGGAGGTGGTATTCCTAGTGAATACCTGTCGGCCAGGAGGGCCAGCAGGTGGCTGAAAACGAACCCTAAAACATGGCGTCTGGCCCATAAATACCCTCTCCCAGAATGCAACTCAGAGGACCACCTTCAAAGAGTTATCTCCGGGACAGAGGAGCACTCATTCGCTTCAACACGTTGCTTTTCCAACACCTGCCGATGGTGACATCGACACCCACTGGCACAATGTGGAACTGCATGCAACGTCAGCCAAGCTAGAACAGAGGCAAATCGAACTTCCTATAATAAGCGACCCACTAAATTTATCTATCAGCGGTAGATAAAAATCTACCAGCACTACACTAGTTTTACCAGACCGAGCGCTTCCGTCTCGTACTTGATTCTGAGCATGCGTAATTTTTGGCACGTCGGAAATGCATACAGACGATCGCATTTTCGGATAGGAACTTTTTCCGACCGAAAAATTGAGAACCTGCTCTCAATCTTTTGCTGGCCAGCAAAAGTCCGATGGAGCATATACACGGTCGCATTTTCCGACCAAAGGCTCTCATCTGAGTTTTGCTGTCGGCATTTCCGATCCTGTGTACGGGGCATTAGGGTAGGCTAGCATAGCACAGCAAGAGAGGAGTTGGACAAAAAAGACAAGTGCACTATGTTTAAAATTATTCTTTTCCTTTAAAAATCCAGTC
Source organism: Lithobates septentrionalis (assembly GCA_037952835.1). Classification (NCBI taxonomy): domain Eukaryota; kingdom Metazoa; phylum Chordata; class Amphibia; order Anura; family Ranidae; genus Lithobates; species Lithobates septentrionalis. Next base: position 302,156 of record JBBDGP010003545.1, on the reverse strand, counting down.
AAATAAAATTGACCAAAACCATACATTTTTCTATGAATAAGTATAAAGATCCCATACACTCACCGGCCTCTTTATTAGGTACACCTTGCTAGTACCGGGTTGGACCTCGTTTTGCCTTCAGAACTGCCTTAATTCTTTGTGGCATAAATTCAACAAAGTGTTGGAAACATTCCTCATAGATTTTGATCCATATTGACATGTTAGCATCACACAGTTGCTGCAGATTTGTCGGCTGCACATCCATGGTGCGAATCTCCCCCACACCATTACACCACCAGCCTGAACCGTTGATACAAGGGAGGATGGATCCATGTTTCATGTTTACGCCAAATTCTGACCCTTCCATTTGAATGTTGCAGCTGAAATCGAGACTAATCAGACCAGGCAGTGTTTTTCCAATCTTCTATTGTCCAATTTTAGTGAGCATGTGCGAATTGTAGCCTCAATTTCCTGTTCTTAGCTGACAGGAGTGGCACCCGGTGTGATATTCTGCTGCTGTAGCCCATTGATGTTTTGTGTGTTCAGAGATGGTATTCGGCATACCTTGGATATAACAAGTGGTTATTTGGGTTACTGTTGCCTTTCTATCATCTGGAATCAGTCTGCCCGTTCTCCCCTGACATCAGCAAGGCATTTTTGTCCACACAACTGCCGCTCACTGGATATTTGATCTTTTTCAACCATTCTCTGTAAACCCTAGAGATGGTTGTGTGTGGAAATCCCAGTAGATCAGCATTTTTTAAAAATTCAGACCAGCCCGTCTGGCACCAACAACTATGCCATGTTCAAGAATATATAAAACACAAAGCGCTGTGATGCTAAATAGCTGATAATTACACATAAAATATGCCATGTTCAAAGTGACTTAAATCTCCTTTCTTCCCCCATTCTGATGTTCAGTTTGAACTTTAGCAAGTCGTCTTCACCACATCTAGATGCCTAAATGCATTGAGTTGCTTCCATGTGGTTAGCTGGCAAGCAATTTGTGTTAATGAGCAATTGGGCGGCACAGTGGTGTAGCAGTAAAAAGGGTCGCTGGTTTGAATCCCAACTATGACACTACCTGCCTGGAGTTTGCATGTTCTCCTTGTGCCTGCGTGGGTTTCCTCCGGGTACTCCGGTTTTCTCCTACACTCCAAAGACATGCTGGTAGGTTAATTTGCTTCTGTCTAAATTGGCTCTAGTATATGAACGGGACCTTAGATTGTAAGCTCCTTGAGGGTAGGGACTGATGTCAATGTATATGTAAAGCACTGCGTAAATTGACAGCGCGATATAAGTACCTTAAATAATAATAATTGAACATGTGTACTTAATAAAGTATATTTCATGCAATACAATATATTTTTCCAGCTCCCATGTTTCTAGGTGAGATTTTAGAGTGTACCTTCCACAACTATATTGTAGAAAGAAATTACTTGCACTATCTGACACTGGCATTTGACACTGGCACAGGACAGACCTCTTGTCCTTTGAGCATTGAGGTGGCATGAGCACGTATTGCCGTCTCCATTTTCCCAAAAGCTTCAGTTCCTCCCCATTTGCTGCTCCCTGTCATGTCAGCCTGAATCCCTTTGTTGATTTTTTATTTTTTTTGCCTGGCTATATTGCCGAGGCAAGGTTATTGTGTGAGACAGAGGCCAGCATGTGACAGCGGCATAATTAAGTGCTGGGAAGGATCCGCCAAAACAATTACTGCACTGTTATTATATAGTATGATGTGCTAGTGTAGATCTTAAAAAACCTGAAAGGAATGTAAATCAAAAGAATTGTGTCCTGAAGAGCCATTGTTAGACTCAGAACAGGACATTAACCCTTTTAGACGGTATCATTGGGTGCATCTGGCTAAGAGATGCAAAGGACCACAGCGAATATAATTGAGTTGGGTGTCTGATGTTATCCTTTAATATGAATATATTTTGTTAGCACTAAACCTAAGTTATGATTGTTCGTCATTTCTTTTTGCTTCTATTTCACAATTTACTGCACTCTTTCCGCCACTTTGAAATCACACATTAATACATATTATAATGGAGAACGTTTGTCCTTCTATTACAAGGTTTGTTAACTGGTCCTGAATTAAAAATTTGTTATCTTATATGGAACATCAGGAATTTTCCTCTAAAAAAATAGCAGGGTACTTCTTGTTGAGAGAGGGCGCCTAGGCACGTCTGTGTCTACAGCCTCATAACTGTAACTCTTCAGTGTGAGATCTAAGTGTAGCACCCTTTACATACAGGTAGGTGCTATATTAGTATTTTTCTAGTTGTAGGGCTCAGATACAGGTAAATTTAGCCAGGCCTGTGTTTCATTTAAGGCCTGGTTGTTTTGATCTGGGAGTGGGAGTGTTAGTATAGTGGGGGGTGTGGCCACCTACACTTTGGCTCAAAGATGCCTCCTCTGCTTCTAGAGGAACTGTTCTAGAAGAGGGGCTGGACTTGAGACCTGAGTGGCAGGCAGCTCATGTGAGGAGCCCTGACCAATCATTAACTTGCATTGGCAGTGGGCAGGCCTCCTATATGAGCTGGGGTCACATGCTTCCGGGAGGGGTTCGGGAGTCGAGAGTTCTAGACAGCATGGAGTAAGTGAGGTGCTGTCCTGGGAGTCCCCATGAGGGGACTCGCCATGCGCCGAGGAGGAGGGATGAAGGAGTCATCTGGGAGGAAAATAAAGATAAAGATCTTCAGCTCTGCTGAGTGCATTGGGCTTCTGTGACCGGGGAACACAGAGCTTGGATGAGAAGAAGATCAAGTGAAGGAAGTAGGAGTAAAGCGGCGGAAGTAGATCAGCATATCGGATTTCTGGGACCGGGGAACACAGGACTTTCATACAAAGGAGAAGGTCAGTGTAACGTTGAAGAAGCAGAAGTACTGGAGAGAGTAGCGTAGCATGCTGTGTGACCGGGGAACACAGTATGGACAGAGGTGGACAAGCTGGAAACAGTAGCTTGTCGGGTTTGCCATGTGCCGAGTCGTCAGGAGGGAAGATCCTGTGTGTGTGTGCAGTGGTGATAACTTCCAGAGACTGTGAGGCTGTTTAGTTCTTTGAGCCATGGAAGATAGGCAGTATAGGCCTTTGGCTCTCTGATATGTAACAGGAAAACCACATCAGTCTAGAGGGGAATTATTCAGAGTGATTCTTCTTGTTTAACTGGAAGCAGTGAGTAGTAAATCTTCAGTCAGATATGCCAAGTAACAGAAGAAGCAATAGTCTGCAGTAAGGATTCTACAGGAAAAATCCATTTACTAGGCCAAGGCCATGGATGATATCCTGCAAGGTGTAATCTTTATGGGCATCTCATATTTCCTTTGTTTCTTCCAAGTTATACCCGACAATAAAAGAGAAAGAAAACCAAGTCATTGACTGTTTAATGTCTTTAACACGGTGCAGTGACACGGTGAGAGGTTGGCAGCAGGGTGATTGGCGGATCGCTATAACCAACTCAGCAGCCCTCACGAGGGTACTGCTACATAAGGCACTGTTTTCTCTGATCCTAGTGTCAGGAGATTTGGAATGCGATTTGGTGATGTCACTACTGTAATATCCATTGCTATCCTTGCTGATTGCGCTGCCGTGAGAGGAAGCGTTGCACCAAAGTTGAAGTCTCCCAGGCACCTTTCCATTAGGCGTTGGAAAGTGCTGTAGCATTGCTCAGCCCAAAGGGCATGCAGTTAAACTCAAATAGCCTCAAGGGTGTGATAAAGGCAGTCTTTTCACATTCCTTATCCCCTACTGGGACTTGCCAGTAACCACTCGTAAAGTCAAGGGTGAAAAAAATACTTGGCTTGCCGCAATGCGATCAATGATTCCTCTACCCGAGGTAATGGGTAGGCATCCCTATGGGTGCAGGCATTCAACTTTCGATATTCCACACAGAACCATAGGCCTCCATCTTTCTAACCAGGACCACAGGGCAGCTCAAGGGCTGCTGCTCTCCCAGATTTCCCCACTATGTAGCATGTTACAAAGCAAGTCTTTGATCCTCTAGCACGGAGGTGGAGGAATGCAACAGTATAACTCCCAGATTGATGCAACGTCCTGGTCAATGGCCTCTGTGTACCCGAAGTCCTCATGGCTGGCAGCAAAGACCAAAAGGTGCTTCTCTAACAGTTGGTGTAACATCCTTTGTTGTGGCAGGGAAAAGTCCTGGAAAAGGAATGTAATGCTGTTCCAGGAGTAGCTTGTATTGTGACTCATTCAATGAGGCCATGGCTGCTTAAGGCGTGGCATGTGAGGCTTCTACTCCAGGCTATACTTACGATATGCAGTGATAGGGTGTTATGTACAGGTCCGCTGAAGTGGCATGGCAGGGGGGGCGTAATCAGGGTGGTCCTCAGGTTGATGAGTTGTACCAGGACCTTTCCCTTTGTGAATCTTAGACAAGGTGCATGCAACCAGCCATTCCCCAGGCACCACCAGGTCTTTGCCTCATTCTATTATCACCGTGGCTCCTTGCAGTCTCTTGTGGGACCCTATGGGAGGGACCACAGTACCTCTTGGAAGGGTGCCAGCAGTAGCTTCTGTTTAGGAGGTGTACAGGCAACCCTGACTTGCTGGGGCTGTTTCCTGGTCATACAGTCTGCCATACAGTCGCCCTCTGTTGGGCTTCACAAGCACGGATGATGTTGAGACAAACCGCTGTGCACGCCACAGCCCTGTGACCACCAGCAGACTTGGCCAGCAAGTGGGGCAATACCTTTAACACATTCATGCCCATAACAATGGGCACTGAAGAGCTGACTGGGCCACGAGTCACTACAAATCCTACCCGATCCACCACTTGGTCGTCAATCTGGATCTTCACCTAGGTGATCCCTTCCACCAGGATGGGCAAGTTATTGGCTGCCATAAAGGATAGCCAGTAGGGGTGCAGTCAGTCTTGCATCCAGAACTGATGGATATAAAAGTCATACTCAATGACACGATTGTGACTTACAACCTGCAGTCAATTAGACATCGAACCTCCAGTCCATTGACAATGACAGGCACCACTTGGCTTGGGGCAACCATGGTCTGGGGTTGGCTGGGTGGATGGTCCAGGGGGTCATCCCTCTGCCCCAGGAGCTGCTAGTTTAACAGTGGCTTGCATGTGCTTTTAATGTCAAGCCTGCCACAGTTCTTGCTCGCATGCCTATAACTACCACACCGCCAGCACTTACGGTCTTATTCTGGGTCCCATTGAAGCAGATTCTCACCCTTAGAGGAAAGGATTGAATTCCATTGAAGTGCAGATACCTTTTGCTTTAGGAAGGTCATGTCCAGGGCAAGTTCCCGTAGTGTTGACTGTATGGCAGACAGCGGTGAAGGGGCCAAGGCATATTCTGGCATATGCAATGGATCATACTTTTTAGTTATGGCTATCGCTGCCTCTGCATCATCCTGTTCCCCCGCCACCATGTCCACTACGATGTCATGAAAAGAGATGGCAGGCTGTACTCTAATCCGCTCCTGAAGGGGCCTCCTGACTGGACCCGCTTTCTGTCTTGCCACAAATTGACCCCTCAGAATGTGGCCCGAATCCATGATTTCCACACAGAAATGTGCATCCTTCTTTTCCAGTCGTTTTCAGAGGTGCTGGAGTGTCACTGCAAAGTTCTCCTGTTGCCTCTGGACAAAGAATATGCACCTCAGCTCCGAAACGGTCACGTTATCTCCATATTGGGCCCTCCGGTTGTGTCACAATTTGCTCCAGTGTGGCCCGGTCCTCTGCTGGCAGAGCCATTGTCACCTGTCGGGCGTCATCCTCCAAGGAGGTAAGGGCTAGCTCCGTAATCAGCCAGATCTAGTGTCTCCTCCACTCCACCAGTGGTATATTGCTGTCACTAAACTTGGGCACCAGAGCCATGGCTGACCCTAACAGTGCCAGATGCCAATAATGGAGCTAGTATTAAAGTAAAGGCAGAACAATTCACAACAAATGAGGTGGAAGGAGGCCCAACCGGGAACACTCAGGGAAGCCAACAGCGTGTAGCTGAGAAGGTCTCAGCCGAACTGGCATTGTCTGTAAGGAGGGGCAGAATGTGGCCTGGCCAGCCCAAGCCCAAATGGGAAGGTGTCCATGGGGGGGTTTGAGCCCTAAGCTTTCCCTACTTGTCTGGAACCTTTCCCTATCGCTAATACTGTCCCTGACAGGTGGGTCACCTGTCCCTACACTACCCACATGGGAATGCATGTCAAACCCAGGAGCCAGGATCTTAAATAGACTCTGCCACACATAAGATGACCACCAGAGTCATGTGGACAACCAGCATCCAACCAGAGCGCTGCCCCAGTGACTTAGGAAACCATGGAGGAACCATGTTCCCCCTGACTTCCTCTCCCTCTGCACTGCTGCTGAGGATGAGCGCCACCTACAGTGGAGAAAACAGACTGCAGCTGCCTACACGCTGCCTGCACCTGTTTGAGGACATTACTGCTTCTGGAGGAGTTTTATATTAAAAAAGGGACACACCATCCTGTCATTTGTTTGGGACACTTTGCAAAGAGATCTTACCCTGTGGAGTACAAACATCTTTTCCTGAAGGTTGAGCTGAGCACTCCACCACAGAGTTTAGAGGGCCCCACCGCTACCAGACTTGGTAATAGATATACCCACTTGCCAGTGGTTAGTTAGGGTCTGGGAAGTTGCAGTCATGCCCCATAGTCAGTTCACCTATATGAAGCTGAATTGGGGGAATATTGTTGTATTGTCATCATTTACTAGCTTCAAATGTCCTTCCTCACTCACTAAGTATGTTTTTGGCAAGTCCTTGTACTGGCAGTAAAGAGAACGAAAACCAGCATTATTCATTTCATTGTATTACTGTATGATACCACTGTTAACATTCTGTTGCCTCTACTGCTGTTCAGTCTGTTGAACTAATACTTCTCTGCAGGACTTACTTTCATTTGTTCCAACAAAGCTCATTTATCACTACTAATTAGGGATGAGCCGAACACCCCCCGGTTCGGTTCTCACCAGAACCCGCGAACGGACCGAAAGTTCGCACGAACGTTAGAACCCCATTGACGTCTATGGGACTCGAACGTTCGAAATCAAAAGTGCTCATTTTAAAGGCTAATTTGCATGGTATTGTCCTAAAAAGGGTTTGGGGACCCGGGTCCTACCCCAGGGGACATGTATCAATGCAAAAAAAACGTTTAAAAACGGCCGTTTTTTCGGGAGCAGTGATTTTAATGATGCTTAAAGTAAAAAAAAAAAAAAGTGAAATATTCCTTTAAATATCGTACCTGGGGGGTGTCTATAGTATGCCTGTAAAGTGATGCGTGTTTCCCGTGTTTAGAACAGTCCCTGCACCAAATGTCATTTTTAAAGGAAAAAATCTCATTTAAAACTGCTTGCGGGTTTAATGTCATGTCGGGTCATGGCAATATGGATGAAAATCAGTGAGACAAACGGCATGGGTACCCCCCAGTCCATTACCAGGCCCTTTGGGTCTTGTATGGATATTAAGGGGAACCCCGCACCCAAATTAAAATAAGGAAAGGTGTGGGGCCACCAGGCCCTATATACTCTGAACAGCAGTATACAGGCGGTGCAAACAAGACAGGGACTGTAGGTTTGTTGTTAAGTAGAATCTGTTTGTAATTTTGAACATTTTTAACGTGTTTAGCTCCAGCCAAAAAATCTTTTCTAAGCTTTTTGGAAAACATAGGGAAGGGTTATCACCCCTGTGACATTTGTTTTGCTGTCTTTCCTCCTCTTCAGAAGATTTCACCTCACTTTTTTGTCCCAATGAAAAATGTTTTTTGAAAATTTGGGTTTTTTTGTGGAACAAGGATTGGAAAGCATCAGTGGAAAGGAGAAATTGTTTTCCCATATTAACTCTTACGGGAGAGAATTTCCCTTCCTAGGGGTAGATTTCATCTCACTTCCTGTTGTCTCCTTCCGTTTGCAAGTAGGAGTCGTTTGTAAGTTAGATGTTTGAAAGTAGGGTCCTGCCCTATATGCTCAGCAGAAATTTGGGCCTTAGGTGTTGTTGTGGCCACAACACTGTAAGCCCTCACAGGGCCCTGCTGTGAAATATTAGATCAAGAATTGTAATTACATGCCCCTGTTGAACAGGAGCTGAAAAATTAGGCCTTAGGCACTGGTGCTGGTGCCACAACACTGCAACCCCTCACAGACACTCTAGTTGGAACGCAGGAACGAGCCCTGCTGCAAAGTATTGCTTCAAAAATTGTAATTACACGCCCCTGTTAGACAGGGGCAGAAAAATTGGGCCTTAGGCACTGGTGCTGGTGCCACAACACTGCAACCCCTCACAGACACTCTAGCTGGAACGCAGGAACGAGCCCTGCTGCAAAGTATTGCATCAAAAATTGTAATTACACGCCCCTGTTAGACAGGGGCAGAAAAATTGGGCCTTAGGCACTGGTGCTGGTGCCACAACACTGCAACCCCTCACAGACACTCTAGTTGGAATGCAGGAACGAGCCCTGCTGCAAAGTATTACATCAAAAATTGTAATTACACGCCCCTGTTAAACAGGGGCTGAAAAATTGTGCCTTAGGCACTGGTGGTGGCGCCCAGAACCAAAAATGTTCTTACAAGCTATCAGCGTGATGATTGAGGAGGAAGAGGATAATTACTCAGGGATAGTCACTCAGCATCAGCATAGGCAGTCTTTGAAGGGATCTGAGATTTCGAAAAAAATTATTCGGTTACATCAGCATCAGGTGCTTGGTAGCTGGTGGTGATCCAAGACTGATTCATTTTTATGAAGGTCAGCCGATCGACCGAGTCGGTGGACAGACGCACCCTGTGATCGGTTACCACGCCTCCAGCAGCACTGAATGTGCGTTCCGAAAGAACGCTGGATGCAGGACAGGCCAGTAGCTCAATTGCATACTGTGCAAGCTCTGGCCAGTGATCCATCCTCAAGACCCAGTAACCCAGAGGATTTTCGGTGGGAAAGGTGTCCAAGTCTGATCTTGCCCCTAGGTATTCCTGCACCATGGAAAACAGACGCTGGCGATGGTTGCTGGAACCGATCATACCTTGGGGCTGCGGACCAAAAAATTGTCTGAACGCATCGGTCAGATGGCCACCTTCTCCACCGCTCCTTCTTTGACTGACCGAAGCCTCAGCAACACGTTGTCCAGAAACAGGAGTTTGTAACCTCCCAGTCTCTGGGAACGCGTTGCACAGACCTTTCTGCAAGGCCTCCCGAAGATGTTTCATCCTCTGCTCCCTCTGCGATGGCAAGATAAGGTCCGCAACCTTACCCTTGTAACGTGGATCAAGGAGGGTTGCCAGCCAGTATTGGTCCTTCTCCTTGATACCACGAATACGAGGATCCTTACGCAGGCTTTGCAGGATCAGGGAGGCCATGCAGCGTAGGTTTGCTGAGGCATTCGGTCCGGAGTCCTCTGGGTCACAGGACAACAACGTCCGCAGCCACCTCCTCCCAGCCACGTACAAGTCCATGTGTTCCTTGGGACTGATCCCTTAAAGACTGCTGCTGATGCTGAGTGCCAGGCTCCACCTCCATACTGACACAATCTTCCTCCTCCTCCTCCTCCTCCTCGTCCTCTTCCTGTGTGATCGGCGGGCACGCAGGAACACTGTCTGGATAAAGGGGGCCTTGAGAGCTAAGGAAGTCCTCCTCTTCCTGCCTCTGTTCTGCCTCAAGTGCCCTGTCCATTATTCCACGCAGCGTGTGCTCCAACAGGTGGACAAGGGGGGACAGTGTCACTGATGCATGCACTGTCAGTGCTCACCATCCTCGTGGCCTCCTCGAATGGTGACAGGACAGTGCATGCATCCCTGATCATGGCCCACTGGCGTGGGAAAAAAAAACCAAGCTCCCCTGACCCTGTCCTGGTGCCATAGTCGCACAGGTACTCATTGATGGCCCTCTGCTGCGTGTGCAGCCGCTGCAGCATGGCCAACGTTGAGTTCCACCTGGTGGGCATGTCACAGATTAGGCGGTTCTTGGGCAGGTTAAACTCCTTTTGGAGGTCCGTCAGCCGAGCACTGGCATTATATGACCGGCGGAAATGCACACAGACTTTCCTGGCCTGCCTCAGGACATCCTGTAAGCCCGGGTACCTGCCCAAGAACCGCTGCACCACCAAGTTAAGGACGTGAGCCAAACAGGGCACATGGGTCATTTGTCCCTGTCGGAGGGCAGAGAGGAGGTTGGTGCCATTGTCGCAAACCACCATTCCTGCCTTAAGTTGGCGTGGTGTCAACCACCTCTGAACCTGCCCCTGCAGAGCTGACAGAACCTCTGCCCCAGTGTGGCTCCTGTCCCCCAAGCACACCAGCTCAAGCACCGCATGGCATCTTTTGGCCTGCGTACTTGCTTAGCCCCTTGAACGCCTACGGAGCACCGCTGGTTCCGAGGAAGAGGCCATGGAGGAAGAAGAAGAGGAGGGGGTGGAGGAGAGAGGTGTGTCACAATCAGCATTTTGGAGGCGTGGTGGCGGAACAACCTCCAACACTACTGCACCTTGTCCTGCATCCTTCCCAGCTGCCAGCAGAGTCACCCAATGCGCCGTGAAACTTAGGTAACCTCCCTGTCCATGCCTGCTGGACCATGAGTCAGCGGTAATATGCACCTTACCGCTGACCGCCCTGTCCAGCGAGGCATGGACATTGCCTTCCACATGCCGGTAGAGAGCCGGAATCGCCTTCCGTGAGAAAAAGTGGCGTTTGGGTACCTGCCACTGAGGAACCGCACATTCCACAAACTCACGGAAGGGGGCAGAGTCTACCAACTGAAAAGGCAGCAGTTGAAGTGCTAGCAATTTTGCCAAGCTAGCATTCAACCGCTGGGCATGTGGATGGCTGGGAGCAAACTTCTTTCGGCGGTGCAGCAGCTGGGGCAGGGAAATTTGCCTGGTACAATCTGACGTCGGTGTACCAAAAGCAGATTGCCCACAAGTACTTGGCTGTGACACACCTAATTCTACACCTTCATTCCTCTCACTGCAGGTCTCAGAGAGGACTGAAGGTCTAGTGGGGTTGGAAATCTCAGCTGATGAGGAGCAAGGAGAGATCCTCTTTGTTCTTTGGTGTGGGTCTTTTAGATACGCTTGCCAACGAACTGCATGGCAGGTCAACATATGTCTGGTCAAGCATGTGGTACCCAAGCGGGAGATGTTTTGGCCACGCGAGATACGCTTGAGACATATGTTGCAAATAGCAGCGGTGCGATCTGATGCACTCGTCTCAAAAAAGGCCCACACCAAAGAACTTTTTGAATAACGCGCAGAGACTGCAGCGCCCTGCACATGTGGAGCTTTGGGGTGTGATGCAGTCAATGTGCTGCCCTTAGGCTGGCCCCTGGAGGGCATCCTGCCTCGTTGGTGATGTGCCGCCTCCTCCTCCTCCTCCTCCTCCTCCTCCTCCTCTCTCCTATCAGGCACCCACGTTGAGTCAGTGACCTCATCATCCCCTCCCTCCTCATCACTGGAGCAAACCTGGCAGTATGCTGCAGCAGGGGGAGCATGACTGCCAGATTGCTGTCCTTCTTGGGCACCCCCTCTGTCCGTGCTCATGTTACTGCCTTCATCGAGCTCAGTATCATCATCAGAGCCTTCCAAACGCTGGGCATCCTCCTGGAGCATGTACCCAACACTGTGGTCAAACAGTTCGAGGGAATCCTCAGGAGGACATGGTGGAGCTAGGGAAGGAGTCACTGATGACATTGAGCTGAGGGAAGAGGCCGCTGCTTTGCCAGACAAACACCCTGGGCATGGGTGAGAGAGGATGAGGAGGATGAGGACGGCTTGGTCATCCACTCGACCAAGTCTTCCGCATGTTGCGGCTCAACGCGGCCAGCTGCCGAAAAAAAAGGCCAAGCGTGTCCCATGGCCACGTGCTGATGAGGATGCACCGTCTCCGCGACCAGCACTAGACACAGAGCCTGCTTGCCCTCTCTTATTGGCTTGTGACTCTGCCTCTCCTTCTTGGCCTTCCAGACATACTAATGGCCTGTAGCTGCACTAAGCTGGGATAGAACACCTGTAATTTTCTTCAGGTAGCTTTATATACTGTAACCAGACAAGCCTGCCTGTCAGTAGGAAGATAACAGGAACGGATCTAGCTGAACACTGTGAGCAGGACGCACTGCACTAAATGTAAATAACAGGAACGGATCTAGCTGAACACTGTGAGCAGGACGCACTGCACTAAATGTAAATAGCAGGAACGGATCTAGCTGAACACTGTGAGCAGGACGCACTGCACTAAATGTAAATAGCAGGAACGGATCTAGCTGAACACTGTGAGCAGGACGCACTGCACTAAATGTAAATAACAGGAACGGATCTAGCTGAACACTGTGAGCAGGACGCACTGCACTAAATGTAAATAGCAGGAACGGATCTAGCTGAACACTGTGAGCAGGACGCACTGCACTAAATGTAAATAACAGGAACGGATCTAGCTGAACACTGTGAGCAGGACGCACTGCACTAAATGTAAATAGCAGGAACGGATCTAGCTGAACACTGTGAGCAGGACGCACTGCACTAAATGTAAATAGCAGGAACGGATCTAGCTGAACACTGTGAACAGGACGCACTGCACTAAATGTCAATAACAGGAACGGATCTAGATGAACACTGTGAGCAGGACGCACTGCACTAAATGTAAATAGCAGGAACGGATCTAGCTGAACACTGTGAGCAGGACGCACTGCACTAAATGTAAATATCAGGAACGGATCTAGCTGAACACTGTGAGCAGGACGCACTGCACTAAATGTAAATAACAGGAACGGATCTAGCTGAACACTGTGAGCAGGACGCACTGCACTAAATGTAAATAGCAGGAACGGATCTAGCTGAACACTGTGAGCAGGACGCACTGCACTAAATGTAAATAGCAGGAACGGATCTAGCTGAACACTGTGAGCAGGACGCACTGCACTAAATGTCAATAACAGGAACGGATCTAGATGAACACAGTGAGCAGGACGCACTGCACTAAATGTAAATAGCAGGAACGGATCTAGCTGAACACTGTGAGCAGGACGCACTGCACTAAATGTAAATAACAGGAACGGATCTAGCTGAACACTGTGAGCAGGACGCACTGCACTAAATGTAAATAGCAGGAACGGATCTAGCTGAACACTGTGAGCAGGACGCACTGCACTAAATGTAAATAGCAGGAACGGATCTAGCTGAACACTGTGAGCAGGACGCACTGCACTAAATGTAAATAACAGGAACGGATCTAGCTGAACACTGTGAGCAGGACGCACTGCACTAAATGTAAATAGCAGGAACGGATCTAGCTGAACACTGTGAGCAGGACGCACTGCACTAAATGTAAATAGCAGGAACGGATCTAGCTGAACACTGTGAGCAGGACGCACTGCACTAAATGTAAATAGCAGGAACGGATCTAGCTGAACACTGTGAGCAGGACGCACTGCACTATATATACACAATACACTGTAAGTGCAGCTAACTGACTGACTGTTCTGCCTAATCTATCTAACTCAAATCAAATGACACTGTCTGTCTCTCTCTCTCTCTATCTATGAACGCCGGAACACACACTACACAGGGCCGCCGTGCAGGCGGCCTTATATAGTGTGGGGCGTGTACTAAATCCCCTGAGCCATAATTGGCCAAAGCCACCCTGGCTTTGGCCAATTACAGCTCTCTCTACTGACGGCGCTGTGATTGGCCAAGCATGCGGGTCATAGTGCATGCTTGGCCAATCATCAGCCAGCAATGCACTGCGATGCCGCAGTGAATTATGGGCCGTGACGCGCCACACGAATTTGGCGCGAACGGCCCATATCGTTCGCAATTCGGCGAACGACCGAACAGCCGATGTTCGAGTCGAACATGGGTTCGACTCGAACACGAAGCTCATCCCTACTACTAATGTGTCATGCCGCGTACACACGAGCGGACTTTACGGCAGACTTTGCCCGGCGGACGGGATTTGGTCGGACAATTCGATCGTGTGTGGGCTCCAGCGGACTTTTTTTTCTCAAAAGTTGGATGGCCTTAGATTTGAAACATGTTTTAAATTAATCCGTCAAAATCGAGTCCGGTCGAAAAGTCAGCCGTCTGTATGCTAGTTCGACGGACAAAAAGCCACGCTAGGGCAGCTATCGGCTACTGGCTATGAACTTCCTTGTTTTAGTCCGGTCGTACGTCATCATGTACGAATTCGACGGACTTTGGTGGATTGTGTGTAGGCAAGTCCGTTTATTCAGAAAGTCTGTCGTAAAGTCCGTCGAAAAGTCCGCCGGGCAAAGTCTCCCGTAAAGTCCGCTCGTGTGTACGCGGCATCAGTGTATTGTCGGGTCCTCTATCAAGGCAGATCATCACTGGAAATGGTAGGAGAACCCAACATTACCATCAACCCATGTCGAGATAGTACCACAGATGTCCATTACGGCATTCCAAAATACAGGAATGCCTGTTTTAAAGTATTAGTCCAACCAAATCTAGTATTTCAGTTTTTGATAGAAACTATAGAGGTTAGCCACTTGCTAGATCCTGATATTTCTCATTGGTTTATTGCACTTTATATGGGTCTGCAAACCTCCTGCCCCCACTCTTCCTGCTAGTTTATTTTTTTTGCTTTTATTTATCATTGAATACAACAAGAGAAGTTAGAAAAGACAGAGAACACTCAAAGTTCCTAGGAGGACAAGAGTGATAATAAAGACATACAAGAAGACACGGACTGATTTAGACCACCAGGCTCCACCTAATGGTAAAATATCACTGGACTGACCTTTTATTATGGTATCAACAGAGGGTTAACTGATAATCTGTGAGCTTTTACAACACCCCAGGAAAGGTTGGGAGTCAGTAGTCAGGCAAACAAATGTTTGGGCTTGCCTGTTCACTGTGATTCACGACTGATTCCATTGGATATTCCGATCGTGTGTGGGTTTCATTGGACTTTGTCTTTCGAAAATTCTGACGGACCTAGTAATAGAACATGTTTTAAATCTTTCTGATGGAATCAATTCCTATCGGGAAAACCGTTCGTCTGTATGCTATTCCGACGAACCAAAAACGACGCAAGGACAGCTATTGGCTACTGGCTATTGACCTTCCTTTTTCTAGTCCCGTCGTACGTCATCGCGTTCTAAATGATCAGACTTTGGTGTGATCGTGTGTAGGCAAGTCCGTTTCAGTGGAACTCCATCGAAACCCTTGTTAAAAAAAGTCAGAGTTTATTCTGACAGAAAAACCGGTCGTGTGTACGCGGCATAAGGTTTACACAGAATGGTCTGGAAAAGGGAAAATATCCAGTGAGCGGCAGTTGTGTGCACGAAAATGCCTTGTTGATGTCAGAGGTCAGAGGAGAATGGGCAGACTGGTTCAAGATGATAAAAAGGCAACAGTAACTCAAATAACCACTCGTTACAAGCAAGGTATGCAGAATACCATCTCTGAATGGACATCGAACCTTGAAGTAGATGGGCTACAGCAGCAGAAGACCACACCCGGTGACACTCCTGCACTCCTGTCAGCTAAGAACAGGAAATGGAGGCTACAATTCGCTTACTACAGGGGTCACCCAAGCCGAGTCAGAGCTCTGTGTATCCATTCAGACAAGGTATACAGAATACCATCTCTGAATGCACAACACATCAAACCTTAAAGCAGATGGGCTCCAGCAGCAGAAGACCACACCGGGTGCCACTCTTGTCAGCTAAGAACATGAAACTGAGGCTACAATTCGCACACGCTCAGCAAAATTGGACAATAGAAGATTGGAAAAACGCTGCCTGGTCTGATGAGTCTCCATTTCAGCTGCGACATTCAGATGTTAGGGTCAGAATTTGGCGTAAACAACATGAAAGTATGGATCCATCCTGCCTTATATCAACAGTTCAGGCTGGTGGTGAAGGGGCAAAGTTGTGGGGATATTTTCTTGGCACACTTTGGAGCACTCAGTACCAATTGAGCATTTTATTATTGGTTGAACTAGATGGACTTGTGTCTTTTTTAAACCAGACTAACTATGTAACTATGTTTAAATGCCACATATTGTTGCTGACCATGTCCATCCCTTTTTGACTACAGTGTACCTATCTTCTGATGGCTCCTTCCAGCAGGATAATGCACCATGTCACAAAGCTCCAATCATCTCACCACTGGTTTCTTGAACATGACAATGAGGTCACTGTACTCCAATGGCCTTCACACTCACCAGATCTCATCCAATAGAGCAGCTTTGGGATGTGGTGGAATAGGAGATTTACATCTTGGATGTGCAGCCGACTAATCTGCACCAACTGCGTGATGCTATCATGTCAATATGGAGCAAAATCTCTGAGTAATGTTTCCAACACCTTGTTGAATCTATGCCAGAAGAATGAAGGCAGTTCTGAAGGCAAAAGGGAACCCGGTACTAGCAAGGTGTACCTAGTAAAGTGGCCGATGAGTGTATATATATCAAAGAACAAAAATTAATGCAGCTCCTCAACCAACACATTGTTGAGGCCTGGTTCACTCTAGTACATATGGTAAAATTCTGTGTTTTAAAAACAAAATCTGTGTCACTGCTGCAATGCAGTGGCATCCAGTTCATGCTGCATTTTTATGCACCACACATCGCACCAGCATTGTGGTGTGTGTACAGGACACACAGAAAACAATAATTTTCTATGTGTCCGAGTGGTGACCTGCATTTATCCAATTGTAGCAATGTGGGCTACAATTATAAAGTACAGTGTTCCTCCAGTTTTTCTAGGCATTGCATGTCTCTCTAGTGCTCAGTGTTATCAATTGACATCTTATTAGTGAGCCAAGCTAAAGGGATTGTGGGACAAGTAGTTCTACAGACTGATAATTGCTTCGCATGACCCAGTACTTGGACTACACATCCCAGGGATCCTTGCTGCCATTGGAAAGATTGCTGAGCAGAACTATATAAGAAACCAAAGTCCTGCTGTCTCTTCCTCCTGTGCCTGATGCGAGATGGACCTCACCGTGCATGGAGAGAGGTTGTGGCCTACCACACGGTGTACAACATTCCAACTCGAATGAGAGGGGCCTAGTACTGCCTGCTGTTAGTCGGACATCCATTCAGCACCCCTTTGGTCGCCTGCCAACCTGTGTTCTACACTTCGCATCGGGAGATCGTAACGGTGGATCCGCTGTACGTGTGTCGCTCCAGGAGCTGCTGTCTGGAAGGCATTATATCAGCCTGGTCATTGGTGAGAGGGCAATCGCCCATCTTTACAAACCCTTTCTTACGGTTTCACTGGGACACTTTGCACAGACATCTTTACCTTGGACTACTTTACTGAACCTATCTTGAACACTGTGCATAAACACATTTAGCATCATGACACTGTTAGGCTCAGCCGTGGCTCTGGTACCATTTCAAGAAACTTTATTGCTTGCTATTACACCTTATTGGATACAACTAACGAGCTCCTACATGCCGGTGAAGACAATCAGATCTGCAACGGAGACATTTCTGTCATTATTGCTACAAGGGCCGCTATACAGTTGCCTTTAAGTTTTACCCCTCATTAGGGTTTAAGATTTATAGGCAAGGTTTCCTCTATTAGAAATGTGTCAGTATAACCATTTACCCTTGCTCATCCTTTCAGGTGCAAGCAAGTCCACTCCACTGTACATGTGTTTATATATTTGCAAATGTTTTGTCCTTTGTTATTGGGAGGAATTCCTTTGCTGGGTTGGCACTGCTTGCCTAAAACTCAGCAGATCTAATACCTCCTCTTTGTGACAATATCTTCTTTGAACTGTTCTAGTAAACATTATCAGAATATAAACGCACAGAGTAGTCTGACTTATTGCTTTGAAGTGGTGCAAAGATGTCTGAACCCAGAGTGTCAGGTGAGTTGGAATGTTCATCAGGTCATTGCAATGCAGATGAACAGGTAAATCCAAGCAGCCTCCCTAAGGGGTCGTGCTACACAATGCACAAAAATGCACGTCACCGCACACAGGGGTTTATTGACTAAGGGCAATAGGCTGTTCACTTTGCAAGGAGAGTTGCAATCTGCAATGGAATTTTTTCCCAAGAGATTGGTGAATGTGGTGAAGTTCTGCTGGCTTTCATCATCCAATCGTGAGCATGCAAAAATGCTCAGTAGGAAAGAAAAAATCCATGATCGCCACACGCTGACAAGACCCCACAGTCATTTGTGTATTTCCCTTACATGTAATTGGGTATTGTTTGAAAAGTGAAAATTCACTTCATTCACTAAGCTCTGGGAAAAATAAAAGCAAGTACCAAGGCATGCAGACTGCTTCTACAAACATTTGTGAAAGAATGGGCCACTCACAGGAGCTTGGTGAATCCAAGCGTGGTACCGAGATAGCGTGGTTGCCAACTGTGCAATAAGTCCATCCGTGAAATTTCCTGGCTACTAAATAGTCCCCGGTCAACTGTTAGTGGTATTATAACAAAGCGGAAGCAACTGGGAATGACAGCAACTCAGCTATGAAGTGGTAGGTAAAATGACAGAGCGGGGTCAGCACATGCTGAAGCTCACAGTGTGCAGAAGTCACCAACTGTCTGCAGGGTCAATAGCTACAGGCATCCAAACTTCGTGTGGCCTTCAGCTTGGCACAACAACAATGTAGAGAGCTTCATGGAATAGGTTTCCATTGCATCCATGCCTTACATCACCAAGTGCAGTGCAAAGCCGCGGATGCAGTAGTCAGGTGTAAAGCAAGCCACCACTGGACTCTACAGCAGTGGAGATGTGTTCTCTGGAGTGACGAATCACACTTCTCTGTCTGGTAATCCAATGGATGTGCCTGTGTTTGGTGGTTGCCAGGAGACTGATACTTGCTTGACTGCATTGTGCCAAGTGTAAAATTTGGTGTAGGGGGATTATGGTGTGGGGATGTTCTTCAGGGGTTGGGCTTGGCCCCTTAGTTCCAGTTAAGGGAACTCTTAAGGCGTAAGCATACCAAGACATTTTGGACAATTCAATCAGAGTGGAGACTGCAAACTAGGCCTTCTCGTCCAACATCAGTGCCTGACCTCACAAAATGTGCTTCTGGAAGAATGGTCAAACATTCCCATAGACACACTCCTAAACCTTGTGGACAGCCTTCCCAGAAGAGTTGAAGTTGTTATAGCTGCAAAGGGTGGGCCAACTCAATATTGAACCCTACAGACTAATGCCCCGTACACACGATCGGACATTGATCGGACATTCCGACAAGAAAAACCATTGTTGTCGGAAAATCCGATCGTTCTAAATGCGGTGACGTAAAACACGTACGTCAGGACTATAAACGGGGCAGTAGCCAATGGCTTTCGTCTCTTAATTTATTCTGAGCATGCGTGGCACTTTGTGCGTCGGATTTGTGTACACACGATCGGAATTTCTGACAACGGATTTTGTTGTCGGAAAATGTTATAGCCTGCTCTCAAACTTTGTGTGTCGGAAAATCCGATGGAAAATGTCCGATGGAGCCCACACACGGTCGGAATTTCCGACAACACGCTCCGAACGCACATTTTCCATCATAAAATCCGACCGTGTGTATAGAGTATAAGACTGGGATGCCATTAAAGTTCATGTGCTTGTAAAGCCAGGTGTCCCAATACTTTTGGCAATATAGTGTACGTATTTAATCTGTATGTTTAGCTGTTTGCCTGGAATTCACCTTTAAAAATAAAAATAATGGTATTATCAATGTCTAATTCCTTATCAAGCACCGGATTAATTCAGTAAAAAAATTTGGTTTCTTAAGGTCAACTGAAACAATTCTTCTTGTAGCCACTTGCAAAACTGAGGCCTAGTGTATCCAGCTCAATATGGTTGTATAGAATGCATCTACTTAGTACGCAGGTCCTCTCCCCACCTACCCCCATTACTGTGCAGGCACAGCTGCTTTGCTTTGTTAGGTTAAAATGACTTTGGAATAGAATTTAAAATGATGGAGCCTTGTTCACTAACCCGTAATAGACTTAATAGCGCGTGGCAGTGTCATCAAAATCCTAAATTTCTCCTGTATTGCCGCACCACAAAAAGAGCTGCCTTGAACTGGTGCATATTGCCAAAGTGGTCTTTCAATTTGTGCTGGTTAGGGAGCAATGCAGGCGTGGAAATGTCTCACCTTTTTTTGAGTATAATCTCTCTGGCTCCTCATAGAGTCAGCTGCGTGCGTTTGTAATATGAAGGGTGTTGTGCTGCTGTCAGTCCCAGACTGATTCTAGGGAGCAGTCCAAAATGTTTGTGTGTAGTAGGTCTGCAATGTGTTGCTTTGTGGTGCGACCACAATCATACACAAGATTTAAATGTAATTTTTATGGTCTTTAAAGCGGGGGTCCACCCACACCGCCAAAAAAAAAAAAATATTAAAAGCCAGCAGCTACAAATACTGCAGCTGCTGACTTTTAATACATGGCCACTTACCTGTCCCAGGGTCCAGCGATGTCGGCAGGCGACGCCGAGAACCCGCTCTGTACTCGGCAGCTGCCGCCGCCATCCTAGGTGAGGGAATCAGGAAGTGAAGCGTTGCGGCTTCACTTCCCGGTTCCCTACTGCGCATGCGCGAGCCGCGCTGCGCATCGTAAGTGGTCCCCGCTCCCTCCTGGGAGCTGTGTGTTTCCCAGGAGACAGCGCAAAGGGACGGGAAGAGGCATAGACTCCCATGGGAGTCTATGCCGGAAGTGGGTGCAAATACCTGTCTTAGACAGGCATCTGCACCCCCCTCCCCCCTGAAAGGTGCCAAATGTGACACCGGAGGGGGGGGGGTTCCGAAAAGCGGAAGTTCCATTTTTGCGTGGAACTCCGCTTTAAAGGGTATGTAAACTCTAATGCCCCGTACACATGATAGGATTTTCCGACAGAAAAATGTTCGATGGGAGTTCGTTGTCGGAAATTCCGACCGTGTGTAGGCTCCATCGGAAATTTTCCATCGGAATTTCCGACACACAAAATTTGAGATCTGCATGCTCAGAATCAAGGAGAAGAGCCACACTAGCTATTGAACTTCATTTTTATCGGCTCGTCGTACGTGTTGTACGCAGGGGCGGACTGACCATTGAGCCACTCGGGCACTGCCCGAGGGCCCTGGGTCGCTAGGGGGCCCCATCAGGGTTGCCAGCCTCAGTAAAACCAGGGAGAGTATGTGAAAATCTGTGTTTTTTTTTATATCTGTCTCTGAAATGTCCCTTACCTACATCCTTTTGGTCTAAAAATCCTGAGATTATAGCTGTGTGTAGATGTATACTGTGTGGCCCCATAATCTCTGATTGCCTGGGGGCCCCATAATCTCCTATTGCCCGGGGGCCCCATCAGTTGTCAGTCTGCCCCTGGTTGTACGTCACTGCGTTCTTGACGTTCGGAATTTCCGACAAGATTTGTGTGGACGTGTGTATGCAAGAAAAGTTTGAGCCAACATCCGTTGGAAAAAAAAAAACATGGATTTTGTTGTCGGAAAATCCTATCTTGTGTACAGGGCATAACAATGAAATTCTCTTATTTGATGCCCGTTGGTCTGTAAAATATACCAAAAAGCCCTCTACTTTCAGGTTTAACGTTCTTTATTAAACGTAGGCTTTAATAGCTTAAGGAGGATCCTCGGTCATTAAAAAAAAATAAAAGTCAGCAGCTACAAATACAGTAGCTGCTGCCTTTTAATAAAAGGACACTTACCTGTGCAGGGATCCAGCACTGTCCTTACCAGGGCGAGTTATTTGCTGGCCTACCGATCCCAGGATTTCCACTGCACATGTGCAAACCGTGCTGCGCCCTGTGAATGGTCTTGTGGGTGGTGAACTTCTGCTTGGATTGCCTGGGTGACCAGAGCAGAAGTGAGAGCGGGTACCTATCAAAACTAGAAACCCGCTCCCCCCCCCCCCCCCCCCCCCCGAAAAAAAAAAAAAAAAGAGGAGGGGGAGGGAGGATAGAAACAGTTGATTTTCTGTTTTTATCTGAAGCTCTACTTTAAGGCAAACTTTCTCAACTTTGCCAGAGGAACCCTTGAATTATTTTGTAGGTCTCAGGAAACCCCTGATAAAATGAATTGGGGATCAGTGGGAAGAATGCTCCTTCTTACATTGGTGGATCAGTGGGAAGAACTTCGTCTTACAGTGGGGGTCAGTGGGTAGAATGCTCCCTGTTACAGTGATGGTCAGTGGAAAGAATGCTTCCTCTTACTGTGGTGGTCAGTGAGTAGAATGCTTTCTTTTACAGTGATGGTCAGTGGGAAGAATGCTTCCTCTTACAGTGACGGTGAGTGGGAAGAATGCTCCCTCTTACAGTGACGGTGAGTGGGAAGAATGCTCCCTCTTACAGTGACGGTGAGTGGGAAGAATGCTCCCTCTTACAGTGACGGTGAGTGGGAAAAATGCTCCCTCTTAAAGTGGTGGCCAGTGGGAAGAATGCTTCCTCTTACTGTAGTGATCAGTGGAAAGAATGCTCCGTCTTACAGTGGTGATCAGTGGGAAGAATGCTTCCTCTTACTGTGGTGGTCAGTGAGTAGAATGCTTTATTTTACAGTGATGGTCAGTGGGAAGAATGCTTCCTCTTACTGTGGTGGATCAGTGGGAAGAATGCTTCCTCTTACTGTAGTGATCAGTGGGAAGAATGCTTCCTCATACTGTGGTGGTCAGTGGGAAGAATGCTTCCTCTTATAGTGGTGGTCAGTGGGAACAATGCTTCCTCTTACAGTGGTGGCCAGTGGGAAGAATGCTTCCTCTTACAGTGGTGGTCAGTGGGAAGAATGCTCCCTCTTACAGTGATGGTGAGTGGGAAGAATGCTCCCTCTTACAGTGATGGTGAGTGGGAAGAATGCTCCGTCTTACAGTGGTGGTCAGTGGGAAGAATGCTCCCTTTTACAGTGATGGTGAGTGGGAATAGTGCTCCCTTTTACAGTGGGGGCCAGTGGGTATGAATGCTCCCTCTTACAGTGGTAGTCAGTCTAAAGAATTCTCCCTCTTACAGTGACGGTCAGTGGAAAGAATACTCCCTCCTACAGTGATGGTGAGTGGGAAGAATACTCCCTCTTACAGTGATGGTCAGTGGGAAGAATGCTCCCTTTACAGTGATGGTGAGTGGGAATAGTGCTCCCTTTTACAGTGGGGGTCAGTGGGAAGAATGCTCCCTCTTACAGTGGTAGTCAGTCTAAAGAATTCTCCCTCTTACAGTGACGGTCAGTGGGAAGAATGCTCCGTTTTACAGTGGTGATCAGAATGCAGACAGCTAAAAAAGATCTTGGGTGCCATGTTACTGGTTCTAATAAGTGTCATTGGGCTGGAATTATTTAGGCATCATCAAAGGGTGGTAAGTCAGCCATAGTTGCATAGTTACATACAGTGCCTTGAAAAAGTATTCACACCCCTTGAAATTTTCCACATTTTGTCAGGTTACAAACAAAAATGTTAATGTATTTTATTGGGATTGTATGTGATAGACCAACACAAAGTGGCACATAATAGTCAAGTGGAAGGAAAATGGTAAATGGGCTTTCAATTTTTTTTACAAATAAATATCTGAAAAGTGTGGCGTGCATTTGTATTCGGCCCCCTGTACTTTGATACCCCTAACTAAAATCTAGTGGAACCAATTGCTGTCACTTGATTAGTAGAGTCTACCTGTGTGTAATTTAATATAAGTATAAATACAGCTGTTCTGTGAAGCCCTCAGAGATTTGTTAGAGAACCTTAGTGAAAAAACAGCATCATGAAGGCCAAGGAACACACCAGACAGGTCAGGGATAAAGTTGTGGCGACGTTTAAGGCAGGGTTAGGTTATAAAAATTTCCCAAGCTTTGAATATCTCACGGAGCATTGTTCAATCCATCATCCGAAAATGGAAACAGTATGGCACAACTGCAAACCTACCAAAACATGGCCGTCCAGCTAAACTGACAGGCAGGGCAAGGAGAGAATTATACAGAGAAGCAGCCAAGAGGCCCATGGTAACTCTGGAAAAGCTGCAGAGATCCACAGCTCAGGTGGGAGAATCTGTCCACAGGACAACTATTAGTTGCACACTCCACAAATCTGCCCTTTATAGAAGAGTAGCAAGAAGAAAGCCAATGTTGAAAGAAAGCCATAAGAAGTCCCGTTTGCAGTTTGCGAGAAGCCATGTGGGGGACACAGCAAACATGTGGAAGAAGGTACTCTGGTCAGGTGAGATCAAAATTTAACTTTTCGGCCTAAAAACAAAAAGCTAGTAAAACTAACACTGAACATCACCCTGAAAACACCATCCCTGCCATGAAACATGGTGGTGGCAGCATCATGTTGTGCAGATGCTTTTCTTCAGCAGGGACAGGGAAGTTGGTCAGAGTTGAATGGGAAGATGAATGGAGCCAAATACTGGGCAATCTTAAAAGAAAACCCGCTAGAGTCTGCAAAAGACTTTGGACTGGGGCGGAGGTTCACCTTCCAGCAGGACAACAACACTGAACATACAGTCAGAGCTACACTGGGATGGTTTAGATCAAAGCATATTCATGTGTTAGAATGGCCCAGTCAAAGTCCTTACCTAAATCCAATTGAGAATCTGTGGCAAGACTTGAAAATTGCTGTTCACAGACGCTCTCCATCCAATCTGACAGAGGTTGAGCTATTTTGTAAAGAGGAATGGGCAATAATGTCACTCTCTAGATTTGCAAAGCTGGTAGAGACATCCCCAAAAAGAATTGCAGCTGTAATCGCAGCGAGAGGGGGTTCTACAAAGTAATGACTCTGTTGGGCTGAATACAAATGCACACCACACTTTTCAGATATTTATTTGTAGAAAATTTTGAAAACCATTTATCATTTTCCTTCCACTTCACAATTATGTGCCACTTTGTTTTGGTCCAACACATAAAAGCCTAATAAAATACATTTACGTTTTTAGTTGTAGCATGACAAATTGTGGAAAATTTCAAGTGATATGAATACTTTTTTAAGGCACCGTAGTTGGTCAGGTTGAAAAAAAAACACAAGTCCATCTAGTTCAACCAATAAAAAAAAAAAATCATACGATGCCATATACACAATCCTATACCCACAGTTGATCCATAGGAAGGCAAAAAACCCAGCAAAGCATGATCCAATTTGCTGCCCCCGAGAGGCAGTTGGATATTCCCGGGATCAAGTTTACCTACACGTATTAGTATCCAGTTACGGTATATTATGTGTATCCAGGACAGAATCCAGGCCTTTGTTAAAGCAATCTACTGAGCTGGCCAGAACCACATCTGGTGGAAGTCTATTCCACATGTTCACAGCTCTTACCGTGAAGAAACCTTTCCATATTTGGAGATGAAATCTCTTTTCCTCTAGACATAAAGAGTGCCCTCCTCTGTGATGACCTTAAAGTGAATAACTCAACACCAAGCTCGCTATATGGACCCCTTATGTATTTGTACATGTTGATCACATCCCCCCTCAATCTCTTCTCGAGAGAGAATACATTCAGTTCCTCTAATATTTCCTCAAGGCCACAGGTCAAGGAGCTCCTAGCAACCTCTGGAGGTAGTCAAGGTTTTCATTGAACCCTGCTTGAGAATGACAGGCTTAGGACAATGTAGCATCAGCTCCAAGTTTGCAATACCGTAATAACGTTGTGTGTGCTAAAGAAAGAAAATTAAGACTACTATCTTTTTTTCTCTATAGGTCCTCTACTTTCAGGTTTTAACGTTCTTTAATAAATTTGCAAGTGAGTGCAAACAAAAGTGTTAACCTGATGAGGGCCTTGTTTGACCATACTTCAGCTCTGTGTGTAAGCCCTATGCACAGTGGAACAGGGTGTGTACCTCAGCAGGGGTAGACTCTTTGTATAGGTGCAGTGTGTAAAAGTAGTGGCTAGGCTCCAATGGTGTGCTGTGGGCAACTTAAATTCTTTGACTGGTACCAGACCTCAGTCACCAGTTGAGAAGCAATGGACTTGTCTTGGTAGCATGAAAAGGTGCAGAGCTGTTATGAGCTCTCATCTCCAAGTAATCCACTGAGTTACTTCATACTTCCTAAGTGACCTTAGGCTAATAACATGTTAAGATCTGCCTAGTCTGTAATTCTGAAGAGCTCATACTGCCATTGAGCTGTGTGTGTTTGATCCACCTATGCATTACCCCATCATCATTATCTCCGTTACAAGCCAACCTTCATTAAGAGGTTCAAGATGTTAGTCATTGCTGTGCAGGAAGTAGGCAATGATACATCTATTTTCAGGTTGACTGCCGATTTGATTCAAGTTAACCTTCTGCCTGGACATCTACTATAGAGTATCTATTACATTCTTTATATGCCCATTTTACCATTAAAATATAAACCCTCTTTGCCTTATTGCATCTTGTCTCTGCACCTTATAAATAACTCCAACTATCATGTCTGATTCTTTCCATAGTTCATTTTCTAAAATGTTCCCAAAATGTAAAAAGGAACCAGTGTGCCTGCCTGAGGTGCTGCAGTGCATTTCCTTTACACTTCTGATGGCAGATTGCAAGTACAGTGCTGTCAGGATTACATGAAAGACAAATAATGTTATGTGACAATTTATCCATCTTCACCAGTCAAGACAGACAGGCCTGTGCCCTGAGCACAGACAGCAGACAGGTCGGCCTTACAACTTGGCAATGAGCTTACATTTCTGCTCTGACAGGGAGAGAATACAAGTGAGTAACACACATCAATCCCTGAGAGTTAAGGATGCACTATTATAAAACAAAAGAATGGAGATTCGGATTCTTACAAGTCCAATGTCCATTTAACTGGTCTATTACATCCAGGGGATCGTAAGGTCTGCCTGATCATGTGACCACTATGATTGGCTATCACAGTGGTCACATGTTAGGTAGCCAGACCTGCCAGCTCCTGAGCATTTCTAGAGATTGGGAGCAAGCAGTGAGTGTGTCTCAGAAACCTCTGCTGCCCAAGGAAACACATGAGCATCAGAATAGGGAAGAGAGGGGATTTTAAAGTGATTGTAAAAGCTCATTTAAAAACAAAAAATAACAAACATGTTATACTTACCTCCTCTGTGCAGTTGGTTTTGCACAGAGCAGCCTGGATCCTCCCTTTTCTCGGGTCCCTCTTTGATGCTCTTAGTCCCTCTCTCCTTTGAGTGCCCCTCAGCCAGCAGCTTACTACAGGGGTCACCCAAGCCGAGTCAGAGCTCCGTGTATCCATTCAGACATGGGGCCCCGACCTGGCCCTGCCCCTCTCTCCCCTGATTGGCTGACTGACTTTGACAGCCACTGGAGCCAATAGCGCCGCTGTTCTATCTCAGCCAATCGGGAGGTGTGTACTGGATGGCTGAGGGGATCGTGGACATCGCTGGAGAGAGAAGAAGCTCAGGTAGGTAATTGTCGGGTGCGACCACAATCATGGGCAGGCTGCTACACACAGAGGGTTTTTTATCTTATTGCATAGAAAGCATTACGATAAAAAACCTTCTGCCTTTACAACTGCTTTAAGTTACTTTGAACGTGGCATGTTTGTTGGTGTCAGACGGGCTGGTCTGAGTAAAAACTGCTGATCTACTGGGATTTTCACACACAACCATCTCTAGTGTTTACAGAGAATGGTCCGAAAAAGAGAAAATATCCAGTGAGCAGCAGTTGTATGGAGGAAAATGCCTTGTTGATGTCAGAGGTCAGAGGAGAATTGCCTTTCTATCATCTCAGTTTGAGATGATAGAAAGGCAACAGTAACTCAAATAACCACTTGGTACAACCAAGGTATGCAGAATACCATCTCTGAATGCATAACACATCAAACCTTAAAGAAGATGGGCTCCAGCAGCAAAAGACCACACCGGGTGCCACTCCTGTCAGCTTAGAACATGAAACTGAGGCTACAATTCGCACAGGCCCAGCAAAATAGGACAATAGAAGATTGGAAAAATGTTGCCTGGTCTGATGAGTCTCGATTAGAGCTGCAACAGTCAGAGAGTAGGGTCAGAATTTGGTGTATACAACATGAAAGCATGGATCCATCCTGCCTTGTATCAACAGTGGTGGTGGTGTAATGGTGTGGGGGATATTTTCTTGGCACACTTTGGGCTCCTTAGTACCAACTGAACATCGTTTAAATGCCACAGCCTACCTGAGTATTGTTGGTGACCATGTCCACCCCTTTATCACTACAGTGTCCCCATCTTCTGATGACTCATTCCAGCAGGATAATGCACCATGTCACAAAGCTCAAATCATCTCACCACTGGTTTCTTGAACATGACAATGAGGTCACTGTACTCCAATGGCCTCCACAGTCACCAGTTCTCATCCAACAGAGCACCTTTGCGATGTGATGGAATGGGAGATTCGCATCATGGATGTGCAGCCGACAAATCTGCAGCAACTGCGTAATGCTATAAAGTCAATATGAACTAGAGTTGCACAATTAATCGTCAAGAATCGTTATCGTGATTAATCGTCAAGAATCGTTATCGTGATCTTGACTAAAGTGTTTCACAATTCTTTCTATGCAAAGAATTCTCTCTGCTCTTCTGAAGCCACAGCCCTCAAAAGAAAGGAAGAGAAAAACCGGGCAGTCTGCCAAGAAACAAAACATTCTTAAAACAACTTTCCTTTTAAATGGAAGGAAGATGCTATAACATATCTTGGTATCCAACTCCCCAGGTCTCTCAAACACCTATACCTCAAGAATTATCTATCAATTCTACACAGTCTTACTAGTGATCTTAAGCGGTGGAACAAACCCACCTTTTCCTGGTTCGGCAGAGCAGCCATCCTAAAAATGAATGTACTGCCCCACCTCCTATATATCTTACAAGCAGCCCCAACCCACATCCCCCTAGCCTTCTCCCGGAACGACAAGAGTCTGTGTACCAGATTTCTCTCGGCCAAATGGAGACCGAGAATCAGCTACTCCCACCTCTCTCTATCTAAGAATAAAGGAGGGATAGGCCTGCCAGACATAAGAAATTACCACAGGGCCAGTCACTTGACCAGAATCCTGGATTGGAACATCCACAATGAAATTAAAGACTGGGTTGAACTCGAAGCTTCCTTCACACCGTCCCCCCTGCACTCACTGCCCTGGCTACTCCCGAAACATGTTACAACCGAAACCCCCACGCACCCATTAATTGGCCCAACTCTTAGATGTTTCTATGAAACTTGCAAATCTACGTCCCTATCCTCAACTCCAGGCCCACTAACCTCATTACGCCTCAACCCAGACTTCCCCCCCGGAATGCACAACAACTATCTAAAAGACACCTGGCCACACAGAAAGATACTAGCACACCACTTCTTTGCACAAGGCAAACCCTTAACACGGGAAAACCTCCCATCTAGGGGGGAGAACCCCTCTACCTCCCCCTGGACTTTCACCTTGCTCTCACACTACACCCACACGCTTGAGAGGAAGTTCAAAGTCTCCAGACCCCTCACACCCTTTGAAACCCTCTGCACGACGCAATCACCTCAGCGCCACTTAATCTCCACAATGCACTCCCTCCTATTTTCAAATATCCCGTCCAACACAGGACGAGCCTGCTCATCCTGGGAAGGTGACCTTTCCAGATCCTTTTCTCCGGAAGATTGGGAACGAATCTATCTGTACATACATAAGGGATCTGTAAATGTATCCACACAAGAGAACGGATACAAAGTTCAAGCCCCGATGGTACCGCACCCCAACCCTTATCCACAAATTCAATACAGACCTCCCGGATACGTGTTGGAGATGCCACCTTGAAAAGGGATCTCTTCTGCATTTATGGTGGAGCTGTCCTGCCATCCAAACCTACTGGAACGAGGTACACCAACTTAATACAAAAATAACCACATACCAAATAGACTTTTCCCCAGCACAATTTCTCCTACACCATTCCACACTATCACACAGGAACTACTTTAAGTCCCTAGCAATGCACATGCTAAACGCCGCAAAACAATGCATTCCTGTTCACTGGAGTTCTACACAAACCCCATCAGTTAAAGAATGGTTAGTCAGAATCACCAAAGTAGCTGAAATGGAGCGCCTCATCAGCATCGCACATGACACACCCTCCAAATTCTCAACTAAATGGGCCTGTTGGCGCCACTTCCAAACAACAGCAGAATACCAAAACCTCATCACTGCAGACAGCCCAATGGTACCAACTCATCCCAGTACACTGTAGGATTAACCTCACAACTGGAAATAAACATCATATACACTTACTGCCAGACCTTCTCCACTCTAACAATCAGAATTCCAAAGAGCCAACAACCTACCTGCTACCCCAAATGGAGGGAGAGAGAGATGGTTACCCACCCCCTCCACTTCATCGGCACACCCCTTTAAAACCGCTGCTATACCCACTAGCCTTCCCTTTCCTACTCCACTCCCTGCTTAACCCCCTTCTCCCGCCCCCTCCCCCCTTTCCCACCTCTAACACCCACCCCCTAACCCAATCCCCTTTTCCCATTTGAGGAACCTAGTAATACTCACCAGCATACAGAAACCCGCTACCGCACAGAGATAAGTACTGCCCACATTAGACAAGCCCCTAACTGGATACCCCAACCCAACCGAACAAAGTTACGCCCCTCTCATTGACCACTCACCTACAACCAGTGACTTACCCCCTAAGCCTTTTAAACACACGCAGACAAAAATCTACATGACCCGAATACGGGCTCGAGTGCATCCCCTGGATACTTTTCCCTGATGCCTTTTTCTTAAAACTTAAGACTTAAAACTTGAGACTCCTAGACGCTAAGTAGTTCCTGACGTACTTGAGCCAACCCTTACCCTATACATCTCGTCACTGGATCACACCAAGTTGTTTAATGTTCTAAAATTGCAACTGTTTGAAATGTCATGTTAGACATCATACTCCGTACTACATTTTTGTATCACAACATACGTGTATGTTCCACCCTACTACCAATAAAACTTTTTGAGGAAAAAAAAAGAAACAAAACATTCTTTATCAGTTGAACTTAAGTATAAACATTGTAACAGTTTGTCAATGGAATAGACTTCCTGTGTAAGTGAAAAAAGTTTAACCACTTAAACACTAAACCTTTTTCTGACATTTGTTGGTTTCAAGTTAAAATCATTTTTTTTTGCTAGAAAATTACTTAGAACCCCCAAACATATATATTTTTTTAGTAGACACCCTAGAGAATAAAATGGTGGTTGTTGCAATATTTTATTTCACACTGTATTTGCGCAGCGGTCTTTCAAATGCAATTTTTTTGGAAAAAATTACTTTAATGAATTAAAAAAAAAAAAAAATCTAACCAGTAAAATTAGCCCATTTTTTTTTGTATAATGTGAAAGATTTTACATCGCGAGAATCGTGAGAGAATCGTGATCTTTTTATTCTAAGCAAAAAAAATCGTGATTCTCATTTTGGCCAAAATCGTGCAGCTCTAATATGGACCAAAATCTGAAGAATGTTTCCAATACCTTGTTGAATCTATGCCATGAAGAATTAAGGCAGTTCTGAAGGCAAAAGGGGGTCCAACCCGGTACTAGCAAGGTGTACCTAATTAAGTGGCCGGTGAGTGTATGAGTTACATGGGTGGCAAGAGGTTAAAAATTGCAAAGAAATGTTGTTTTCAATCAGATGGATTCTATCTGATAGGCATGCGGTAGGATGAGGGAATTAGCAAGGCACACGGCATTTAAAGAAAGAAGAGCCTGCTTATGCAAAGAACGAATGTGCCTGCTATATGTATATTTCATGTACAGTATACTGTTTATAACAAACTACAAAGAAATGCAGTAAAAAAATTATATAGGAATATTTGCATTTAGCTGATCTATTTCATAAATACTATATATATATATATATATATATATATATATATATATATATATATATATATATATATATATATATAAAGGTCTGTGTGCCTCTTTTTATTGCCCACGGGCTTTTTACATCTGTAAAGCTAGAGGCAAAATTTTATCATGGAACTAAAGTTGACATTTAAAGGGAAATTAGAGCGTATTTTTAGACACCTCATATTTTGAGTTACTATTTCAACATTTACCTTAAATTAATTTGTGATATACTTTCATCTTTTTACAAGCTAGCTCTGTCACATTTTTGCTTTTCATTAAATGTGAGATTTAATTGCCGCTAGCAATAACCCTCAGTGAATCCATGCTTTTGATCTGCCTACTGCTGAACAACTATTATAATAAGGCAGGTTCCTAACCTTTTTACAAATGCAGACCCCCAATGGATTGCCAGTTATGACCCCATACCCCCTTCTCCAGACTGTCAAAAGTCATCCTCATCATCAGTCCTATAAGATACCAGTTTCGCTTTAAAAGATGTCAAAAACTGAAAAAGCTGAAAAAAAAGAAAAACCATAAGGTTTTCATGATATGGTTTTATATAAAAAAATAGCTAACCCATACCTCCCAACATTTGAACTTCAAAATGAGGGACACTGGAGGAGGGAAAAGACCTGCAGCGTGTGCAGCGCCGCGATAAAATGTGGGCGTGGCCAAGCACTTACCAGTGGGAGGGGCTTAAGTTTTCCTTGTACCTATAAAATATGCTTTGATTGCTTTGTTTGAGCCTACCTTAAAGAAGAACTTCATTAAAAGAGTCCGGGACTGTATAGTAACCAGCAACTGTTGAGACAATGAAGACTTTGGAGAGAAGTATATAATGTGCAGTATTGTGTATATAGTGCAGGAGTGTGTAAAGCAGAGCACAGGAGTTGGGGAGTGCTGCAGTCAGTGTCGGGTTTAGGATACATAACACAGAGTGCAGGGGACAGGGCGTGTAATGCAATGTGTTCAAGGATCAGAAGAATGTAACACACTGAGGGCTGTAGTCAGTGCTGAGTTTAGGAGTACACGACACACACACAGAGCATGGTCCAGGACCAGGAGTATATAATGTACAGAATGCAGGGGACAGGAGTATGTAATGTACAGAATGCAGGGGACAGGAGTATGTAATGTACACAATGCAGGGGAAAGGAGTGTGTAATGTACAGAATGCAGGGGACAGGAGTGTGTAATGTACAGAATGCAGGGGACAGGAGTGTGTAATGTACAGAATTCAGGGGACAGGAGTATGTAATGTACAGAATGCA
Source organism: Lithobates septentrionalis (assembly GCA_037952835.1). NCBI lineage: Eukaryota > Metazoa > Chordata > Amphibia > Anura > Ranidae > Lithobates > Lithobates septentrionalis. The sequence continues at coordinate 269,195 of JBBDGP010003545.1, read as the reverse complement.
GGGGACAGGAGTATGTAATGTACAGAATGCAGGGGACAGGAGTGTGTAATGTACAGAATGCAGGGGACAGGGATGTGCAATTTACAGAATGCAGGGGACAGAAGTGTGTAATGTACAGAATGCAGGGGACAAAAGTGTGTAATGTACAGAATGCAGGGGACGGGGGTGTGCAATTTACAGAATGCAGGGGAAAGAAGTGTGTAATGTACAATATGCAGGGGATAGGAGTGTGTAATGTACAGAATGCAGGGGAAAGGAGTGTGTAATGTACAGAATGCAGGGGACAGGTGTGTGTAATGTACAGAATGCAGGGGACAGGAGTATGTAATGTACAGAATGAAGGGGGCGGCTCCATCCATTCCCCCAATCCCATCCTGGCTCCATCCATTCCCCCCGATTCCATCCCGGCTCCATCCACCCCACCTCAATCCCATTCCGGCTCCACCCACCAACCTGATCCAATCCTGGCTCCATCCACCATCCTGATCCTATTCTGGCTCCATCCTTACCCCAATTCCAACACAACTCTATCCATTTCCCTGCTCTCATCCTGGCTCCACCCATCCCCCGATCCCATCCCGGCTCCATCCATCCCAAGTCCATCCACCACCCTGATCCTATCCCAAATCTATCCATTCACCAATCTCATTCTGGCTCCATCCAACCCCCCGATCCCATCCCAACTCTATCCATCCCCTGATCCCACCCTTCCCCTTGATCCCATCCCATCCCAGCTCCATCCATCCCTGATCCCATACCGGCTCCATCCACCACCCTGATCCCATCCCAACTCTATCCATTCCCCCTATCGCATCCTGGCTCCATCCATTCCCTGATCCCATCCCGGCTCCATCCATACAGTGATCCCATCCTGGCTCCATCATTCCCCTGATCCCATCCCGGCTCCATCCACCCCCCTGATGTGACCCCATGCCAGCTCCATCCACCCCCTGATCTGATCCCATCCCAGCTCCATCCACCTCCCTGACCCCATCCCAGCTCCATCTATTTCCCTGTTTCCATCCCAGCTCCATCCACCCTCCTAATGCCATCCCAGCTCCATCATCCACCCCCCCTGATCTCATCCCAGCTCCATCCACCCCCCTGATCCTATCCCAGACCCATCCTTCCCCCTCCCTCTTCCCCATGCCTCCCTCCTCTGCAAGTCTTGTGTACACAGAGTCCCCTGTGTGTACACAAGTGTGCACACAAGAGTGTTTGTAGCAGAAGAGAGAGCACATTCAGCTGCGGGAGCAAGAGGGGTGATGCTTGCGGGACTCAGGAGAGAGTACATCCTGTGGGGAGGGGGGATGGTGCTCCTGGCGAGACTCGGGAGAGCATAGAGAGCACGTTTGTAGCAGGGGGGGGGGGGTCTGCTGCTGGTGCTGGTGGGTCTGTCAGGAGCCTATGCTGCTGTGGCCATCCTGGCAGAGTGTTGTGCTGCTCCCCGCCTCCTCCTCTGTGTACAGGAAAACAAGGGGCAGGTTCAGTGCACTCTGTACTGTGTGCTGGGGAGTGATGCTGGCTGCCATATAATGTGTTGCCTGCGTGGTGCGGGAACCAATACACCCCGCTAATGCCGCAGGCATTCCGGGAGTCAGCCCAGATCCGCCAGGACTCTGGGACAGGGACCAATTTCCGGGAAGGTCCCACCGAATCAGGGACAGTTGCGAGGTATGCTAACCACAAATACACAATCTAGCCACAACTAATGAGATATTTGCTGTTGTGTTCATGCAACCAAAACATGGAATCAAGGTACGATTACTGGTGATGTCAATCTGGCACATCAAGTAAAGTTCTCTGCTTTCATTTCGGGTTCAGTAGAGCACAAAATACATTTCAGATTTTTTTTTCCAGTCCCATACCCCCATCATTTGACTCCCACTCCCCCAAAGGGTGTGGACACCCTCAGTTAAAGTGGTTCTAAAGCCCATTTTTTTTACCTTAATGCATTCTTTGCATTAAGGTAAAAAATGTTCAGGCATCAGCATTCCCCTTTACCCCCTCCCTTTTACTTACATGAGCCCTCCAGGCAGTGGGGCTCTTTTTTTTCTGGGGTGGGCCGCAAACAATCAACCCCCCCGGGCAGTCGGTTCAACCACTACCCCCCCCGGTCGTCATCCAGCCCCGCACTTACTCAATCAAGGTTGCGGGTGGGCAGCGCTCCTACAGGCGACGCGCCGCAGCTTCCATCGCGTCTCCTCCTCCTCTGCATCACTGTGGCTTATGCCGTGCGCCTCCTCCCTCCTCCACCGAGGCATCCAATAGGATCACCTGTCCTTTCAGCCAAACGGATGATGGGTCTGAGGACCCGCATCCTGATTGGCCAGGAGGAGAATCAGTGTGGCAAAAGCTAATTTTCATTCACTTTTGTCACACAACTGGGTGGGCTCGGAGCGTAGCTCTGCTCTGCGCCCTGAGCCCACCATTTTTTGAAGCCTATGTGCTTCAACCCCCCCCCCCAATTGGAGACCATTCGTTTGGCGCCCTTCATGTAGATTAGGGGGCCGGATGCATGGATGGGGGGGGCGGCACCCAATGTGCCCCTAATAGATGGGCCACCGCTGCTTCCAGGTCTCATTGGCTTTGCTTGGGCACTGGGAGCTATCGGCTCCCACTGCTGTCAATTAAAGCCAGTGACAAGGGAGCAGGGGGGTGAGGCCGAATCCCACTGTCTGTGTCAAAAGACACAGCAGTGGGACTTGGGAGCAAGCAAGCACGAGACGTATCCCATGGGGGCACTGGATAGAGTGCAAGGGCCAGGAGAAGAAGAGGTTCGGGGCTGCTCTGTGCAATTCCATTGCACAGAGCAGGTACGTAAAGACACGTTTGTTTTTTTTTTATTTAAAAAAAAAAAATGTTTTCCATACAATAGCTTTAAGAACCCCTAGGATAAGATATTAACCTCATTGATGAATTGTTTTTATAAGTAGGCCAACCAATCAACTTGCATTGTGAGTAGCAGTAATGAGCTTGCTTTTAGTCCAAGCCCAAGTTCGACCAAACCAAGGTGTCATTGCCAGGCCAATCACCTGTGGCCAGAACATTTCCCACCCTACAACTGCACCACCACAAAGGGGCAGGAATGCTCAAGACATCATTGATCTAATATAGCTACATGGCCATATTAGGTCAATAATACATGCATCCGAACCCCCCTTTGTGTACGTGCAACTGCAAGGTGGGGAATGTCCCAGCCTGCGGCTAAATGGCTAAGGAGTAGCAGTAAAACACAGGAATTTTGTAGCACAATGGCTGCCTTCATGCACATACACTATATTACCAAAAGTATTGGGATGCCGGCCCTCACATGCACTTTAATGGCATCCCAGTCTTAGTCCGTAGGGTTCAATATTGAGTTGGCCCACCCTTTGCAGCCAGAACAGCTTCAACTCTTTGGGAGGGCTGTCCACAAGGTTTAGGAGTGTGTCTATGGGAAAGTTTGACCATTCTTCCAGAAGCACATTTGTGAGGTCGGGTACTGATGTGGACGAGAAGGCCTGGCTCGCAGTCTCCGATCTAATTCATCCCAAAGGTGTTCTATCAGGTAGAGGTCAGGACTCTGTGCTTTGTGCACTAATGCGCATTCATGTTGCCATCCCCAAACTGTTCCCACAAAGTTGGGACTTGGGAGCATGAAATGGTCCAAAATGTGGATAAAACACACAGATCCACGTCCTGTCAGGTGAGAGGAGACCGATCGTGTGTTCCATGTACAGTGGAACACCGATCTGTCTCCTCCCCTTGTGAGTCCCCGCCCCTACAGTTAGAATCACTCCCTAGGTAACACAACCCCATGATCGCCCCCTCGTGTTAACCCCTTCCCTGCCAGTGACATTTATACAGTAATCAATGCATTTGTATAGCACTCATCGATGTATAAATGTGAATGGTCCCAAAATAGTGTCAAAAGTGTCCGATATGTCCGCCGCAATGTGCAGTCACGATAAAAAGCCGCCACCATTACTAGTAAAAAAAATAATAATAATAAAAATGCCATAAAACTATCCCCTATTTTGTAGACTCTATAACTTTTGCGCAAACCAATCAATATAAGCTTATTGCGATTTTTTTTTTTTTTTACCAAAAATATGTAGAAGAATATATATTGGCCTAAACTGAGGAAAAAATTAGTTTTTTTTAAAAAAAAAATTGGGATATTTATTATAGCAAAAAGTAAAAAATATTGTGTTTTTTTCAAACTTGTCGTTCTTCTTTTGTTTAGCGCAAAAAATAAAAACTGCAGAGGCGATCAAATACCACCAAAAAAATCGATATTTGTGGGGAAAAAATATGATAAAAATTTCATTTGGGAACAGTGTTGCATAACCGCGCAATTGTCATTTAAATTGCGACAGCGCTGAAAACTGGCTTGGGCAGGAAGGGCGTGCAAATGCCCTGTATTGAAGTGCTTAACAACAAGCTGATTATTTATATGCACAGTATATACACAAAAAAATAAAAAAATTGAGAAGATGATACAGTATCTTTAAGGTTACGGCCTTGCACGTTTCGTCATGTTTAGGCTGTGTTTGCTGGGTTTGGGTTATCTTTTTCTTACGTATTGTCATACTCATTGTCTCCTTTCTCCTTCACTCTCTGTTGCTCTGCTCTTATCATACTTTCCTGGCACAATTCATCTTCATATTAGGGGAACATAATGGGGGTTGATTTTTCTTTAACCTTGCTATCTCGGAGACACTCTCTATCTCGTCTTGAGCCAAGAGGCTTAACTTAATAAATAAATAAAGAAAGGAAAGTGTTTGCGTGGCGGAGGCACGAGGAGGACTGTATAGCGTCTGTTTGCTGATCCTATCCTCGGAAAACTCATACGCTCCATATATTGGAAATCTGTGACCTTCCCCAGCTAATCAGGTAGCCGTTGGTGGAAATAAACCCCATGGATTCATCAAGGCTGAACTGTCAATTTTCTCATTAAATGGCAGTGCTGGGATGGTGATTATCCCCTGCGCAGTCTCTCAGTATCTTATTAACCTCTGCGTTATTAACAAATCTTCTCCAATTGTAGAGAAAACAGCACTAGGTTTCTTCTCAATCCTGGAGATTCCGTTCCACGTCGTGAAGCTTTTAAAATGGCTAGTGGTCTGGGGCCTGCTGGTGCACAGAGACTTAAAGTAAACTGAATGGCATTACGTTTGCTAAAACACTGTGGATTGTAAACATTATAAACAACATTAACCACTTGCTTACTGGGCACCTAAACCCCCCCTCCTGCCCAGACCAATTTTCAGCTTTCAGCGCTGTCACTCTTTGAATGACAATTGCGCGGTCATACTACACTGTACCCAAATTAAATTTTTATCATTTTCCCCACAAATAGAGCTTTCTTTTGGTGGTATTTGATCACCACTGGGTTTTTTAATTTTTTTTGTTAAAAGAATTTAAAAAACGATAAAAAAAAAATACAAAACCGTTTTATATTTGTTAATAAATTTTGCAAACAGATAATTTTTCTCCTTCATTGATGTACGCTGATGAGGCTGCACTGATGGGCACTGATAAGGCGGAACTGATGGGCACTAATAGGCAGCACGGGTGGGCACTGATGAGGTGGCACTGGTGGGCACTGATAGGTGGCATTGGTGGGCACTGTTGGGTGGCACTGATGGGTGGAACTGATGGGTGGCACTGAAGGGCATTGATAGGTGGCACTGAAGGGCACTAATAGGTGGCACTGATAGCTGGCACTTATGGGCACTGATGGGTGGCAGTGATGGCACTGATGGGTGGAAGTGATGGGCACTGATCGGCACTGGCAGGTGACACTGATAGGCAGCACTGTTAGGTGGCACTGATAAGGCACTGATTGGCACCATTGGTGGGCATTGATAGGTGGCACTTGTGGGCACTGATAGGTGGCATTGGTGGGCACTGATGGGTTGCACTGATGGGCATTGATAGGTGGCACTGAAGGGCACTAATAGATGGCACTGATAGCTGGAACTGATGGGCACTGATGGGTGGCAGTGATGGCAATGATGGGTGGAAGTGATGGGCACTGTTCGGCACTGGTAGGTGACATTGATAGGCAGCACTGCTAGGTGGCACTGATGAGGCACTGATTGGCACCATTGGTGGGCATTGATAGGTGGCACTTGTGGGCACTGATAGGTGGCACTGATTGCTGACACTTACTACTGTGGGCACTGATTGGGGACACTGAGGGCACTGATTTGTGGCACTGGCAGGCGGTAATTGTGGGCACAAATGAGGCAGCTTCGCCTCTTCCTCTTCGGGACCGATGTCCCTTCAAACAGAAGCCGGTGATCGGCCTTTTTTCTTCTCATGCTATCAGCGTGAGAAGAAAAAAAATGACTGATCTTCTGTTTACATCATGTGATCAGCTGTCATTGGCTGACAGCTGATCACGTGGTAAGGGGCCAGGATCGGCCCCTTACTCGAATCCGTGATCACCCGAGTCTCACTGACTCGGGGGATCACAGCGCACGCCGCGCGCCCCTTTAGGGGGGAGTGGCCAGCTTTGAAAGGGGAGGACATCAATAGACTTACTACCAGCAAAGCAGATCCGCGCTGTAGCCGTCATTCGGCTATAGCGCAGATCTGAACAAGTTAAAAAAAAATAGTACAATAAATATATACTATAGACATATTTTACTGGCCATTTGTAGTGTCCATTGGAAGCCTGTGTGACAACAAAGGGGCATAATTGGGAGACAGGCAAAGGACGTAGTCCCCCTATAATAGGAAGTGCCTAAACAAGCAACTTTCATGGCAGGGTCACCAGCTATTATTTTATTAAAAGCTACATTAAAGTGGAACTTTAGTTAGAAAATTAAGTCCTGCTAGATCACATCCTGCTGGCCCCCATTCCAGGTATGGTTATGCAAGGCCTCTTTCACACGGACGATCCGTATGTCCGTTTTTCATCCTTCCGTTTTCGGATGAAAAACGGACATACATTCATCCCTATGGAGCGTCGGATGTCAGCGGTGACATGTCCGCTGACATCCGACCCGCTCCGATCCGAAAAGTGTAACGGAGGAAAAACCTACTTTTCCATCCGTTTTCGGATCGGATCGGGTGACGACGGACACTACGGACCGTCATCATCCGATCCCCCATAGAGGAGAGCGGCGCTCTGACAGGTGCGTCGCTGCACAGTGTGCAGCGACGCACCTGTCATCTTCCTGCTCAGCGGGGATCGGCGGAGCGATTCCCGCTGAGCCAGCGGATGTTCACGGGGCGGATCATGACTGATCTGCCCCGTGTGAAAGAGCCCTTAAACATAAAAAATTAGTCCAGTAATACATTGTCTCACCCTGCTCGGCACATGCTCAGTAGCTCTCCGTTTTTAGCTTTGTACCGAAAATCAGAGCCACTAAAGGCTGATCTGCTTTTCAGCCTAAAGATTTACTGCTGCTCAGGGGCTCTTGGTTTCAGCAAAATGGCAGCCTCCAGGCAGAAGAAACAGGAGCAATGCCGGAGGCAATTTACAGCACATAATTATTTTGGTAGCATAATTATTAACCACTTCAGCTTCAGAAGGGTTACACCCCTTGCTGATCAGGCAATTTTGTGCGATACGGCACTGTGTTATTTTAACTGACAATTGCGCAATCGTGCTGTGATGTACCCAAATAAAATGTATGTCCTTTTTTTCCCCCCACAAATAGAGCTTTCTTCTGGTGGTATTTGATCACCTCTTTTTTTTTATTTTTTGTGCTAAAAACAAAGAACAACCAACAATTTTGAAAAAAAAAAAAAAAAAAAAATTTACTTTCTGCTCTAAAACGAAAAAAAAAAATGTAAAAAAATCAAATTTCTTCATCAAGATAGGCCAATATGAATTCTGTTACATATTTTTGGTAAAAAAAAAAAATCCCATTAAGCATATATTGATTAGTTTGTGCAAAAGTTATAGTGTCTACAAACTATGGGATATTTTTATTAATTTTTTATAAATAAAAAATAAAAATCAGCGACTTATAACGGTACTGCGATATTGTGGCGGACTAATCAGACACCTAACTGACACTTTTTGGAGATCAGTGACATTATTACTGTGATCCGTGCTAAAAATATGCACGGTCACTGTACTAATGACATTGTCTGGGAAGGGGTTAATAGGGGCGATCAAAGAGTTATATGTGTTCCTAGATAATGTTTCAATGTAGTGGAGGAGGTGCTTCTACTAGTGGAAGGCATGGATCGGTGTTTCTGCTTTACAGAAACACAGGATCCATGTCTTCTATACTGACAGAATGACAATCTGCCTTGTTTACATAGGCAGACTGGCATTCTGTCACTGTACCGAATGATCAGCGGGTGCCAGCGGACATTGGGTGCACGGGACCCACTCTGCACATGCTCAGTAGCACTCCATTTTTGATGTGCTGAAAATCAGAGCCACTAGAGGCTGACCTGCTGTCAGCCTAAAGATTTACTGCTGATCAGGGGCTCTGGGCTTCAGCAAAATGGCAAGAAGAAACAGAAGTAATGCTGGCGGCAATTTACAGCACACACTCATTTTGGCAGCATCATTATTAACGTGGAATGTATGTTTCTTACTAATAAACATTTTTTTTTATCAAATTGTTATGGAAAAAGTCATGCTTTAAAACGGAGCGCCACCCAAAAGGGGAAGCTCTGCTTGTCTGCCCCCCCCCCTCCATTGCCACATTTGGCACCTTAAGGGGGGAGCGAGTACCTGATTCTGGTGCCGAGGCGAACTGAACTGGAAGTTCATACCCCCCCCTGCAGGTGGCACTGATGTGCAGCAGGGAACCGGCTTATCTGAGATGAAGGCGGAGACAGCACCTGATAGCCAATTGAAAAATCGGCTTGCGTGAGGACTATGGTTGCCACCTTTTCTTCAAGTCAAACCCGAACACTTCAGCGTCGCACACCAATTATTTTTCATAGTTTGCATAGATAAACTATGCATAGATGTTGCTATTAAATAACATTTCTAGGCATATAAAGTTAATCACAAGAGTCCCCCTTTACATCAGCGTCCAGAGTTCCCCCTTTACATCAGAGTCCACAGAGTTCCCCCTTTACATCAGCGTCCAGAGTTCCCCCTTTACATCAGAGTCCACAGAGTTCCCCCTTTACATCAGCGTCCAGAGTTCCCCCTTTACATCAGAGTCCACAGAGTTCCCCCTTTACGTCAGCGTCCACAGAGTTCCCCCTTTAAATCAGAGTCCAGATAGTTCCCCCTTTATACCATAGTCCACAGAGTTCCTCCTTTACATCATAGTCTACAGAGTTCCCCCTTTACATCATAGTCCACAGAGTTCCCCTTTACATCAGAGTCCACAGAGTTGCCCCTTTACATCAGCGTCTACAGAGTTCCCCCTTTACATCATAGTCCACAGAGTTTCCCCTTTACATCATAGTCTACAGAGTTCCCCCTTTACATCATAGTCCACAGAGTTTCCCTTTACATCAGAGTCCACAGAGTTCCCCCTTTACATCAGCGTCCACAGAGTTCCCCCTTTACATCAGAGTCCAGATAGTTCCCCCTTTACACGATAGTCCACAGAGTTCCCCCTTTACATCATAGTCCAGAGAGTTACCCCTTTACTTCAGAGTCCACAGAGTTCCCCTTTACACCATAGTCCACAGAGTTCCCCCTTTACATCAGAGTCCACAGAGTTCCTGCTTTACACCATAGTCCACAGAGTTCCCCCTTTACATCATAGTCCACAGAGTTCCCCTTTACATCAGTGTCCACAGAGTTCCCACTTTACATCAGAGTCCAGAGAGTTCCCCCTTTACATCAGAGTTCCCCTTTACACCATAGTCCACAGAGTTCCCCCTTTACATCAGAGTGCACAGAGTTCCCCCTTTACACCATAGTCTACAGAGTTCCCCCTTTACACCATAGTCTACAGAGTTCCCCCTTTACATCATAGTCCACAGAGTTCCCCTTTACATCAGAGTCCACAGAGTTCCCCCTTTACATCAGCGTCTACAGAAGTCCCCCTTTACATCATAGTCCACAGAATTCCCCCTTTACATCATAGTCTACAGAGTTCCCCCTTTACATCATAGTCCACAGAGTTCCCCCTTTACATCATAGTCCACAGAGCTCCCCCTTTACATCATAGTCCACAGAGTTCCCCCTTTACATCATAGTCCACAGAGTTCCCCCTTTACATCATAGTCCACAGAGTTCCCCCTTTACATCATAGTCCACAGAGTTCCCCCTTTACATCAGAGTGCACAGAGTTCCCCCTTTACACCATAGTCTACAGAGTCCCCCCTTTACACCATAGTCTACATAGTTCCCCCTTTACATCATAGTCCACAGAGTTCCCCTTTACATCAGAGTCCACAGAGTTCCCCCTTTACATCAGCGTCTACAGAGTTTCCCCTTTACATCATAGTCCACAGAGTTTCCCCTTTACATCATAGTCTACAGAGTTCCCCCTTTACATCATAGTCCACAGAGTTTCCCTTTACATCAGAGTCCACAGAGTTCCCCCTTTACATCAGCGTCCACAGAGTCCCCCCTTTACATCATAGTCCACAGAGTTCTCCCTTTACATCATAGTCCACAGAGTTCCCCCTTTACATCATAGTCTACAGAGTTCCCCCTTTACATCATAGTCCACAGAGTTCCCCCTTTACATCATAGTCCACAGAGTTCCCCCTTTACATCATAGTCCACAGAGTTCCCCCTTTACATCATAGTCCACAGAGTTCCCCCTTTACATCAGAGTCCACAGAGTTTCCCTTTTACATTTGAACTTGCAGAGTTCCCTTTCACTGTAAGGAGGAACTCTGCAGACTCTGATGTAAGGGAGAACTCTGGGGACTCTAACATAAGGGATGTTCTGGTGTACAAAGAGGACTCTGATGTAAGGGGGAGCTCTGATGTAATGAGTGCTCTGAGAACCCTGATTTATCTTAGCGTACTCACTTAGAGGCAGAAGAGAGAAGGGGGGAGACTTAGTCCAGTCTGAATAATGTGTCCGGGTCTCAGACAGTACTATGTCTGCAGTCTCTGATCATCTCCCGTACTATGTCTGCAGTCTCTGATCATCTCCCGTACTATGTCTGCAGTCTCTGATCATCTCCCGTACTATGTCTGCAGTCTCTGATTGTCTCCTGTACTATGTCTGCAGTCTCTGATCATCTCCTATATTATGTCTGCAGTCTCTGATCATCTCCTGTGTTATGTCTGCAGTCTCTGATCATCTCCTGTATCATGTCTGCAGTCTCTGATCATCTCCTGTACCATGTCTGCAGTCTCTGATCATCTCCCGTACTATGTCTGCAGTCTCTGATCATCTCCCGTACTATGTCTGCAGTCTCTGATCATCTCCTGTGTTATGTCTGCAGTCTCTGATCATCTCCTATATTATGTCTGCAGTCTCTGATCATCTCCTGTGTTATGTCTGCAGTCTCTGATCATCTCCTGTATCATGTCTGCAGTGTCTGATCATCTCCTGATCATCCACTGATGATGGGGGGGGGGGGGGGGATTGCGTGAAACGCAGCGCAGTGCCACCTCCCTGAAATGGGTTTTGGCAGGTTACGATGTCTGCCTATGACATCTATGAACTAGAAAAATACTCTTGTAGCATAATTTTTTAAGGGCACCCATATAACATTGTGGTAAAGACAAAATCGTACAGCTAAAAAAATACATCTTCTTTATTCACTACAGAGGACCCCACTGCTGAGCAGCCAATAGGACACTAGGGACTGCAGCCTCACTTTAGAATGGTTCTAAAGCCTCAAGGTTTTTTACCTTAATGCATTCTTTGCATTAAGTTAAAAAAACCTCCTCTTATGCAGGATTCCCCCAACCCCCCCCCCCCCCCATTCTTACCTGACCCTGTTCCAATTCAGCGACATGCAGGAAAGCAATGGCTCTCGCCACTGTCTCCCTACTCATTGGGCAGATTCATGCCATTGGCTCCCACCCCTGTCAATCAACTCCAGTGACGAGGGAGTGGGGGGCGTTGCTAAGTCCCGCTGTCTGTGTCAATGGACCCTGGAAGCTGGACAGAGAGTAGGAGCCAGAAGTGTTGGTTGGGGACCTGAGAAGAGGAGGTTCAGGGCCGCTCTGTGCAATTCAGAGAGTAGGCAAGTATAGAGATTTTGTTATTGGTCTTTTTTAAATTTTCAGTTGCAATCACTTTAATAAGGGCATCTTTTTTAATAAAATGATCAGTACAAGGGACGGTACTGACATTAAAGCGGTGTTCCAGGCCCCCCCCCACACACACACACACACACACTCCCTTTCAAAAATGAAAGACAGCAGAAGTCTGTGGATTTCAACTAAGACAGCAGCCATCAGTACAAGGGACACTACTTCTCATTCAACGTAAGTACCATCCCTTGTGCTGATTAAAAAAAGAAAATTAACTAAGCTTGAGCTTTAAAAGTTACAAATTAAAAACATCCATTTTGTCGATTGTCTTTACCAAAGAAAGCTTGCTGATATTGTGTTGCTTACTTACTGTATGTACACATCCTTTTTGAGGGAAGGTGACCTCCTAATAATTGTAATTGTAGCAGAGGGAGCTAGCAACATCATTATTCAAACCAATTACGATCAGTCCAAATCACACCAGGCTATGGTTTTATTTAGGATACTCTTTTCACCCTTATTATATTCAGAAAATTGGGGCTGTCATCAGTTTAGAAATATGCAGCATGTCACAACAATATTAAATCCTAGAATTGATTGGAACTGAGATCTTGGATGAAAAGGGTTAACTGTAAAAATGAACAATGTGCTAACTTAGGTAAAACAGAAAATGACAAACTGAGCAAAATATGAAGCAATAATACAATTATTCTGCTATAATAAATGTCAGCTTGGATTTGCAACTTTAGCCTGTAGGTCTGTATGCAGAATCCCTTGTTTAGCACATTAGTGGGAGCCTTAGGTGAAAAAGTGAAATGTAGGAGAAAAATGTTTACAATTCCTTCTTAGCATGGTCATCCCTTCAAATGTTGATAGGTTTTTGGTAATGTCCCAGTTTACCGTACATGTTACAGTTTACAATTTGTTCTAGCTTACAATGATGAGCAAACACAAAATAAAATTTACAAAGGAGCCGAAATGTGACTTTCTGTGTAGCTAAAGTTTTTGTGATGTCCCCTACTGTAGATACAACTGTTGTTTTCCCCCCTCCTGTTGTCACTCTCTCCCAAAGACACCTCCCGGCTACTCTCTCCATGCAGAACATAACATGACTGAAGTATTGCTGATGTGGCCGCTTCCATGACCTTACCTCTATTATCCATATACCACCCGTCTACTATAATATTGACGCGACCACATAATTTGGATTTAATTGGCCATAGCAGCATTTTATTAACAACCATAAATAACAAAATTACTTTTTAATTTCATTCCACATAAACAAAAACATTTTAAACAATAATGTACCTGACTGACTTTTTTTCTGAGCCTTAGGTTAATGAAGGCCCCCATCTGCAGTTACACAAGCTCAGGGACAATTATTACCAATTAAAAACACATAATGCAGCCCGATGACTGATAGCCCCTTATTGATGTCACTGGGTAGGGAAGGTACACCCATAGCTGCCAACTGTCCCGAATTTCCCGGGACATTCCCGGGACTTGGACTTCATTCCCGGATTTGTGGTGTCCCGGGAAATGTCCCGAAAAATCCGGTTCCCGTTTTCGAAACCGCCGCCGCCGCTAGAGGTCAGCGGCCGGCGGAGACATTGTCTCCGCCGGCCGACATTTTGTGGAAGTTCAGGAAGACGGCTGGGGGGGGCTAGACGAAGCTTCTGCGTCGCCGCCCACCCCCTGCCCCGCTCCGCCTCGGCCCGGCCCGCTCCGCCTCGGCCCGCCTACCCCCCCGCCCCTCTGCCAGTCTGATATGGAAAGGGGCGGGGGTTCTAGCCATGCTGCGGACACACCTCTGAGGTGGGGGGGGAGCGCGCGCACCGCTGTGGGACACCTGATGTGAGTGGGGGGGGCACTGGGGACACCTGATGTGAGTGGGGGGGGGGCACTGGGGACACCTGATGTGAGTGGGGGGGCACTGGGGACACCTGATGTGAGTGGGGGGGGCACTGGGGATACCTGATGTGAGTGGGGGGGCACTGGGGACACCTGATGTGAGTGGGGGGGGGGCACTGGGGACACCTGATGTGAGTGGGGGGGGCACTGGGGACACCTGATGTGAGTGGGGGGGGGCACTGGGGACACCTGATGTGAGTGGGGGGGCACTGGGGACACCTGATGTGAGTGGGGGGGGCACTGGGGACACCTGATGTGAGTGGGGGGGGCACAGGGGACACCTGATGTGAGTGGGGGGGCACTGGGGACACCTGATGTGAGTGGGGGGGGGCACTGGGGACACCTGATGTGAGTGGGGGGGGCACTGGGGACACCTGATGTGAGTGGGGGGGCACTGGGGACACCTGATGTGAGTGGGGGGGGGCACTGGGGACACCTGATGTGAGGGGGGGGCACTGGGGACACCTGATGTGAGGGGGGGCACTGGGGACTCCTAATGTGAGGGGGAGCTCCGCCGGGGACTCCTGATGTGAGGGGGGGCTCCGCCGGGGACTCCTGATGTGAGGGGGGGCCCCGCCGGGGACTCCTGATGTGAGGGGGGGCTCTGCCGGGGACACCTGATGTGAGGGGGGCTCCGCCGGGGACTCCTGATGTGAGGGGGGACTCCTGATTGTGAGGGGGGGCTCCGCCGGGGACGCCTGATGTGAGGGGGGAATCCGCCGGGGACTCCAGATGTGAGGGGGGGCTCTGCCGGGGACACCTGATGTGAGGGGGGGCTCCGCCGGGGACTCCTGATGTGAGGGGGGCTCTGCCGGGGACACCTGATGTGAGGGGGGCTCCGCCGGGGACTCCTGATGTGAGGGGGGACACCTGATGTGAGGGGGGGCTCCACCGGGGACTCCTGATGTGAGGGGGGGCTCCGCCGGGGACTCCTGATGTGAGGGGGGGCTCCGCCGGGGACTCCTGATGTGAGGGGGGGCTCCGCCGGGGACTCCTGGTGTGAGAGGGGCTCCGCCGGGGACTCCTGGTGTGAGGGGGGGCTCCGCCGGGGACTCCTGGTGTGAGGGGGGGCTCCGCTGGGGACATCTGATGCAAGGATGGACTCTGCTGGGACATCTGAAGCAAGGACGGACGGCTGGTGGTAGGCGACGTGGCAGGTGACACTCTTAGGGCTCCCACTGATTCTGCATTGCGGTGAGTTGAATGATTTCATTTTATATTACAATATAATAATATAAATAATGCGCTTCAATCATCCTGACACCATAACAACCATGGTGCCGGGATGATTGAAGTGCTAACACCAGGTGTTTGGAGTATCTTTATCTGCTGATTGTTAAACTTTCTAGAATACACATATTTCTATTGTGTAGGATCTGGGGCTGCTGTTCCGTCATTTCCCTCTCTCTCCCCCTCTCCATCCCTCATTCATTTCAGACTCTAACCACACCCTCTAGAGCCACGCCCATTTAAACCACGCCCACAATTTTGCGTAAACCACGCCCATTTTCACGCGCCGCACTTGTCTATTTTTGCTAGGCCACGCCTGCTGACGAATGCCCCGCCCCCTAATTATTGTACAGCTCCGCCTACAGCCACAAAAGTGTCCCACATTTTTTTTTTTTACAATGTTGGCAACTATGTACACCCATACCTAGATGGGCCCAACCCATTACACTCCACCTACTGTTTTTGCCCATGCCTGCCTTTAAATACTTAAGACCCCCTGCCTGCTGCTATGACAAAATTTGAAACTAACCCCATACAACAAACAAGCCAAAAAACAAGCCCTTACAGTACCCACTGCCCCCTTGGTGAAAGACACAACAGAAAAATTACCCTTGCAAAAAACTTAGAAAAAAGGTGAGGTGAGGGAGGACGGGAAAGTGTCTTCTTTGCTGACCTGGCTCCCACTGACCCACTAGCAGCTCCACCTCTCTGCTAGACCACTGGCGCCCCACCCCAGCCACACCCTACCCCCCGGTCATCCAATAAGGTCCCCCTTACCCTTTCTTTAAAACCTAACCTCTCAAATTGCCTCACTCTAGCCTGTTCAGCAAATTCAGTCATGCAGGACCTCCACTTACTGCTATACATGCAGTTCCAGGCCTATATTACACACCAACGCCCTATAGTAACTCATTTCATCATGAGAATAAAGGAATATCTACTTCTTCTGGGTATAGGGAATCATGTAACTCACCCATCTTCCCCTTATAACAGCTTAATAGGGCCCTATAGACCTGGGAACTGCTGGATAATCTGGAGTAGGTCGGTATCCCAGATAAGTATGCTGTCTAATGTGAAGATTATCAGTAGAGAGCTCTCTAGTATAAAAGCCATGGCTTAGCTTTGGTAGAAGTGTATCCAAAAGATAAAAAGAGCTATGCAAGTGTTAGGATCTGGACCACATGCTGGTGGCACCGTTGTTTCAAAAACTGAAGGATGTATTCTTGGTGTCCACAAGCAGGTGCCTCACAGTAGCCAGCAGCAATTAGTCCCCACCTGATGCTGGCTGGAAGGGTATTTACCCCTATAGGTTTCCACAGACTGTTCTTCATTTTGTCCTGTGTGCTAAACATCCTGATCCTGCTGCCCATGAACCAGTGACCCTGCTTATGTACCCTGCTACCTTTACCCTTGCTGCCTTGAACATGTTCCCCCTAACCAGCTGACTTTACCTGTTACCTTTGTACATTATCCCAGCTCTGACACCCACTCTTGCCCATTTCACCCTTGCTTCTCATGCCTGACCCAGCCTTCCCTTGCTTGGTATTGAGTGTATCATAGTTAGTTAGATTGTTAAGTATTTTTTGTTAGAAATTCTGTATATAACCCTACAGAACAGACAGTGCACAGTGCACATGGGCAGTTCCGTCCTTCACACGTTCGACTTTTTGTAGTTTAGTTTGTTTTTGCGTTCTATTTTTACAGATTCTGCAATCTGCTTTTAAATTACATTGTTTCTTGCATGCAAACCATTCACGTGTTATGTGTTGCACGTGACTGTTTTTATTCCTATTTTTCACCTTTAAAGCAGACTCTGCGACAGAAGCACCGACATTATTAATACTTTCTATTTTATGCTTATATTTATCCACAAGCTTGCCCTTAACATATTCCAATGTCAGTTCATCATCTGGACGTGCATCAAGTGCTGTGACAAGCCTTTCATAACTTTATGGTAAGCCACTTACTAATAGTGCTGAAACATGAAAATCTTTTATTTCTTCTCCTATACCTCTCAGTGTCAGGGCACCAGTAGAAGGACTCTAGGACCCAGCATCTCTACCAGCACTTGTCAGGGCACCAAGAGAAGGACTCTAGGACCCAGCATCTCTACCAGTACTTCACATGGGCCTTTATAAGGAAGCCTGTCAGGGGCTGCAGTTGCTGGTTGATCTTCAGCTCCTCCAGTGTGTTATCTCTGTGAATTTCCTGGTCTTGTGTCTCCTTTAACCGACCCGGCTTGTCCTTTACCTGTCTCCTTCTTGCTTCCTGTGTTCAACCTTGGCTATGATACCCATCTGGCTCCGGACCTCGGCTATCCACCTGACCACGTCTGCACTGATACCCACCTGGCTCCTGACCTAGGCTTGCTTCAGACCGCACTCCAGTCCTACAACACCTCTTGGGTGCCACCTGTCTGCTGATTCTACACCAGCTGTACTCTGGAACCTTCTGCACACAGTCCAGCAGGCGACCCGTGCTACTTTGGGCCTGACCTCTCCTCTTTTGACCCTCAGTGGGGTCTGGAACTTAGCCGCAAGGGAAGCCCTCTCTTTCCATTGGCCTCCAGCACCAGGTACGTGATACTTAGGTGTTCAACCATTTCCTGGTGTGCCTTATGTTATCCTGCATACCTGGCCTTTCATCAACATGGTTTGGTATTGCTTTCCAATCAAATACAGTTTGTTGCTGTGATTAGCTCTTTCCCCTTTTGTAGTTCTTAACACATTTATTTTGCAGTTTCACACTTATGCCACGTACACACGATCGGATTTTCCGACAACAAACGTTGGATGTGAGCTTGTTGGCGGAAAGTCAGACCGTGTGTATGCTCCATTGAACATTTGTTGTCGGACTTTCTGCCAACAAATATTGGCTAGCAGGTTCTAAAATTTTCGCCAACAAATATTTGTTGTCGGACTTTCTGATCGTATATACACAAGTCCGTCCGACAAAAGTTCACGCATGCTCGGAATCAAGTATGAGTCGGAAGCGGTCTTGTAAAACTAGCATTTGTAATGGAGATATCACATACATCATGTACGTCACTACGTTCGGAATTATTGGCCAACATTTGTGTGACCGTGTGTATGCAAGACAAGTTGGATCCAACATCCTTCGAACAAAAATCCACAGTTTTATTGTCAGAAAGTCCAATCGTGTGTACGGGGCATTACATTACATGTATGATTTGATTATCTTCAACACAAAGTGAGATTATGCTGTGAGCTTTTTTAGTCTTTCTCTATCCACTTATCTGAAGGGCGTTCTAGCCTTAATTTATACATTTCCATGTACCTTCTCTTCTTAGCAGCATTTTTATATTAAATTTCCAAGACTAGTAGTTTTAGTTCATCAGATTTGCAAATGTAAGCTTTGTTGCCGCTGTGTTACTGCCCATTTTCTTTTATTCTATTGCAGTCTTCTTCCTGTTGCTGCATCTGGCAATGACTGGGGGTCTGGATTCTCAGCCTTTCTCTGGGTAGGTGTCTGGGCTATGCCTGGGCCCATAACGTGTTCGAAATTCTGTATATGGCCCTACAGAACAGACAGTTCACAAACCACATGGGCTTTGCTGCTTAACTGGAGACAGGAAACAGGAAAACTTTATTACAGAGAAAAGACAGAGCATACTGTAGATTAATCTACAAATACTGCCATCTACTGGCTGAAGAATATACCTCTACTGAAAAATGATGTACAGTAGTTGGATGGTTTTGTTACTTGCTGTGATATTAATACATCTTTTTATATTTGCACTTTGCTTGGGTCCAGTCTCCTTTGTGTATCTACACAGATCTGGTCCCACCTGCTTTTGCTGGATATCGGTACTGGGTATCCTAACAACCAGAATAGGTCTGAAACACCTATTAAAAATCGAACACATCAAAGGGGAATCAAGGACTTTTAGGGCATTAGAAATGCTAAAGCGAAAAGAAAGAGCAAAATTCCTGAAGGGGTAATTTGGTAAATCGTACAAGCACTGGCTCTTGGCTATTGTTCCTGTCTATTGGCTATTGGTTGGTGGTTCACACCATGCTCTTAATGGACCCTCCCCACTTCTTCTTGGATAGAACAGTCACCTACCTGTTGTTTAAGAGATACTCCTCCTTATTGTTTTACCTCCATCTGGCCTGAAGCCAAGTTGAAATCGATGCACGTGATAGGATGCCCAGCAGGACGTCACACGCACAGCGCAAAGGGCGTGGTGCCGATGCATGGTGGGAACGCCCGCCGAACTCCTCACATCTAACTGCTGTGGAGGGGAGGGGAGAGGGAGGGCTCCCAGCATGTATCGCAGCTCCCGGGCAACAAAACATAAACTGACACACAAGGCGCCTCAGATGATGTCTTGATGACGAAACGCGTAAGGCGTGGTCACGTGGTACGCATACGCCGCTTCAGCTTCTGACTTTGCTTAGGCTTCCGGTTTTGGTAGGCAGGCTGTGGAACGCATGCCGCTACCACGTTGCTGCTGCGGTGATTGGCTTTGAGCCAGCCGGCGGAGCACTGTCAGCTCCAGTTTTTAAGATTTTATTGTTTTAATAAACCTATACTTTTTGGATTTACACTATGAGGCTCCTTTTTTCTCATCACATATAGATATATTCCGGTGGAGAACACTAAGAGGACAACAGTGATATACGGGGAAAGGAGACCAGGAAATCGCAGAGAGGAATACCGATCTATAAGGAACATCGCTACTGGATTCACATTCACATGCCTATTACCCCTGCAGGGGTTGGACGCTCCGGTGAGTGAGGGCACAAGTGGGGGTAGAAGACGGATAGCACCAGTCATAGCAATAATCAAGACCTCTATGGGATTATTTGGATGCACACACCGTTATTTTATCACAGACTTTTTTTTTCACATTCATAGGGCAACTTTTATTGGATTATTTGGATGCACACATCGTTATTTTACTACAGATTTTTTCTATAGAAAAATATTTTTTTTCATATTTAAACATTTTTTGTTTTTCATTTCACATACTTTTTTTTATCATTTTTGGGATTTTTTGCCATTACTAGAGGATTAATAGTTGTTATTTTGATATATGGTGTCACACTGTTTTGAACATTTATTATTTGGACTTTCACAGTGAATGCAATTGATGTTTAATTTTCACTATTTTTTGTGGTGTTTTGTATTATTATAGCTTATGTGGCACACACATTTCATAGGTTCTAGCACCTTTATAGGATTTCCATTTATTTTGTTGACGCACCTTTATGCACACACACCTTTTACTTTTAGTATATATAGATTTTTTGAACAGCGCCAATTCCCCTACTAGAGTTTTTTATAAACTGACACACCGGCCACAGAACACACGGACACAGATCAGTTCAATAGAGTAAGAACAATAAATAGCAACTGTATATCCATCAATGCAAACTATATTATATAGATGGCATATTAAATTATGGACTGACCCGTTGAGGTCAGCCCTAAAGAATGAATGGATCCTAACCACATAACACACCTTCATCCCTGTTTTGTATGAAAAGAGGGGGGAACGTTTGGGACTTTAGATGGGACGTGAGTCCCTTCCTCAGCTCCCGGGCTAGACTCAATTGGCCGATCCCTGGCACATGACATCGCGCGGTCTTCTTACCGGTTTGTACGTGAGTACTTTTTGGCATGGCTAGCTGTTTCCCATTTATCTCCCCATGTTGGCAGTCATACTAGATTATTGGTTATTTATGTCCCTTTTCAGAACATCGATCCATTTGCTCCTAATGAGTGGATAGAAGTCCACGAAACGTGTCAAGCCTTTTCCTGATGCATCCACCATACATAGAGGATTCTAGAAGGTTTTACCTCTTCTTAGATCATATTTTGTGACATTGCTCACCCTGTACATGGAGGGGGGGGGTTATAATGTATCATTTTATTTGTTGTGTGCCATGCTGCTACATATTATTTACCATGCATATTGAACTTTCTATGCTTTCATGTATGCTATATTGTTTTATGTTATGCCAATCATTGGTTTACTAATAAGCATATAATTGCTTATACCGATTTGATTTAGTTTAGTTTTTTTCCACCACGCACACCTCATTCAAAGTCCCAACCTTCCCCCCTTTTTGTACTTTTACCACAAAAAAATGGGAAAACTTATTGACTCGAGTATAAGCCTAGGGTGAGAAATGCGCAGCTACTGTAAGTGGAAAAGAGGGTCAACAATGCCCATTTGCAGCCTCACTGTGCCCATTTGCATGCCTCACTGTGCCCATTTGCAGCCATAGGTCCACCGAACTTCAAACTTGGTAGTTAAGGGTTCCTAGATGACCCCTAGCTGCAGCCAAAATTTGGGGTCTCTGGACCCAAAGGGTCCTGAAATGACATTGCTGCAGATGGACACAGTTAACCGATTTTGGGGCCCTGTATCTCGGGGCCACTTAGTGCTAGGAACCCCAAATTTGGTGGGCAAACCCAGTGGAACTAGCACTACAAAATATCCGGTTCAGAAAATGTCAAGCACTTCTGCAGCAGAGAATGACATTTTCCAAACTGATTTTGGGGCCCCATATCTCGGGGCCACTTGGTGCTAGAAACCCCAGCTGGTCAGTTTGGAAAATGTCATTCTTTGCACCAGAAAAGTGCTTGACTCGAGTATAAACCGAGGGGGGCACTTTCAGCACAAAAAAATGTGCTGAAAAACTCGGCTTATACTCGAGTATATATGGTAAAAATATGCAGTGAACAAGGCCACATGCCGAAACGCGTTAGTTTGCTTTTCAAACACTGTAATGCCATAAATAAAGTATTTTAAAGGATTTCGGAGTTGCCGACTCTCCCTCCCAATTTCGTGCCTTTTATATCTGCCTGGATTTCAGCTTTAAAATAACAGTTTGAGATAAAATACAGATTTATGAAAAATAGAGGAGCTCAACTGTTGTATTAATTTCATGCACAAAAAAAACATTTTACACGAATGTCATTTTTTTTCTTTGTAAATTTAACATTTTGATGTGGAAATTATTATAAAATAAAAGAACAAGTGTGACTTTGGTAATTTTAGAGCCACTGTTTAGTGTTAATAGATGGTTTGAAAGCAACAATAAGAATAAAAGGTTAAAAAACACTCCTTACAAATAGGGATGAGCTTCGTGTTCGAGTCGAACCCATGTTCGACTCGAACATCGGCTGTTCGACCGTCCGTCGAATTGCGAACGATATGGGCCGTTCGCGCCAAATTCGTGTGGCGCGTCACGGCCCATAATTCACTGCGGCATCGCAGTGCATTGCTGGCTGATGATTGGCCAAGCATGCACTATGACCCGCATGCTTGGCCAATCACAGCGCCGTCAGTAGAGAGAGCTGTAATTGGCCAAAGCCAGGGTGGCTTTGGCCAATTATGGCTCAGGGGATTTAGTACACACCCCACACTATATAAGGCCGCCTGCACGGCGGCCCTGTGTAGTGTGTGTTCTGGTGTGCTGAGAGATAGAGAGAGAGAGAGACAGTGTCATTTGATTTGAGTTAGATAGATTAGGCAGAACAGTCAGTCAGTTAGCTGCACTTACAGTGTATTGTGTATATATATGCATCCCAGGTGTTGCATATATATATATACACTGTATTCAGTTTAGCTAGATCCGTTCCTGTTATCTTCTATCTAGACTATTTAGTGCAGTGTGTCCTGCTCACAGTGTTCAGCTAGATCCGTTCCTGCTATTTACATTCAGTGCAGTGCGTCCCGCTCACAGTGTTCAGCTAGATCCGTTCCTGCTATTTACATTCAGTGCAGTGCGTCCTGCTCACAGTGTTCAGCTAGATCCGTTCCTGCTATTTACATTCAGTGCAGTGCGTCCTGCTCACAGTGTTCAGCTAGATCCGTTCCTGCTATTTACATTCAGTGCAGTGCGTCCTGCTCACAGTGTTCAGCTAGATCCGTTCCTGCTATTTACATTCAGTGCAGTGCGTCCTGCTCACAGTGTTCAGCTAGATCCGTTCCTGCTATTTACATTCAGTGCAGTGCGTCCTGCTCACAGTGTTCAGCTAGATCCGTTCCTGCTATTTACATTCAGTGCAGTGCGTCCTGCTCACAGTGTTCAGCTAGATCCGTTCCTGCTATTTACATTCAGTGCAGTGTGTCCTGCTCACAGTGTTCAGCTAGATCCGTTCCTGCTATTTACATTCAGTGCAGTGCGTCCTGCTCACAGTGTTCAGCTAGATCCGTTCCTGCTATTTACATTCAGTGCAGTGCGTCCTGCTCACAGTGTTCAGCTAGATCCGTTCCTGCTATTTACATTCAGTGCAGTGCGTCCTGCTCACAGTGTTCAGCTAGATCCGTTCCTGCTATTTACATTCAGTGCAGTGCGTCCTGCTCACAGTGTTCAGCTAGATCCGTTCCTGCTATTTACATTCAGTGCAGTGCGTCCTGCTCACAGTGTTCAGCTAGATCCGTTCCTGTTATCTTCCTACTGACAGGCAGGCTTGTCTGGTTACAGTATATAAAGCTACCTGAAGAAAATTACAGGTGTTCTTTTTGATCCTATTAGTACCACGGTCAGGCAGCTAGACTATTTACATTTAGTACAGTGTGTCCTGCTCACAGTGTTCAGCTAGATCCGTTCCTGTTATCTTCCTACTGACAGGCAGGCTTGTCTGGTTACAGTATATAAAGCTACCTGAAGAAAATTACAGGTGTTCTATCCCAGCTTAGTGCAGCTACAGGCCATTAGTATGTCTGGAAGGCCAAGAAGGAGAGGCAGACAGTCACAAGCCAATAAGAGAGGGCAAGCAGGCTCTGTGTCTAGTGCTGGTCGTGGAGACGGTGCATCCTCATCAGCACGTGGCCATGGGACACGCTTGGCCTTTTTTTCGGCAGCTGGCCGTGTTGAGCCGCAACATGCGGAAGACTTGGTCGAGTGGATGACCAAGCCGTCCTCATCCTCCTCATCCTCTCTCACCCATGCCCAGGGTGCTTTGTCTGGCAAAGCAGCGGCCTCTTCCCTCAGCTCAATGTCATCAGTGACTCCTTCCCTAGCTCCACCATGTCCTCATGAGGATTCCCTCGAACTGTTTGACCACAGTGTTGGGTACATGCTCCAGGAGGATGCCCAGCGTTTGGAAGGCTCTGATGATGATACTGAGCTCGATGAAGGCAGTAACATGAGCACGGACAGAGGGGGTGCCCAAGAAGGACAGCAATCTGGCAGTCATGCTCCCCCTGCTGCAGCATACTGCCAGGTTTGCTCCAGTGATGAGGAGGGAGGGGATGATGAGGTCACTGACTCAACGTGGGTGCCTGATAGGAGAGAGGAGGAGGAGGAGGAGGAGGAGGCGGCACATCACCAACGAGGCAGGATGCCCTCCAGGGGCCAGCCTAAGGGCAGCACATTGACTGCATCACACCCCAAAGCTCCACATGTGCAGGGCGCTGCAGTCTCTGCGCGTTATTCAAAAAGTTCTTTGGTGTGGGCCTTTTTTGAGACGAGTGCATCAGATCGCACCGCTGCTATTTGCAACATATGTCTCAAGCGTATCTCGCGTGGCCAAAACATCTCCCGCTTGGGTACCACATGCTTGACCAGACATATGTTGACCTGCCATGCAGTTCGTTGGCAAGCGTATCTGAAAGACCCACACCAAAGAACAAAGAGGATCTCTCCTTGCTCCTCATCAGCTGAGATTTCCAACCCCACTAGACCTTCAGTCCTCTCTGAGACCTGCAGTGAGAGGAATGAAGGTGTAGAATTAGGTGTGTCACAGCCAAGTACTTGTGGGCAATCTGCTTTTGGTACACCGACGTCAGATTGTACCAGGCAAATTTCCCTGCCCCAGCTGCTGCACCGCCGAAAGAAGTTTGCTCCCAGCCATCCACATGCCCAGCGGTTGAATGCTAGCTTGGCAAAATTGCTAGCACTTCAACTGCTGCCTTTTCAGTTGGTAGACTCTGCCCCCTTCCGTGAGTTTGTGGAATGTGCGGTTCCTCAGTGGCAGGTACCCAAACGCCACTTTTTCTCACGGAAGGCGATTCCGGCTCTCTACCGGCATGTGGAAGGCAATGTCCATGCCTCGCTGGACAGGGCGGTCAGCGGTAAGGTGCATATTACCGCTGACTCATGGTCCAGCAGGCATGGACAGGGACGTTACTTAAGTTTCACGGCGCATTGGGTGACTCTGCTGGCAGCTGGGAAGGATGCAGGACAAGGTGCAGTAGTGTTGGAGGTTGTTCCGCCACCACGCCTCCAAAATGCTGATTGTGACACACCTCTCTCCTCCACCCCCTCCTCTTCTTCTTCCTCCATGGCCTCTTCCTCGGAACCAGCGGTGCTCCGTAGGCGTTCAAGGGGCTACGCAAGTACGCAGGCCAAAAGATGCCATGCGGTGCTTGAGCTGGTGTGCTTGGGGGACAGGAGCCACACTGGGGCAGAGGTTCTGTCAGCTCTGCAGGGGCAGGTTCAGAGGTGGTTGACGCCACGCCAACTTAAGGCAGGAATGGTGGTTTGCGACAATGGCACCAACCTCCTCTCTGCCCTCCGACAGGGACAACTGACCCATGTGCCCTGTTTGGCTCACGTCCTTAACTTGGTGGTGCAGCGGTTCTTGGGCAGGTACCCGGGCTTACAGGATGTCCTGAGGCAGGCCAGGAAAGTCTGTGTGCATTTCCGCCGGTCATATAATGCCAGTGCTCGGCTGACGGACCTCCAAAAGGAGTTTAACCTGCCCAAGAACCGCCTAATCTGTGACATGCCCACCAGGTGGAACTCGACGTTGGCCATGCTGCAGCGGCTGCACACGCAGCAGAGGGCCATCAATGAGTACCTGTGCGACTATGGCACCAGGACAGGGTCAGGGGACCTTGGTTTTTTTTCCCCACGCCAGTGGGCCATGATCAGGGATGCATGCACTGTCCTGTCACCATTCGAGGAGGCCACGAGGATGGTGAGCACTGACAGTGCATGCATCAGTGACACTGTCCCCCTTGTCCACCTGTTGGAGCACACGCTGCGTGGAATAATGGACAGGGCACTTGAGGCAGAACAGAGGCAGGAAGAGGAGGACTTCCTTAGCTCTCAAGGCCCCCTTTATCCAGACAGTGTTCCTGCGTGCCCGCCGATCACACAGGAAGAGGACGAGGAGGAGGAGGAGGAGGAGGAGGAAGATTGTGTCAGTATGGAGGTGGAGCCTGGCACTCAGCATCAGCAGTCTTTAAGGGATCAGTCCCAAGGAACACATGGACTTGTACGTGGCTGGGAGGAGGTGGCTGCGGACGTTGTTGTCCTTAGTGACCCAGAGGACTCCGGACCGAATGCCTCAGCAAACCTACGCTGCATGGCCTCCCTGATCCTGCAAAGCCTGCGTAAGGATCCTCGTATTCGTGGTATCAAGGAGAAGGACCAATACTGGCTGGCAACCCTCCTTGATCCACGTTACAAGGGTAAGGTTGCGGACCTTATCTTGCCATCGCAGAGGGAGCAGAGGATGAAACATCTTCGGGAGGCCTTGCAGAAAGGTCTGTGCAACGCGTTCCCAGAGACTGGGAGGTTACAAACTCCTGTTTCTGGACAACGTGTTGCTGAGGCTTCGGTCAGTCAAAGAAGGAGCGGTGGAGAAGGTGGCCGTCTGACCGATGCGTTCAGACAATTTTTTGGTCCGCAGCCCCAAGGTATGATCGGTTCCAGCAACCATCGCCAGCGTCTGTTTTACATGGTGCAGGAATACCTAGGGGCAAGATCAGACTTGGACACCTTTCCCACCGAAAATCCTCTGGGTTACTGGGTCTTGAGGATGGATCACTGGCCAGAGCTTGCACAGTATGCAATTGAGCTACTGGCCTGTCCTGCATCCAGCGTTCTTTCGGAACGTACATTCAGTGCTGCTGGAGGCGTGGTAACCGATCACAGGGTGCGTCTGTCCACTGACTCGGTCGATCGGCTGACCTTCATAAAAATGAATCAGTCTTGGATCACCACCAGCTACCAAGCACCTGATGCTGATGTAACTGAATAATTTTTTTCAGATCCCTTCAAAGACTGCCTATGCTGATGCTGAGTGATTATCCCTGAGTAATTATCCTCTTCCTCCTCAATCATCACGCTGATAGCTTGTAAGAACATTTTTGGTTCTGGGCGCCACCACCAGTGCCTAAGGCACAATTTTTCAGCCCCTGTATAACAGGGGCGTGTAATTACAATTTTTGATGTAATACTTTGCAGCACGGCTCGTTCCTGCATTCCAACTAGAGTGTCTGTGAGGGGTTGCAGTGTTGTGGCACCAGCACCAGTGCCTAAGGCCCAATTTTTCTGCCCCTGTCTAACAGGGGCGTGTAATTACAATTTTTGATGCAATACTTTGCAGCAGTGCTCGTTCCTGCGTTCCAACTAGAGTGTCTGTGAGGGGTTGCAGTGTTGTGGCACCAGCACCAGTGCCTAAGGCCCAATTTTTCTGCCCCTGTCTAACAGGGGCGTGTAATTACAATTTTTGATGCAATACTTTGCAGCAGTGCTCGTTCCTGCGTTCCAACTAGAGTGTCTGTGAGGGGTTGCAGTGTTGTGGCACCAGCACCAGTGCCTAAGGCCCAATTTTTCTGCCCCTGTCTAACAGGGGCGTGTAATTACAATTTTTGATGCAATACTTTGCAGCAGTGCTCGTTCCTGCGTTCCAACTAGAGTGTCTGTGAGGGGTTGCAGTGTTGTGGCACCAGCACCAGTGCCTAAGGCCCAATTTTTCTGCCCCTGTCTAACAGGGGCGTGTAATTACAATTTTTGATGCAATACTTTGCAGCAGTGCTCGTTCCTGCGTTCCAACTAGAGTGTCTGTGAGGGGTTGCAGTGTTGTGGCACCAGCACCAGTGCCTAAGGCCCAATTTTTCTGCCCCTGTCTAACAGGGGCGTGTAATTACAATTTTTGATGCAATACTTTGCAGCAGTGCTCGTTCCTGCGTTCCAACTAGAGTGTCTGTGAGGGGTTGCAGTGTTGTGGCACCAGCACCAGTGCCTAAGGCCCAATTTTTCTGCCCCTGTCTAACAGGGGCGTGTAATTACAATTTTTGATGCAATACTTTGCAGCAGTGCTCGTTCCTGCGTTCCAACTAGAGTGTCTGTGAGGGGTTGCAGTGTTGTGGCACCAGCACCAGTGCCTAAGGCCTAATTTTTCAGCTCCTGTTCAACAGGGGCATGTAATTACAATTCTTGATCTAATATTTCACAGCAGGGCCCTGTGAGGGCTTACAGTGTTTTGGCCACAGCAACACCTAAGGCCCAAATTTCTGCTGAGTATATAGGGCAGGACCCTACTTTCAAACATCTAACTTACAAACGACTCCTACTTGCAAACGGAAGGAGACAACAGGAAGTGAGATGAAATCTACCCATAGGAAGGGAAATTCTCTCATGTAAGAGTTAATATGGGAAAACAATTTCTCCTTTCCACTGATGCTTTCCAATCCTTGTTCCACAAAAAAACCCAAATTTTCAAAAAACATTTTTCATTGGGACAAAAAAGTGAGGTGAAATCTTCTGAAGAGGAGGAAAGACGCAAAACAAATGTCACAGGGGTGATAACCCTTCCCTATGTTTTCCATAAAGCTTAGAAAAGATTTTTTGGCTGGAGCTAAACACATTAAAAATGTTCAAAATTACAAAGAGATTCTACTTAACAACAAACCTACAGTCCCTGTCTTGTTTGCACCGCCTGTATACTGCTGTTCAGAGTATATAGGGACCTTTCCTTATTTTAATTTGGGTGCGGGGTTCCCCTTAATATCCATACAAGACCCAAAGGGCCTGGTAATGGACTGGGGGGTACCCATGCCGTTTGTCTCACTGATTTTCATCCATATTGCCAGGACCCGACATGACATTAAACCCGCAAGCAGTTTTAAATGAGATTTTTTCCTTTAAAAATGACATTTGGTGCAGGGACTGTTCTAAACATGGGAAACACGCGTCACTTTACAGGCATACTATAGACACCCCCCAGGTACGATATTTAAAGGAATATTTCACTTTTTTTTTTTTACTTTAAGCATCATTAAAATCACTGCTCCCGAAAAAACGGCCGTTTTTAAAAGTTTTTTTTGCATTGATACATGTCCCCTGGGGTAGGACCCGGGTCCCCAAACCCTTTTTAGGACAATACCATGCAAATTAGCCTTTAAAATGAGCACTTTTGATTTCGAACGTTCGAGTCCCATAGACGTCAATGGGGTTCTAACGTTCGTGCGAACTTGCGGTCCGTTCGCGGGTTCTGGTGCGAACCGAACCGGGGGGTGTTCGGCTCATCCCTACTTACAAACAACAAATACATCACTCAAAAAAAGCAAGCCCCTGAGGAAGCCTAATGTGATGAAATGTGTAGGGCATAACAGTGGAATATCATCACGCAAAGGTGCTGCTCTGTTCAGGAGAATATGTTTGTTGTATACTAATGTCTACATTCTGATAGTATATTATGCAACTCATTGTTTGTGTGCTACAGCTACACTATATTGTCAAAAGTATTGGGACACCTGCCTTTACACACACATGAACTTTAATGGCATATCAGTCTTAGTCCGTAGGGTTCAATATTGAGTTGGCCAACCCTTTGCAGCTAGAACAGCTTCAACTCTTCTGGGAAGGCTGTCCACAAGGTTTAGGAGTGTGTCTATGGGAATGTTTGACCATTCTTCCAGAAGCGCATTTGTGAGGTCAGGCACTGATGGGGACAAGAAGGTCTGGCTCGCAGTCTCTGCTCTAATTCATCTCAAAGGTGTTCAGGCCAGTCAAGTTCTTCCACCCCAAACTCACATATCCATGTCTTAATGGTCCTTGCTTTGAGCACTGGTGCGCAGTCATGTTGGAACAGGAAGGGGTCATCCCCAAACTGTTCCCACAAAATTGTCAACATGAAATTGTCAAAAATGTCTTGGTATGCTGACGCCTTAAGATTTCCCTTCACTGGAATTAAGGGGCCAAGCCCAACCCCTGAAAAACAACCCCACACCATAATCCCCCCTCCACCAAATGATTTGGAGGGGTTGCCCAATACTTTTGGCAATATAGTGTGGATGACAGAGTTTGGGTTGGAGGAACCTGACTGGTTTGCACAGAGTCCTAACCTCAACCCTTTGGGATGAATTAGAGCGGAGACTGCGAGCCTGTGCCTGACCTTACAAATGTGCTTCTGGAAGAATGGTCCATATTGAATCCTACGGACTAAGACTGGGATGCCATTAAAGTTCATGTGCCTGTAAAGGCAGGCGCCCCAATACTTTTGGCAATATCGTGTATGTGTTTTTTTTATGTACTGGTTTTTGTTTTAACCTATATTTTCATAAACAGAGTTATGCAATTAGTCCCTCCTTTCTTCCCTGATATTTATATGGTGAAGAGCTCATGGAGGAGCAGATATCCAGATACATCATGTGTAAAACTGGAGAGCCTTTGAAGCACTAAAGGTCTTCTCTTCAATAAGAGGTCTTACTTTTGACAAGTGTCTGTCAAGGTGGTGGTATGTGTATAACTTTTTTTTTTGGATGGATTATATTTCACTTGAATGATTGCCTTGATTTATCAGTGGTGCAGTTGTTTTGTAAAGACTTGTGTAAATGATTTTACACGGATGTTAATATTTATAATTGATAACTACATTTTAAAGTGTATGTCTAGGCAGAATTAACACACAATGGGGTTATTTACGAAAGGCAAATCCACTTTGCACTACAAGTGCAAAGTGCACTTGAAATTGCACTGAAAGTGCACTTGGAAGTAAAGTCGCTGTAGATCTGAGGGGGACATGCAAGGAAAATAAAAAACAGCATTTTAGCTTGCACATGATTGGATGATAAAATCAGCAGAGCTTCCCCTCATTTCAGATCTACCCCTCAGATTTACAGTGACTGGGCTTCCAAGTACACTTTCAGTGCAATTTCAAGTGCACCTTGCATTTGTAGAGCAAAGTGGATTTGCCTTTCGTAAATAACCCCCATTTTCAGTACATCTCTCCAATGCATACACATTTCCCCATGCTTTATCCATCTTAAATGCTGCAAGTACAGAAAAATAGCTGTTAAAATGAATTGTACTAATAACTTCCTATTTGAGACGACAACACAGTGCCTTTTCTGCAATGAAATCCCAACTAGTGTTGTCAGCCCTGCAAACTGGACTACAGAACTCCTCACCCCCATCTGTCCCTCCCTATATGCATTCATTTCTTTCCCAACAAAACAATGCTGCTGTCTCAACTCCCAAGCACCTTCCTACAAACTGTGTGCAGAAAAAGGCTCTTGGGAAATGTAGTTCTGAGGGTGGACCTATGTCGGTAGAAACTGAGCTCCCATCAGCTGCCCTGGAAATAATTACATGTTGGGTGATGGCATCATAGGGAGTAATAAAAGCTGTTTAATATATAAGGTACAAGAAAAACATAATACTGGAATATAATCTAGAGGGGGGAGGGAAGTTTGAAAGTAAATTTGGGTAATAGCTGGACATACTGTACACTTTAAAGGTGGATATAAGAGTGGATTTATATTAGCACTAATACATACAGTATATTGTTATATATTTAAAAAATGATGTTACAGAATGAAATATATGACTATTAAATAGCTATTTAACTGTCATATTCCCTGTGAAATTACGGGCAGCATTTCCTACAATGCAATGTGCTGCAGATGCACAATAAATATTCTGGCTGAGGTCACTGAATATTTTGGCATTCAATGTCTTTGTAAAAATGTTTGCGGTGTTGGCAATGGTATCTTTAACTGAGGCACAGCTGCCTACAGAAAATAAGCCACTTTATAGTCAATAATCTCCAAGTTGCACACACAGTCAAAGGTGGCCACAGACAGAAGGTGATCATTATCTGAATCAGCCAATTTCAGCTATATAGGGCACACATCTTATGTCAAAGGGTAACCATAAAGCAAAG
Source organism: Lithobates septentrionalis (assembly GCA_037952835.1). Taxonomy (NCBI): domain Eukaryota; kingdom Metazoa; phylum Chordata; class Amphibia; order Anura; family Ranidae; genus Lithobates; species Lithobates septentrionalis. The sequence continues at coordinate 237,076 of JBBDGP010003545.1, read as the reverse complement.
ATTTGTCACTGGCAACTATCATGGTGAGGCCCGGCACTAAAAGGATACATTTTAGGATGTAAGATATTTCTTGGGATTATTCTTGGGAAGATAATGTATCTAGCTATCTATGGTCACCAAAAAGCTGGCAAAACACATTACATTTATGTACAATTTCCTTTAAATTTGACAAAACTGTACAAAAATGTACAGTGTGCATAATGTGTGGGCCTACCTACACAATCTATTCAATCTGTAACACATCTAGACCAGGGGTCCCCAAGCTACAGTCTGCTGACCATGGGCATCAGCATATAATGCCAAATTACATGTAGCACTACCTCCGTAGGTGGCGCTCAATAGATTGGGTTCTCTGTTCTTCTGCCTCGACAAATGGATACTGCACTGCTACTGGGAGCACAAATATAGATACCCTGCACACAACGACGGTTCGGTCACAAAAGGCAAACATCAGACTGGTTGGTGGTAAATGAACACCATATATTGTCATGGGTTGCAGTAAATATCAGTATGCAAATAAAAAAAAGTAAAGATTTAGGTCAATCAAAGCTCACTAGACAATATGTTCACTAGGCTACAGCAGCTTAGAATGGAGTTCTATTCAGCTAAATTAGAGTACACCGTGTAATCAACAAAATCAGTAATAAGTAATGGCATTAGAAAACAGTAATAGCAATGATAATCAATACTGTGAGAATTCCTCTGTAAACAGTATGCTATATCCACTTTAGAATGCACGCCATATGACATTTAGGACTCCCTAAAGAGGTACCTCCTACAATGGACAATAGGCAAAATTCTTGTGAAGCAACTACAGTGCCTTGCAAAAGTATTCGGCCCCCTTGAACTTTTCAACCTTTTGCCACATTTCAGGCTTCAAACATAAAGATATAAAATTTTAATTTTTTTTGAAGAATCACCAACAAGTGGGACACAATTGTGAAGTGGAACGAAATCTATTGGATATTTTAAACTTTTTTAGCAATTAAAAAACTGAAAAGTGGTGCGTGCAAAATTATTCGGCCCCTTTACTTTCAGTGCAGAAAACTCACTCCAGAAGTTCAGCGAGGATCTCTGAATGATCCAATGTTGTCCTAAATGACTGATGGTGATAAATAGAATCCACCTGTGTGTAATCAAGTCTCTGTATAAATGCACCTGCTCTGTGATAGTCTCAGGGTTCTGTTGAAAGCGCAGAGAGCATCATGAAGACCAAGGAACACACCAGGCAGGTCCGTAATACTGTTGTGGAGAAGTTTAAAGCCGGATTTGGATACAAAAAGATTTCCCAAGCTTTAAACATCCCAAGGAGCACTGTGCAAGCGATCATTTTGAAATGGAAGGAGTATCAGACCACTGCAAATATACCAAGACTTGGCTGTCCCTCTAAACTTTCAGCTCAGACAAGGAGAAGACTGATCAGAGATGCAGCCAAGAGGCCCATGATCACTCTGGATGAACTGCAGAGAACTACAGCTGAGGTGGGAGAGTCTGTCCATAGGACAACAATCAGTCGTACACTGCACAAATCTGGCCTTTATGGAAGAGTGGCAAGAAGAAAGCCATTTCTCAAAGATATCCATAAAAAGTCCCGTCTAAAGTTTGCCACAAGCCACCTGGGAGACGCACCAAACATGTGGAAGAAGGTGCTCTGGTCCAATGAAACCAAAATCGAACTTTTTGGCCACAATGCAAAACGATATGTTTGGCGTAAAAGCAACACAGCTCATCACACTCAACACACCATCCCCACTGTCAAACATGGTGGTGGCAGCATCATGGTTTGGGCCTGCTTTTCTTCAGCAGGGACAGGGAAGATGGTTAAAATTGAGGGGAAGATGGATGCAGCCAAATACAGGACCATTCTGGATGAAAACCTGTTGGAGTCTGCAAAAGACCTGAAACTGGGACGGAGATTTATCTTCCAACAAGACAATGATCCCAAACATACAGCAAAATCTACAAAGGAATGGTTCACAAATAAACGTATCCAGGTGTTAGAATGGCCAAGTCAAAGTCCAGACCTGAATCCAATCGAGAATCTGTGGAAAGAGCTGAAAACTGCTGTTCACAAACGCTCTCCATTCAACCTCACTGAGCTCGAGCTGTTTTGCAAGGAAGAATGGGCAAGAATTTCAGTCTCTCGATGTGCAAAACTGATAGAGACATACCCCAAGCGACTTGCAGCTGTAATCGCAGCAAAAGGTGGCTCTACAAAGTATTAACGCAAGGGGGCCGAATAATTTTGCACGCCCCACTTTTCATTTTTTTATTAGTAAAAAAAGTTTCAAAAATCCAAAAGATTTCATTCCACTTCACAATTGTGTCCCACTTGTTGGTGATTCTTCACAAAAAATAAAAATTTTATATCTTTATGTTTGAAGCCTGAAATGTGGCAAAAGGTTGAAAAGTTCAAGGGGGCCGAATACTTTCGCAAGCCACTGTATGTGAATGAGCAGTCTTTAGCCCTAGTTTTTCAGCTGGCTAGCTTTGAGGCCCAGTCTTTATGGTGGTGCACATGAATACAGTCCCAGTAAAGTCTGCAGGCAGTAAATAATGCTGCTAATTAGATGACCAGGCACTATGTGCTCGGTCTCTGCTAGCAGCAATGGGCTAATGGCAGCAGTGTCCTCTCACCAGTCCCAATGATTCAGCAACAACAGTCCTGCTGTTCAAATGTTAGCCTACTTTTGGGTCTGCCTGGAGTGCTCCGGTCCTTAGTGCATGGTCGTAGGCTTGTAGCAGGTCGATGTGCACACAGGAGCAGAGATGTGCACACCTTGGTCTCCTCACAGCAAAGAGAAAACCCTGTGGCATTCAGCCTGCAAAAATACCACTCTCTTTCCTTATACCAAGTTTACTTTGGGAATTTTAGTCCAATCATCCCTTAACTGCCATAGCAAAGCTTTTTTCCTAAACTTAAAGTGGCTGTAAACCCACAAAAAAAATCCCTGCAAGACAAAGGCATAATGAGCTAGTATGCATTATGAATTACTTACCTTAGATCGAAGCCCCCACAGCGGTCCTCGTACACCACTCCGGCCAGCGACATCGCTCCCGGAGTTACTTACGGGTATCACGAGCTCCGGCGCTGTGATTGGCTGGAGCCGCGATGACGTCACTCCCGCGCGCACACTAGCTAAAGCAAGGGCACTTCAGTGCGCATGTGCCGATGACGTGTGCATTGTGTATAGTAGGCATTAGGTGCGTAAGGTTGACAAGAGCTGGGGTTTGGATTATGAATATGGGATTAGGTTTAGATGTATGCATTAATGCTTATATAAATGCAAAAAAATCAAAGCACACTGTCTTATGTAAAAAGCAGTTGCCATGTGCCAAATATTAGTTAATTTGTCTTAAAAAGCATTGTTTTCCATAATATAGGCTTTCCTTTGGCAGTCACATGCCCGATTTCTGCTCATCCTTCTCCCAGAGTGCAGGAACGTAGCTACAGTATATTCCCTTAGGGTAGCCAGTTGCTACCTTGTGTTCCAGAACTAGGGTTGCCATTTGTCTGGGATTTGAATCATGTGTCCAGGTTTCAGTCTGCCTGAAACTGGAACACAATATTCAGACAGGAATGTGGCTCGGAACATGGCCTGACAAAAGGGTGAGGGGGCACTATGCACACCGCATCACTATTCTCTTTGGAGCACCCAAAGGTGCCAGGTCTGTTACAATCCTATAGTGTATGCTTAGTAGGAACACAGAATCAGTATATTCCCCTCTCACAGAATGGCGGTCTGCCTTGTTTACATAGGCAGACCCCTGTTCTGCCTGTCTCCCAAACGATCGGTGAGTTCCGACGGACACCACGCTGTGTTCAATCACAGCGGGAGCGGGTCAGCCGCGCGTGTGCAAGCCCCAGATCTGGAAGTGTCAGATCTCTTACTAGGTACGTGATCTGGCACAGAGCGGCCTCCCTGCCGCCGTATATTTGCGTGGCGTGGTCCGCAAGCGGTTAAACATGCATTTCCTCCCCGCCCCCTCCTGGATTCTGCGCATTTGCAGGGCAACATGCACAGATGTGTTGAAGGACTCTGCCAGGACTCAATGGCACAATTATACAGGCATCATAATGGCAATTCCGGGGGGATGGAGGGTTCAAAGCAAACATACATAGCGACTCAATGGCACAATTATATAGGCATCATAATGGCCATTCTGGGGGGATGGAAGGTTCAAAGCAAACACACATATCACTGAAATTACTCTTCAAAGAGATAAAAGGGTGAATTACAAGAGTTCATATGGGCAGAAGATTGCATTGACACAATTGTATTTTGTGCAATAAGGTAAAAAAAACTTCTGCATGCAGCTTCCCCTGCAGCCCCCCAAATACATACCTGAGCCCAATCCCGAGCTAGCTACTGTATGTGCATGAGAGCTGAGGCTCTCTCGAGTCTCTTGCTTCTCCCTGGCTCAGATACAGCAGTAGGAGCCATTGGCTTCTGCTGCTGTCAATCAGAGCCAGTGAGGAGGCAGCAGGGGATGGGGCCAAGTCCCATTATGTGTGTCCTATGGACACATACACCTTTAATATTACTTGAAAGTGGTTGCAAAGGCTCATTTTTTTTTTATTTTACCTTCATGCATTCTATGCATGAAAGCAAAAGATCGTTTGTGTGCAGTATCCCACCCCTCCCCCCATACTTACCTGAGCCCCATCTTGATCATAAAATGTGCATGAAAGCAGCGGTTCCTCCGGGTCTCTTCCTCCTCATTGGCTACTGTCAATCACAGCCAGTGAGCCAATGAGGAGAGAGAGCGGGAGCAGGGCTGGGCCGTGTCTGAATGGACACACAGAGCAGTGGCTCGGGGGCTGCATGCTATGGGAGCACTCAGCGGGAGGGAGGGGACAGGAGCGCCAGCAGGGGACCCGAGAAGAGGAGGATCGGGGCTGCTCTTTGAAAAACCATTGCATAGAGCAGGTAAGTATGACATGTTTGTTGTTTTAAAAAAAAAGAAAAAACTGAACCTTTAATATTACTTTAGGGGTTACATATGCTTTAACATTAGGGATTCCACTGAAGTTTAAGGTTATCAGCTAGGGTTACATAAAAAGAGATTAGGTTTATATATGAACCATACACTGTATATCAGCTCCAAATCAGAGATAAAGTATATTTGTACTGTTCATTGGTGCCAAAACCTAATGAGCAGAGAACTTTTGCTCCAAGTCTCAAACACAAAAAGACTCCAACTGTGCCAAATTTCAGAAGCCAAAGTTTAATGCACCACTGTACTTAGCAATGCCATAAGAACAAGAAAAAATTCATGTACTTTTTCTGTCAGTTACTTCCAAGAGCTAGACATAGGCTCTGAGCAGTGGCATCTACTGGGAAAGCACAAATTTTTGATACCCTTTAAGTCGTTCTGACTTGCTAGTACTGTGATTAGGAATGCCTTGTCAGCTAGCCTACAGTCTCAGCTGGCAGACAGAACTGACTCACATCTGGGGACAAGGACACAGTCTGGAGCATGTAGAGATGTATGAAATCACGCTTCAGGTGATAAGGCTGATAAGGACTCATTATACAATAGTACTTAGCCTCTAGGCAGTTTTTTAATATATTCAAATTAATAAGAATAATATATTCATGTATAATTTGGTATATTATAAGGATGGCAGTCTATCACAGACTGAACTCTTAACTACAAACTAGAAAGTAGATATAACTTTTTTTAATGTCTAAAAAATTCTAGATAGCAGGTTTTAAGCCTTTATTATTATTATTCTTTTCATTAAAGTGACTGTGTTGGGGTAGGTGGGTTCAAGTATCAAGTGCAAGCTCTACATACCTGCAGCAAACTGCCAAGCCATCTCAGGTTATTTTAAGGTAGTTCTCATAATACCTAAACAGTGGCCACATCTTATCTGCTTGTACGAAAATTTTCCAGTAGGCTCCTTCAAAAAGCTGGCCAAACAGTCAACTTTTGTCAAACTGAGTAGAGCCGGCCAAAATTCGTTCAGTGTATGGTCAACGTAAAGCCCCAACATCTCTGGGTAGTGTTGGAGCTTGCCCCATCCTGATTTCTACCTGTTGGCCCATAACTACGATGGGCACCCTCACTATTCAATACAAATGTGCAGGAGCTTTGCCGGTCAGAAGTGCCGAAACCTTGCTTGGCTAAATGACCTGAGGTTCGGTGATGATAAGAAGATTCTGGAGGCTGCTACAGGTGCCTGCACTTTATAGATGCAGTAGTTTACCCCAGTGATAGAGTCCCTTTAAATACAAATAAAAATTAAAGGAAGTTTGAGAAGATATTAATTTTGAACAAAAAACGCTTGTCTTATGAACCAAATAAAGAATTCTGTACAGTCTAGCAAGCATTTATGATTCATCATCTGTGTCTCCCTGTTACAGTATTAAAGGTACACTCCAGTCAAGCATAAACGTATCTTACTCAGGGGGCATAGCTTATACGATAAGTGATTTTTATCTGCTGGTATTCTTATCTAGAGAATGACTTTAAACTCAACTTGGGAATTTACAGGTCAAGTGCTCCCTAGTTCTGAGGACCACCCGCTTTTGAAGTCCCCTGTCTTTTGACCTCATGTGCTAGGACTGGACAGATTAAGGCTGGCCATAGGATTTGTTTGAATGTTTGCACAAAATTCTGAAAAATCATTAGTCAGAGCACTTGATGATGACCAAGTCCAAACATTTTGTTCATAAGTCCTTAAAAATGTTGTCCAGACCTGCTGCTTAAATGGATTCCTAGACATATTAACCCCTGTACAACCGCCCAACACATATATGCATCGACAAAAGGGTGGGTGTCAGGAGCGTGTACGTCGTGTGATCCAGCATCCTGGTTTTGATTATGGCACTCTCCTTGTCTGTCTGTCCACCTGCAAGCAGGCCCGTCTTTAAGGCAGGGCAAAAGGGGCAGCTGCCCTGGGCCCTGTCATTGTTGTGGGGCCCAAAGCAGCTGCCTTATACTTGCCAACTATCCCAGTTTAAATTCCCTCATCCCTTGAGGTTTTAGTCCCATGCTGTATCCTAATATCTCAGTGTGAAGTTCTGTTATTAATGCTGCCCAGTTCTGCCCTATTGTTGTGCACAGGTGACTCACCTGCAGACACTGTGTTTACATGTAAATACCGGCATTGATATGTAAATAGCAGCGACATTCATATTTAAATAGTGGCGGACCGGTAGCATTCTATGTAAACAGAGGTGGTATTCATATGTATATCATACCCCCCTGAGGTCATATCTACCATCACCTATACTGAATGCTACCCACTGGGGAGATAAAGGGGCATGCTTGAAAGTCCTGCCTACAACTGTGGTCATTAAGCCTACCATTAGCCTGTTCTGCAAAGGTAAGAAAATTAGTGGGGGGGGGGGTAGTGTGGGGTGTGCAGAGGTAGGCAGAGAAGGAATTACAGTTTGGGGTGAACAGGTGAGCAAGGTCCTGTCCATGATGTGCAGGCAGTGAGGAGATGATGTGCTGTAACTTATAGCAACCAATCAGTAAGCAGTAATGATGTGCAGTAACCAATCAGTGAGCAGTATTGATGTGCAGTAATTTCTAGCAACCAATCCACAAGCAGAAATCATGTGCTGTAACCTCTAGCAACGAATCAGTGAGCCAAAATGTTTGCTGTAACCTCTAGCAACCAGTCAGTGAGCAGTAATGATACACTGTAACCTCTGGCGACCAATCGCAATTGCTGTCTGATCTGTTTCAGTAAACTGATTTTGAGTCTAGCTGCTATTTATTGTATGTCTCAGAGCAAGTGGAGAGCAAAACTGCATGGGGGGGGGGGCCCAAGAAAATTTTTGCCCATGGTCCAATCATTATTAAAGACGGCCCTGCCTGCAAGGTGATTGATTGTGGCCAGACTCTGGGTGGACTAGACCTGATTTGAGCCAGCCAAAACCTTCAGTCTCATGCTTGTGATAGAGTGTGTTAAAGTGTGTAATACTTGATCAAGCTCCCAGTTTGTCTGCCCTGACTTGCTAGATTGGATTTCCCTGTGTATGACCTTGGATCAGATAATGATTATTCTCTGAACTCTGCCTGCCTTTTACCTAGACTGTCATTGAACCACTCTGCCTGTCTACCAACTGCAAGTACTTGTTTGGTTTGCTCAGTTTATGTCTGCCCTGGCATAGTTGCCAGGCACTATAGCATTGTGTAAAATACTGGTAGGCCTGCTTGCCTTATGGGAAAGAGGGCTGCTATAGGTGAAGAACACGGTAGCCAGCTATAGTTTATGACCACTTATGTTTGGGGTAAGCGTGACAGTGAGCTTTAACACTATCACGCTATGCATATGCTTTCCTGGGCAGCTCATAAGGGGCACAGGGGGGCCGCCCCCCCCTATCCATGCACCCAGCCCCTAATGCAGGGCACCAGATGCATGGATTTCAATGGGTTTTTTTCTTTTAAGCACATGATTAGAGCCTGAGGCTCTAAATGGCTTCAAAAAGGGTGGGCTTGGGGCGCAGTGCTCTGCAAATTAATCTTTGCTAATGTCTTCCTGCTTCTCCTCCCAGCCAATCAGGATGCGGGTCCTGGGACCCAATTGGCTGGGGAGTCTTAGGATTGGCCAGGAGGAGAAGCAACAGCCCTTGCTCTGCCCACCGCAAGCTGCGGGCCATACTCAGCAAGGAGCAACAGGTAGAGGGGCAGAGAGGCATCAACAGCCTCTTCCAAGAGCCCTACCCCAGATCCAGCACCAACACCACCACCTCGCCATCGTCCTCCTCCTTTCCGCACCTTTACTGCAGCAACAGTGAGAGGAGGCCGTCCGAAGTCAAGCAACAGCAGCAACCTGTGGGGTTTGTGGTCTCCCCCAAACACCTGATAGACTGACAACGGGGGATTGGCATTGGGCACTCGGGGGACACAGCAATAACCTGGAGCCCGGCGGTGGTCAGCACAGGGATGAGCAAGAGAGAGGAGAACACCAAGGACAAGAAGGATAAGGTAAGGCCATGGATCTCCACCTTCCCGTCTGATGTTTGCCTGTCTTTTTGGGGGTCTGCCCCCCCCCCCAAAAAAAAATTGAGCACCAGCCACCACTGCAGCTGATGTTTATGTATTGAGAGCGTGCTCGCTGTGCGCTCCCTGCACAAAAACTGAGCTGCCTTGATTCTGACTAAAGATGAGTAGTTGGCAGAAATGGTGTCCGATTATGTGACCACTTTCACAGTGGTCACATGAGTGCCGATTCTTCCCACCCTGACGTATTCAGAACTATTTAAAGGAAAGCCAAGACAGACAGGAAGGTGATAAACAGAGTTTCTTTAATGCTTAAAAAATCAGATAGGATAATGTAAAACATATAAGTACAGTATATGCATATTTAGAAGCATATTAATATATACATTATATGTTTGTCAGCCCTCCATTATTAATACTACTACTACTGCTATTCCGGGTGGATATCATTTGATTTGATTTGTCCTCCCAGCCGTGCCCCTTGTGCACGCCCTAGGGGTGTGCAGTGGCATGATCTGTGGCCCGCTGTGTCCGGTGTAACCCAGATTAGTGTACTGCCCTGTACACATGGTCGGATTTTCCGCCGGAAAATGTGTGATAGGACCTTGTTGTCGGAAATTCCGACCGTGTGTAGGCTCCATCACACATTTTCCATCGGAATTTCCGACACACAAAGTTTGAGAGCAGGCTATAAAATTTTCCGACAACAAAATTAGTTGTCGGAAATTCCGATCATGTGTACACAAATCCGACACACAAAGTGCCACGCATGCTCAGAATAAATTAAGAGACAAAAGCTATTGGCTACTGCCCCGTTTATAGTCCTGACGTACGTGTTTTACGTCACCTCGTTCAGAACAATCGGATTTTCTGACAACTTTGTGTGACCGTGTGTATGCAAGACAAGTTTGAGCCAACATCCGTCGGAAAAAATCCATGGATTTTGTTGTCGGAATGTCCGATCGTGTGTACAGGGCATACCAGTGCCACCTTTTCTTCAAGTCAAACCCGAACACTTTTCTGACTCGATTTGCAAGCGTTGTCTCGCAAGACTAGCAGGATTCAAGCCGCTGGGGTGTGCAGTACTGCATTCGGCCAGAGGTGCTCGGGTGCCAGTGACGCTCGGAAGACACTCCATTCCCGTGTCTCCGAGCGTGTCCGAGTGTCTCCGGCACCCTCGCACCTCTGGCCACATGCAGTACTACATACACCAGCGCCCCTGCACCTCTAGTCACATACAGTACTGCATACACCAGCAGTCTCTGTGGAATGAATTAGCTGAGCTTCCATTGTTTCCTAGGGGTAAACTCGTTTTTATATATGAGTGCTTTGGATTACAAGCATGCTTTTGGAATGGATTATGCTCATAATCCAAGGTACTACTGTATTTGTCTAAAACAAATGCTAAAATTGCAATCTGGGTACAGTGTTGCATGAGTAATTGGCATTCAAAATGTGACAGCGCTGGAAACTGAAAATTGGCCTGGGCAGGAAGGGAGTGAAAGTGTTCATATTGAAGTAGTTAAGCCCTTTGTGGGGTGAAACGCGTTGTAAAGAAGGTGGAGAGGCAAGACTATATGTTGTGAATCCTATTTATAGGATTTATTTATCTTAAATTATATTTATGTTTATATTTATATTTATATTAAAGCTGGTTTTACATCACGGACAGCATTGGTGTTCATTTCTTCTTGGCAGGTTGGTAGTAAAATAGTTTGTTCTTTAGTTGGTTCCTCTTTAATATACACCTGTCTTTCCCTTCTCTTCCATCTGTTGCTTCCCATTTTTATTTCTGATCTCCTCCTTTCTTTTTTTTTTTTCATCTTACAGCCTCTCAAATAAGTGAGATGACTTTCTTTCACTTCTAAACCTTGACGGCACCTTTCCAGATGTCCCAGAATCCTCTGCCCGGGTCCCGCTCGATAGCCGTTGAAGGTAGATAGCGGTAAATATGTCATAAAGGGTTTGATTGTGTATTCCTGCCTTGTCATTAACGGGATTTATTCTGTAGCTGCGCAGAGCCAGTTTGGTTTTATTTAACTATAAACAACCTGGATCAGATAATGAAGTATCTGGCTGTCCGCGCGCCCATTAATAAGGAGGGATTGTAATAGGATCGTGCGTACCTCTGGGGGAAGTGAAATCACACTGTATTAAGCTGATGACTTGCTGTGTATGGAGCCTACACTGACAGCCAAGGATCTCCGGGGCTTACACGTAACCCAAACAGGATTACTTAAATAAACAAATGCAGAATTAAAAATTGATTTTCGCGGCTGCCTTGCCACTGTAAAATGATTTAAAGCCACCCGGTTTAGGAAGCGGAGGAAAGGGAGGAAAGGGAGAAAAAATATTATCCGCTTTAACGTCCCACAGAGTAAATTTATTTAATATTAGAAGCTAATTCAATGTGCAGTGAATTTCTTCTTATCTGCAGCCAAAATATTTTGGCCTGTTTGTTTAAATTTTGTCTGCCACTAGTTTTATCCAATGCTGATATAAGTTCATTAGAAGGAATCTATATAATTAATGCTGAACTACACAAATGAATGCAGCTCTATATTCATGAATATAATTTTATATGTATTTTTATGAATGTGTTTTTATATAAGTGCCTGAATTTTGACCTAATGTCAGTCTCTTACAATCCTGTAAACAGCAGAGCTCAGAGATGGGAAAGGAGAAGTAGCACAGGGGGGCCTTTAAGAAGGGGGCCCCCAGATCCTGGCTTTCCCCCATGTGAATGAGTATTGGGTACATCGTAACCCTACTCATTCACCAAAAAACTGTCAAAAGTCAATAAAAACACAGAAACTGTTTTTGACAATAAAATCAGCTCCTTGACAACCAGCTCCTTATAAACGTTAGTGCTCCTAAAACACTTATTTGAAAACTCTCCTAAACATTGCAAAAACACTGGCAAAAAATGCTAATATTAGTGTAGCACCCTCCTAGGTAGGAGCTAGAGTGAGTGTATATTGTTTTTGGTTTCTCTGCTTAACAGGGAGAAAGCTGGGCAAATGTATATGCTGTCTGCTTAACAGAGAGCTGTGATTGATTGATAGAGTCTGCTCTGGGTGCTGGAGCTGCTCATGCTGCTTTCTTGAATGTTTCACACTGATCTGGTAGATATGGGATGTACTGGAGAGTGGGAGTAAAACTTGCAGATGAGAGCATGGATGTCTATTCAGCTCTGGCCAATTAGAAGGGGGTGTGCCCCAAGGCATACTGGATAGCTGTATTTATATGAGCACATAGGCTCTGAGTCTTCCTCTACAGAGAGAGGTCCAGGGAGGGAGGGGGCTTACTGTCCCTCCTCAGCGCGGGCTGCCATGCGGCCTCAGGTGGTCGACCTGAGGGCCTGAAACATTGAAGCCGTAACCCATGGTTATTGTGAGATCTAGGGTTGCCACCTTTTCTTCAAGCCAAACCCGAACACTTTGGTGGCCTGGGACACCTTTGAGTGTCCCAAGAAGAATATTAATGCGGCGCGCATAGCGTGCCACAGCGAACAGTGGGTGTGGCCAAATTGCTCTTGCTGACATCATCGCCCTGCTCCCCAGTGATGCCGAACCTGCACCCTCACAGCTCCTGGACAGCAACAAATTTGTGTGTGACTGTCTTGGTTACTTGGGGAGCCACAGCCTGGTCTGAATAATGTGTATATATATATATATATATATGTATATATATATATATATATATATATATATGTAAATTTAGAATATATATGTATGATGGAACAACTGATCTCTGGTAGCACTCTGATGGGGCAACTACTCTATGAGGGCACTATGATGGGGCAACTCATCAATGGGACCCTGTTTTTATGGGGGTATTCTGATGGAGCAACTGATTTATGGGGTATTCTAATGGGGCAACTTATCTATGGGAGTGTTCAGATGAAACCAATCTATCAGGGTACTCAGATGGGGGCAACTGATCTGTTTTGGCACTCTGATAACAGCAACTTATCTATATGGGGACTTTGTTGAGGGCATTTGATCTATTTGGAGACTCTGATGTAGGCAACAGATCTTTGGGGGCACTCTAATGGGGGAAACTGATATATGAGGGTATTTCGATTGGTGTTCCTGAGGTAAGGGGACTGTGAAGGAGAACGCCTGATGTAAGGGGGCACACTGATAGTGGTAACTGATCTATGGGGGTGCTCTGTTTGGGGCAGCCGAACTGTGAGGGTAATCTGATTTTGGTTTCTGATTTATGGGGGGGTACTTATATAGGGGGACACTCTGATGGGGCACCTGATGTAAGGTGGCACTCTGATGGGTACACCTGATGTAAAGGGATTCATAGATTTGGGTAATTGATCTGAGGGGATATTCTGATGGGGGCATCTGATATGTGGTGCACACTGATGGGGGCAATTGATATATGAGGTCATTATGATTGGGGTTACTGATTTATGGTGCACCTGATGTAGGGGAGCACATAGATTGGGGGCACTTGATAAAAGGTGGTTTTCTTTTACTTGAAATGTGGATGTGATTGGCCTACTTTTATGTTATTTAATTGTCTTACATCCTGTTCCTGTAAAATATTTTTTGTTTGTGGAAGGTCAGAAAAAATGGCGCAGCCAGTGAAGTTGAAGAAGCTCAGAGTCATAGCGATCACAGGAAGGATACGAGGGATGTCCAGAAGGCAAAATCCAGGCTTGGAGATAACCGGTTACCATGAACAGCTCCAAGGCCAAGACACCACTGGAAGCTCTGAGGATCGGCATTAAGCAGCTGCACCGGTAGGATGCAAAACTTCATCTACTAACAATTAATTTGCTACAATTCACTCCCTAGTCTGATCTGCTGACGCTCCAGACTACCCTCCAATTCGGTCCACTTACACTACAGGTCATTCTCCAGTATAGTTGGAGAATACTCAGGGTTGGTGCAGGGTGTTTTGTCCACTTAGGCGAAGGTGCATTTACTACCCCCCATGCCCCTCCCCCCACCGTCTTCCCACTATCCCCTCCACAATGGCAGTCCTGGAGTCCAGTCCTTTACATTTCTACATTTGTTGTTTACATGTTTTAAAACATAAAATCATTTTAAGCCTGAAGATTACTTAAAACCCCCAAAATATTATTTTTATTTTTTGGAAAGCAGACACCCTAGAGAATAAAATGTTGGTAGTGATAATTTTTTTATGTTACATGACATTAGCACAATTGTTTATGAAACACAACATTTCAGTAAAAAAATACATTAAACTTAATTTCTGGACACATAAATGCAATTTATTACCTATTTTTTTTGGTCACACCGAGTAAATAGATACCCATGTCAAACCTTAAATTGTGTGCGCCCGCAAGGATTTAAAAACTCCTACAGGTCATCAGTTTAGAGTTATGTAGGAGCACTGCTACTAAAAGTATTGCTCTCGCTCTGGTGTGCACGCCCTAATTTAACATAGTTACATAGTAGGTGAGGTTGAAAAAAGACACAAGTCCATTAAGTCCAACCTATGTGTGTGATTATGTGTCAGTATTACATTACATATCCCTGTATGTTGTGGTCATTCAGGTGCTTATCTAATAGTTTCTTGAAGCTATCGATGCTCCCTGCTGAGACCACCGCTTGTGGAAGGGACTTCCACATCCTTGCCGCACTTAAAGTAAAGAACCCTCTACGTATTTTAAGGTTAAACCTCTTTTCTTCTAATTTTAATGAATGGCCATGAGTCTTGCTAAACTCTCTTCTGCGAAAAAGTTTAATTTTTATTGTAGGGTCACCAGTACGGTATTTGTATATCGAAATCATATCCCCTCTCAAGGGTCTTTTCTCCAGAGAGAATAGGTTCAGTGCTCGCAACCTTTCCTCATAACTAAGATCCTCCAGTCCCTTTATTAGCTTTGTTGCCCTTCTTTGTATTCGCTCCATTTCCAGTACATCCTTCCTGAGGACTGGTGCCCAGAACTGGACAGCATACTCCAAGTGCGGCCGGACCAGAGTCTTGTAGAGCGGGAGAATTATCGTTTTATCTCTGGAGTTGATCCCCCTTTTAATGCATGCCAATATTCTGTTTGCTTTGTTAGCAGCAGCTTGGCATTGCATGCCATTGCTGAGCCTATCATTTACTAGGACCCCCAGGTCCTTTTCCATCCTAGATTCCCCCAGAGGTTCTCCCCCCAGTGTATAGATTGCATTCATATTTTTGCCACCCAAATGCATTATTTTACATTTTTCTACATTGAACCTCATTTGCCATGTAGTTGCCCACCCCATTAATTTGTTCAGATCTTTTTGCAATGTTTCTACATCCTGCAGAGAAGTTATTGCCCTGCTTAGCTTAGTATTGTCTGCAAATACAGAGATTGAACTGTTTATCCCATCCTCCAGGTCATTTATGAACAAATTAAATAGGATTGGTCCCAATACAGAACCCTGGGGAACCCCACTACCCACCCCGGACCTTTCCGAGTACTCCCCATTTATCACCACCCTCTGAACTCGCCCTTGTAGCCAGTTTTCAATCCATGTACTCACCCTATGGTCCATGCCAACGGATCTTATTTTGTACAGTAAACGTTTATGGGGAACTGTGTCAAATGCTTTTGCAAAATCCAGATACACCATGTCTACGGGCCTTCCTTTATCTAGATGGCAACTCACCTCCTCATAGAAGGTTAGTAGATTGGTTTGGCAAGAATGATTCTTCATGAATCCATGCTGATTACTGCTAATGATACTGTTCTTATTATAACATGTGTAGGACAATCGCTGTCTTTATATGTAGGTGCCCCAACACATGCATTTTTTGTAGGTGTGTGTGTGTGGGGGCTCTAAAAATGTTTACATTTAAAAAAAAAAAATGTATATGTCTCATTATATTCTTAAAACATTTTTGGTTTGATTTGTATTTATTTTTACATAATTTTATTGCTATAACATAGGGGACCAATAGCCCCCTATAGGATAGCATATAGGTGACAGGTTCTCTTTATGGAGACACCCGGGGTCTATTAGACCCTGAATGTCTCCTTTCTGATCCACTGCAGCTGATGGAACACAGACCATGTTTCATCAGCTGCTTCCCCCAGTCCTAATTCCGGAGAATGACAGCTCCGGTCCAGGAAGTGATGTCATACACGTCACTTCCTATTCTGTGTGCAGGAGAGAGGCTGAGCGGACGTAGGCCAGCGACAACCAACCATGACAGCACCGGGCCTGCAGGTCGGACAGCTGAGCCCGGTGAACATGGCGGGGGGGGGGGGGGCGGCACATCATGGCGGTGGTGGAAGTGATAGGCGGCTTCACTACTGCTTGTATCACTTCCACATGAAAGCCGACAGCCGGCTTTACTAAAGTACACACATAGCGGCCGTGTGTAAAAAAACACGTCTGCAGCGTTGTAAGAATCCAAATCCTCAACAAGTGGCTGGGGATTCGGATTTTACCAAACCCCCATTCTGTCTCCCTAAGGCGGCTGCTTAAGCCACCCTATTGGTAGCACCGGCCCTGAGAATAGGGTTGCCACCTCATCCCTTTAAACCCAAACACATATGAATTACACAGGTTCTGAGGCTAATTTAATTCAGATAAGGCACCAAGTGTGTATAATTACCATCTTAATCAGCCACAGAACCTGTGTAATTAATATGTGTTCGGTTTTAAAGGGATGAGGTGGCAACTCTACCTGAGAATATTACAAGTCGTCCTCCATTCTACCAATACTCCAGGCCACCCTCTGGCCCAGGCTGCCAGTACCACAGATCACCAGTTGTCAGGGCCATCGATAGGGGGGTACAGAGAGTACTTCCCATTGGGTCAGCAGGGGGCACCAACAGAGACTGTCTGTGGATAGGTGAGGGCTGGCAGGTATACTTTTCAGTGCCCCATCATTTCTAATAGCAGCCCAGCCTAGTCCTGTCATCTACACTCAATCATTTTCTCTTTTTCACATCACAGCTCAACACACCCCTTTACTACTCATTGAATCGTGTGTGTGATAATGCAAATGCACAGCGTTTTTTTAAACTTGTGTAAGGGCTTGTTTACACATGTGAAAAGGACTACCACTCTTCTGAAGAGTGATTCACGTGTGGATTGCCTTTCAGAGGCAGTTGACAGGCAGTGAGGAGGTGATATGTCGCCTCCGCACTGCCTTTTTTAACCCCCTAATTGGTGCTCTATTTCACAGCAACTGTGCACATTGCATGGGGTTGCAGAGCAGTCGCAGCGCAGCCCCATTCTATTTTAATAGAGATAAAATAATGATAAGATAATAATGGTGATGTCTTATCTATCGACATTTATATGATCGTTGAAATTTCAATGCTTTCGTTGATACCACCAGGCGAGAGAACATCGAGATTATAAAGAACGTTTCTCTGGCACAGAGTTCTTTAAAACATTCAGCCACCGGAAGAGAACTGGGTATCTGCTCGATTACCCACACTCAAAAGCATTGACATTTCAACTATCATATAAATATTAATAGATAAGACATCACCATTATTATCTTATCATTTTTTTATCTCTATTAAAATAGAATCATTGAGGTTCTAATTTTTATTTATTTGCCTTCAGGTTCTTATAGCATGGGGGTGGCGGCAACTATTTGTAAGTATTAGTAGTTCTGTAAGATAGAGACATATTTCATATGACTCCCCCATATCATATATTTAATGTGTCCTACCTGTATACATGGATATGTATTATTTCCTTATCCTCACACATACAGTGGCTTGCGAAAGTATTCGGCCCCCTTGAACTTTTCAACCTTTTGCCACATTTCAGGCTTCAAACATAAAGATATAAAATTTAAATTTTTTGTGAAGAATCACCAACAAGTGGGACACAATTGTGAAGTGGAATGAAATCTATTGGATATTTTAAACTTTTTTAGCAATTAAAAAACTGAAAAGTGGTGCGTGCAAAATTATTCGGCCCCTTTACTTTCAGTGCAGAAAACTCACTCCAGAAGTTCAGCGAGGATCTCTGAATGATCCAATGTTGTCCTAAATGACTGATGGTGATAAATAGAATCCACCTGTGTGTAATCAAGTCTCTGTATAAATGCACCTGCTCTGTGATAGTCTCAGGGTTCTGTTGAAAGCGCAGAGAGCATCATGAAGACCAAGGAACACACCAGGCAGGTCCGTAATACTGTTGTGGAGAAGTTTAAAGCCGGATTTGGATACAAAAAGATTTCCCAAGCTTTAAACATCCCAAGGAGCACTGTGCAAGCGATCATTTTGAAATGGAAGGAGTATCAGACCACTGCAAATCTACCAAGACCTGGCTGTCCCTCTAAACTTTCAGCTCAGACAAGGAGAAGACTGATCAGAGATGCAGCCAAGAGGCCCATGATCACTCTGGATGAACTGCAGAGAACTACAGCTGAGGTGGGAGAGTCTGTCCATAGGACAACAATCAGTCGTACACTGCACAAATCTGGCCTTTATGGAAGAGTGGCAAGAAGAAAACCATTTCTCAAAGATATCCATAAAAAGTCTCGTCTAAAGTTTGCCACAAGCCACCTGGGAGACACACCAAACATGTGGAAGAAGGTGCTCTGGTCCGATGAAACCAAAATCAAACTTTTTGGCCACAATGCAAAACGATATGTTTGGCGTAAAAGCAACACAGCTCATCACCCTCAACACACCATCCCCACTGTCAAACATGGTGGTGGCAGCATCATGGTTTGGGCCTGTTTTTCTTCAGCAGGGACAGGGAAGATGGTTAAAATTGAGGGGAAGATGGATGCAGCCAAATACAGGACCATTCTGGATGAAAACCTGTTGGAGTCTGCAAAAGACCTGAAACTGGGACGGAGATTTATCTTCCAACAAGACAATGATCCCAAACATACAGCAAAATCTACAAAGGAATGGTTCACAAATAAACGTATCCAGGTGTTAGAATGGCCAAGTCAAAGTCCAGACCTGAATCCAATCGAGAATCTGTGGAAAGAGCTGAAAACTGCTGTTCACAAACGCTCTCCATCCAACCTCACTGAGCTCGAGCTGTTTTGCAAGGAAGAATGGGCAAGAATTTCAGTCTCTCGATGTGCAAAACTGATAGAGACATACCCCAAGCGACTTGCAGCTGTAATCGCAGCAAAAGGTGGCTCTACAAAGTATTAACGCAAGGGGGCCGAATAATTTTGCACGCCCCACTTTTCATTTTTTTATTAGTTAAAAAAGTTTAAAAAATCCAAAAGATTTCGTTCCACTTCACAATCGTGTCCCACTTGTTGGTGATTCTTCACAAAAAATAAAAATTTTATATCTTTATGTTTGAAGCCTGAAATGTGGCAAAAGGTTGAAAAGTTCAAGGGGGCTGAATACTTTCGCAAGGCACTGTATATATGTTCTGATATATCATGAGACACACACTGCCTCATGCATTTACATGTGTAATTCTGTACAGTGTGAGCCAAACATTGGCTGACACCATTATTCCCGATGCTTCCCTTACCCCCATATTCCCCTCCCCCCTCCCCTTTCCTTTTCTTTTTTCCTCCTTTACCATTCAGTGGTCCATATTCCCGCTGTTCCCCTATAACCACTCTTCCCCCCCCTTCCCTTTTCCCTCTCCCCCTCCACCCTACTGTGGCTACAGAGTTATGCCAGCTTGAGTGTACTATAGGAGATATAAGTATATATCTGTGTCTCTTGTATTATCTATTGCTTCTCTTTTTCTACATCTGCATAAGATCTGTATAAGATCAGCATAAGATCTGTTTTATTATAATGGTCAATGTTATTAATTTCATTTACTTACTACATGATTCATTTATAACATATATTGTTATGCTGTCGCTATCATATATTATTATTGCATTGGCAATGCATGATAATATGTGCGACATCTTGATTTTAATGTTTTTTAATTATATTATGTTTCTTCAAAAAATGGTTTTAATAATTTCTGAAAATGTTTTTACATACTCAGGATTATACATATATATGTGGTTACTGTAATTTCATCTAATCTATTGAATATTAATATGGCCCCCCTCCCTTCATTTTAAAATCATTTTTAAAATAATTTAATGTAATGTTAATAGGGCCAGATAGACAGCCGTGTCCCTTTAATCAACAGTAATTATTCAATTTTTTATCTGCCTTTGATTATAATAGTTGATATTATAGCCCACTAAAATCTAACAGACTTGTTGGATTCTCAAGCATAACATTACCTGTTATTCACGAATTATATATATTTTTTTATATGTGTGCTCATTATAATTGTCTTTGGTTGCATTCTCGCATTGTATTTTAATTTACCTTATTATGTTAACTAGTCCTGACCACATTCCCGAGCACTACCCCCCTCCCCCTTCTTGTATTTTTTATTTTACGCCCCATATGGCTACTCCAATGAAGTCTGCTTTGAAAAAGGAGCGCGGTTGCCGTAGTATCGCAGCGCGCATGCTCAAGAAACGCGACGCATAACGCGTGACGTCATCTGCTGGTTCCATCTTCCTCCTTGTGCTGCTCGCCTCATTTTGAGTTCCCATCAAAGCCCCCTTACATCAAAGACCCCATCTGAGCCCCCTTACATCAGTGTTCCCATCAAAGCCCCCTTACATCAAAGTCCCCATCTGAGCCCCTTTACATCAGTGTTCCCATCAAAGCCCCCTTACATCAGAGTCCCCATCAGAGTCCCCATCAAAGCCCCCTTACATCAGAGTCCCCATCAGAGTCCCCATCAAAGCCCCCTTACATCAGAGTTCCCATCAGAGCACCCTTACATCAGAGTTCCCATCAGAGCACCCTTACATCATAATCTCTATCAAAGTCCCCCTTACATTGAAGCCCCCCTTACATCAGTGTCCCCCCTTAACCCCTTCCCTCACTATAGCCAAAAGACAGCTACAGAGCTTATCAGTGCAGTCCCAGCAGTGTCCAACAATGCTGCCAATCAGTGCCCACCAGTGCTCATCAGTGCTGCTCATCAGTGGCCATTGGTGCCTCCTCATCAGTGCCCCTACCAGTGCCTATCAGTGCCTCCTATCAGTGCCCTTCAGTGCTGCCTATCAGTGCCCATCAGTGCCACCTATCAGTGCACACCAGTGCTGCCTCATCAGTGCCACATTTCAGTGCCCATCAGTGCCGCCTTATCAGTGTAGCCTCATCAGCGCACATCAGCGAAGGAGAAAAATTACCTGTTTGCAAAATTTTATAACAAACTATTAAAAATGTTGCCTTTTTTTTTCAAATTTGTAGGTCTTTTTTCGTTTGTTTAGCAAAAAATAGAAAAACCCCATTAGTGATTAAATATCACCAAAAGAAAGCTCTATTTGTGTGAAAAAAATGATAAAAATGTTATATGGGTACAGTGTTGCATGACCGCGCAATTGTCATTCAAAGTGTGACAGTGCTGAAAGCTGGAAGTTGACCTGGGCATGAGCGGGTAAAAGTGTCCAGTACTGGATGAATGAAAGACTCCATCAGATTTTTAAAATTAAATTCCGGGGACATTTTTTTTTTTTTTTTATTGGCAAATGGTAAACTTTTTTATAAGCATATTTTCCTCCTCTTATATATGCAGTGTATGTGGTATGGGTTTATGGAATGATTGTATGATATATACGGTATTTCTCACATTTCGTCCATGAGATAAAAAAAAAAAAAAGATACTTCTTAGAATCTTTTGAGATATGACTACCAAATGTTATGACGATAAGATAGAGACAAAACAGAGTGCAGGGCCCAGAAGTGCGCTACATAAAAAATGCAGGGCTCAGGAGTATGCTACATAAAGAATGCAGGGCTCAGCAGTGCGCTACATAATTAATGCAGGGCTCAGCTGTGCCCATCTATGCAGCCTCACCAGTGCCCATCTATGTAGCCTCACCAGTGCCCATCTATGCAGCCTCACCAGTGCCCATCTGTGCAGCCTCACCAGTGCCCATCCAATGCAGCCTCACCAGTGCCCATCAATGCAGCCTCACCAGTGCCCATCAATGTAGCCTCACCAGAGCCCAGCAATGCAGCCTTACCTGTGCCCATCCAATGCAGCCTCACTTGTGCCCATCTATGCAGCCTCACCAGTGCACTTCTATGCAGCCTCACTAGTGCCCAGCAATGCAGCCTGACCAGTACCCAGCAATGCAGCCTCTTCAGTGCCCATCTATGCAGCCATATCAGTGCCCAGCATTGCAGCCTCACCAGTGCCCAGCAATGCAGCCTGACCAGTGCCCAGCAGTGCAGCCTCTTCAGTGCCCATCTATGCAGCCTCACCAGTGCTCAGCAATGCAGCCTCACCAGTGCCCAGCAATTCAGCCTCACCAGTGCCCAGCAATGCAGCCTCACCAGTGCCCATCTTTGCAGTCTCCCCAGTGCCCATCTTTGCAGTCTCACCAGTGCCCAACAATGCCGCCTGACTAGTGCCCAGCAATTCAGCCTCACCAGTGCCAAGCAATGCAGCCTCACCTGTGCCCATCTATGCAGCCTCACCTGTGCAGGGGATCAAAGAGGAGAGGAAGAGGAAAGCCGCCCCGATAAGCACTCAGGCCAGCGTCGCCTGCTGTAACAACTTGATTTTGAATCGCCGGGTGCCCGGCGTCCCACCTCCTGGATCGGCTCCTACCCATGATAGCACACATCCCGGCATTGGACAAGTTGCTGTCTATCAAAGGAACCAAACTAGGAGGCAGGCTTTGTGTGACAACAGGCACCGGGCAATTCAAATTAAAGCTGTCACAGCGGGCGACGCTGGCCTGACACCCTCAGTCTGTGGCACCTGGAGTGGACCGTCCCCCCCCCTCTGCCTCAGCACCCGCCCAGGATCAGCCTTGCACCTGGCACTGCCCCTGCAATCCAGGGACAAATCAGGGGACAGACTGGCTTCGGGGACAACGTCCTCAGTCTGGGGGCTGTCCCCGGAAACCGGTGATGTCTGGTCACCATATAACAAGGAAGTTGATAGATGGCATTGGATCCATAAAGCTTTTCTTGTTCCCTCCCTCTGGTGTGTAGGTAATGTGGATTTGTGGTGTCTGGGCACTAGACTGCCAGCTTCTGCAAACTAAAGGACTCCCACTGCCACTTTGAGCTATAACTGGAAAGAGTGAATATGGAATTGAATTGCCACCCTGTGATATTGTAGTCCAGATTTCAATGTATCCCGATCTTAAATCAAAGGAGAACTGTACATTAATCCAACACTTTTCAGGATACATCATACCTTCTTCATCAGGGCTGGAAAAAGACAAAATATATCCTTCAACATGGAACTTCACCCAAAAGGGGAAGTTCCGCTTTATGTCCTCCACCCCTCTTCCTCTACCACATTCAGCACATTATATTATTTGGGGTGAAGCGGGTACCAAATCTTGGTAAATACCTGCTCTCACTTCCACTCAGAAGTTCAGTCCCCCCTCTCTTTGCCCACAATCTTCTGGGGCATGTCACAGCTCCCAGGAGGCTTCGGGACGATTCACAAAGCACAGCAGGGGGAAGCAGGCTGTAAGGCCACAAGGAGTGACAGCCGGTTTCAAAAAATAAACACACCAGGGACCTGAAGACTGGCGAAGAACTGGCCCAGGTGAGGACAACACTGCATGCTTGGACAGATACAGTAAGTGTTCCTTTTTTAAAATTCAGTAGCTACAGTATTGGTAGCTGCTGACTTTTACTTTTTTCTTTCTAGGGCGAAGAGCCTCTTTAAGTACAATACATGTTTCTGATATTCTAAAAAGGTAAAGTACTTAAAAACTGTTTAATTCATCTTACAGTATAATAATAGCAAAAAATATTATATGATAAATGGTAAAAAAAAAAATCTAAATCTTTAAGATTAATTACATTTCATGGAATATAATATTTGGAAGCGTGTAGCGGGGCTAACAGGTTCAACCCACCCGAACGGTCAAATTCCAGGTGCTGGACAGGGAGAAGCAAAGTTGGAGCGTTCTTGCACATGGCTGTTGGTAGTATAGAGCCTGTTTTTGTACAGGGTGTTCTATAAAGTACATGAGGCCCAGGGGTGACAGAGACATTTAAAGGGCTTGTGTACATGAGCATTTTATCATATCAGAACTGACTTTCTCTCTATGAAAGCCAATATGAATGCAAGAACAGCTTGAATTAGTTTGATTCACATCAGAAAAATATAAGCAGCAGGTAAGAAAGAGGTCAGAGCAATTTTTGAAGGAACTCAGAAAGAAAGAATTCTAGAAATTGATTTCAAATACAAACAGAATGTATCTGAAAGCATCCTTAAAGCGGACCTTCAGTCATTTTTTCATCTTTCTATCTTTTAAATCTTCTGCCCTTGTTGTGTTAACTTTGGATAGTAAAACATTTTTTTTTTTTTGCCAGTAAACACCTTATACAGCCCACTTCCGGTTTCTTGTCTGGTAAAAAGCCTAGGCTTATGACATCATGCACAGCTCTCTCTCTCGCTCTTGTAAAGTTTGCCAGGAAGGAAGGGGGGGTGAGTCATAAGAGGGCCAATGAGATCTGCAGAGCTGGAGGTGTGCCTCTGTGTGTCTGTGTAAATCCAGAAAGTGAAAAGGCAGCAGCTTCAGCTGCCCACAGTTAAAATTGATGCAGCCAGACTTAGTGGAGGGAGATTTCTGCAGCATAGTTGGCAAGTACAGAATCACCATATATAGAAAAATTATATGCAAAGTGGTTGGAGGAAAGCTTCAGCATGGTAAAGATAATTTAATTACAAATTATGTGAGCAGACTGCAGTTCCTCTTTAGTTTGACCATCTACACAAGCCCTAAAATTATCATTACCAAAGAGAAGAGCATCTATAAATTTTTCTTTGAGATATTGTAAGGAGGGCGGCAGGGTGATGATGACCCTTTTGTGAGAGGATTACCCCCCGGGTGGGTTCTTTGGGCTAAACCAGGCGTTGTCCTAGGTCACTCATACTAGCACAGGGTTAACAGCTCACTTGAAGGCATGCTCACCAACGCCCGAGACCAGGCGGGGGCCACAGTCATGTCAAGAATCAAAAATTAAGGTAGTCACCCAACTCAGATGTGCCACTTGTGTGTAGTGTTGAATGCAGAGTCTCCCCAGAAGATGTTGTCCCTTGTCCTACACACTTGTACAGGTGTGTTGCATTAGGAGAGAAATGTGGAGCCTATGGCTACTCCACCAGTCCTTTGTTACCTCACTTCCAGTAACAGAATTGGGTCCCGCCGAGCGCAGTGCTTATGCATGCTCCCACTTAACTATTGTCTCATGTACCTAGTGACCAGGTCATAGATCTCCATAATGCTAGTCTGCTCCCAGTGACCGGCAGAGACAGACAACTAGGGAGGGAATCAGAACACTAAACCCCTCACTACCAGAGGACCCGTCACCTAACCAGGTACCACACCAACGACTGTTTGCTGGTTGCAGGTACCACAGCAACTTTTTCTCCTCTTGGACTCTTATGCCCCGTACACACGGTCGGATTTTCCGACGGAAAATGTGTGCTAGGACCTTGTTGTCGGAAATTCCGACCGTGTGTAGGCTCCATCACACATTTTCCATCGGATTTTCCGACACACAAAGTTTGAGAGCAGGATATAAAATCCGTTGTCGGAAATTCCGATCGTGTGTACACAAATCCGACGCACAAAGTGCCACGCATGCTCAGAATAAATAAAGAGATGAAAGCTATTGGCCAATGCCCGTTTATAGTCCCGACGTACGTGTTTTATGTCACCGCGCTTAGAACGATCGGATTTTCCGACAACTTTGTGTGACCGTGTGTATGCAAGACAAGTTTGAGCCAACATCCGTCGGAAAAAATCCTAGGATTTTGTTGTTGGAATGTCCGAACAAAGTCCGACCGTGTGTACGGGGCAATAGACTAATCTTGCATTGCAGTGAAGTTTCCTAGGCCTCAATGTGCTTTTTCAGACCCTGGTTCTTTGTAGAGACACCAGAACCCCACATGCACCCCTTGAATAACATCAGACCAGGTCTCAAGCTGTTGTACCAACTTTCCTGAACTTTTGGCAGAACATGTATAATATGTAATAACATATTTTTCTAACTGTGGCTGCCCAGGTACCTGCACAGGTGTAGCATGTTTGGGAAAAGTCCAAACTGAATAAAAATCGAGCAAGGAGTCCATGTCCTGGGGAGCATTCCAATGATTTGGTGTTCCAAGCTCCTTAAGGCATAGTCCTGAGTTCCCATGTGTGCATCCCTGGTCCATTAGGGGTCCCTCCCAGGATCCGGGCCTCGTCCCTTTTATATCACATAGGAGGGAGGCTGGACTCCAGAGGAAAACCTGCGAACACACAAGAAAAGGTGGCACAAGCATTAACCCCTTCCTTTCCAACCTGGGCAGCTGGGTGGACTGAGTTAACCAAAGTAGCCTACCTGCCTATAAGTTCTTCACATCAAAAGAGGCTTTTAATTATTCTAATCGGTGAATGTGGCTATGTAGAAAAAAGTGTTAAACTTTAAGTTAAGAGCATTGTACTTGTTGAAGGCAGGGGTAGAGTCATGTGGTGGTAGTCACGTCCTCCATGTTATCCTTCTAGTTGTGCGCCAAGCAAGGGTCACATCAGAGGCTTACCTCGTAGTGGGTTCTTCTGGACTATGCTAGGCAGGATCTCTTTACTATACGTGGAGTACCTTTATTTTGTCTCATGTCCTTCAATGCCCTGGGACAAGGCTGCCATGGGGAAATACTCGCAAGCTTAAGGTGGCCCTCTACTTAATACTTTAGTAAACCATGGGATGTGTTACTTGCATTACACCCCTTTAGTAACTTCAGACCGGGCGGGAACAAGGTTTCACAACTTTATTTGGAAAAGTGCAAAAGGAAATATAAAGTCCAACATTCAGAGACCTAATTCTTTCCTACATCCCTTACCCTAACTCAGGCCATGTGCTGCCCCGCATACCTGCAAAGGTAGTGTCCATGTAATTACAGAGTCCATCAGAGGCATTCTACAGCATCTGGTATCTTTGGAGCGAAACCCAAGTTCTGATGGCTTTATATCCAGATAGTAGTGAGTGATATCCTTCTGCTGCTCCCAGGTTTTTTTCTCCGTCTCACCCCTTACGGCCTTGAACCTCTCTGCTCGGCAATTCCTGTTAGGAAAGCCGTTACGGGGGTGGTTGGACCCCAGGGCTCTCTGTACACTCTTATAACATAGGATGAGTGGGACAGACCCAGAGAAAATCCCGCTAATATTCCAAAGAACCAAGAAAGCATTAACTCCTACCCTCCCAACTGGTACAGCACCTAACTGGCTAATTCCAATTCTTACATACATAAAGAGTGGGAATGAAGGAATTTGCACTGTTATCGTTTGCAAACAGCCGTGTGAATCTTGCTCAAAATTTGCGAGCTTTGCATTAAAAATCATTGAAGTCCACTGGGGCTCAACCCAGTTATGCATTCCTGGTAATTTTTAGGGTAACAAGCTGTCAAACAAAATGCATGGGATCCTGGGAACTGCTATGGTGGACATGTTCCTATGCCAATTTGAAAGAAACTAATATAAATTTTAAAAAATTATTATCTCTCCCTACACAGAATTGTCAGGTATTACTAACGGCTCCATCACACACTGACAATATGTAAGCCCATCCTTTTATAGAAAGAAAGTTGAGTTATCATTCCTTCAAGTTGTTGACTTTTGTGACTCGGCACAAAGGGTTGCACACTGGCTGACTGTGGCACCTCAAAGGTTGGGCTGGCTGTTAGGCAACATTTTTCCTAACAACCATTAGCCAACCCTAATCCAATGAAACAATAATTGTGTTACATAGGAGGAAAGCTAGGTAAACTGATCAAACCCTTAGGCCCCTTTTACACTTTTGGACCGTTCAGGTCCACCTGTCAGTTTTGTCGGCGGACCTGAACGGGCGCTCCATGTTAGTCTATGGAGCGACGGATGTCAGCGGTGACATGTCCGCTGAAATCCGACCCGGTTCGATCCGCTAAAATCAGACAGGTGGCCCTACGTTTGCATCTGTCCCTGGCGAATCGGATCAGGTGAGATCTGATGAAAACGGACATGCTGTCAGTTTTCGTCCGTCCTTTCCATAGCAACCAGCGGTGCTCGACAAGCCCCTCCCCTCTCAGTGAGCAGAGAGGGACTTGTCATCCGCCGGTTCAGCTGGATATCAACGGAGAGATCTCCTGCTGAGCTGGCGGACAGAGGCGGACTCTGTGGCAGCGGATCCGCCTCGTGGTAATGAAGCCTTAAAGTGACAATAAACTCTGGTTTAAGAAAAAAATTATTCAAGTATGTATTTTTAACTCAAAAAATACCTTTTATTGCTCTCAGCCTCCTTCAAATCCCCAAATTCCTTATTTTTGCAGCTGAAATCTGGCTTTCTGTTGGATATGGTTCCATTGTGTATTTGAATGTAGCCACCCCCTAATGCTTGCTCCTAAAAAGGATTGGGACTATGGATTTGTAGTGTGCACTGCTCACTCCAAACAAATAGAAGTGAATTGGAACAGAAGAGGTTCAGGAGCTCGCGGAGGATGTTAAAAGGGGGCAGAAAAACACAATGATGCCCAGTACACACGGTCGGACTTTGTTCAGACATTCCGACAACAAAATCCTAGGATTTTTTCCGACAGATGTTGGCTCAAACTTGTCTTGCATACACATGGTCACACAAAGTTGCCGGAAAATCCGATCATTCTGAACGCGGTGACGTAAAACATGTACGTCGGGACTATAAACGGGGCAGTGGCCAATAGCTTTCATCTCTTTATTTATTCTGAGCATGCGTGGCACTTTGTCCGTCGGATTTGTGTACACACGGTCGGAATTTCCGACAACGGATTTTGTTGTCGGAAAATTTTATATCCTGCTCTCAAACTTTGTTTGTCGGAAAAGCCGATGGAAAATGTGTGATGGAGCCCACACATGGTCGGAATTTCCGACAACAAGGTCCTATCACACATTTTCCGTTGGAAAATCCGTATGGGGCATTAGAAACAATTTAATGAAAAATAAATTACAGGGCCATTAAGTAATTAATGGGTATGGATTATTGAGTATATTGTTTAGTGTCATTTGAACTGTAAATGGGTCACATCCATATTGGTCAAACAGAGGTCAACTGTTGGGAAGAAAGATTATGTGACCAAGGGAGTTCTGGCCAGAGCAGATGTGTAGTTATTTCTTAGTTTGTTAATAATTTAATAACTATATTATTATAATTATTATTATTATTACTAATAGTCTTGAGGCTTTTGTTTCTATCTTGTTCAATAGACGTAGTTGTAGTTTTGGTGTGTAATACCACAGTGGCAATATTATACATTAGGAAGTGTCACCGTGATTCATGTTTCACTCGTTCAATTCCATCTTTCACCTCTGTCTGGCATCTTTGCTAGATTCTCACTTTCCTTTTTCACTTTCTTTATTTTCCAAGACCTGATTTATTTCTTCTCTTAACGGCTCCCTAAATCCTTAAGCACATAGAAAGTGGGCAGCAATTGCATTGTTGTGGTTTTCGGGTATGCTGTGCTGACCCATATTTACTGAAAAGAAATACGATGAATACACAGCTCTGTGTTTTTTTTTTTTTTTTTTAATATTTGACTGTTTTATGTGAGAATTTCCTTTATTTCTTTTCATTATTATTTATAAAAACATTATTTTACCTTGTCAGAATTTTTTTATAGTTCCATCTAAAATGACCTCATACCATCAGTTTTAGAAATGTTACCTGTTTTTTTGAGAAATCAAAATATTTTCTTTGATATTTGTTCCTAACAATTGTTTTCATTGTAAAGTTCTTCAAAAAGTTCAACATGCAGATCATAACCTGAAATGGTTTAAAAGTGTTTTGTCAGCAACAGTTTACTGCCTATTTTCTTTGCTGGTCTTACAATTTGTGCTCTTAGTGGGAGCTGATGCCATTACTTAGTTACCCTTTCCTAACACAGGTTTGGGTGGTTGAAAGAGGTAGTGCTCTTAGTGGGCATGTCTGTTGAGAAGCCAATGCCATTGCTCTAATTCTCTTTCACACCCATGATTATATGGGTGTGTTATATCTTAGGGACTGTGGCTCCCGAGGAACCAATGTCATTGTTATTCTTTCTCTTAACCACTTGCCACCAAATCAAACCAAAATACATCATTGGAATTCAAATGGTTGTACCTGAGTTATGCCTGCAGCTGCAAGCATCACCCCAGTACCGTTTTTTAAACACTTAAGCCCCGGACCATTTGGCTGGCGAAAGACCAGAGCACTTTTTGCGATTCGGCACTGCGTTGCTTTAACTGACAATTGCGCGGTCGTGCGACGTTGCACCCAAACAAAAATCGACGTCCTTTTTTTCCCTATAAATAGAGCTTTCTTTTGGTGGTATTTGATCGCCTCTGCGGTTTTTATTTTTTGCGCTATAAACAAAAAAAGAGCAACAATTTTGAAAAAAACGCAATATTTTTTACTTTTTGCTATAATAAATATCTCCAAAAAACAATTTTTTTCCTCAGTTTAGGCCGATACGTATTTTTCTACATATTTTTAGTAAAAAAAATCGCAATAAGGGTATATTGATTGGTTTGCGTAAAAGTTATAGCGTCTACAAAATAGGAGATAGTTTTATGACTTTTTTATTATTAATTTTTTTTTTTACTAGTAATGGCGGCGATCTGCGATTTTTATCGGGACTGCGACATTATGGAGAACACGTCGGACAATTTTGACACATTTTTGGGACCATTGGCATTTTTACAGCGATCAATGCTATAAAATTGCATTGATTACTGTAAAAATGTCACTGGCAGTGAAGGGGTTAAACACTAGGGGGCAGTGAAGGGGTTAAGTGTATCCTAGTACATGTTCTAACTGAAGGGGGGAGGGGACTGTGCAGGGGATATGACAGATCGTCTGTTCATACTCTTTACACACACAGATCCCGGTTCTCGGTGTGCCCAGAGCGATCGTGGGAGCCCGGCGGTGATCGCGACCGCCAGGCACTCGCATTGGCTCCGTGGGCGAGCAGGGGGCGAGCAGGGGGCGCGCGCGTGCGCCTCCGATGGTGTGCACGCGCCCCCTAGTGGCCGTCTATGGTACTTACATACCATGACAGCGATTTGTGCAGCCGAGCCATGTTGCCGCAATACAGCTGCGGAGGCTGGTCGGCATGCAGTTAAGAGCCAACAGTCGGCTTTCTTGTAATAACAACTCTTGTAATAACAACCGGAGCAGCTAACTAGCCACTCGGACGCCCCCCTCCTCCTGCCAACCTTTCACGGCTCGTTTGGGCCAGTCCCAGCGGCTAGTCGGAGACCCGAAGAAATCCAGGATTGGCTTTGATTGGGTCTCCGCTATGGTAACCCAGAAGCGATGACATGACATCACTTCCGGTTTACCGGCATTTTAACAGCGTCATTTTTTTTAAATTCAAAGTATTTAAATACACAGATCTTGGCATTTTGAATGCTTTCAAGTGCAGAGGAGGGATTTGGGGTCTTTTGGATTTGGCAGCTGGTGTTTTTTTTTTCGGGTGGGGGGTGGCAAACAACCCCACACGTGCGGCTGGCAGCACCTCCCCCCTCCTTCCCGCTGTTTGCCGGTTGGTTGGGCACTTAGCCTATCCAGGCGGGTAGCGGGTGGCGGCAGCATACAGGGTCTCCGTGTCCTCTCCTCCATCGGCGGCTTCCAGCGTGCGGCTCCTCCCCTCCTCCAAGGCGACCAATAGGATCGCCTGTTCTTTGGGTGACCGGTCTCAAAACCCGCTACCTGATTGGCCAGGAGGACCAGTGTTACAATAGGGAATATTTATTCGCTGTCGTAACCCACCTGGGTGGGCTCTGTTCCAATGGCGTCCCTAGGGGGGCCAGAGGGGGCCCTGACCCCCCCAACATTATGCTGTGCTCCACCATGTGCCCACCCCCTCCATTAAAAAAAATTATTTTTTTTTACAAAAAAGGCAATGTCTAAGAGGGAGAGCGTCCCCAGTCAGATCCTGTGGGTGATTCCTCCCCCTCCCTCTGCTCGCTGACACTGCATAATGCGAGCGCCCACACAACCACGGCCGCCCGATCTGCTCCTTCTCCTGCATCCTCATTGGCAGGGAGAAGAGCGAGTTGCAGGAAGGACTCCACCAGGACTCTCAGTTACTGAAAAAACAGACTGATTTCTCCCGTCCTTAGGACAGGAGAACCAGTCTGTAAATTCCAAGAGATGCCAGATCAGTGTTGTCAATAGCAGGGGCAGGACAGCAAGAGGAGGCTGGGAACCCCACAGTGGCAGAACACCAGGGCTCGGTGGCAAGATAACCTTTGCAACCCTGATAGTTCTCCCACTGCTTTGGACCCTTATATTTTCTTGGCATGCTAGTGACATATATCTCTTGTTTTCTGCCACCCTGGGGGGCCCCAATACAGTAGGAAGGGAGCTCACTGCAGAACATGTGAAAAGGCCATTGTGAGATTGTAGTAAAGGGCCCCAGGATATATATATATATGTAATAGCATTTTATAGTTGTCCCCCTACTTTTGTCCCTGTCCCCCCATGTGCCCCCCCTAAATATGAAAGCTGGAGATGCCACTGCTCTGTTCACATTCTCTGCGCCCCGAGCCCACCCTATTTTGAAGCCTATTACAGCCTCTGGCTCTAATAAGGTGCTTCAAAACCCCCCATATTGGAATTCATGCATCTGGAGTCCTGCAAGGGGCCGGACGCATGGATAGGGGGAGGTGACGATGTATAGAGGAGGCGGTGCCTGTGCGCCCTAGTGGATGGGCCGCCCCTGGACCCCAGATCCCTCCATAAATGGTAACCCTGTACTAGTGCGCAAAGGCGAATATGTGGTCCAAGACGCACGCAAACCGCGATTGTCCCACACATATGAGGTATCGCTGCGAACGTCAGATCATGGGCAGTAATTCTAACACTAAATCTACTCTGTACATCTAAAGTGGTAACCAGTAAAGGCTTTTAAAGAGTCGCCTATGAATAGTAAAATTTACGTCGTTTGTCGATGTCGGGCATACGCAATTTTAAAGTGTGACATGTTTGGTATCTATTTACTCAGCGTGACATCATTTTTTACTTTTTACAAAAAAATGTGGTTATGTATTGTGTTTTTTTGCATTAAAATGAAAAAAAAAAATTGCATTTAAAACACCGCTGCGCAAATACCGTGTGACATAAAACATTGCAAAACCCACCAATTTATTCTTTAGGGCCTTTGCTTTAAAAAATGTATAATGTTTGGGGGTTCTAACTAACTTTCTAGCAAGAGATTTTTTTTCACATGTAATCAAAAAGTGCCAGAAAATGCCTGGTCTTAAGTGGTTAAAGATGTCTTAAAATTAATGCTTTGGTTGGTGTTTTGAGGAACTTATGTCATCACTCAATTATTTTAAAGGTGAGTCCTAAGAACTGGGAGATGTGGATGTGCCTATGAAGAGCTAATATAACGGCTCCATGCACACTAGTGGTTTTTTAAGCTCTTAGAAGCTAAATAGTGTTATTCTATGTGACCATGCACACTACGTTAGGCTATTAGCGTTTTTTGAGCTTTAGCGTCTAGGAGCAGAAAAAAATATGTTTTTGTAGAGTTTCTTGGAGCGTTTTTCCAGCAGAAAAAAATGATGAATGGTCCTAACAGCTTTTTTTTTACCATTTTTTTTGTTTTTTTTCTTCATGCACTGCAAAAATGCTAATAAAATGCTAATGCTCCTAATGCCGCGTACACACGAGCGGACTTTACGGCAGACTTTGCTCGGCAGACTTTATGCCGGACTTTATGACGGACTTTCCGAATGAACGGACTTGCCTACACACAATCCACCAAAGTCCGTTGAATTCGTACGTGATGACGTACGACCGGACTAAAACAAGGAAGTTCATAGCCAGTAGCCAATAGCTGCCTGTCAGGAACGGTGTCATCTCCGGTTTCTCCTGCTGGTGGCACTATTACATTCAGCACCAAAAGGGTGTAATTCCAGTGGCCACCAGCGGGGGTCTCCCTGATTGGTCTGCAGACTTGCCATCAAGCACACCTGTCATGGTTTTGCTGGACTATATAAACCCGCCCTGAACTAACCTCCAGTGCTTCAGTATTCCTCTGCTAGCCCTTGTCCCTGCCAGTACCTGCTCTTGTTCCAGCCTGTTCCTGTTTGTTCCTGTTTGTTCCTGTTTGTTCCTGGACCCCGTTTGTGTATCCTGACCTTGAACCCTGTTTCCTGTTCCCCGTTACCTGCTCCTTGGTCTGCTTCATTATTCCTGGTTTCTGTTCCCTTGTCGCTTTGGCCCATGCCTTATATTTTGCATGTTGGTTTCCTTGCTTGTGTATTATATTAGTTAGATAGATAGTTAGGTGGGTTTGGGGGTTTGCTGTGTTTTCACCATTTTCTTGTTTTTGGTTTGCTGTCTTGTTTTCACGTGTATCGTTATCATTATAATAAACATACTTTATTTATTTACTCGTTTGTCCCTGATTCCTTGGTGCAGCCCAGCGATCTGATCCCCTGCATTGGATGTTGTGTATAACATCCCCTGACAGAATACTGAAGCCATACAATCAGATCGGTTGCACCTGGGAATTGGGGCCTGAGTCCCAGCTATTGTTGAAATATGGATTTTGAAAGTATTTTGTATTTATCGCTCCTGGCAACTGATGACAGAGACCTTTGTTATCGGACATTGGCTGCATACACTAGGGAACAGTTGTTAGAAGGCATCCGCCTAGCTCATGTTTTTATCGAGCAAGGCAGTTTTTTGTTTGAAGATGTGCAACCATTAATTTGGATTTGTACTGAGTTGGCCCTGTCTGATGTCGCTGAGGGAGGTGATGATTATACACCCCCTTTTAGTGCAGCTCAGGTAGAATCTTTAGTTTGGCTGTTGGAGGATGACTCAGCATTCTTTTTTGAACAATATTCAGCTTGTCCCCAGCAGGTGCTTGCAAAATGCATTGAATCAGTGCAGTCTCTGGTCAGACAAGCCAAGTGCAAACCTGATGCAGTGCAATCATTAATACAGGCCTGGTCAAGTCTGTTGCATTCAACTTCTGTTAGCTCCAAATATACTTCTCTACCAATGAAATACCAGTACCCTGTTTCCTCCTGTTGCACCTACCCTGCCTTTAACTCCCCTGCTGCTTCTCAACTGCCTCCATCAGCTCCACTAAATCTCCCTTTAAAACCTACTCCCTCTGTCTTGCCATCCTTTCACTCTTCGCTTCTACCAGCTGCATTCCCTACCTACAGCCCTGTACCCACTTATAGATCCCTAGTGGCTAAAAGCAAAAAGAAGCGGAAGTTTTTTCCAACCCATACCATCATGCCAGTATCCAATCCTGCCTCCCCACCAGCTGATCTGTTCCAGCCTGATGTGCCAGCACCTGTGCCCACTGTCCAGTCTGAAGTTCCAGTACCAGCTGCCCAGTTTGAAGTTCCAGTACCTTCTATCCAGTCCGATGTACCTGCTGTTCAGCCTGCTGTGCCAGCACCTGTGCCCACTGTCCAGTCTGAAGTTCCAGTACCAGCTGCCCGGTTTGCAGCTCCAGTACCTGCTATCCAGTCCGATGTGCCTGTTGTGCCAGTACCTGCTGTTCTGCCTGATGTGCCAGCACCTGTGCCCACTGTCCAGTCTGAAGTTCCAGTACCAGCTGCCCGGTTTGAAGTTCCAGTACCTGCTATCCAGTCCGATATACCTACTGTTCAGCCTGTTGTGCCAGTACCTGCTGTTCTGCCTGATGTGCCAGCACCTGTGCCCACTGTCCAGTCTGAAGTTCCAGTACCAGCTGTCCGGTTTGGAGTTCCAGTACCTGCTATCCAGTCCGATGTACCTGCTGTTCAGCCTGTTGTGCCAGTATCTGCTGTTCTGCCTGATGTGCCAGCACCTGTGCCCACTGTCCAGTCTGAAGTTCCAGTACCAGCTGCCCAGTTTGAAGTTCCATTACCTGCTATCCAGTCCGATGTACCTGCTGTTCAGCCTGCTGTGCCAGTACCTGCTGTTCTGCCTGATGTGCCAGCACCTGTGCCCACTGTCCAGTCTGAAGTTCCAGTACCAGCTGCCCGGTTTGAAGTTCCAGTACCTGCTATCCAGTCCGATGTACCTGCTGTTCAGCCTGTTGTGCCAGTACCTGCTGTTCTGCCTGATGTGCCAGCACCTGTGCCCATTGTCCAGTCTGAAGTTCCAGTACCAGCTGCCCGGTTTGCAGTTCCAGTACCTGCTATCCAGTCCGATGTACCTGCTGTTCTGCCTGATGTGCCAGCACCTGTGCCCACTGTCCAGTCTGCAGTTCCAGTACCAGCTGCCCGGTTTGAAGTTCCAGTACCTGCTATCCAGTCCGATGTACCTGCTGTTCTGCCTATTGTGCCAGTACCCGCTGTTCTGCCTGATGTGCCAGCGCCTGTGCCCATTGTCCAGTCTGAAGTTCCAGTACCAGCTGCCCGGTTTGCAGTTCCAGTACCTGCTATCCAGTCCGATGTACCTGCTGTTCTGCCTGATGTGCCAGCGCCTGTGCCCACGGCCCAGTCTGAAGTTCCAGTACCTGCTATCCAGTCTGATGTACCTGCTGTTCTGCCTGATGTGCCAGCACCTGTGCCCACTGTCCAGTCTGCAGTTCCAGTACCAGCTGCCCGGTTTGAAGTTCCAGTACCTGCTATCCAGTCCGATGTACCTGCTGTTCTGCCTGTTGTGCCAGTACCTGCTGTTCTGCCTGACGCGCCAGCGCCTGTGCCCACGGCCCAGTCTGAAGTTCCAGTACCGACTATCCAGTCCGATGCACCTGCTGTTCTGCCTGATGTGCCAGTGTCTGTGCTTGCTGCCCAGTCTAAAGTTCCAGTACCGGCTGCCCGGTTTGAAGTTCCAGTACCTGCTATCCAGTCCGATGTGCCTGCAGTTCAGCTTGTTGTGCCAGCACCTGCTGTTCTGCCTGATGGGCCTACTGCCCAGTCTGAAGTTCCAGTACCTGCCGCCTGGTATGATGTCTCGGTGCCAACCCTCCAGCCTGATGTCTCTGTGCCAGCCCTCCAGCCTGATGTTTCGGTGCCAGTGTTCCAGTCTGAGGTGCCAGTGTTCCAGCCAGAAGTACCAGTGCCTGCTCTCCAGCTTGATGAGCCCGCTGCCCAGCTCGATGTGCTTTTGCCTGCTGCCCAGCTCGATGTGCTTTTGCCTACTGCCCAGCTCGATGTGCTTTTGCCTACTGCCCAGCTCGATGTGCTTTTGCCTGCTGCCCAGCTTGATATGCTTTTGCCTGCTGTCCAGCTCAATGCGGATGTGCCACTGCCCAGCGTGATGTACCTCTGCTTTCTGCTCAGCCTGATGACATGGTGCCTGCTAAAACTGTTCCTGACTGTTGGCCATCTTGCCGCTGGGTCAATCCTGTCTGTCGCCTGGCTTGAATGTAATGCTCCTGTGTGGTCTGCCTCCGATGGTTTCTTTCCTGTTACCCTGCTAATTTTCATCTCCAGATCCAAACTTCCTGACCCGGGTGGTGGGGTACGTGTCCTATTTTCAGACTCTGATGGCACGTCCCCCAGTGAACTAAAAGACTCTGACCTTGGAAGTGCGAAGAAGTCCGCAGACTCTGTAGGGAAACATTTTAAGGTGTTTCTGCACCCACTCGGACTGTCGTACCCAGGGCTGAATGGAGTGTCCGGAGGCCACTCCTTTAGGAGGGGGAACTGTCAGGAACGGTGTCATCTCCGGTTTCTCCTGCTGGTGGCACTATTACATTCAGCACCAAAAGGGTGTAATTCCAGTGGCCACCAGCGGGGGTCTCCCTGATTGGTCTGCAGACTTGCCATCAAGCACACCTGTCATGGTTTTGCTGGACTATATAAACCCGCCCTGAACTAACCTCCAGTGCTTCAGTATTCCTCTGCTAGCCCTTGTCCCTGCCAGTACCTGCTCTTGTTCCAGCCTGTTCCTGTTTGTTCCTGTTTGTTCCTGTTTGTTCCTGGACCCCGTTTGTGTATCCTGACCTTGAACCCTGTTTCCTGTTCCCCGTTACCTGCTCCTTGGTCTGCTTCATTATTCCTGGTTTCTGTTCCCTTGTCGCTTTGGCCCATGCCTTATATTTTGCATGTTGGTTTCCTTGCTTGTGTATTATATTAGTTAGATAGATAGTTAGGTGGGTTTGGGGGTTTGCTGTGTTTTCACCATTTTCTTGTTTTTGGTTTGCTGTCTTGTTTTCACGTGTATCGTTATCATTATAATAAACATACTTTATTTATTTACTCGTTTGTCCCTGATTCCTTGGTGCAGCCCAGCGATCTGATCCCCTGCATTGGATGTTGTGTATAACATCCCCTGACACTGCCCTAGCGTGGCTTTTTGTCCATCGAACAGTTGTACTGCGGCAGAATGGCACGGGCAGGCGAATCGCCGTTATGTTACGTCGCTCATTCTGGTGGCCACTATTGTGTTTTTTTCAAAATTGTCGCTCTTTTTTTGTTTATGGCACAAAAAATAAAAACCGCAGAGATGATCAAATACCACCAAAAGAAAGCTCTATTTGTGGGAAAAAAGGACGTCAATTTTGTTTGGGTGCAACGTCGCACGGCTGCGCAATTGTCAGTTAAAGCGACGCAGTGCCGAATCGCAAAAAGTGCTCTGGTCAGGAAGGGGGTAAAATCTTCTGGGGCTGAAGCGGTTAAAGAGGAAATAAACCCTGATGGGTTTTACTTCCTTTTTATTCCCCTGCAAAGTAAAAGCATAATGGGCCCCGCTGGTGGGCGCGTCTATCTTCACCCCTCTTTCTTCCGGGGCCATGAACTCCGGCTCTGTGACTGGCCGAAGTCGCGTGACGCCACTCCCGCGCATGCGTGCCCTTTCTTCAGTGCGCAGATGACGTCGGCGCAAGCGTATATGGTAAATATCTCCTAAATTGTGCAGGTTTAGAAGATATTTATAGTACCTACAGGTAAGCCTTATTATAGGCTTACCTGTAGGTAAAAGTGGTGTGTAAGGGTTTACAACCACTTTAATCTTTCTTAGTGAAGACTTGAGTGTTACAAGTGATGCTCTTAGTGGGTGTGTCTTTAAAGGAGTTGGTACCATCACTCAGTTACCCCTTTTCATTTAAGACTTGGGTGTATTACAGAGCCAATACTCCTAATGAGTGCGTGTATTTTGAAGACCTAATGGCATTGCTAGGGCATTCTTTCCCAGCAAAGAAATGTAGCTTATTCAATAAAGAGAAGCCCGGAGCTGAAGGAGTGAAAGGAGGTAAGCATAGGGCTGGCATGACAGTGTTAACAGGGGAAAAGATAGGTGGATGTTAGGGGTCTCAGGACTGGCCAGTTAGTTAGTAGGGAGGGGTCAGAGTTAATGTAGTGGGCGGACCCCTCCTTCCTGGAATCAAAACGTGAGGGAAAGTTCAGGGAGAAACATCATGTCGAATGTGGAGCAGCTTTTGGCACTCTGGGTAATGTGCTGGGGCATCCGACCAAGATGTCAACTACCGGGGGGAGGGAGGCTACGCGAGCTCTAAGGTCGCGGCCTCCTAAGCGCTTCTCGCCGGACCCCGCCCCCAGAGCTGCACAACGGGTAGGGAGTCCATTGCGGTCTCCGTCGTGCACTCCAGCAAAACGAGCGGCAAGGCGAGGAGGGGAGAGGCAGGTCAGCACTTCCCCAATTAGACAGGGCCAGAGGAATGGCAGAGCAGGCGGCTCAGGGGGGGCAGCTAGGCCCGGGACATTCCGGGATCAGGTGCAAGCGGGCCCCGCCCCTCGCGGTTCGCCTGCAGGGACTGGGCCTCGGCGCGGGAGAGCTGATGCAGCGGTGGCCGGGCCTTTTACTCCCACAGCCAGGGCTACCAGAACAGTGGAGGAGGAAAGAAGAAGAGGGACGCCGAGGCGGCAGTTTCCCAGCGGGGCTGAGGTGGAGCCCACATAAGGCATCACAGAAATCGGTGGACGGGTATGCAGCTCGGCGAAAGGCGTGAACGGCTGCTGGACCCTCGGCATCCAGAGCCGTGTCACCTGGAGGGCTGTCTGGCTAGGAAGAGGAGATGCCCGGTCAGAGGTCAGAAGGTGAATTGTCTGAGTCGGAAGAGGAGGTGCCCCTGAGACAAGTGCCAGTGAGGGAGACGGAACGGTGGGCTGGTGGGTTCACCCCTGTGCAGCCCGGTAAGTCCAATTAAACTTTACCTACAGTGGGGTAGGCGAGCAATAGGGTGGAAGCGGGATGTGCAAACTTCAAACAGGTAAAATTACTGCGCTATCCCAAAAACAAGTATATATAAATATACAGTGAATGATGTGAGAAATGTATAGCTGCAACTAAAAATGTGAGACACATCCACTTAATATACAAAAAAAAGCAAAAATAGCTGCGCTGCAACTTATGAAATGAGATAGAAATGAAAAAATGTGATCACCTTAATACATACAGATTGTACACCTATATATTGTGGACTAACAGTGAAGAAAATAGTTTGATTGTCATCATAAATCAAATATAATAAAATGACCCATGGATCAATGAACATGTACAGTCCAATTCCAAAGTGCATAGAGTAAAAAGTTCACTGGCAGAGTAATCTTTCAAAGGAGGAATTAACAGTCATCCAAGCGGTGTGAAACATGCGACCTTATCACCCGGAAGAGCGTGATGACAGAAGGGTTCCTCCACCTTTAAAAAAACTGCCCCTTATCAGCTCTTTTGATCTCTTGTTAAGGAGATCGTGTAGGCGTGTGGCTATCTACCCCAGCCTCGGGTCTTTACTGAGGACGGATCCCAAATGCGTCTCCTCACCAAGAGTCTTCTAGATGATGGATTGGCACTCGTTCCCCATGAAAGTATATATAAAAGAGGCTTCCATAGCGTAACACGTTTTGACAAATTTATTAAAAACTAAAGAAATACACTTACAATGTCGTTGTATAAAAACTCCTATAAAACCAAATGCCGGCCGGCTTCAGACTGCTGCCTGTTGCTTCCGGGATCAGCGAGGATAGTGGTGATGTCAGCACGCCGCTCCTCCCTACGCCGTTTCGTCACAGCTGACGTTTTCCGTGCCCCTGGAAGACGTACCTTGTCCTGACTGGTTGTGGGGAATTGCATTGGACAAGTCGCTGGATGGATCAGGAAGTCGGTGAATGAGGCTACATGGGCTGCGTATAGTAAGGTATGGCAGGAATGGTTAGACTTCATTCACGGGACGGGGGAGGAGCCTATTGGCCCAGAGGTTAGGTTGATGGTGCTGTATTTTATATCCAGACACATGGAGGATGGGGTATCGGGGTCCGCTCTGATTAAGAAGATGGCAGGCTTGGCACTTTTGTTTAAATGGCAAGGGCTTCCAGATTTTACTAAAGACTTCTGGGTGCGCCAGGCTCTAAAAGGATATAGGAGGACAGTGGGGCACCGGGACATCAGGCGACCGGTGTCGTTCGATATCCTTGGGGGGATGATTGAGGGGGTGTGTTCCTCAGCCTACGAGGCCGGGTTGTTCAAGGTGGCTTTCCTGTTGGCTTTCTTTGGAGCTTTTAGGATTAGTGAGTTGGTTAGCCCCTCCAAGAAGGTGCAAGGGGGGATTTGGTGTCAAGATGTGAGATGCATGGAGGAAGGGGTATCGTTGCTACTGCGCAGATCGAAGACGGACCAAGGGGGAAAAGGCAAGACGGTACAAGTCTTCTCTTTGGCTGGTTTGCCACTTTGTCCATTAAAGGCAGTGCTGGGTTTCTTAGAAAGGAGGCTGGCGGTTGCAGGGTCCTTTTTAATGCATGCTGATGGTTTTCCCCTATCAAAGTTTCAGTTTGTTACAATTTTTAGGAAATGTTTGAAGGGGTTGGGTTTAGAAGAC
Organism: Lithobates septentrionalis; assembly: GCA_037952835.1. NCBI lineage: Eukaryota > Metazoa > Chordata > Amphibia > Anura > Ranidae > Lithobates > Lithobates septentrionalis. Next base: position 195,419 of record JBBDGP010003545.1, on the reverse strand, counting down.
AAGAAATTTTTGTCTCATTCTTTTAGGATAGGGAAGCAACGGAAGCAGCCAGGTGTGGGATGGATGAGGAAGCGGTGAAGCGCATTGGGCGTTGGGAGTCCAGGAGGTTTAAGTTGTACATCCGCCCCCAGCTGCTAGTAGGGTGAGGACAGCAAGGGTTAGGGGATATTGTGAGTGGTGTGGTATAAGTTGGGTGTTTACGATCATTGGTGGTGCGTGTTTTTCTTCTATTCCAGGTACAGAACCATGTTTGACATGGATTTTGGGCCACTCCTATGTGTGCTGGGGGGGCAAGAAGGGCAGATGTGAGACCGAACGGGCGACAATTGGGCTTCTCCAGACAGGAAGCCTGTGTCCGCTGGCTGGGATTTCCAGGAATGTTGTGGAGCAGGATGGTATCAGAGGTACACCGTTTTGTACATCTGGACAGGCCTCCCAATGTTTTAATTTTACACGTGGGTGGCAATGACCTGGGGGTGAGACCCATGTTAAATGTCACGCGTGACATGAAGTTTGATATGTTGCGACTCCACATGGCATTTCCCGACATGATTATAGTGTGGGCGGACATGGTGGCTCGGACATCGTGGAGGATGGCTAGATCTGTGGAAGGGGTGAATAGGGCTAGACGGAATATTAACAGGGATATTAGCAGGTTTGTGGTGAGGAATGGTGGTTTGGGAATAAGGCATTTGGAACTGGAGGTGGAGACATGGAGGTATTTAAGGGGAGATGGAGTACACCTGAACGATGTAGGGGTTGATATGTGGGTCTTGGGGCTCCAAGATGGCGCTCAGAGAGCAGTACGGGTGTGGAGGGGCACCCAAGGCTAAGGTGTTTCCCTTGGGTGCTGTGGCTGGTGTTGGTCTTTGCGGGTGAAGTCAGATATTTCAGAAAGGATGAGTTCAGGACCTGTTGGTGGTATGGGTTCTGATGGTGGTATCCCAGTTAACAGAGGTTAACTGGAAATTGGTTATGGGGGCACTGCGGTAAGAGGGTGTCTCTGAGCCAGCCTGTCGGCTTGAGGCCTAATAACTCACTTGAGATGTACCACAGTGTCCAATTTGGATACACATGGTTTATGGTGGACCTGCAAAGTCCAACACTAGGAGGGACTGATGGTTTTTTCATAACAGATGTTTGTTCAGGTCATCTATTCGTTGGGATCATAAGGATATAGGCTTATGGATGAAATTGATTACTTCTGCCAGGGGGGGTACTTCGTTTTTTCCAGGAGGGGCTGGCGGAACTTCCACCTCCGGTGCGCCGGCCGCTAGGAAAAAGGAGTTGTGTTGGCAGTTTAACGACGGGTCTTGCCGTTTCGGCAACTCCTGTCGTTTCAAGCATGAATGCTCAGGATGTGGGGGCAGCCATTCACTCTCACGCTGTCTCAAGCAGGGTAAAGGAAACACTGGGGACTCCTCTGGAAAGAGGGTCGACTCCGGTGACGGTGGAAAGGATGGTTCCTTTTCTAAATAGGTTCCCTGATCGGGAGCCGGCTCGGCTCCTGGAAGCGGGCTTTAGGGCGTGTTTTCATATTCCATGCAGTTTAAATGCTGTTCCCCCATTGGCGAAGAATTTACGTTCAGCGATGCTTTACCCAGACGTGGTTTCAGAGAAACTTTTTAAAGAGGTGGCTCTGGGGCGCATGAGTGGCCCCTTTTCATCTCCACCGTTTCCGGGTTTGGTTGTCTTGCCGTTGGGGGTGGTCCAGAAGAAAGACGCCGGGAAATTCAGGATGATCCATCACCTTTCTTATCCTAAGGGAGCCTCTGTTAACGATGGTATTGATCTGCTTGCATGCGCGGTTACATATACATCGTTTGATGCGGCTATTTCATGGGTGCGTCGACATGGCTGCGGTTCCCTATTAGCTAAAATGGATGTGGAAGCAGCTTACCGGCTGCTTCCGGTTCATCCCGACAGTATACATTTGTTGGGCTGTCAATGGCAGGGATCGTACTTTGTCGATTGATGTTTACCAATGGGTTGCTCCATTTCATGTGCCCTGTTTGAGACTTTTAGCTCTTTTGTTGAGTGGGTGGTGCGGGATGTGTCAGGTGTGAACTCTGTCATCCATTATCTGGATGACTTCCTTTGCATCGGGCCTTCGGATTCTCGGATTTGTGCGATTCTATTGGGGACCTTGCAGCATATATCCCAATGTTTCGGTATTCTTTTAGCCCCTGACAAGACAGAGGGTCCCAGGACGGAATTGTTTTTTCTTGGCATTACGATTGATTCGTTGGCTATGGAATGCCGGTTGCCGTTAGATAAATTGGTGGCGCTAAGAAGGGAGGTCAAAGTGGCTTTTGGTCGACGGAAATTGCAGTTGAGGGAATTGCAGTCGTTATTAGGTAAGCTGAATTTTGCTTGTCGGATCATTCCGATGGGCAGGATTTTCAGTCGCCGACTGGCGGCAGCGACTTCAGGTACTAGTGCAAAAAGGCACTATATTCGGTTGACTGGAGAGCTCCGGGCCAACCTTCAAGTTTGGGATCTATTTTTAGAGTCTTATAATGGATGCTCCCTCTGGATGGAGGGGCCAGTGAGCTTGGTTTTGTTTACCGATGCGGCTGGTTCAGCTGGTTATGGTGCGTTTTTTCAGGGGAAATGGAGTGCAGAAGGATGGCCGGAGGAATGGCATTCGGCTGGCTTTCTCAAAAATCTGGTTCTGTTGGAACTATTTCCAATTGTCCTGGCGGTTGAGATATGGGGGGTGAGGCCTTTCGCAATAAAAAGGGAGTGGTGAGTGGTGTCAGCGATTAACTCTATATCTGCTTCTTCTCCACCAGTGGCGCGCCTTTTGTGTCATTTGGTTTTGCTCTGTCTTTGCTTAAATACTTTTATTTATGCTGTACACATTCCTGGAGTTTGCAACAAAGTGGCAGATGCATTATCTCGATTTCAGTGGGACGAGTTTCGCGTGTTGGCACCGGAGGCGGAGCAGCATGGGATGCCTTGTCCCCGAGGGCTTCGGAGGATCGCTTTGGAGTCGCCGCTGGATTCATTAAGTACTGAAACCTGGGAGGCGTACTCAAGGGCATGGAGGGAATGGATTTCCTTGCTGGAGGAGGTAGGCACCGGGGGAATGGAGGTTTCTTGGTTGGTTCTTTATTTTGTGAGTCGCAATTTTGAGAGGGGTCTATTAGCTTCTGCAGTGGACCGGAAATTGGCCGGCCTGGCCTTTTGTTTCAAATTGTACTAAAGTGTTTGTGATACGACAGGCCATGAGAGGGTATCGTAAGGGCCGCCCGAGCGATTGATTTACGGCGCCCTGTGTCTTTTCCTGTTTTAGAGGCCATATTGTGTCAGTTACGTACGGTCGGTTCGGCCTCGTATGAACAGACTTTGTTTCAGGCGGCCTTTTTGGTTGCCTTTAGGGATGAGCCGAACACCCCCCGGTTCAGTTCGCACCAGAACCTGCGAGCGGGCCGAAAATTCGCACGTACGTTAGAACCCCATTGACGTCTATGGGACTCGAACGTTCGAAATCAAAAGTGCTCATTTTAAATGCTAATTTGCATGGTATTGTCCTAAAAAGGGTTTGGGGACCCGGGTCCTACCCCAGGGGACATGTATCAGTGCAAAAAAAACTTTTAAAAACGGCCCTTTTTTCGGGAGCAGTGATTTTAATGATGCTTAAAGTAAAAAAAAAATAGTGAAATATTCCTTTAAATATCGTACCTGGGGTGTGTCTATAGTATGCCTGTAAAGTGGCGCATGTTTCCCGTGTTTAGGACAGTCCCTGCACAAAATGTCATTTTTAAAGGAAAAATCTCATTTAAAACTGCTTGCGGGTTTAATGTAATGTCGGGTCCTGGCAATATGGATGAAAATCAGTGAGACAAACGGCATGGGTACCCCCCAGTCCATTACCAGGCCCTTTGGGTCTTGTATGGATATTAAGGGGAACCCCGCACCCAAATTAAAATAAGGAAAGGTGTGGGGCCACCAGGCCCTATATACTCTGAACAGCTGTATACAGACGGTGCAAACAAGACAGGGACTGTAGGTTTGTTGTTAAGTAGAATCTGTTTGTAATTTTGAACGGGTACATTTTTAACGTGTTTAGCTCCAGCCAAAAAATCTTTTTTAAGCTTTTTGGAAAACATAAGGAAGGGTTATCACCCCTGTGACATTTGTTTTGCTGTCTTTCCTCCTCTTCAGAAGGTTTCACCTCACTTTTTGTCCCAATGACAAATGTTTTTTGAAAATTTGGGTTTTTTTGTGGAACAAGGATTGGAAAGCATCAGTGGAAAGGAGAAATGTTTTTCCCATATTAACTCTTACAAGAGAGAATTTCCCTTCCTAGGGGTAGATTTCATCTCACTTCCTGTTGTCTCCTTCCGTTTGTAAGTTAGATGTTTGAAAGTAGGGGCCTGCCCTATATACTCAGCAGAAATTTGGGCCTTAGGTGTTGTTGTGGCCACAACACTGTAAGCCCTCAGAGGGCCCTGCTGTGAAATATTAGATCAAGAATTGTAATTACATGCCCCTGTTGAACAGGGGCAGAAAAATTGGGCCTTTGGTGGTGGTGGTGGTGCTGGTGCCACAACACTGTAAGTCCTCACTCGCTCTTGGTGGGCGCAGAAATGGGCCCTGCTGTGAAATATTAGATCAAGAATTGTAATTGCATGCCCCTGTTGAACAAGGGCAGAAAAATTGGGCCTTTGGTGGTGGTGGTGGTGGTGCTGGTGCCACAACACTGTAAGTCCTCACTCGCTCTTGGTGGGTGCAGAAATGGGCCCTGCTGTGAAATATTAGATCAAGAATTGTAATTACATGCCCCTGTTGAACAGGGGCTGAAAAATTAGGCCTTAGGCACTGGTGCTGGTGCCACAACACTGCAACCCCTCACAGACACTCTAGTTGGAACGCAGGAACGAGCCCTGCTGCAAAGTATTGCATCAAAAATTGTAATTACACGCCCCTGTTAAACAGGGGCTGAAAAATTGGGCCTTAGGCACTGGTGCTGGTGCCACAACACTGCAACCCCTCACAGATACTCTAGTTGGAATGCAGAAATGAGCCCTGCTGCAAAGTATTGCATCAAAAATTGTAATTACACGCCCCTGTTAAACAAGGGATGAAAAATTGGGCCTTAGGCACTGGTGCTGGTGCCACAACACTGCAACCCCTCACAGATACTCTAGTTGTAACGCAGAAACGAGCCCTGCTGCAAAGTATTGCATCAAAAATTGTAATTACACGCCCCTGTTAAACAGGGGCTGAAAAATTGGGCCTTAGGCACTGGTGGTGGCGCCCAGAACCAAAAATGTTCTTACAAGCTATCAGCGTGATCATTGAGGAGGAAGAGGATAATTACTCAGGGATAGTCACTCAGCATCAGCACAGGCAGTCTTTGAAGGGATCTGAGATTTCAAAAAAAATTATTCGGTTACATCAGCATCAGGTGCTTGGTAGCTGGTGGTGATCCAAGACTGATTCATTTTTATGAAGGCCAGTCGATCGACCGAGTCGGTGGACAGACGCACCCTGTGATCGGTTACAAAGCCTCCAGCAGCACTGAATGTGCGTTCCCAAAGAACGCTGAATGCAGGACAGGCCAGTATCTCAATTGCATACTGTGCAAGCTCTGGCCAGTGATCCATCCTCAAGACCCAGTAACCCAGAGGATTTTCGGTGGGAAAGGTGTCCAAGTCAGATCTTGCCCCTAGGTATTCCTGCACCATGTAAAACAGACGCTGGCGATGGTTGCTGGAACCGATCATACCTTGGGGCTGCGGACCAAAAAATTGTCTGAAATTGTCAGACGGCCACCTTCTCCACCGCTCCTTCTTTGACTGACCGAAGCCTCAGCAACACGTTGTCCAGAACACAGGAGTTTGTAACCTCCCAGTCTCTGGGAACGCGTTGCACAGACCTTTCTGCAAGGCCTCCTGAAGATGTTTCATCCTCTGCTCCCTCTGCGATGGCAAGATAAGGTCCGCAACCTTACCCTTGTAACGTGGATCAAGGAGGGTTGCCAGCCAGTATTGGTCCTTCTCCTTGATACCACGAATACGAGGATCCTTACGCAGGCTTTGCAGGATCAGGGAGGCCATGCAGCGTAGGTTTGCTGAGGCATTCGGTCCGGAGTCCTCTGGGTCATTAAGGATGACATGGTCTGCAGCCACCTCCTCCCAGCCACGTACAAGTCCATGTGTTTCTTGGGACTGATCCCTTAAAGACTGCTGCTGATGCTGAGTGCCAGGCTCCACCTCCATACTGACACAATCTTCCTCCTCCTCCTCCTCCTCGTCCTCTTCCTGTGTGATCGGCAGGCACGCAGGAACACTGTCTGGATAAAGGGGGCCTTGAGAGCTAAGGAGGTCCGCCTCTTCCTGCCTCTGTTCTGCCTAAAGTGCCCTGTCCATTATTTCACACAGCGTGTGCTTCAACAGGTGGACAAGGGGGACAGTGTCACTGATGCATGCACTGTCACTGCTCAGCATCCTCGTGGCCTCCTCAAATGGTGACAGGACAGTGCATGCATCCCTGATCATGGCCCACTAGCGTGGGGAAAAAAAAACAAGCTCCCCTGACACTGTCCTAGTGCCATAGTCGCACAGGTACTCATTGATGGCCCTCTGCTGCGTGTGCAGCCGCTGCAGCATGGCCAACGTTGAGTTCCACCTGGTGGGCATGTCACAGATTAGGCGGTTCTTGGGCAGGTTAAACTCCTTTTGGAGGTCCGCCAGCCGAGCACTGGCATTATATGACCGGCGGAAATGCACACAGACTTTCCTGGCCTGCCTCAGGAAATCCTGTAAGCCCGGGTACCTGCCCAAGAACCACTGCACCACCAAGTTAAGAATGTGAGCCAAACAGGGCACATGGGTCATTTGTCCCTGTCGGAGGACAGAGAGGAGGTTGGTGCCATTGTGGCAAACCACCATTCCTGCCTTAAGTTGGCGTGGCGTCAACCACCTCTGAACCTGCCCCTGCAGAGCTGACAGAACCTCTGCCCCAGTGTGACTCCTGTCCCCCAAGCACACCAGCTCAAGCACCGCATGGCATCTTTTGGCCTGCAAACTTGCATAGCCCCTTGAACGGCTACGGAGCACCGCTGGTTCCGAGGACAAAGCACAGGAAGAGGCCATGGAGGAAGAAGAAGAGGAGGGGGTGGAGGAGAGAGGTGTGTCACAATCATTAGCATTTTGGAGGCGTGGTAGCGGAACAACCTCCAACACTACTGCACCTTGTCCTGCATCCTTCCCAGCTGCCAGCAGAGTCACCCAATGCGCCGTGAAACGTAGGTAACGTCCCTGTCCATGCCTGCTGGACCATGAGTCAGTGGTAATATGCACCTTACCACTGACGGCCCTGTCCAGCGAGGCATGGACATTGCCTTCCACATGCCGGTAGAGAGCCGGAATCGCCTTCCGTGAGAAAAAGTGTCGTTTGGGTACCTGCCACTGAGGAACCGCACATTCCGCAAACTCACGGAAGGGGGCAGAGTCTACCAACTGAAAAGGCAGCAGTTGAAGTGCTAGCAATTTTGCCAAGCTAGCATTCAACCTCTGCGCATGTGGATGGCTGGGAGCAAACTTCTTTTGGCGGTGCAGCAGCTGAGGCAGGGAAATTTGCCTGGTACAATCTGACGTCGGTGTACCAAAAGCAGATTGCCCACAAGTACTTGGCTGTGACACACCTAATTCTACACCTTCATTCCTCTCAGTGCAGGTCTCAGAGAGGACTGAAGGTATAGTGGGGTTGGAGATCTCAGCTGATGAGGAGCAAGGAGAGGTCCTCTTTGTTCTTTGGTGTGGGTCTTTTAGATACGCTTGCCAACGAATTACCCAAGCGGGAGATGTTTTGGCCACGCGAGATACGCTTGAGACATATGTTGCAAATAGCAGCGGTGCGATCTGATGCACTCGTCTCAAAAAAGGCCCACACCAAAGAACTTTTTGAATAACGCGCAGACACTGCAGCGCCCTGCACATGTGGAGCTTTGGGGTGTGATGCAGTCAATGTGCTGCCCTTAGGCTGGCCCCTGGAGGGCATCCTGCCTCGTTGGTGATGTGCCGCCTCCTCCTCCTCTCTCCTATCAGGCACCCACGTTGAGTCAGTGACCTCATCATCCCCTCCCTCCTCATCACTGGAGCAAACCTGGCAGTATGCTGCAGCAGGAGGAGCATGACTGCCAGATTGCTTCCTTCTTGGGCACCCCCTCTGTCCGTGCTCACATTGCTGCCTTCATCGAGCTCAGTATCATCATCAGAGCCTTCCAAACGCTGGGCATCCTCCTGGAGCATGTACCCAACACTGTGGTCAAACAGTTCGAGGGACTCCTCAGGAGGACATGGTGGGGCTAGGGAAGGAGTCACTGATGATATTGAGCCAAGGGAAGAGGCCGCTGCTTTGCCAGACAAAGTACCCTGGGCATGGGTGAGAGAGGATGAGGAGGATGAGGACGGCTTGGTCATCCACTCGACCAAGTCTTCCGCATGTTGCGGCTCAACACGGCCAGCTGCCGAAAAAAAGGCCAAGCATGTCCCACGGCCACGTGCTGATGAGGATGCACCGTCTCCACGACCAGCACTAGACACAGAGCCTGCTTGCCCTCTCTTATTGGCTTGTGACTGTCTGCCTCTCCTTCTTGGCCTTCCAGACATACTAATGGCCTGTAGCTGCACTAAGCTGGGATATATATATATATATATATATAAATATATATATATATATATATATATATATATATATATATATATATATGTACTGATACTGCAGCTAGCAAAATCAACTGCCTGCCTGTAGTATGAGAACACCACCAACCTTCTACAGGTAGCTTTAGCTGAACACTGTGCAGAGCTCGCAAAAAACTAACTTGTAGCTTTTTTAGCTGCCTGCGGTAGTGATAGGATCAGGAAAACACCACCAACCTTCTACAGGTAGCTTTAGCTGAACACTGTGCAAAGCTCTCAAAAAAATAACTTGTAGGTTTAGCTGGACACTGTGAGGAGGACGCACCACACTAATGCCCCGTACACACGGTCGGACTTTGTTCGGACATTCCGACAACAAAATCCTAGGATTTTTTCCGACGGATGTTGGCTCAAACTTGTCTTGCATACACACGGTCACACAAAGTTGTCGGAAAATCCGATCGTTCTGAACGCGGTGACGTAAAACACGTACGTCGGGACTATAAACGGGGCAGTGGCCAATAGCTTTCATCTCTTTATTTATTCTGAGCATGCGTGGCACTTTGTCCGTTGGATTTGTGTACACACGATTGGAATTTCCGACAACGGATTTTGTTGTCGGAAAATTTTATAGCCTGCTCTCCAACTTTGTGTGTCAGAAAATCCGATGGAAAATGTCCGATGGAGCCCACACACGGTCGGAATTTCTGACAACACGCTCCAATCTGACATTTTCCATCGGAAAATCCGACCGTGTGTACGGGGCATAACTTGTAGTTTTAGCTGAACACTGTGAGCAGGACGCACAGCACTAACTTGTAGTTTTAGCTGAACACTGTGAGCAGGACGCACCGCACTAACTTGTAGGTTTGGCTGAATACTGTGAAGTGGACGCACCAGACTAACTTGTAGTTTTAGCTGAACACTGTGAACAGGATGCACATCGCTAACTTGTAGTTTTAGCTGAACACTGTGAGCAGGACGCACCACACTAACTTGTAGGTTTAGCTGAACACTGTGAGGTGGACGCACCACACTAACTTGTAGGTTTTGCTGAACACTGTGAGCAGGATGCATCGCACTAACTTGTAGTTTTAGCTGAACACTGTGAGCAGGACGCACCGCACTAACTTGTAGGTTTAGCTGAACACTGTGAGGTGGACGCACCACACTAACTTGTAGGTTTAGCTGAACACTGTGAGCAGGACGCACCCCACTAACTTGTAGGTTTAGCTGAACACTGTGAGCAGGACCTACCCCACTAACTTGTAGTTTTAGCTGAACACTGTGAGCAGGACGCACTGCACTAACTGTAAATAGTCTAGCTGCCTGACTGTGGTACTAATAGGATCAAAAGAACACCAGCAATTTTCTTCAGGTAGCTGTAAATACTGTAACAAGACAAGCCTGCCTGTCAGTAAGAAGATAACAGGAACGGATCTAGCTGAACACTGTGAGCAGGACGCACTGCACTAACTTGTAGCTTTAGATGAACACTGTGCAGAGGTCTCACTACACTAACTTGTAGGTTTAGCTGAACACTGTGAGCAGGACGCACAGCACTAACTTGTAGTTTTAGCTGAACACTGTGAGCAGGACGCACCGCACTAACTTGTAGGTTTAGCTGAACACTGTGAGGTGGACGCACCACACTAACTTGTAGGTTTAGCTGAACACTGTGAGCAGGACGCACCCCACTAACTTGTAGGTTTAGCTGAACACTGTGAGCAGGACGCACACCACTAACTTGTAGTTTTAGCTGAACACTGTGAGCAGGACGCACTGCACTAACTGTAAATAGTCTAGCTGCCTGACTGTGGTACTAATAGGATCAAAAGAACACTAGCAATTTTCTTCAGGTAGCTGTAAATACTGTAACAAGACAAGCCTGCCTGTCAGTAAGAAGATAACAGGAACGGATCTAGCTGAACACTGTGAGCAGGACGCACTGCACTAACTTGTAGCTTTAGATGAACACTGTGCAGAGGTCTCACTACACTAACTTGTAGGTTTAGCTGAACACTGTGAGCAGGACGCACAGCACTAACTTGTAGTTTTAGCTGAACACTGTGAGCAGGACGCACCGCACTAACTTCTAGGTTTAGCTGAACAATGTGAGGTGGACGCACCGCACTAACTTGTAGTTTTAGCTGAACACTGTGAGCAGGACACACCGCACTAACTTGTAGGTTTAGCTGAACACTGTGAGGTGGACGCACCACACTAACTTGTAGGTTAAGCTGAACACTGTGAGCAGGACGCACCCCACTAACTTGTAGGTTTAGCTGAACACTGTGAGCAGGACGCACCCCACTAACTTGTAGTTTTAGCTGAACACTGTGAGCAGGACGCACTGCACTAACTGTTAATAGTCTAGCTGCCTGACTGTGGTACTAATAGGATCAAAAGAACACCAGCAATTTTCTTCAGGTAGCTGTAAATACTGTAACAAGACAAGCCTGCCTGTCAGTAAGAAGATAACAGGAACGGATCTAGCTAAACTGAATACAGTGTATATATATATATATATATATATATATATATATATATATATATATATATATGCAACATCTGGGATGCATATATATATATATACACAATACACTGTAAGTGCAGCTAACTGACTGACTGTTCTGCCTAATCTATCTAACTCAAATCAAATGACACTGTCTGTCTCTCTCTCTCTCTATCTATGAACGCCGGAACACACACTACACAGGGCCGCCGTGCAGGCGGCCTTATATAGTGTGGGGCGTGTACTAAATCCCCTGAGCCATAATTGGCCGAAGCCTCCTTCGCTTTAGCCAATTAAGGCTCTCTGTTCAGACGGCGCTGTAATTGGCCAAGCATGCGGGTCATAGTGCATGCTTGGCCAATCATCAGCCAGCAATGCACTGCGATGCCGCAGTGAATTATGGGCCGTGACGCGCCACACGAATTTGGCGCAAATGGCCCATATCGGACGCAATTCGGCGAACGGGTGAACAGACGATGTTCGAGTCGAACATGGGTTCGACTCGAACACGAAGCTCATCCCTAGTTGCCTTTTTTGGGGCTCTTCGCATCAGCGAACTGGTCAGTCCTTCCAAATGGGTAGCTGGGGGATTGATGGTAGAAGACGTGGCTTGTTTCGCTTCCTCAGTTAGGATCTGGATTCTGGGATCCAAGACTGACCAGAGTGGTAAAGGCTTGCTGGTTCAGCTTTTTGGGGGTAATGGTTCCCCATTTTGCCCGGTGCTTGCCTTGGAACAATTTGTGCAGGTTCGACCGCAGACCGGCGGTGCTCTGTTCATACATGCAGATGGTTTGTGTTTATCAAAATTTCAATTTGTAGCTGTCTTTCGTAGGTGCCTGGTGGCAGCTGGGTTTAATCCTCTTGAATATGCTTCTCACTCCTTTCGTATTGGGGCGGCTACTGAGGCAGCTGGATGGGGACTGGATGAGAAAATTGTTAGGTGCATTGGTAGGTGGGAGTCTAACCGATTCCATTTGTATGTTAGGCCGCATTTGTTATAAAAAAAAGTTTATGCGGATGGGGTTTCTTCCTTTTCCTGTACTGTCGTTTTTGTGTTGTTTGTCTATTTCCTGTTGTGGTGCACTGTGTTTGTTTTTTCTTTTCAGATGCCCATAGATGCCTCGTTTGGATAATGGGACATTCTTTTGTGTTTTGGGGAGCTAGGAGGGCAGAAGTTCGACATAATGGCAGGCAGTTGGGTCTTAATCGGGAGTTGGGTAACGTACGTTGGATAGGGGTCCCAGGTATGCTATGGGGCCGGTTAGTTCCGGAGGTCTCTCATTTTGCCAGGTTGGACAAGTCACCTGATATTTTGATTCCTCATGTGGGAGGCAACGATTTGGCCATCCGCTCCGGTAGGTAGCTTATCAGGGATGTGAAGTTTGATTTTCTTTGACTTCGCACTGAGTTCCCTGGTATGCTCATTATCTGGTCTGATATTGTGGCTCGTACAGCCTGGCGGATGGCCAGATCGGTCGAAAAAATCAATAAGGCACAGATTAAAGTGAATAAAGAAATAGGGAGGTTTATTGTTCGTAATGGGGGATTGGTTATTCGCCACTTGGATTTGGAGACGGACACCTGGCATTTTCTTAGGGGTGATGGCGTCCACCTTAATGCAGCTGGGACTGATCTTTGGCTGCTAGATTTGGAGGATGGGCTACAACAAGCTGTTCACGTGTGGAGGGGCGCCCAAGTGTAAGGCATTACTCTTGGAGTGCGGTGGCGGTTGGGGTCCTTGACGGAGATCTATTCAGGGTTATTGGAAAATGGTGGGGATACATCTGAGGTATGGAATCCTTAAGTGGGTACGGTACGCATATCAGTGTTAAGACTGGTGGATGTCTGAGGTCAGCTGGTTTAGGCTCCGAGCCGACATTTGATGGGGGTCGAAGCCCAGCTATCTGGTGCCTCAGACACAAAATAATTTTGGCAAGATGGCACCGTCAGGGACCTCCAATCTTTATAGCTGGATAAGTCAGTTATGTTTAGGTTATGTTTATAGAAAGTATATGTTCAATAAATAGGCCGTGTTCAGCCATTTTAACTCCACATATGTCTTGCGTGGTCATTAATTTAATTAATGGGAGAAAAGGGGAGGGGGCAGGTTGGTATTGCAGAGGTGGTATAGTAGCAGGTGAGGTCTTACCTACCCTAGTCATGAGGTTTTTTTATCTATATACAAGGCGATGGCATACAAAAAAGAAAAATTCATGTATGTACATGCACGTATCTGAAATCGCATAGTATCCCAAGGAAGTGACTAGTATAAAAAGCCAAATGCTTATTGAGTGCAATAAGTACATCATGTCTCAGAGCATGTCTCTGTGCAATGTCACCAGGTAACTATCTCTGGTGATAAAAACCTCTTTCTTTTTCCCTTTGATATTTAAATGTCTGTCATTTATCCACTTCTGTAGTCATATACTAGTCACAAGTCACCATTATGTTCACCTTCCTCATTGTACATATAATCGCCATTCAGTTCCTGAGCCCTCTCTCATTGCTCTATCTAGAGCAAAAATATGCCGTGTGAGCCCGTTTTAAACGCATTTCCCTCCCTCCTTAAAATCACGTATTTTTCAGGGAGAGTAAGAGTCTTAATTACTGAAAGTCCCATGCAAGCCTTCATTGGTGGAAAATTAATTGTACTTGGAGCAAGCGGAGATGCGTGTTTCAGGGTAATTAAATTTTTTATGTACATTCCCTTCCCCCTCTTCGTCATCGTGTATTTTAAAGTAGGTGCACTGGGGACAGGCTCGCTGAGCCCAGGAAAGATTTAGAACAAACTTAATTGCTGTGGAAGCCAGAAATTTGTTTTATGTACCCAGTTCATAAAGCATACAACAGCTGAGAACCTACAAAATATATCCTCCTGTTGTAAATTTGGATTGTCCTTTTAGATCAAGCCACTGCGTCAATATATCTATATATGTCAGACAATGTTAACCACTTGCCGACCGCCGCACGCCAATATACGTCGGCACAATGGCAGCGGTAGGCAAATGGGCGTACCTGTACGTCCCCTTTAAGAGGCGGGGATAGCAGGCGCACGCGTGCTGCCGCATACAGCGTGACCATGCCCACGGGACTCAATGTCCGCCGGTCTCCCGGCGATCGTGTCAGGGAGCGGAAGAATGGGGAAGTGCCTATGTAAACAAGCCATTTCCCCGTTCTGCCTTGTGTCATGACAGAGATCACTGCTCCCTGTCATTGGGAGCAGTGATCGCTGTCATGTTGTAGTGAGCCCACCCCCCCCACAGTTAGAATCACTCCCTAGGACACACTTAACCCCTTCATCGCCCCCTAGTGGTTAACCCCTTCCCTGCCAGTGTCATTTACACAGGAATCAGCGCATTTTTATAGCACTGATCACTGTATAAATGACAATGGTCCCAAAATAGTGTCAAAAGTGTCTGATGTGTCCGCCATAATGTCGCAATCCCGATAAAGATCACCGCCATTACTACTAAAAAATAAATTAATAATAAAAATGCCAAAAAACTATCCCCTATTTTGTAGATGCTACAACTTTTGCACAAACCATTCAATATTGGCTTATTGCCATTTTTTTTTACCAAAAATATGTAGAAGAATACATATCGGCCTAAACTGAGGAAAAAAAATGCTTTTTTATATATTTTTGGGGGATATTTATTATAGCAAGAAGTAAAAAATATTGAGTTTTTTTCAAAATTGTCACTCTTTTTTTTTGTTTATAGCGCAAAAAATAAAAACCGCAGAGGTGATCAAATACCACCAAAAGAAAGCTCTATTTGTGGGAAAAAAGGATGTCAATTTTGTTTGGGTGCAACGTCGCAACGACCGCGCAATTGTCAGTTAAAGCGACGCAATGCCGAATCGTAAAAAGTGCTCTGGTCAGGCAGGGGGTAAAATCTTCCGGGGCTGAAGCGGTTAAACTTCAGCAAAGTTTTTTTTATGGTGGGGGTTAAAATTTCAGTCAGGTTTTATATTGCTGCTCTTTATAGAGAACAGTGGGAAAAGAAGTCAGGAGCAAAAAGGAAGTCGCTGCCCATGGTGACCAGATTCTTTTGTTCATTTTCACAAATTTGGGGATTTTTCCCTTTGTAATTGAAAGGACAAGAAGTGACCAGAATCTCTCCAATGGGAGATTAAGAAGGGTTTGAATTTTTTTTGGGATTTTTTTTTCTACTGCTGTCTATTTTGAGTAGAGCCTTCTCACTGTCAGGTCACTGGGACATGAAGTATGGCATACCTCCTGACTTCATTCATAAAGAGGGATAGTCTGGAGAAGGCATAGAGCAGCATGTCACAGCAAAAGTTAGGCATAGCTACATAGCAGTGAATATTGTGTTTAACCACTTGACTGTTGGAAGATTTGCCCCCCTTCCTGACCAGGTAATTTTTTGCGAATATGTCACTGAGTTACTTTAACTGACAATTGCGTGGTAATGCAACGCTGTACCCAAAAAAAATGTATCCAAAAAAAAAAAAAATGAAAAAAAAATCTTCATAAATTTAGGCCAATTTGTATTCTGCTACATATTTTTGGTAAAAAAAAAAAAATCCCAATAAGCGTATATTGATTGGTTTGGGCAAAAGTTACAGTATCTACAAACTATTGGATATTTTTAGTTTTTTTTTACTAGTAATGGCAGAGATCAGCGACTTATATCGGCACCAGGATAATGCGGTGGACAGTCGGAAACTTACTGGCACTTTTGACATTTTTTGGGGAACAGTGACACTAATACAGTGATCAGTGCTAAAAAATATGCACTGTCACTGTACTAATGACACTGGCTGGAAAGGAGTTAACATCAGGGGTAATCAAAGGGTTAACTGTGTGCCTAGCCAGTGTTTTAGGGAAAATACTGATATTAGTGGCGCACTGATAGCTTTGGGTAATGCTCTGGAAAAGCAGGTGAAAACCTGTTGGGACATATGCACCTTTGAGCATTATCTGAAAGAAAAAATCATCATACGCAGCCTAAGATGGAAGGTTAGTCCCCAGGATGGGTTAGATGACCCAGAATGCCAATCTGAATGGTTGGAATTCTTTAATGGGGTAGGAAACTCAAAGAATTGGTACTTAACCACTTCCAGACCAGCCGCCGCAGTTTTACTGCAGCAGCTTGGCTCGGCTGGGCAAATCGACGTTACCTTACGTCGCTTTTCCTTTTGGCCCCCTTCCCTACCAGTAACATTTATACAGTAATCAGTGCATCTTAGCGCACTGATCGCTGTATAATTGTCTATGGTCCCAAAAATATGTCAAAAGTGTCCAATTTGTCTGCTGCAATATCACAGTCCCGATAAAAATCGCAGATCGCTGCCATTACTAGTAAAAAATAAAATAATAAAAATGCCATAAATCTATCCCCTATTTTGTAGACGCTTTAACTTTTGCGCAAACCAATCGATATACACTTTTTGGAATTTTTTTGTTTTGTTTACCAAAAATATGTAGAAGAATACATATCGGCTTAAACTGAGGAACAAATTTGTTTTTTTTATATATTTTTGGAGGATATTTATTATAGCAAGAAGTAAAAAATATTGTGTTCTTTTCAAAATTGTCGCTCTTCTTTTGTTTATAGCGCAAAAAATTTTGTTTGGGTACAGCGTCGCACGACCATGCAATTGTCAGTTAAAGCGACGCAGTGCTGTATCGCAAAAAATGGCCTGGTCATGGAGCAGCCAAATCTTCCGGGGCTGAAGTAGTTAAAAGGAAAAAGAAAAAAATGAATATATTAAAAAAAAGATAAATGAATTACAAACTAAACTTGACCCTATGAAAAACACACCCCAATTGATAGAATTCAATAAAGAGATTAAAAAGAAATTGCAGAAAATTGACCGTGGCACACAAAAAAGAATCTTAAAAAATTTCATAGAGACATCGGGGATTTTAAAAACAGTACTATTTATTTATGGCAGAACTTTAGTCAGAATCCAGGCTGTATGGACACGCAAGTGCAACCGACAGGAGGATCACTTAGGCTACTTTCACACTGGGGTGTTGGGGGCATTGGGCTATTTTTAGCAGCGCTTTACCGTTGTTTTTGCAGCCTTTTTTCGGCCGCTAGCGGGGCGGGACACCGACCGTGGAGGGGTCGGCTGCCCCGCAACTTCCAGCCTCCAGGGAGCAGGAATGGTAGAATCCTCCCGAGTGGGAGAGATCTCAAACAGTAAAGACCCCGATAGTAGACCAAAGAAGGATAAATCATGCAGAGGATGCAGGGCAGGATGCAGAGTCCAAGAGAAAGAGAAGGGAAACAGAATAACCGGTATCTACCTATAATGTCACTAATGTAACATTAATGAAGAAAGAGACTAATATTCTGAGAACAGGCCTAAAATGCGCTATGAAGAAACCTATCAATAAGTTTAATGTCTACATTAACATACATACAGTATCTCACAAAAGTAATTACACCCCTCACATTTTTGTAAATATTTTATTATGTCTTTTCATGTGGCAACACTGAAGAAATGACACTTTGCTACAATGTAAAGTAGTGAATGTACAGCTTGTATAACAGTGTAACTTTGCTGTCCTCTCAAAATAACTCAACACACAGCCATTAATGTCTAAACCGCTGGCAAGAAAAGTGAGTACACCCCTAAGTGAAAATGTCCAAATTGGGCCCAAAGTGTCAATATTTTGTGTGGCCACCATAATTTTCCAGCACTGCCTTAACCCACTTGGGCATGGAGTTCACCAGAGCTTCACAGGTTGCCACTGGAGTCCTCTTCCACTCCTCCATGACGACATCACGGAGCTGGTGGATGTTAGAGACCTTGCACTCCTTTACCTTCCATTTGAGGATGCCCCACAGATGCTCAATAGGGTTTAGGTCTGGAGACATGCTTGGTCAGTCCATCACCTTTACCCTCAACTTCTTTAGCAAGGCGTGCTTGGGGTCATTATTATGTTGCAATACTGCCCTGCGGCCCAGTCTCCGAAGAGAGGGGATCATGCTCTGCTTCAGTATGTCACAGTACATGTTGGCATTCATGGTTCCCTCAATGAACTGTAGCTCCCCAGTTTTGGCAGCACTCATGCAGCCCCAGACCATGACACTCCCACCACCATGATGGACTGTAGGCAAGACACACTTGTCTTTGTACTCCTCACCTGGTTGCCGCCACACGCTTGACACGCTTGACACCATCTGAACCAAATAAGTTTATCTTGGTCTCATCAGACCACAGGACATGGTTCCAGTAATCCATGGCCTTAGTCTGCTTGTCTTCAGCAAACTGTTTGCGGGCTTTCTTGTGCATCATCTTTAGAAGAGGCTTCCTTCTGGGACGACAGCCATGCAGACCAATTTGATGCAGTGTGCGGCGTATGGTCTGAGCACTGACAGGCTGACCCCCCACCCCATCAACCTCTGCAGCAATGCTGGCAGCACTCATACGTCTATTTCCCAAAGATAACCTGTAACTGTCCACTTGTCACTTTAAATCTTTTGTTTAGCACTGAATGACAGGTGGAACCTTTATTGCCTTCCTCTTGTTTCTCTGGGGAATGTTTTAATCACCAGACACTTCCTGCTTCCTCTAGAATATAGAGGAGACGGGGGGTGGGGATTTTTAAGGTGCCAAATAATGTCACATGTATTGAATAAAAAACTATATATAAAAAATATATTTTATTTTTGTTTTAGATAGTAAAACAAAAAATATACATAAAAACAATGGATACAGGCATGTACAGATAATGATGGTAAGGTATTGGAACAAGACAACCAGACTACGCCCGACATGTTTCGCCCATGGTTCAGGCTTCTTCAGGGGGGCTGTCTTTACGGAGGTACAGGCCTTCTGAAAACATATAAGCACAAAACGAGGGGGGGGGAAAGGGAAGAAGACAAAAATATGGTATAGTAAGTAGTGAAAAATGTCAATAGATAAGTGTATACATATTAAAAAATGTTTTATATAGTAAATATACATTGGATAGTAGGATCCAAAAAAATGTGCAAAATACGTGTAAAAATAAATATATATATGCACCTGTGTCTCAGATCCCAAGGCAATGCAACAGTTCCGATCTATCCCAGGTAGTGGGGGCAGCAGTCCCGTCACAGTCTAACCCTCAACCAACCAGGTAGGTCAAGACCGCAGGCTAGTGGGGGTCACAGAGGGAATATAGAGACCAGCTAAAAACAATGTATAAGGGATAAATTAGGTCATAATAGGTATTACATGGTTGTGGGTCCAAAAGGTTTTCTCTATATATAAGATAAAGTAGCAAATTGCTATTAAAGTAAATAGGAACAGAACAAAGGACTTACACTATTGATTCTACAAGAACTCAGACCCAAGGGACTTGGTAGGACCACCTCATTGAATAGGGGATGATCTGTTACATAAGGGAATAAAGTGGGGAAATGGGTGATTAATGATAAGGGGGAAAAAAAGGGGGAGAAAAAAACGCAGCACTTAAAATGAACAGAATGTAGCAGAGAACATCTTGAGTAGGGATGAGCTTCGTGTTCGAGTCGAACCCATGTTTGACTCGAACATCGGCTGTTCGACCGTCCGTCGAATTGCGAACGATATGGGCCGTTCGCGCCAAATTCGTGTGGCGCGTCACGGCCCATAATTCACTGCGGCATCGCAGTGCATTGCTGGCTGATGATTGGCCAAGCATGCACTATGACCCGCATGCTTGGCCAATCACAGCGCCGTCAGTAGAGAGAGCTGTAATTGGCCAAAGCCAGGGTGGCTTTGGCCAATTATGGCTCAGGGGATTTAGTACACGCCCCACACTATATAAGGCCGCCTGCACGGCGGCCCTGTGTAGTGTGTGTTCCGGTGTGCTGAGAGATAGAGAGAGAGAGAGACAGTGTCATTTGATTTGAGTTAGATAGATTAGGCAGAACAGTCAGTCAGTTAGATGCACTTACAGTGTATTGTGTATATATATGCATCCCAGGTGTTGCATATATATATATATATACACTGTATTCAGTTTAGCTAGATCCGTTCCTGTTATCTTCTATCTAGACTATTTACATTTAGTGCAGTGCGTCCTGCTCACAGTGTTCAGCTAGATCCGTTCCTGTTATCTTCTAGACTATTTACATTTAGTGCAGTGCGTCCTGCTCACAGTGTTCAGCTAGATCCGTTCCTGCTATTTACATTTAGTGCAGTGCGTCCTGCTCACAGTGTTCAGCTAGATCCGTTCCTGCTATTTACATTTAGTGCAGTGCGTCCTGTTCACAGTGTTCAGCTAGATCCATTCCTGCTATTTATATTTAGTGCAGTGCGTCCTGCTCACAGTGTTCAGCTAGATCCGTTCCTGTTATCTTCTAGACTATTTACATTTAGTGCAGTGCGTCCTGCTCACAGTGTTCAGCTAGATCCGTTCCTGTTATCTTCTAGACTATTTACATTTAGTGCAGTGCGTCCTGCTCACAGTGTTCAGCTAGATCCGTTCCTGCTATTTACATTTAGTGCAGTGCGTCCTGCTCACAGTGTTCAGCTAGATCCGTTCCTGCTATTTACATTTAGTGCAGTGCGTCCTGCTCACAGTGTTCAGCTAGATCCGTTCCTGCTATTTACATTTAGTGCAGTGCGTCCTGCTCACAGTGTTCAGCTAGATCCGTTCCTGTTATCTTCTAGACTATTTACATTTAGTGCAGTGCGTCCTGCTCACAGTGTTCAGCTAGATCCGTTCCTGTTATCTTCTAGACTATTTACATTTAGTGCAGTGCGTCCTGCTCACAGTGTTCAGCTAGATCCGTTCCTGTTATCTTCTAGACTATTTACATTTAGTGCAGTGCGTCCTGCTCACAGTGTTCAGCTAGATCCGTTCCTGTTATCTTCTAGACTATTTACATTGAGTGCAGTGCGTCCTGCTCACAGTGTTCAGCTAGATCCGTTCCTGTTATCTTCCTACTGACAGGCAGGCTTGTCTGGTTACAGTATATAAAGCTACCTGAAGAAAATTACAGGTGTTCTATTTGATCCTATTAGTACCACGGTCAGGCAGCTAGACTATTTACATTTAGTACAGTGCGTCCTGCTCACAGTGTTCAGCTAGATCCGTTCCTGTTATCTTCCTACTGACAGGCAGGCTTGTCTGGTTACAGTATATAAAGCTACCTGAAGAAAATTACAGGTGTTCTATCCCAGCTTAGTGCAGCTACAGGCCATTAGTATGTCTGGAAGGCCAAGAAGGAGAGGCAGACAGTCACAAGCCAATAAGAGAGGGCAAGCAGGCTCTGTGTCTAGTGCTGGTCGTGGAGACGGTGCATCCTCATCAGCACGTGGCCATGGGACACGCTTGGCCTTTTTTTCGGCAGCTGGCCGTGTTGAGCCGCAACATGCGGAAGACTTGGTCGAGTGGATGACCAAGCCGTCCTCATCCTCCTCATCCTCTCTCACCCATGCCCAGGGTGCTTTGTCTGGCAAAGCAGCGGCCTCTTCCCTCAGCTCAATGTCATCAGTGACTCCTTCCCTAGCTCCACCATGTCCTCCTGAGGATTCCCTCGAACTGTTTGACCACAGTGTTGGGTACATGCTCCAGGAGGATGCCCAGCGTTTGGAAGGCTCTGATGATGATACTGAGCTCGATGAAGGCAGTAACATGAGCACGGACAGAGGGGGTGCCCAAGAAGGACAGCAATCTGGCAGTCATGCTCCCCCTGCTGCAGCATACTGCCAGGTTTGCTCCAGTGATGAGGAGGGAGGGGATGATGAGGTCACTGACTCAACATGGGTGCCTGATAGGAGAGAGGAGGAGGAGGAGGAGGAGGAGGAGGCGGCACATCACCAACGAGGCAGGATGCCCTTCAGGGGCCAGCCTAAGGGCAGCACATTGACTGCATCACACCCCAAAGCTCCACATGTGCAGGGCGCTGCAGTCTCTGCGCGTTATTCAAAAAGTTCTTTGGTGTGGGCCTTTTTTGAGACGAGTGCATCAGATCGCACCGCTGCTATTTGCAACATATGTCTCAAGCGTATCTCGCGTGGCCAAAACATCTCCCGCTTGGGTACCACATGCTTGACCAGACATATGTTGACCTGCCATGCAGTTCGTTGGCAAGCGTATCTAAAAGACCCACACCAAAGAACAAAGAGGATCTCTCCTTGCTCCTCATCAGCTGAGATTTCCAACCCCACTAGACCTTCAGTCCTCTCTGAGACCTGCAGTGAGAGGAATGAAGGTGTAGAATTAGGTGTGTCACAGCCAAGTACTTGTGGGCAATCTGCTTTTGGTACACCGACGTCAGATTGTACCAGGCAAATTTCCCTGCCCCAGCTGCTGCACCGCCGAAAGAAGTTTGCTCCCAGCCATCCACATGCCCAGCGGTTGAATGCTAGCTTGGCAAAATTGCTAGCACTTCAACTGCTGCCTTTTCAGTTGGTAGACTCTGCCCCCTTCCGTGAGTTTGTGGAATGTGCGGTTCCTCAGTGGCAGGTACCCAAACGCCACTTTTTCTCACGGAAGGCGATTCCGGCTCTCTACCGGCATGTGGAAGGCAATGTCCGTGCCTCGCTGGACAGGGCGATCAGCGGTAAGGTGCATATTACCGCTGACTCATGGTCCAGCAGGCATGGACAGGGACGTTACCTAAGTTTCACGGGGCATTGGGTGACTCTGCTGGCAGCTGGGAAGGATGCAGGACAAGGTGCAGTAGTGTTGGAGGTTGTTCCGCCACCACGCCTCCAAAATGCTGATTGTGACACACCTCTCTCCTCCACCCCCTCCTCTTCTTCTTCCTCCATGGCCTCTTCCTCGGAACCAGCGGTGCTCCGTAGGCGTTCAAGGGGCTACGCAAGTACGCAGGCCAAAAGATGCCATGCGGTGCTTGAGCTGGTGTGCTTGGGGGACAGGAGCCACACTGGGGCAGAGGTTCTGTCAGCTCTGCAGGGGCAGGTTCAGAGGTGGTTGACGCCACGCCAACTTAAGGCAGGAATGGTGGTTTGCGACAATGGCACCAACCTCCTCTCTGCCCTCCGACAGGGACAAATGACCCATGTGCCCTATTTGGCTCACGTCCTTAACTTGGTGGTGCAGCGGTTCTTGGGCAGGTACCCGGGCTTACAGGATGTCCTGAGGCAGGCCAGGAAAGTCTGTGTGCATTTCCGCCGGTCATATAATGCCAGTGCTCGGCTGACGGACCTCCAAAAGGAGTTTAACCTGCCCAAGAACCGCCTAATCTGTGACATGCCCACCAGGTGGAACTCAACGTTGGCCATGCTGCAGCGGCTGCACACGCAGCAGAGGGCCATCAATGAGTACCTGTGCGACTATGGCACCAGGACAGGGTCAGGGGAGCTTGGTTTTTTTTCCCCACGCCAGTGGGCCATGATCAGGGATGCATGCACTGTCCTGTCACCATTCGAGGAGGCCACGAGGATGGTGAGCACTGACAGTGCATGCATCAGTGACACTGTCCCCCTTGTCCACCTGTTGGAGCACACGCTGCGTGGAATAATGGACAGGGCACTTAAGGCAGAACAGAGGCAGGAAGAGGAGGACTTCCTTAGCTCTCAAGGCCCCCTTTATCCAGACAGTGTTCCTGCGTGCCCGCCGATCACACAGGAAGAGGACGAGGAGGAGGAGGAGGAAGATTGTGTCAGTATGGAGGTGGAGCCTGGCACTCAGCATCAGCAGCAGTCTTTAAGGGATCAGTCCCAAGGAACACATGGACTTGTACGTGGCTGGGAGGAGGTGGCTACGACCGAATGCCTCAGCAAACCTACGCTGCATGGCCTCCCTGATCCTGCAAAGCCTGCGTAAGGATCCTCGTATTCGTGGTATCAAGGAGAAGGACCGATACTGGCTGGCAACCCTCCTTGATCCACGTTACAAGGGTAAGGTTGCGGACCTTATCTTGCCATCGCAGAGGGAGCAGAGGATGAAACATCTTCGGGAGGCCTTGCAGAAAGGTCTGTGCAACGCGTTCCCAGAGACTGGGAGGTTACAAACTCCTGTTTCTGGACAACGTGTTGCTGAGGCTTCGGTCAGTCAAAGAAGGAGCGGTGGAGAAGGTGGCCGTCTGACCGATGCGTTCAGACAATTTTTTGGTCCGCAGCCCCAAGGTATGATCGGTTCCAGCAACCATCGCCAGCGTCTGTTTTACATGGTGCAGGAATACCTAGGCGCAAGATCAGACTTGGACACCTTTCCCACCGAAAATCCTCTGGGTTACTGGGTCTTGAGGATGGATCACTGGCCAGAACTTGCACAGTATGCAATTGAGCTACTGGCCTGTCCTGCATCCAGCGTTCTTTCGGAACGCACATTCAGTGCTGCTGGAGGCGTGGTAACCGATCACAGGGTGCGTCTGTCCACCGACTCGGTCGATCGGCTGACCTTCATAAAAATGAATCAGTCTTGGATCACCACCAGCTACCAAGCACCTGATGCTGATGTAACCGAATAATTTTTTTTGAAATCTCAGATCCCTTCAAAGACTGCCTATGCTGATGCTGAGTGACTATCCCTGAGTAATTATCCTCTTCCTCCTCAATCATCACGCTGATAGCTTGTAAGAACATTTTTGGTTCTGGGCGCCACCACCAGTGCCTAAGGCACAATTTTTCAGCCCCTGTTTAACAGGGGCGTGTAATTACAATTTTTGATGTAATACTTTGCAGCAGGGCTCGTTCCTGCATTCCAACTAGAGTGTCTGTGAGGGGTTGCAGTGTTGTGGCACCAGCACCAGTGCCTAAGGCCCAATTTTTCTGCCCCTGTCTAACAGGGGCGTGTAATTACAATTTTTGATGCAATACTTTGCAGCAGGGTTCGTTCCTGCGTTCCAACTAGAGTGTCTGTGAGGGGTTGCAGTGTTGTGGCACCAGCACCAGTGCCTAAGGCCCAATTTTTCTGCCCCTGTCTAACAGGGGCGTGTAATTACAATTTTTGATGCAATACTTTGCAGCAGGGCTCGTTCCTGCGTTCCAACTAGAGTGTCTGTGAGGGGTTGCAGTGTTGTGGCACCAGCACCAGTGCCTAAGGCCTAATTTTTCAGCTCCTGTTCAACAGGGGCATGTAATTACAATTCTTGATCTAATATTTCACAGCAGGGCCCTGTGAGGGCTTACAGTGTTGTGGCCACAGCAACACCTAAGGCCCAAATTTCTGCTGAGTATATAGGGCAGGACCCTACTTTCAAACATCTAACTTACAAACGACTCCTACTTGCAAACGGAAGGAGACAACAGGAAGTGAGATGAAATCTACCCCTAGGAAGGGAAATTCTCTCCTGTAAGAGTTAATATGGGAAAACAATTTCTCCTTTCCACTGATGCTTTCCAATCCTTGTTCCACAAAAAAACCCAAATTTTCAAAAAACATTTTTCATTGGGACAAAAAAGTGAGGTTAAATCTTCTGAAGAGGAGGAAAGACAGCAAAACAAATGTCACAGGGGTGATAACCCTTCCCTATGTTTTCCAAAAAGCTTAAAAAAGATTTTTTGGCTGGAGCTAAACACGTTAAAAATGTTCAAAATTACAAACAGATTCTACTTAACAACAAACCTACAGTCCCTGTCTTGTTTGCACCGCCTGTATACTGCTGTTCAGAGTATATAGGGCCTGGTGGCCCCACACCTTTCCTTATTTTAATTTGGGTGCGGGGTTCCCCTTAATATCCATACAAGACCCAAAGGGCCTGGTAATGGACTGGGGGGTACCCATGCCGTTTGTCTCACTGATTTTCATCCATATTGCCATGACCCGACATGACATTAAACCCGCAAGCAGTTTTAAATGAGATTTTTTCCTTTAAAAATGACATTTGGTGCAGGGACTGTTCTAAACATGGGAAACACGCGTCACTTTACAGGCATACTATAGACACCCCCCAGGTACGATATTTAAAGGAATATTTCACTTTTTTTTTTTTACTTTAAGCATCATTAAAATCACTGCTCCCGAAAAAACGGCCGTTTTTAAAAGTTTTTTTTGCATTGATACATGTCCCCTGGGGTAGGACCCGGGTCCCCAAACCCTTTTTAGGACAATACCATGCAAATTAGCCTTTAAAATGAGCACTTTTGATTTCGAACGTTCGAGTCCCATAGACGTCAATGGGGTTCTAACGTTCGTGCGAACTTTCGGTCCGTTCGCGGGTTCTGGTGCGAACCGAACCGGGGGGTGTTCGGCTCATCCCTAATCTTGAGAAGCCTGAGTAGTCCAAATAAGGCGACCCGGCGTTGAGATGTACAGATAAGAGGGCTTTAGCAATCAAAGGTACTATGAAATAAGATACCTTAAACCGAATGCAGGAACTTAATGTCCCTGAGGGGCTCCAGCAGCATGTAAACGCCGGAGCTGCGGCGTTATATACCCTCCATCCGGTCCCAAAGGGCCGGAAGCGGACGTAGAGCTGTGTCACACCTGCGCAGTGCATCGACACACAGCTCTGACCCTGGGTCCTAGGAGTCAGAGGGTGGGTGGAGTGGAACAGCTCCGTCTTGTGGTGGTAGTAGGAGGGAGGAGAATCATCCCTGTGTGACATCCCTGTATGATGCAGAGTGCGCAGGGGGGCGCAGAATAGCGGGCATCCCGCTGTGAGGTAGGGACGCCCCGGGCGTCCATGTGACCTCCGAAAGAGTGCCCAAAGAGTCAGACCATGGTGTGGTCTGGGTGCATGGGCAGGAATAGTCACCCACTCCAGGGAGGATACAAGGGGCAGGAGCATTGCCACGGGTATTTGAGAAGACACAGGTGCATTTACAGAGGAGTGTAACATATATATATATATAATATGGCAATAAATATATATATAGCAACATATATATATACAATACAATATTTAAACAGAAACAACCTTACAAAGTGTTCAATAGCAACAATGTACCATGTAGGTAAGATATACCAAGTACATATAACATATAAGTGAATCCATAAATGATAAAATGTTCATTTAGAGTAACTGAGAAGTTGTACAAATTCAAATAGAAAAATGGGAAACTGCATTACAATCTAGGTATATTGAATATTCTATTAAGTAATAGTGACCAGAGAAATCCTCAGCTCAAATAGTGGCCAAAAGGTGAGGGAAAAGGAGAGAGGGGGGAGAGAGAAGGAAGGGGGGGGGGAAGAAAGGGGAGAGTGGGAAAGGGACAAGAGGAAGAAGGAGGGAAGGAAAAAACGGGGGGGTATCAGAGGGACCTTATAGGAAGGCCTTAAAACTTAGCATTTCATTTAACCCAGGGTAGACCATGGCTTTCAAAAGAAGAATCCAGCGGGATTCTAGTTGTAGCATTTTCTGATCGTTGCTACCTCCTCTAATGTCTGGCGGAATATGTTCTAACGCCATAAATTTGATGGTGTCCAAGCGGAAGCCATGGTACAGTCCTACATGGCGACTGATTGGAGTTTCCATTCTCCGTTTTTTTATGAGTTACCTGTACCTGTAAATGTTTTTACGTAGGAAAGACAAAACGCATCTTCTCAAAGCGAATTAACGATCATATCTCACTTATAAAAAAAACGGAGAACATATTCCGCCAGACATTAGAGGAGGTAGCAACGATCAGAAACTGCTACAACTAGAATCCCGCTGGATTCATCTTTTGAAAGCCATGGTCTACCCTGGGTTAAATGAAATGCTAAGTTTTAAGCCCTTCCTATAAGGTCCCTCTGATACCACCCGTTTTTTCCTTCCCTCCCTCTTCCTCTTGTCCCTTTCCCACTCTCCCCTTTCTTTCCTTCCCCCCCCCCCCCCTTCCTTCTCTCTCCCCCCTCCCTCCTTTTCCCTCACCTTTTGGCCACTATTTGAGCTGAGGATTTCCCTGGTCACTATTACTTAATAGAATATCCAATATACCTAGATTGTAATGCAGTTTCCCATTTTTCTATTTGAATTTGTACAACTTCTCAGTTACTCTAAATGAACTCTTTATCATTTATGGATTCACTTATATGTACTTGGTATGTCTTACCTACATGGTACATTGTTGCTGTTGAACACTTTGTAAGGTTGTTTCTGTTTAAATATTGTATTGTATATATATATATGTTGCTATATATATATTTATTGCCATATTATATATATATATGTTACACTCCTCTGTAAATGCACCTGTGTCTTCTCCTGCCCCTTGTATCCTCCCCGAAGTGGGTGACTATTTCTGCCCATGCACCCAGACCACACCATGGTCTGACTCTTTGGGCACTCTTTCGGAGGTCACATGGACGCCCGGGGCGTTCCTGCCTCACAGCAGGATGCCCGCTATTCTGTGCCGCCCTGCGCACTCTGCATCATATCTCCCTGTCACACAAGGATGATTCTCCTCCCTCCTACTACCACCACAAGACAGAGCTGTTCCACTCCGCCCACCCTCTGACTCCTAGGACCCAGCGACGAGGGTCAGAGCTGTGTGTCGATGCACTGCGCAGGTGCGACACAGCTCCACGTCCGCTTCCGGCCCCTCTGGACCGGATGGAGGGTATATAACGCCGCAGCTCCGGCGTTTACATGCTGCTGGAGCCCCCCAGGGACATGAAGTACCTGCATTCGGTTTAAGGTATCTTATTTCATAGTACCTTTGATTGCTTAAGCCCCGGGTCGCCTTATTTGGACTACTCAGGCTTCTCAAGATGTTCTCTACTACATTCTGTTCATTTTAAGTGCTGCGTTTTTTTCTCCTCCTTTTTTTCCCCTTATCATTAATCCCCACTTTATTCCCTTATGTAACAGATCATCCCCTATTCAATGAGGTGGTCCTACCAAGTCCCTTGGGTCTGAGTTCTTGTAGAATCAATAGTGTAAGTCCTTTGTTCTGTTCCTATTTACTTTAATAGCAATTTGCTACTTTATCTTATATATAGAGAAAACTTTTTGGACCCACAACCATGTAAT
Organism: Lithobates septentrionalis; assembly: GCA_037952835.1. Taxonomy (NCBI): domain Eukaryota; kingdom Metazoa; phylum Chordata; class Amphibia; order Anura; family Ranidae; genus Lithobates; species Lithobates septentrionalis. The sequence goes on along the minus strand of JBBDGP010003545.1, from coordinate 166,428 downwards.
ACGTATTATGACCTAATTTATCCCTTATACATTGTTTTTAGCTGGTCTCTATATTCCCTCTGTGACCCCCACTAGCCTGCGGTCTTGACCTACCTGGTTGGTTGAGGGTTAGACTGTGACGGGACTGCTGCCCCCACTACCTGGGATAGATCGAGACTGTTGCATTGCCTTGGGATCTGAGACACAGGTGCATATATATATTTATTTATACACGTATTTTGCACATTTTTTTGTATCCGACTATCCAATTTATATTTACTATATACATTTTTTTTTAATATGTATACACTTATCTATTGACATTTTTTCACTACTTACTATACCATATTTTTGTCTTCTTCCCTTTTTTCCCCCCTCGTTTTGTGCTTATATGTTTTCAGAAGGCCTGTACCTCCGTAAAGACAGCCCCCCTGAAGAAGCCTGAACCATGGGCAAAACATGTCGGGCGTAGTCTGGTTGTCTTGTTCCAATACCTTACCATCATTATCTGTACATGCCTGTATCCATTGTTTTTATGTATATTTTTTGTTTTACTATCTAAAACAAAAATAAAATATATGTTTTTTATTGAATACATGTGACATTATTTGGCACCTTAAAAATCTCCACCCCCCGTCTCCTCTATATTCTATATTGAACTGGGGAGCTGTGCCTTCCGCGACTGATTATCTTCCTGCTTCCTCTAGTTTTGCAAGGGGCAATTTGATTCAGCATCCAGGCAATGCAGTACCTTGTGGGAAGGTGACAGTTTATATAAGTTTTCTAAAGTTTAAAATTTGCACCCCTTGGCAAGCGGAGCAAGGTATGCAGTAAAGGTGCATTGTCATTGTCAGTATATATGTTTTTAGGCACAAATTGAGTCCCTGCTGTTAGTTAAAAGATATGTTATAGACAATCCACATGTTTGAACATTTAGTCATGTTTTCCTTAAATGTTTAATGTTAATTTAGATATATGTGTATGGATAATGAAACACCACTTTGTAACTCCACATTTGTAAATCTGTTGTAACCCCCTTTTTGGTGATCTCTGTAAACTAATGTATTGTATGTCATTTTACAGTTTTCACGGTGCAAATGGTGCTTATGGTGCTTATGGTGCTTAAAGTGTTTAAGATGCCAAAAGATTAACCTCTGTGGTGTTCAACCTAAATGCAAACCTTTAAGACAAAAGAATAAAAGTACCACACCCGTCAGAAGCTCTCCTCTCGTTATTTACTCAAAGCCAATGGGGCTGCTACACAACCTCTGGATATGATGCTGAGCATGTTCACTCAACTTCTTTGGTCGAGCATGGCGAGGCCTGTTCTAAGTGGAACCTATCCTGTTAAACCACTGTATGGTCTTGGCCACCGTGCTGCAGCTCAGTTTCAGGGTCTTGGCAATCATCTTGTAGCCTAGGTCATCTTTATGTAGAGCAACAATTTTTTTTTCAGATCCTCAGAGACTTCTTTGCCATGAGGTGCCATGTTGAACTTTGATCAACAAACTACATGTTCTTTTGTTTTCTCCAGGTACGCCATGCCCGATATAACCAGTTCACGGGCTCCTACCCCGACCTACCATCCCTGGATGCACATGATATAATCTGTAGCAATGAGCCACGTTAACTCATATCCATTTTTTTATAACATGCTCATTACTCCAGCCGCCACTAAACTTGCCTACAATGCTAAGACCAAATAGGTTGACGATGCTGGGGAGTTGGATGATGAGGACTGGGTCGAGGCTCTAGAGACCTGCACTCTTGTCTCCCCCAAAATGTCAGTTAGGCTTACAAAAGTCTACATAACACATAGGGCATACTTAACTCCATACCGCTTAGCCAAATTCTGTCCTTCGCACAGCTCTATGTGCCCCAGATGCTTGATATCAGTTTGCACCTTTGGCCATCTCCTCTGGCATTGCCCCCGTATTCGAGGATACTGGTAACATAGTGTCCAGTTTCTACATGATCAGATGGGCTCACCAGTGTCCCTTGATCCTAAGCAATGCCTGTTGGGAATCTTCCCTGACACTGATATAGACAAACACATTCTCAGATTCGTACATGAAACCTTGTTTGTAACTAGAAAGATTATAGCCCAGAATCGGATCCAGGCTGCAGCTCCTACAATGGCTGCCTGGATTGTGGAAATAAATAATACCCTAACATAAAAAAAGATCATTTACATCAATAGAGGGTGTCCGGGCAAATACAATAAAACCTGGGACAGATGGCTCCAGTCCTCGTCAACCTGTGTCTCCTGAATCTGCAATATGCATTACTAACTGAATGAACCTGGCCCTGTGTGGCATGTGTGAATTATATACACCATTTGGCTTATAATGTAAATGGAACACAATCATCACCAGTATTGGTAATTTTTGTTGGTTTATTTTTTTTATGTATCCAAAGATTTGTTTTTCTTTATTGGGTTATGTCTCCTTGATAGGACTCACAATGCATGAATACCCTGTATACTTTTGCATAAAACTCAATAAAGTTTGTTTCCAAATAAAAAAAAAAGGAGTTCCATCATTCTCAGTTGTCAGAAATGTTAACCAATGCGGATACATATAACCAGTTGGATAGGGATCCCACTAGTACATATAAACGAGACCTAGTGAATTTGGTCGATTATGGATATGACAAAAGGGTAATAACAAAGAAAGAGAAAAGATACCTTGTGCCCAGTTTTAGTGGTATGCTGACCATATACATTCTTCCAAAGGTCCACAAAGATGTTGTCAACCCTCCCGTCAGGCCAACAGAGAATTGCATAGGATCAGTCACTGCTTGATTAGGCCAATATCTAGATTGTAAGACAAAGACAATTCCATAGCTCAACTCACCAACCAGTCTGCTGACCAACCAAATTAGCCTGTCTAACCGTCTGTTAAAAGCAGGGGTTTAGTTAGCACACATTTGCAAACGCATGTGAAAGCTGCAAGGCCTCGTCAAGGCACCCTGTATACTTGCAGTCCTAACACTACTAAATTTATAAGTGTCTCCACAGTGGAAGCACATGCATTGAATGGATAGGTGTAGACAGGTGAGCCTGGAGGCGGCCCAAGCCCCCTTAAAGGGACAGGAGCACACTGGACACCCAGCAAGAGCACAATGGCAGCAAAGGTGTCCAGCGTGTCCCTGACCCAAATTTACGTACAGTAACAAAACACTGGCCACCGCCCACACCCATAACTGGCCTTCACAGTAAGGAGCACATGGAGTGTTACAATATCTAGATTGGTTTCTCCAGTCTAGCATGGTTAAAACCAAGGCATATCTTAAGGATACAAAAGATTTTTGCCAACTTCTAACCAAAATTACATTACCTGAAGTTGAGGAGATCTTCTTAGTGACTGCAGATGTATCGTCACTATACACTATTATTCAGCATGACGACACACTGCTTGCCCTTAATTGGGCCTTCAGCCAGAGGGATGATATCCCTTTTATACAAAAAAAGGTTCTTAAGGCTGGTGCTTGAATACTGCTAATCCCACAATTACTTCTGGTATGGAGGACACTTTTACACTCAGAGGAGGGGTTTAGCTATGAGTGCAAAGTTTGCGCCCAGCCTAGCCAACCTCTTCATGAGCGAGTGGGAGAATACATTTATTTTTGCTCAAAGGAGAAGTGAATTATTGGTTTATAAAAGGTATATTGATGATCTGTTCTTTGCCTGGGTAGGCTCAGAACAGCACAGTGGTGTAGTGGGTAGCACTCTCGCCTACCAGTAAAAAGGGTTGCTGGTTCGAATCCCAACCACGACACTACCTGCCTGGAGTTTGCATGTTCTCCCTGTGCCTGCGTGGGTTTCCTCCGGGTGCTCCGGTTTCCTCCCACACTCCAAAGACATGCTGGTAGGTTAATTGGCTTCTGTCCAAAATTGGCCCCAGTATATGAATGTGAGTTGGGGACCTTGGATTGTGGGCTCCTTGAGGGTAGGGACCAATGTGAGTGTGCAATGTATGTGTAGAGTGATTCATAAATTGATGGCACAATATGGGTACCTTAAATAGATAGGGATAATTGTAGACACGCACCCACACTCACTCAGGATGGACTGGTGTCTTTATTCAACCTTACTAACTATGTAACTATGTAACAGTCATTAATTGAATTTATGAATTATCTCAACAGTAATTCAAATAATATCAAACAGGTTTGCTGTTGTGCCATGTTCTTTCCATTTGGTTATGATAGATTTGATGTTGCTCCTAGGGATCATCAAAGATTTGAATATGTTTTTATAACCTAACCCTGACCTGTACTTCTCGACAACATTGTCCCTTACTTGTTTGGAGAGTCCCTTGGTCTTCATGGCAGTGTTTGGTTAGTGGTGCCTCTTGCTTAGGTGTTGCAGCCTCTGGGGCCTTTCAAAAAGGTGTGTATATGTAATGACAGATCATGTGACACTTAGATTGCACAAAGGTGGACATCATTTCACAAATTCTGTGACTTTTGAAGGTAATTGGTTGCACCAGAGCTTTTTATGGGCTTCATAACAAAGGGGGTGAATACATGCACATGTCAATTATCAGTTTTGTATTTCTGAAAAATAGTTTTATGTATATATTTTTCTAATTTTACTTCATCAACTTAGACTATTGTGTTCTGATCCATCACATATAATTCAGATTAAAAAAACATTGAACTAAAGGCTGTAATGTAACAAAATAGGTAAAAAGCCAAGGGGGTGAATACTTTTGCAAGGCCCTGTATGTTTCCCCTATATGCAATGGCGACATTAGTATGGGCATCCTTTTGAAGTTAAATCCATTAGAATTCTAGGAGTTGCAGTCTTTAAAAGACATGCTGTGATCCTCGGATTTGTTACACATATTGAGATGTATTTTAGTATCAAATGGGAAGACTAGATGTGTTATGGTTATTCTCATGTGGAGTTTTAACTTTTCTAACAGTTTGTTGTATTATGATCAATTGAGATGTTTTATGATTAATGATTTTATTCCTATTAGATTTTATTTATTTTGTATGTATATTAGTTATGTGAAAATAGCAATGCAAAGAATTATGGTTATAGCAGTATTTGATGATGGTATTAGACGAATATTGTAATATTTTCAGTGTTGCTGGGTGTACACACTATACAACTGCATGGGTCGGGTATTCCGAGAATGAATGTCTGTGCAACCCCAGTGACCCTCTGTGAGAACTGGTGAGAAGTCCAGTGCGGCTATTGAAGGGGTTAAGACTTTGTAGTTACAAAGGCTATAAAGTTACAAGTCCGTTGCATGTGGCCACACCTCTTGACAAAGACGTAATGACAAAACGTGTCTAGGCGTGACAATCTCTCAGCCGCCCCGTTATTCACCTGGGTATCACTGCGGACGAGAATCCTAGGATCAGTGGGCGAGTATCGTGCCATGCTGTACAGCTATTTTGGTTACATAGTTAGTAAGGTTGAATTAAGACACCAGTCCATCCTGAGTGAGTGTGGGTGCATGTCTACAATTGTCCCTATCCTTGTGTCTCATTAGGATGCTCCTCTATTATACATTATTTATTTATTTAAGGTACCCATATAGTGCTGTCAATTTACGCAGTGCTCCACATATACATCGCACACTCACATCGGTCCCTACCCTCAAGGAGCCCACAATCCAAGGTCCCCATTCATATACTAGGGCCAATTTTGAACAGAAGCCAATTAACCTACCAGCATGTCTTTAGAGCGTGGGAGGAAACCGGAGTACCCGGAGGAAATCCACACAGGCACAGGGGGAAAATGCAAACTCCAGGCCGGTAGTGTCGTGGTTGGGATTCGAACCAGCGACCCTTTTTACTGCTAGGCGAGTGTGCTACCCTCTACACCACTGTGCCGCCCATTGGATGCATACTTGGACTGTTTGTTTCCCTATGTCATGAGCCAATGGTGAGATTGGCGGCGGTACCAGAGCTTGAATGAACAGCTAAATTGAGGGATATGAATCAACTGTTCAGGTGACCTGATCGAGATATTGATGGAGTTGCCTCTCTGGATTTGACTGCTAATAAGAAAGACATACCCAACAAGCATTTACCTTGTATTGATATGGTGAGTGTAAGCTCTGAGGGGAGTATAATCACGAGGTGTGGTGAAGGTGTTTATTACTACACATCCGATAAGCCCCCAACGAACATTCAGCAGAGCATGTTCCAGCTGGACTCACTTGTCACAGAGTGTATCATCCTGAACTGTGTTAATTTCTGTGTGTAATACACTGAAGAGCGCTGCTTTAGCTTTATGGATTACTAGAGATGAACTTTTAAGGCTTATGATTTATAAATATGTGTTTTATTACAGTGTGGGAGGTGCTTTCACTAGGGGAAGACATGGATCCTAGTCCCTGCTTTGCAGAGACAGAATCTATGCCTTCCCTCCTGTCAGAGCGGCAATCTTCCTTGTTTACATAGGCAGACTGTCGTTCTGCCTCTCTGCTAGATCATTGGTGGGTGCCGGCGCACGTTGAGCGTGCTCCCTACCCGAAGAGCCGGGTCACCTATATATATATATAAGTGATCCGGCGCACAGGTGCCGCCCTGTAACATTAAAACTGCTATGGGGCGGACCTGAAGTGGTTAAAGGCACATAGTTGAATAAAGTTTGAGTATACACTGAACATGTTTTCAGCAGTTCTTGCATTTGTTTATTACTGGTATTTATATAGCGCCAACAAATTACGCAGTGCTTTACATATGTTTATATTGTACATTAATTTATAAATATACATGAATATATATCTATATATTTACATCAGTCCCTGCCCTCAAGGAGCTTACAATCTAAGGTCCCTAACTCACATCATACTGAGGCCAATTTACCTACCCGCATGTCTTTGGAGTGTGGGAGGAAACCCATGCAGCCACAGGGAGAACACGCAAACTCCAGGCAAATGCTGTGGTTCGGATTCTAACCCTAATACTACCAGGTGGAAGTGCTAACCTTTTAGTTACTATGCTGCACATAGAATGCCCATAAAATACTCATAAAATATTCTGTGATAACTGCACCACAACCAAGATTCTTACAGACACACATAAATCTCAGGACAAAATAAAATTTCTTTTTCTTCCTTTTCCTCATGTTTTTATTTAACTTCTGCTCTTTTTATACTTTTCTCGTTACACTTTCTTTTATCTATCAATATATGTGTGTAGCAGTACCCCCGTAGGGGCTGCTGAGTTTTGTGGTCCGTCTGTCACCCTGCCCAGCCAGGCACACAGTTCTCATTCACCCTCAGCCAGAAAGCCAGTCCTTGAACTTTGTTTTGTATTTTTATTGAGGGGAATAAACTTGGATGGGGATGGGATATTCATGAGATGCCCAACTGATTGCAGAAAAATGCATGGGACAACTATATACTCCTCTGGTATATACAACTCCAGCACATCACTCCAGCACTTCACTTGCTTGCAGACTATCTCTACTCAACAGCTCCAGCACATCACTTGCTTGTACTTTCTGGACCAGCTAGCATTGATTCGTAGGCCTGACACTGGCTCAGCCAGGCCTAAAGCAGATGCCCTTTGCAGGCAGGGACCACAGGCCCCTTTGGTGTAGCAAAAAATGTAGAAAGTCCCAATGCTAGCTGTCCATGTGGCTACTGCTCCCAGTACCACATGTTCAAACCCTGCCAGCCCTCCCGCTTGCAGCTGCCTCTCTCCACTGCCCGTGTCACCACAGTCCACTCCACTGGCTCTGCACCCATCTCAGACTGCATTCTCCCAGTCCTCTCAGGCGTGCCTCCCCAGTGCTCTTCTGACTGTGCTCCCTCCAAAGCCAGGACAGCCTAGCACTCCATCTCCAGCTTCCACCTGAACAACAACTCCCCAGATGGGCTGACCCTAGGTATTTAAGGAGGCCTGCCCCCTGCCAATTCAAGTTGGGGATTGGTCAGGGCTCCTCAAAACACCCCAAGCAACTCCACCTCTTCTCTCTTCCTTCCTTTCCAGAATATTCTAGAAGGCTCAGGAAAGAAGTGGGAGGTCTGGGTTATGCTGCCTGTGAGTGACCAGCTCTGCTCTGAGTCACTCCCAACCCAGATAAAAACACACTCAGGCTTGGCTGCCAGCCTAGCCCGGAAATGTAACCCCTCTCACAAAAGAACATAGCACTTTACTTCTAGCACACTAGAGGGTGATAGATTTGCCTTAATTGAGATGATCTGACTTAGCTTTCGCCTCAAGGTTTAAGTGCAGGCTTTATGATCAGATCCTGAGACCGTTAAAATTTATCACTCTGTTTGTTCCTCTCTCTCTAACTGCTAAAATATTATATAAAATTGTTCTGTCCCTGTGTGTGGGCACATTTGTTGTCATGTTTATCTTCATGAAAACTAATAAATAGAATTGCACAGAAAAAAAATTGCACAAAAAAAGAAAAAAAAAATATTATGCAACATAGTTACCCTTATATTGCTGGTCAGTGGAAGGGGAAAAAATGCCCGAGCATGGATGGTCAGTGGGAGAAAGACGAAAACCTTGCTGTTGGTAGTCTGTGGGAGAAAGAATACCCAGCGTCATTGATCAGTGGGTGAAATATGCCCAGTGTTATTGGTCAGTGGGAGAGAAATGCCTGGAATCATTGGTCAGCCCATCCTTAACTTACAGACCCTGGATCAGAACCCCCCTTAACACTCAGACCTTAGATTAGACCCCTTTTCTTTTAGACTCCAGTTGACCCCCCCTTTAAAGATCTCTTCATACCCCAGATAAGCTCCCCCTTGAAACTCCATTTAGGACCTCAAATCAGTTCTCACTTTACACCCTTCCTTCTTCACAACCACTCCAGACCTCAGACCGGTGTGGCTCAAAAAATTGAAGAAGCCTATTCCAGACTTCCCTTATAGCACTGAGTCATGTGGCGTTTTCATTACAGGAGTGTAAACGGGAGGCTGGGACAGATATCCCCACTCTCCTGGGCAGATACTGTACTGGTTGAAGGGCTGATACCATCATCAGGTGCTGGAGCATGCATTCCCCCACCCAGTCTGGGAGATGGGGTAGATCTGTGAGACCCCGGAATTAGGTTCAGATCCCAGAACAGTCTCAACGGAAACGATTGGGGGTATGAGTAAGGGAGTGTTTTCCCAACAGGGACACAGAAGAACAATTCACACAAAGGCCTCTTCTAAAACCACTTACACCAGCCATTGTCACCTCCCTCTCACAGAAATGTAAGACTGGTTGCATATGCTTTTCTGATGGCATTGTTAAACAAGTAGCAGAAATTCTCCAACCTGTTCCTCATCTCTGATGCCTTTTACCTCCTAATGGGGCTAAATCATAGAGGTTTTTGAACCACGGCTGGAAGTCATGTGCAGGCTTGCATTACTATATTCACAGGGACAGAAAGCAGAAGAAACCCTGTCTAAAATTGTGATCCATTTTATTCCATTTCCTCTGACTTAAAGCCAAACTCAAGCCTTGCTTTCACTTTAATCAGTTCATTTGGGCCAAGCCAGGGATAACAGAGAGGTATAGCCCTTGAGGAGTATGATGGGAGATGGATACATTTACTAACAGAGTTTAGGATGGACTGGAGTGGAGCCAGTTTAATATTTAGTAGACCACAGATGAGAGTGTTGCAATTTACAACCACAGACTGGGGAGGTACAAGACCTGTAAGTGATACCCAACTACAGCAGATACAAATTTGATCTTTTGCCACACCAGGACTGTGTTGTGTGGCAGAGCTGTGTAGATCTGGATGGAAAGAAATAACAATTTTTGGCAGGTAAAATAGCTCCCTTATATACACTGGACACTTTATTAGGTAAACCTTGCTAGTACCGGGTTGGACCCCCCTTTGCCTTCAGAACTGTCTTCATGGCATAGATTCAACAAGGTGTTGGAAACATTCCTCAGAGATTTTGGTCCATATTAACATGATAGCATCATGCGGTTGCTACAGATTTGTCCACTGCAAATCCATGATGCAAATATCCTGTTCCACCACACCCCAAAGGTGCTCTATTAGATTGAGATCTGGTGACTGTGGAGGCCATTGAAGTGCAGTGAACTCATTGTCATGTTCAAGAAAGCAGTGGTGAGATGATTTGAGCTTTGTGACATGGTGCATATCCTGCTGGAAGGAGCCAACAGAAGATGGGTACACTGTAGTCATAAAGGGATGGACATGGTCAGCATCAATGCTCAGGTAGGCCATGATGTTTAAATAATGCTCAATTGGTACTAAGGGGCCCAAAGTGTGCCAAGATAATATACCCCACACCATTACACCACTGCCACCAGCCTGAACCATTGATACCCTGAAGTCAGGATGGATCCATGCTTTCACGTTGTTTATGCCAAATTCTGACCCTACCATATGAATGTCGCAGCTGAAATTGAAACTCATCAGACCAGGCAACGTTTTTTCCAATCTTCTATTGTTCAATTTTGGTGAGCCTGTGTGAATTGTAGCCTCAGTTTCCTGTTCTTAGCTGACAGGAGTGGCACCCGGTGTGGTCTTCTGCTGCTGTAGCCCATTTGGCACCAACTACCATGCCATGTTCAAAGTCACTTAACCACTTGAGCCCCGGACCATTATGCTGCCTAAGGACCAGAGGTCTTTTTCCAATTTGGCACTGTGTCGCTTTAACTGCTAATTGCGCGGTCATGCAATGCTGTACCCAAACGAAATTTGCGTCCTTTTCTTCCCACAAATAGAGCTTTCTTTTGATGGTATTTGATCACCTCTGCGGTTTTTATTTTTTGCGCTATAAACGGAAAAAGACCGAAAATTTTGAAAAAAAATGATATTTTCTACTTTTTGTTATAAAATAAATCCAATAAACTAAATTTTAGTCATACATTTAGGCCAAAATGTATTCGGCCACATGTCTTTGGTAAAAAAAATGTCAATAAGCGTATATTTATTGGTTTGCGCAAAAGTTATAGCGTCTACAAACTAGGGTACATTTTCTGTAATTTACACAGCTTTTAGTTTATGACTGCCTATGTCATTTCTTGAGGTGCTAAAATGGCAGGGCAGTACAAAACCCCCCCAAATGACCCCATTTTGGAAAGTAGACACCCGAAGGAAATTGCTGAGAGGCATGTTGAACCCATTGAATATTTATTTTTTTTGTCCCAAGTGATTGAAAAATGACAAAAAAAAAAAATATATTTACAAAAAGTTGTCACTAAATGATATATTGCTCACACAGGCCATGGGCCTATGTGGAATTGCACCCCAAAATACATTCAGCTGCTTCTCCTGAGTATGGGGATACCACATGTGTGGGACTTTTTGGGAGCCTAGCCGCGTACGGGGCCCCGAAAACCAATCACTGCCTTCAGGATTTCTAAGAGTGTAAATTTATGATTTCACTCTTCTCTGCCTATCACAGTTTCGGAGGCCATGGAATGCCCAGGTGGCACAAAACCCCCCAAAATGACCCCATTTTGGAAAGTAGACACCCCAAGCTATTTGCTGAGAGGCATATTGAGTGCATGGAATATTTTATATTTTGACACAAGTTGCGGGAAAGTGACACTTTTTTTTTTTTTTTTTTTTTTTCATAAAGTTGTCACTAAATGATATATTGCTCACACAGGCCATGGGCATATGTGGAATTTCACCCCAAAATACATTTATCTGCTTCTCCTGAGTATGGGGATACCACATGTGTGGGACTTTTTGGGAGCCTAGCCGCGTACGGGACCCCGAAAACCAATCACTGCCTTCAGGATTTCTAAGGGTGAAAATTTTTGATTTCACTCTTTACTGCCTATCACAGGTTCGGAGGCCATGGAATGCCCAGGTGGCACAACCCCCCCCAAATGACCCCATTTTGGAAAGTAGACACCCCAAGCTATTTGCTGAGAGGCATGGTGAGTATTTTGCAGCTCTCATTTGTTTTTGAAAATGAAGAAAGACAAGAAAAAACATTTTTTTTTTTTCTTTTTTCAATTTTCAAAACTTTGTGACAAAAAGTGAGGTCTGCAAAATACTCACTATACCTCTCAGCAAATAGCTTGGGGTGTCTACTTTCCAAAATGGGGTCATTTGGGGGGGTTTTGTGCCACCTGGGCATTCCATGGCCTCCGAAACTGTGATAGGCAGTGAAGAGTGAAATCAAAAATTCACGCCCTTAGAAAGCCTGAAGGCGGTGCTTGGTTTTCGGGGTCCCGTACGCGGCTAGGCTCCCAAAAAGTCTCACACATGTGGTATCCCCATACTCAGGAGAAGCAGCAGAATGTATTTTGGGGTGTAATTTCACATATTTCCATGGCATGTTTGAGCAATATATCATTTAGTGACAGCTTTGTGCAAAAAAAAAAAAAATAAAAAATAAATTTGTCTCTTTCCCGCAACTTGTGTCGCAATATAAAATATTCCATGGACTCGACATGACTCTCAGCAAATAGCTTGGGGTGTCTACTTTCCAAAATGGGGTCATTTAGGGGGGTTTTGAACTGTCCTGGCATTTTATGCACAACATTTAGAAGCTTATGTCACACATCACCCACTCTTCTAACCACTTGAAGACAAAGCCCTTTCTGACACTTATTGTTTACATGAAAAAGTTATTTTTTTTTGCAAAAAAATTACTTTGAACCCCCAAACATTATATATTTTTTTAAAGCAAATGCCCTACAGATTAAAATGGTGGGTGTTTCATTTTTTTTTTTCACACAGTAATTGCGCAGCGATTTTTCAAACGCATTTTTTGGGGAAAAAACACACTTTTTTAAATTTTAATGCACTAAAACACACTATATTGCCCAAATGTTTGATGAAATAAAAAAGATGATCTTAGGCGGAGTACATGGATACCAAACATGACATGCTTTAAAATTGCGTACAAACGTGCAGTGGCAACAAAATAAATACATGTTTAAAAGCCTTTAAAAGCCTTTACAGGTTACCACTTTAGATTTACAGAGGAGGTCTACTGGAAAAATTACTGCACTCGATCTGGCCTTCGCGGTGATACCTCACATGCATGGTGCAATTGCTGTTTACGTTTGACGACAGACCGCCGCTTGCGTTCGCCTTAGCGCGAGAGCAGGGGGCGACAGGGGTGCTTTTTTTTTTTTTTTTCTTAATTATTTTTTTGCTTTTTTAATCTTACTTTTAAACTGTTCCTTTCATATTTTTTTTTTTAATCATTTTTATTGTTATCTCGGGGAATGTAAATATCCCCTATGATAGCAATAGGTAGTGACAGGTACTCTTTTTTGAAAAAATTGGGGTCTATTAGACCCTAGATCTCTCCTCTGCCCTCAAAGCATCTGACCACACCAAGATCGGTGTGATAAAATGCTTCCCCAATTTCCCAATGGCGCTATTTACATCCGGCGAAATCTAAGCCATGAAATGCTCGTAGCTTCCGGTTTCTTAGGCCATAGAGATGTTTGGCGCCACTCTGGTCTCTGATCAGCTCTATGGTCAGCAGGCTGAATCACCGGCTGCATTCTCAGGTTCCCTGTTGAGACAGGAGAGCCAGAGAAAAACACGGAAGACGGTGGGGGGGGGGGGGCATTCCCTCCCACGGCTTGTAAAAGCAGTCTAGAGGCTAATTAGCCGCTAGGATTGCTTTTACATGAAAGCCGACCGCTGGCTGAAAAGAATGATACCAAGATGATACCTAAACCTGCAGGCATCATTCTGGTATAACCACTCAAAGTCGTGCATGGCGTACCTGAAGACAAAAAAATGGTTAACAATGGTTAACAATAAAGCTCAGTAAACAGTAAAGTATAAATAATTACATACCTGAAAAACAAACATGATAAAACATAATAACAATATGTACAGATATTGAGTATAGCCTCATATAGTCAAAAATAGCAATTTATTTGTAAAAACGTACCATCATCCAAATTAATATGCACAAACAGAGAAGAGTGGGAAGAAGGGGACAGTGGCTGATGTTGGCCCGGTAATGTTCCCACCCTGGAAAAGACTGGACTATATCGGTACAGATAGACAACAATAATAAATAATAAATAAAAGTTTATTACAAAAAAGATTATTACAGAAAGGAAAATACATGTTGTACTTGTTAAAATTGCAAAAACAGAGGCTCGGGAATACCCAAGGAACATCTGTAGTTACAGGGTATAGAATGGTCTGGTTCTCGACTAGTTTCGCGGTATTACCGCTTCCTCAGGAGGACCAATCTATGGGACAGATAATAAAAATAATACAACCATAATACATACAAACATTGTAATGCAGCGTGTAAAAACCAACATAACCTAAGAGGTAAATACAGGAATAGCTTACCCTATATTTGGGTGAATATGTGCGGTACCCAGCTGCCCAAACATAACTCCCCCGCGGCGGACAAGGGGGATTGTACGGAATTCCCTGAATGGATAACAAAATAGCAATTGAAGGGTCTGGTATAACAACTGGTTGGGAGTAGACAAGATTAGCCATTCGTATAGGGGAGGGAGGTAAATGAGGGCGGAAAGGAAAGAAAAGAAAAGAAAAAGAAAGAAAAAGGGGGGAGTAAGAAAGGGGAAAGGAAAGGGATAGGAATGAGGGAGGGAAGATGGGGAAGGGGTAAAGGGGGTGGGGAGGGTCTTTCCCCCCACCCCCAGTCCCCCCTCCCCTCCTTCCCCCCTTTAGCCCCCATCCTCCCTCCCCACCACTTGCCTTGCCCTCCCCCTCCTTCCCTGCCCCTCCCCCCCCCCCCCCCTTTTCCCTTCCTCCTTTTTCCCCCCTCCCCTCTCCTTCCCCTCCCCACCCCCTTTACCCCTTCCCCATCTTCCCTCCCTCATTCCTATCCCTTTCCTTTCCCCTTTCTTACTCCCCCCTTTTTCTTTCTTTTTCTTTTCTTTTCTTTCCTTTCCGCCCTCATTTACCTCCCTCCCCTATACGAATGGCTAATCTTGTCTACTCCCAACCAGTTGTTATACCAGACCCTTCAATTGCTATTTTGTTATCCATTCAGGGAATTCCGTACAATCCCCCTTGTCCGCCGCGGGGGAGTTATGTTTGGGCAGCTGGGTACCGCACATATTCACCCAAATATAGGGTAAGCCATTCCTGTATTTACCTCTTAGGTTATGTTGGTTTTTACACGCTGCATTACAATGTTTGTATGTATTATGGTTGTATTATTTTTATTATCTGTCCCATAGATTGGTCCTCCTGAGGAAGCGGTAATACCGCGAAACTAGTCGAGAACCAGACCATTCTATACCCTGTAACTACAGATGTTCCTTGGGTATTCCCGAGCCTCTGTTTTTGCAATTTTAACAAGTACAACATGTATTTTCCTTTCTGTAATAATCTTTTTTGTAATAAACTTTTATTTATTATTTATTATTGTTGTCTATCTGTACCGATATAGTCCAGTCTTTTCCAGGGTGGGAACATTACCGGGCCAACATCAGCCACTGTCCCCTTCTTCCCATAATAACAATAACAATAACAATAAAACATTGCAGAATAGAATACAGTAAAAAAAAGAGCAGAACAATAGAGAGAGAATAGAGAGAGAGAGAACAATAAAACGACAACTATTTTTTTTTATTTTATATATATTTTTTTTTTTACACTTTTTTTGTAACTAACTTTTCTAACTGTAACCGGTTCCAGGTTCGGGTCTCTCAAAATGCGATGGCATCTTGGGAGACCCTGTGAAAGTGCGCCTAGTCTGTGGAATGCTGTACCCTACGCTAATACTCAACTAGTGCATGGTAGCGTTCAAAACATTCACCAATGCAAAGACCAGGATTGTCAGGACAGGAGGGACAATAATAGCGGGTGTCACGCCTATATCCGCGCTTGCTGCAGACACAACATCTTTTTTGGGGGGTTCGCTGGGTAGGGGTACTCGGGAGGACATAAAAATGCCTCTCATGCAGCCGACTGCATTTGGTTGGGGATGTGAATGGGGGAAGTACGGGCGCTGCAGAAGCGGTGGGTTCCCAATTAGGATTGGCGAATGCAGCAGGAACGGCATTATGGGCACGACGGGCCTGTGTTTGTCTTCTTGGTGGCAGCGGGACACTACTTGTGCTTTCCACCTCACCAGCTTGAACTGCACTTATGGGACTCGCCACGTCACCAAGTGTTACTGCAGTGCTGGTTTGATTACGACCGGGGTGTACTAGGCCGCTGGCGCTTGCCAGTTCCCCAAAACGCTACCAAAAAAACTGTTAGCGATCGCAGGGATCAGGCCTGACTCTGCGAACGCTGCAGTTATGCGTTTAGAGTTTTGTAAGTGACAGTGATCGATCGATACTGCACTTGGGTGGGCTGGGCCGGGCCGGGCGGAGGGGCAAAACGCAGGTGCTAGCAGGTATCTGGGCTGATCCCGCTAACACTGCGTTTTTGGGAACCCTAAACTGCTGGGGACGCTAGTATAGATCTGATCGGATCAGATATTGATCCGTTCAGATACTATACCACTAAGGGAGGTGTACAGTGCGTGCGTGGGTGTTAGCGGTACTGGCGCTAACCTGACGCTGCCTGGGGCTGGTGCTTGCCAGTTCACCAAAACGCTACCAAAAAAACTGTTAGCGATCGCAGGGATCAGGCCTGACTCTGTGAACGCTGCAGTTATGCGTTTAGTGTTCTGTAAGTGACAGTGATCGATCGATACTGCACTTGGGTGGGCTGGGCCGGGCGGAGGGGCAAAACGCAGGTGCTAGCAGGTATCTGGGCTGATCCCGCTAACACTGCGTTTTTGGGAACCCTAAACTGCTGGGGACGCTAGTATAGATCTGATCGGATCAGATATTGATCCGATCAGATACTATACCACTAAGGGAGGTGTACGGTGCGTGCGTGGGTGTTAGCGGTACTGGCGCTAACCTGACGCTGCCTGGGGCTGGTGCTTGCCAGTTCACCAAAATGCTACCAAAAAAACTGTTAGCGATCGCAGGGATCAGGCCTGACTCTGCGAACGCTGCAGTTATGCGGTTAGTGTTTTGTAAGTGTCAGTGATCGATCGATACTGCACTTGGGTGGGCTGGGCTGGGCCGGGCGGAGGCGCAAAACGCAGGTGCTAGCAGGTATCTGGGCTGATCCCGCTAACACTGCGTTTTTGGGAACCCTAAACTGCTGGGGACGCTAGTATAGATCTGATCGGATCAGATATTGATGCGTTCAGATACTATACCACTAAGGGAGGCGTATGCTGCGTGCGTGGGTGTTAGCGGTACTGGCGCTAATCTGACGCTGCCTGGGGCGACGCATATCACCGCCGGGCGATTAGGGGGCTAAACCTTTATTCGGTAATAAACGGCGGGTGCCCTGACACTATAAAAAATAAACAAACTAACCAGCGTCAACCGTAACAGTTATACGGTGATCAGTGGTGAAAGGGTTAACTAGGGGGCAATCAAGGGGTTAAAACATTTATTAGGTAGTATATGGGGGTCCCTGACGCTATAAAACGCTGACGGCGAACCCAAATATTTACCTCACTAACTAGCGTCACCAGCGACACTAATACAGCGATCAGAAAAATGATCGCTTAGTGACACTGGTGACAGGGGGTGATCAAGGGGTTAAAACTTTATTAGGGGGGGTTAGGGGGGTACCCTAGACCTACAGGGGGGTAACAGTAACTGTCCCAACACTGTAACTGTCACAAACTGACACTATGCAGTAATCAGAAAAAAAAAAAAAAAACTGCTGGTGTCAGTTTGTGACAGGGGGGGGGGGGGGTGATTGGGGGGGGATCGGGGGGCGATCGGGGGGGGGGGGATCGGGGTGTTTTGTGTGCCTGGCATGTTCTACTGTGTGTGTGTTGGTGCAGTCACTCACTTGTCGTCTCTCCTCGGGCCGGAACGGAAACTACCGACCCGAGGGGAGATGACATCATTTCCTTTGCTGCTGTTTAGCATACAGCAGCAAAGGAGTGTTCCCATTGGCCGGCGGCGATCGCGAGGGGGGGGCCACGAACGGATGGCCTCCCCCTCGTCTCCGATCGCCGGGGGACAAAATGGGACCGCCTCGGGCGGCGGGGGGGGGTCCGATCGGACCCCCCACCCGCGGAAGGCAAATCACGTACCCTGTACGTGATTTTGCCTGTCCGTGCCGCCTTGCCGACGTACATCGGCGTGAGGCGGTCGTCAAGTGGTTAAATCCCCTTTCTTTCCCATGCTGAAGCTCAGTTTGAACTTTAGCACGTCGTCTTCACCACGTCTAGATGCCTAAATGCATTGAGTTGCTGCCATGTGGTTGGCTGATTAGCAACTTGTGTTACCAAGCAATTGAACAGGCGTACCTAATTAAGTGGCCAGTGAGTGTATATACTTAACTGTATTTCGCTGTATGGTTTTGTGTTTAGATTTAGCAATCATGATAATAATAATAATAATGAATAATAACTAATGAAGCAATAATCAAAAGAATGTGAAATATTGCATTAAATGTAAATGAAAAAGCAAAATCAATCAAATAAATATTTTCTATTAAAATAACTCAGCAATACTTAGCCTGAGCAAGCTTTGTGAAACCTTCAGCTTTAAGTAACAAGCGTGGACCCTTCTTTAGTTCTACACCACCGAAACCTGACAAATCTCATTACTTAGGGATATTCTCAGAAAACACAGCATAAAAATAACCTGGCACATGTCCGAACTGTCATCCCTCTCTCCCTAGAGCAGCACAGTACCTATAGTTTTTCCCCATGTGTAAAGCAGAGGTGCTGTTTTTAGCACCATCCACAGTGTGTTATTGAAATGTCAGGCGACATCTCGTTTGTGCTTAGAACTCGGGCTCCACTTTGGCAGCCAGGGATTCCTGTAGAGGGGTAGTGGTGTTCAAGTACTAATATCTGTAGGACGTATTCATTTTCCTGTCTGTAGCAGTCTGTTGCCCGAAACAACCAATTCAATAGACTTTGCAATCTCTTATACAATGTTTCCTATGTCCACAAAAAAAGTCCAAAGGAATGTTGAACAGTCATCATTACCTATCTACATGACTTAATTAGCTAAACCTGGTTGTTAGCCCTTGCGAAGGAAGAAAAAGAAGGTATATATATAACAATAAGAACATTTGTTCTGATTTAATTAGTCGTCTTCACTAGTACTCATAGTCCTTTATAGCAGAATGGTTTATTATTAGTATTACGCACAATGTGACAATCTCATTTGGCAACCATTCCCAAATATGACTCTGTACAATCTGTATCTGTACAATACTGAAAATCTTTTCGGGTCCATCCCAAATTGGTGGATGTGTCAGGGAGGGCTTGCAATATTCAAGAGTCCTTCAGAGAATCGCAGGGCCCATGACATCCTCTTCCTGAAGTTGATTTTGTATCCCAAGGTGCAACTTTTTTATAAAGAAGAAGAGCACACTCATACAAAGGAGAGTATGGCCTAGTTTTATAGCCAGCTCTCTCCTGTCATCTGGGAGGCTACACCGTGCCTCTGTTTTATTCTAGGTTCTGACCCAATCATTTGCTCTAAGCCAATGCAGCAGAAAAAAGTGGAGTGTCACATGCAGATTATATTTCATTAGTGCTCACTTGCATTCAGGGCCAATTTGCAGTGGCCCTCTCTGGAGTGATATTAGACTTCTCAAGGTCATACCCAGTGGGCCTTGGGTATAATTTGGAGGAAACATTACACACCTCTGCTTTATTATATTCACATTTTATTCTTGCATGTATTTTTGCAGTCTTAGTTCACACTTACATCTCTGGAGACCACACTGGCTACACTGGTTATACATATATTTATTGCCCCAACCTGGTCTTCAGTACTCATTACTCAATGGGTTCTTTGAACAGGACACAGGAGACTAAGCCCAATCCCTACACATCACCCAGCTTTTAACCATTTTTCTCAAATTAACCCATGAATGTCTGTTACCTCATCTTCCTCTTAGAATTTCTGGCTATGACACCCTTTTCACAGGAGGTCAGAGGTCAGAAACCACCCCATCCAACTGTAGCCACCTCACCATTATTTGGTGACATCCTTAGGGCCCTATTCCATCCCCTCTGACAACACTGACTTTACTTCTCATCTATCCCGGTACCTTTTTTTTAGCACCACGGTACTCAAATGATGAAAAAACTTGCCTCATTTTTCTGTGGTACTTTACTTTCAAATTCCAAGCTGAACAACCAGCTAGAGAGTCACGGAGCCAGGGGGGACCCTAAGCGCAGGGACGGCATGACAGTGCTGGACTGCACATCTGCCTGTCCCTGAAAGGGTTACACTTCTCCTTTTTGGAGAGGGGGAGGAGCTGCAGGAAGTTTTTAGTTAGAAGAGTTAGGAAGGGGAAGTGACGTCAGTTTTGAGAGCGGTGGTGGACGAGATTAGTAGCACACCTCACCGCTCTCCACCTTCCCCTTCCTTTACATAGCATGGCGGCGAGGGAGGATTTTGTGGAGCAGCTGAGAGCGGCGGTCACCGCGAACGGCGCGGACTGGCTACAGGAGCAGCTGCGCTTGATTATGGACGGCGGGCCGACGGTGAGCGGGGGGGGGTCCCCAACTCCCAGGGCCAGGCGATCACGTCCACCGGAGAGATACAGCCCTGAGGCTGATAGGGGCTCAGCTAGACCAGCACAGCGGGGGATGGCGGCGGGAGAGGCGCAGACACCAAACATACAGGCCAGGCAGAGGGATGGACGAGGAGAGGCCCGGGGGAATCGGAGGAAAGTTGGAGGGACTGGGGGAAGGGTGCCTAGCAACGCACGCGGCTCTTCCCCCCCAGCCAGGCGCAGATGCTTACAGCCCCCTGAGAGGTCAGCAGGAGAGGGACGGAAGGCGCGGGACGCACAAGAACGCACCGCAGCAAGTGGAGGAAGGTCACGGGCGCCCGAGATGGACAGTAGTCCGCCGCAGGGGGATAGCGGGTCAGAGAGGGACGCCAATACCAACGTGAGGGGAGGTAATAGACGGTCGGCACGCACCCCGCGCAGCAGCAGACGCAGGAGTCCATCACCAGGGGTATCCAGCGGGCCCAGCGGTACCCAAGGGAGGAGTGGCCGTACACAGCACCGCAGGCCCTCGGCAACCACTGCATCCGCAAGTGGGGTGCATCGGGAAATTGGCGGGACGAACGAACAGGACGATCGGTCGGAAGGAGAGCTGTCCGGGTCTGACGGTGGCGACAATCAAGGACATCAAGCATCGCTGGTTCCAGGAGTGGCGGCTGTTGGGCGCGGTCCAGTGCAGCCCGGTGAGTGCAATCCTTCCGATAATGTTACTATTCTTTTACATAATTTATTGGGAAAAAATGTACAGAGGAGTAATTCACGGTCGGGGGGCGTAGTCAGGCCAAGGGGGGGGGAGTCGGTATCGACTCCACCGTCCGCAGTGGCGACCCAAGTAGGGAACGAGGGGTTGCGGGTGTTGTTAACTGGCCTAAAAGAACTGGTAGCACGCGTGGAAGCAGGGACAGGAAGTACACCGGCGACTGCGTGGTCAACAGAGAGGAATACCTCACAGACAGGGACCACCCCATCAGTTGGGGGCGAGGTTCAAGTTTCGCCGGAGGCAGCGGTTTCAGCGGTCGGGGTGCCCCCCTCTGGCACCGCGGTGGCTACGTCTTCGGGGGACCAGGTGAAGACAACAGAGAAACAAGCCGATTCCGTTAGACTAGCGGATGCGGCAAGGAGTGAGGTATATGTCTGCTTTGAGGGCCCTTTGGGGGCTCATTTAAAAGCTGAGGTTAAGGAAAAAATATGGAAAGGCGAGTACGTGGAAATTTTCACGTTACTACCGCTAGAAAAATTTAATCTGGATAGGTTAAAACCGGTAGAAGGAAAAAAGGAAGATGAGGAGAAGCGTAGGCATCGCTTGATCCCGCGAACGTTCTCCAACTGGCTACAAGCGTTCGCCATTTTGGCGAGCGTGGTAGGTGAAAAAGCGCCAGAACATTGTTCAGCGCTGTTTGTGTACCTAGAGGCCATTAGTGAGGCCCACAGAACATACGGGGGCATGGCGTGGCTACGCTATGATGAGCAGTTTCGTCAGAGGATGGCGGTGCGACCGAATCTACGCTGGGATCACAAGGACATCAGCTTGTGGATGAGGTTGATGACAGCGGCGAGGGCCCCTAGTCAGTTTTTTCAGGCAGGGGTCGGAGGTTCAGCAACCCCAGGACAGCCGGCCGAGAAAAAATGGGGATATTGCTGGCAATTTAATGAAGGAACTTGCAGATTTGGAGCCAACTGTCGTTTCAAGCATTTGTGTTCCGGCTGCGGGGGATCCCATGCATTGTCAAAATGCTTCAGAAAAGGGAAAGGACGCGCCGGAGATACTCCAGGTAAGAGGGAGGACTCCGGTACGGGTGGAAAGGATGCTGCCTTTCCTCAGTAGGTACCCGGACCGAACAGCGGCCGCCACGATAGAGGCGGGTTTTAGGGAGGGTTTTCACATCCCTTGTGCCTTGGCGGAGGTGCCGCCTGAGGCCAAGAATTTGAGGTCAGCTTTGCTGCATGCAGCAGTGGTCTCTAAAAAATTGGAAAAAGAGGTGTCATTGGGACGCATGGCGGGTCCTTTTATGGAAAGACCTCTACAAGGGTTAGTGGTCTCTCCCTTGGGTGTGGTACCAAAGAGAGAGCCCAATAAGTTTAGACTCATACATCACCTTTCCTTCCCGAAGGGAGGGTCGGTGAATGATGCTATAGCCCCGGAAGATTGTGCGGTTACGTACACATCTTTTGACGCAGCGGTCTCATGGGTGAGGAGATATGGGCAGGGGTCTTTAATGGCCAAGTCTGATATCGAATCGGCTTTTCGGCTGTTGCCAGTTCATCCCGACAGTTTCAGATGGCTAGGCTGTAAATGGAAAGGGGCCTACTATGTAGATCGATGCCTTCCAATGGGATGTTCAATATCCTGTGCTCTTTTCGAAACGTTCAGCTCGTTCTTGGAATGGGCGGTACGGGATGTGTCGGGTATCAATTCAGTCATCCACTATTTGGACGACTTCTTATGTGTGGGTCCAGCGGGTTCCAACATATGTGCAGTGCTTTTGGGTACTTTGCAGTATCTAGCGGAAAGATTTGGAGTACCGCTAGCCCCGGAAAAAACCGAAGGTCCAACGCCGAACATCACATTTCTCGGAATAGAGATTGACTCAGGGAGGATGGAATGCAGGATTCCGCAGGACAAACTGTCGAAGTTGAAAGAGGAAGTTCGAGGGACTATTGGAGTTAGGAAATTGCAACTTCGCCAACTCCAATCTTTGCTAGGTAAGCTAAACTTCGCTTGCCGAATCATCCCTATGGGACGAATTTTCTGCAGGCGGCTGTCAGCCGCCACTGCTGGGATCCGGGCGCCGACACATTTCGTGAGTCTGACCAGAGAGCACAGGGAGGATTTACGGGTGTGGCAGGTATTCTTGGAGTCTTTCAATGGAAGGGCTTTATGGATGTCTGGGCCAGTTAGTAACTGGGATCTAGAGTTGTTTACTGACGCCGCCGGGTCAACGGGGTTTGGTGCTTTTTGTAAAGGCCACTGGTGTGCGGAGAAGTGGCCGGCGGCTTGGCGGGAGGCTGGGTTCTTAAAGAACCTGGTACTTTTAGAGCTGTTCCCCATTGTGGTGGCCATGGAGCTATGGGGCGAGTCGTTGCGAAACCGGAAGGTTCGTTTCAATTGTGACAATCTAGGGGTGGTGCAAGTTGTTAATCGGCTGACCGCGGCATCAGTGCCGGTGGTCAGGCTTTTGCGCCATCTAGTACTTTGTTGTTTACAACTGAATGTGTTCATTTATGCTGTTCATCTACCAGGGACGGAGAACACCTTGGCTGACGCTTTGTCTCGTTTTCAGTGGGACAGGTTCCGGAGGTTGGCACCAGAGGCAGATCATCAGGGGGTCGCCTGTCCCAGCTGGATATGGAACATTGCCTTGGAACAGCAGTAAACTGGATTCAGCGTTCCGTGAGTACGGCTACATGGAATGCCTACTCTAAGGTATGGAAGGAGTGGTTCGCCTTTCTGCAGGACTTGGGCATGGGATCAGATGATCCGGAAGTGGACAAGGCAGTGCTGTATTTTATAATCAGGGAATTTGAAAATGGTATCTCGGCAGCTGCCATCAATCGTGAATTGGCAGGTTTGGCCTTCCTTTTTAAATGGCAGGGAACCCGGGACCATACGAAGGAATTTTGGTTACGGCAAGCAGTCAAGGGCTATAGAAAAGCTTATAAACAGAGGGATGGGAGGTGCCCGGTCTCTTTTGAAATGCTCAAGCAGTTAATGCTTAGTTTGGAAGGGGTCAGCAGATCAAAGTACGAATGC
Organism: Lithobates septentrionalis; assembly: GCA_037952835.1. NCBI lineage: Eukaryota > Metazoa > Chordata > Amphibia > Anura > Ranidae > Lithobates > Lithobates septentrionalis. Next base: position 142,249 of record JBBDGP010003545.1, on the reverse strand, counting down.
GCACTATTCAAAGCAGCGTTCGCGCTGGCCTTTTTTGGGGCACTGAGAATAAGTGAGTTGGTGAGCCCGTCAAAGACGGCTCCAGGCGGTCTTTTCCACGGGGAAGTTGAAGTACTGGTAGATAGAGTCCGCATATGGATTCATAGGTCAAAAACGGATCAAGCAGGGAGAGGCAGATATCTGGAGTTTGGGAAGATTGCAGAGCAGGACATATGCCCGGTCAGGCTTGTGGGAGCTTTTATGACGGTTAGGCCTGCCGTTAATGGCCCCTTCTTGATACATGTGGACGGTTTGTGTCTTTCAAAATATCAATTTGTAACAGTTTTTAAGAAATGCGTGGCCAGGGTGGGATGTGACCCTTCACAATTTTCATCACATTCTTTTAGGATTGGGGCAGCCACAGAGGCGGCCAGGGCAGGTTTGAGTCAGGAAGTGATCAGACGTATTGGCAGATGGGATTCGGATAGATTCAAACTGTATGTCCGCCCTAACATGGTTCAAATGTAATGTTAGCTGGGGTTGTTGATGAGTAGGCGTTGGGGTTTAAAGTTCTGAGGTTGTATTATTATTATCCAATTTGTTTACAGGTCAAGATGCATGTCTGGTTTGGATACTCGGTCATTCCTACGTGTTTTGGGGGGCCAAGAGAGCGGACGTTCGGCCGAACGGCAGACAACTTCGCATCCCCAGACAAGAGGCCCTCATCAGGTGGATTGGGGTTCCGGGCATGCAGTGGAATAGAGTGCTGGGGGAAGTGTATAGATTCTCCCGCCTGGACAGGGCCCCTGATGTATTGTTATTACACGTGGGTGGTAATGACATGGGAGCTAGATCCATGAGGGACCTTATCAGGGACATCAAGTGTGATTTCCTGCGTTTAAAGGCCGCTTATCCCAAGATGATCTTGGTGTGGTCTGACATGGTAGGCAGGCTATCGTGGCGCTGGGCTCTATCAGATAAAAAAGTGAATAGGGCCAGGATAAAGGTTAATAAGGAAGTTAGTCGGTTTTTTATAAGAAATGGTGGCTTGGCCATCCGTCACAGGGAGTTGGAGGTGGACACATGGCGTTATTTGCGCAGCGATGGTGTACATCTCAATGAGGTGGGCACGGACCTATGGTCTTTGGGCTTGCAAGAAGGCATACAAAGAGGGCTTAGTGTGTGGAGGTGCTCGCAAGGGTAAGGGGTTATCCCTTTCGCGCTGTGGCAGTAGTTGTTTGTTCCTGGAATAGGATAATGTTCTGTTACAAGTTGTAACATGTGTACCCATCCAAGGATGGGGGGTTGTTTGATTGTACCCATCCAGATGATGGGAGTTTTGCTGGTACCCATACATGGAAGGATGGGGATTGTAGTTGGTACCTTCAGGCCCTAAGGGTTAACCTGCAGGAGTTAATATGCTAGGTCACTGGGGTATGTGGTTATAATGCCGTGTCCGGGGTTTCCGACTGGCAGGTTTTAAATTAACGAGGTTGTACCAGTGACCTAGTTCATAGTCACAGTTCTTACTGAGTAAGTTACCTTAACAAGTTAGTTAAGGAAATACAGTTATTTATATATTTATGTTAATTTATATGTTTTAAATAAAAGGCCGCAAGGCCATTTTACTCCAAAAACTAGTCCGAGTCATCCCTGATGTTTTTGGAGGGAGGGTATGTATGGTTAGGATGGTATTAAGTAAATGGGCTTAAGTCCTACAATGTCAAGAGAGTCACGGAGCCAGGGGGGACCCTAAGCGCAGGGACGGCATGACAGTGCTGGACTGCACATCTGCCTGTCCCTGAAAGGGTTACACTTCTCCTTTTTGGAGAGGGGGAGGAGCTGCAGGAAGTTTTTAGTTAGAAGAGTTAGGAAGGGGAAGTGACGTCAGTTTTGAGAGCGGTGGTGGACGAGATTCCCACCCACCCTCCCAATGGTTGGCAGTAGTTGTTTGTTCCTGGAATAGGATAATGTTCTGTTACAAGTTGTAACATGTGTACCCATCCAAGGATGGGGGGTTGTTTGATTGTACCCATCCAGATGATGGGAGTTTTGCTGGTACCCATACATGGAAGGATGGGGATTGTAGTTGGTACCTTCAGGCCCTAAGGGTTAACCTGCAGGAGTTAATATGCTAGGTCACTGGGGTATGTGGTTATAATGCCGTGTCCGGGGTTTCCGACTGGCAGGTTTTAAATTAACGAGGTTGTACCAGTGACCTAGTTCATAGTCACAGTTCTTACTGAGTAAGTTACCTTAACAAGTTAGTTAAGGAAATACAGTTATTTATATATTTATGTTAATTTATATGTTTTAAATAAAAGGCCGCAAGGCCATTTTACTCCAAAAACTAGTCCGAGTCATCCCTGATGTTTTTGGAGGGAGGGTATGTATGGTTAGGATGGTATTAAGTAAATGGGCTTAAGTCCTACAATGTCATGAACAAAAGAGATGTTGCTGGTCTCTGGTTGGTGCAACTATTGTCATCTAGTCGCTTCTCTCAAGAAAGTCTCTCACATTTTCTTAGTATGCTAGGAATCATAGAAAATAGTCTCTGATCTGTGTTCCACCAAAGGGACAGAGCTTGCCAGGTCTAAGATGGCTGCCTGATCCCAGAGCTTTGGTGCTTTCAGGGACATAGCGGAACACTGCAGCCCCACAGGATAACATTACAGCACCCCACCACAGTGGCCCCCTAGCAACTGGAGATCATGACCAGGAAGAGGAAAGAGGATCCCCAGCTACAGAAGCTGACAACCTTCTTCACACAGGAGCACAGACACTAAGGCGCCGTGTCAGAGAACTCACACAGCAAGCACCCGTCTCCATGCAGCAGCTGCCAATCCTCATTCTGCTAATGCCAAGGTGCATGCACGGAACCATAGCCAGAGGCAAATGAGATCCAGGGTGGGCATGCACAATGGCACCTCTATGCGAATGCGCACACGCGCTAATGCGCGTCCGCGAGTGCCAAAGCGCTAATATGCTAACGCGCATGCGCCAATGTGCCAACATGCTAATGTGCTAACGCGCATGTGCCAGTGTGCTAAGTTACTACTGTGCATGTGCCAATCCTGGCACACAGCACCCTATATAAACAGAGAGTCTGCCTAGCATCAGTGCTGGATTGTCTTCAGCTTGTTCCTGTGTTCCTGTTGTTACTCTGCCTGATTGACCTTGTTCCTGATAACCCGGCTATCTTCTGACCATTCTCTTGGATCTCCCCTGCCTGCTGAACCTGCCTCTACTTGCAATACTGACCTTGGCTTGAACTTATGATTACGGCTCTGCCTCCTGATTCTGTACCCTGCTGCCCGTTTGTTGCCAACCCCTGCCTGTTCCTGACTACGGTTTTGCCTTCTGACTTGGTACCCCGCTGCCAGCCTGTTGCCGACTCCTGCCTGTTCCTGATTCTGCAGTTGATCCTGACCTGGCTCCCGCTGAACAAGTTTGGTGATCATTTTCCACATCTCCTCAGCAGAGGTTCCTATATCTCCAAGTTCCAGCCTCCTGCCTGCAGGCACCTGCACCCTTTCATTGCCCTCGCACTCCCTGTACTCACCACCAGGGGTGCTTGGACCGGAACCGTGCAAGAGGCCACCCTCATAATTTCGGGCTCCGCTGTAAGGTACGTGACACGCCAGCTCATCTCCTACCCAAGCCTCCTGCTCTCCACAGCAACAGGTCCAGCACAGCAATTCCAAAAAGAGACAGCACTCTCCCACTTCTACACCTATTTCTGGAAGTCCACAGAAAGCAAGATTCCGGATGGATGACTCTGATCCTGGCCATGAGCTGAGCTCTAACCATTATGGAGGGGATGATGCCAGAGAACTTCCTGATTCTATTGATCTTTTCCCTACTAATAACCAGCCTGTGCTAGACACTACTTTAACCACTTAAGGACCAGAAGGATTTGCCCACTAATGACCAGGCCATTTTTTGGGCTACTGCACTGCGTCACTTTAACTGACAATTGCACAGTCATGAGACCTTGTACCCAAACAAAATTGATGCCCTTTTTTTCCCACAAATAGAGCTTTCTTTTGGTGGTGTTTGATCACCTCTGCGGTTTTAAATTTTTGTGTTATAAACAAAAAAAGGACAATTTTGAAAAAAAAAAAAAAACTATATTTTTTACTTTTTGCTATAATAAATATCCAATATAATAATAATAATAATAATAGTGTGTTGATTGGTTTGCTCAAAAGTTATAGCGTCTACAAAATAGGGGATATATTTATGGCATTCATATTTACATAGTTACATAATAGGTGAGGTTGAAAAAAGACACAAGTCCATCAAGTCGAACCTATGTGTGTGATTGTATATCCCTGTATGTTGCGGTCGTTCAGGTATTTATCTAATAGTTTCTTGAAACTATCAATGCCCCCCGCTGAGACCTCCGCCTGTGGAAGGGAATTCCACATCCTTGCCGCTCTTACAGTAAAGAACCCTCTACGTAGTTTAACGTTAAACCTCTTTTCTTCTAATTGTAACGAGTGGCCACGAGTCTTGTTAAACTCACTTCTGCGAAAAGGTTTTATCCCTATTGTGGGGTCACCAGTACAGTATTTTTATATTGAAAGCATATCCCCTCTCAAGTGTCTCTTCTCCAGAGAGAATAAGTTCAGTGCTCGCAACCTTTCCTCATAACCAGGGCTTTTTTCCTCAAACAATAGGTGCTGGAAATCAACCACGACCCCCCAAAACCGCTCCCCTACACACACCCTCCAAATCACATCAAATAGTGGGTGTGGTCAGTCAAATTTCACGAACAGTAGGAGGGTCTTAACGGTCATTAAATATCAGGATTGCATTACACACAGAGTGCAAAGCTGTCACTTGTAAACACAGAAACCGGACTTTTGTGTTTACAAGTGATAGTGGTGGGCAGGGAGCAGAGGGTCTGAGCCAGAGGCGGTGGAACTGAGTTCCACCAAGTTCCCCTGAAAAAAAGCCCCTGCTCATAACTAATATCCTCCAGACCCTTTATTAGCTTTGTTGCCCTTCTTTGTACTCACTCCATTTCCAGTACATCCTTCCTGAGAACTAGTGCCCAGAACTGGAAAGCATACTCTAGGTGCAGCCGGACCAGAGTCTTGTAGAGCGGAAGAATTATCGTTTTATCTCTGGAGTTGATCCCCTTTTTAATGCATGCCAATATTTTGTTTGCTTTGTTAGCAGCAGCTTGGCATTGCATGCCATTGCTGAGCCTATCATCTACTAGGACCCCTAGGTCCTTTTCCATGCTAGATTCCCCCAGAGGTTCTCCCCCCAGTGTATAGATTGCATTCATATTTTTGCCACCCAAATGCATTATTTTACATTTTTCTACATTGAACCTCATTTGCCATGTAGTTGCCCACCCCATTAATTTGTTCAGATGTTTTTGCAAGGTTTCCACATCCTGCAGAGAAGTTTTTGCCCTGCTTAGCTTAGTATTGTCTGCAAATACAGAAATGGAACTGTTTACTCCATTCTCCAGGTTGTTTATGAACAAATTAAATAGGATCGGTCCTAACACAGAACCCTGGGGGACCCCACTAACCACCCCTGACCATTCCAAGTACTCCCCATTTATCACCACCCTCTGAACTCGCCCTTGTAGCCAGTTTTCAATCCATGTACTCACCCTATGGTCCATGCCAATGAATCACAAGATCAGTTACAAGTGGGGGTTCCCAACCAAAGTCACCATTACTAAAGATGGCACTGAGCATGTGGTTGATTCTGTGATGGAGGGCCTGGCCCTTCCAAAATCCTGGAACATCATACCTGAAGATCCAGCTCAGACTTCGCCTGCAAGGAGTCCTAAACACGTTGACTCTGAATGGCACTTCCAAGAATTCACGTACCCACATCTAACCCTTCTAGTGGCACTCTGTTTCCACATAGACTAGTTCCTGTACCAGACAGAGCTCTTTCAAAGCTGAACTTTCTCCCCCATTGGTTTAAAAGGCAATGTGCTGCACCCAGGTCTCGCTGACCTATATATTTTTTTGATTGACAGGCTGCCTAGTTGTTTTCTCACTGTTGTTTCTTTGTTTGTTACTTGTTTTGTTTTTACAATCAGATATTTGTATACCATCCTCTACAATTTTGTCTGAATAAGGATGAAATCCTTATGCCCCATACACACGGTCAGACTTTGTTCGGACATTCCGACAACAAAATCCTAGGATTTTTTCCGACGGATGTTGGCTCAAACTTGTCTTGCATACACACGGTCACACAAAGTTGTCGGAAAATCCGATCGCTCTGAATGCGGTGACGTAAAACACGTACGTCGGGACTATAAACGGGGCAGTGGCCAATAGCTTTCATCTCTTTATTTATTCTGAGCATGCATGGCACTTTGTCCGTCGGATTTGTGTACACACGATCGGAATTTCCGACAACGGATTTTGTTGTCGGAAAATTTTATATCCTGCTCTCAAACTTTGTGTGTCAGAAAATCCGATGGAAAATGTCCGACAACACGCTCCGATCGGACATTTTCCATCGGAAAATCCGACCATGTGTACGGGGCATTAGAGTGAAAACTAATTTGGAGCCTTGGTGCGGTCAACACAGCCTGGAGAGTTTATCCATTTATCGTAAGTGTTACTTCCACTCTATACACCTATCAATTCTATCTCACTACCCACAATGACTATGAACTTCCTTACTATTATCGTTAAAGAACTAAATCATCCTGCAAAGTGCACATCCTTATGGAAGGAAATGGCATGTCACAACCAAGCACCTCCTAAATGCTTTAATGCTAAGTTTCAGCTCATTTTCCTGGTAAATGTGGATGGAAAGAGAGGGGGACTCCACTTGATCTCTCCACATCTCAGTCCAGTTTAAAAGAGTCTCCTCTGAATTATCTTCGATCAATGTCAATGAACGCCTTTTGGCAATCTTGAATGATAAAATTGTCTTTTTTAACAAAATCTGGGACCCTTGGATTAAATATCTCTCAGATGCCTCATCTGATGTTTATAATATTGATTCTCTTGACAGGATAGAGTGCACTTCTTTCTTTGCTCTTCTTTTGCTTACTCTCTCTCTTCTCTATTTGATTTACATTTTTAAGGCCCTCCAGCAATGTTCAGTAATGCAATGTAATTTGAGAGTCAACTTCAGACCTGCACCCTGGATATGTACTGCGGGCTGGAGGTAACCAGGGGCACTGTCTGTCCCAAGTAGCCCTTCACTCACTGAGCCCTAGTAGATGGGTTGACTAACCTTAATAACAACACAATGTCATCTCTACTTCTCCCCTATGCCCCATAGTCTTCATTGGAGGGTTGGGACATGACTGGGCCTGAGTGTGTATATCTTCATCGTTTACCATTATGGTCTCTCATAATCTGCATGAAGAAAATAGTTACTACTGAAAACATGTAATTGTTAAGAAGCTTGGTACCCTGGTTTGCAACCAACGTACATTATTTGTTGTCTATGTACCTGTTGGATTTATGCACCTTTGCTGAAATTTTAATAAAAATTATTGGAAAGAAAAGAGTCTCCTCTGTTTGATTGTCACTGCTGAATCTCCTCCTTTACCCAACCATGTGCATGCCCTTTCTGATGATTGGTGGAAATGTTCTTCCAGTGATAAAATGGAACCTTGCATGCACATTACCAGTCGAGTAAAGAAGGCAAACATTTGGAACCTCCTATAAAAAGCCTGTGAACCAGCTCCACCCCAGGAGTTAATGATCAACCCAACATTGGAAAGCATATATGTAACAGTTTACAGGATATGTCACCAATTTACAATCTGCAACTGTAGGCTTCAGAACTGCATGCATTCATACATCTGTCCACAACGTCCTTTACCATAAGATTTGTCTCCGAGCTGCAACTGTTACCATCCTCGGACTTTCCCTTTGTCTCCTCATATTGCAATCAGCGCTTTTTAATCCGTTCCATAATGGCTGCAAGTTGTCCCCTGAGATTCTCTAAACCTTCCTCTGAATTCAGCAACACTTGCCAGCGCTGCCGTAAATCCGGCTTTGTTATACAAATGGATCCCTCGCTTACAGATTTACAAGTCCAGATCAGGCTTTATGGTGGCCCCATTAAAGCCGTCACAGTTTTATTGCCTCCGCAGTGACAATCCGCGCCGCTAATGGCTCCCCATTTACACAGATTCATCTTTTTTTATGGGCAACTAAGTTGTGTTTTTGCGCTTCAAAATTTATAGCCAGCTGGTGATTCCATCTTGTTTGATGATCAGTCTCTGGATAAGGGGCAGTCATATTCCGTAGATTGAAATCCTCTGTCTTCTGACAGCTTCAGGCATTTTGGTTAACATTGCAGGAAAAATCTCTGTTGCTTTTGAAAATAAATCTGATACTGTTTTATGTGAAGAAGCAGTTTATCTAAGTTGTCCTTATTTTTCAAAGCATCTGAGCAAATTTTTAAAATCTTGAGGGGAGGAATAATTTTGGCTGCAGGACAGTGAACTTGTGTCTGTCTAAAAAAACAAGTGACCCTAAAGTGACCCTATCAGTCTCTAAAAAAAATCTTATATTAAGTTTCCTGCCATAGAAGACATATTATACTCACCTCTCCAGTGTCTTGTGTCTTCTGCCCTCTGCCCCAGCACTGCAGCCTCCATAAGGCTTTTCCATTCGACACTTCCCAGAGTGTCAGATGCCTGTGTCCCCCACTGCATGATGTGGTTTCATCCTCCAACCCCAATGCCACTATAGGACTCAGCAGTGCTTTAGGGGTTGGAGGAATCGGTGATCCCTTTGCTTTCTTCACTGATCATCATCAGGTGTGTCCAATGGACAGCCAGTGACAGGCAGCACCTCAGAGTCGATCCAGAAGGACATCATATGACGGCTGGGCGGGAACTGGTTAAAGCTGGACAAACACTGGTAGAACTTTGTTAGAAATATTGCCATTTTGGAATGTCCGTTCAGTTTTCTAATAGTTAATGGGGTTATATTGATGATTCTTTTTGACTGTAGTGGTGGAAAAAATTAAAGGAGCAGGATGGAAATTTTTTCTCAAAAGAAGAAAAGTGGAGGATGTTTTCGTTTTGGGAATTTCCATTTATTCAAAAATTGAATGTTAAAAGCAAAAGAAATTATGTACTTTCGAATTACATTTGTCAAGTGTCTGATGGCATTATTGAATGTACTAGCAAGAGTTTTTTCATACTAATGTTTGTACAAAAATCTACCAGTGTATGGCCAGCTTAAGACATGGCAGCAGGAGAGGAGAGTATAAAATCTTTTCTAGTGCACGGGACTTCAGATGGGATTTTTTTCATAGAGACTGATAGGTTCTCTTTAAAGCACATCTATTTGAAATGTTACCATAAAGATCTACTGAGCTTTATAATTAGGCCATATGTTTAACCGCTTGCCGACCCACTCACAGTAGATTACTGTGAGTGGGTGGCATAGCCAGGCACTGGGTCATACCCGTAGGTAGTTGCGGTGTACTTTCTGGATTGGTGGCTCACCAAGGACGTGCGGTGAGGTCAGTGGCTGGTGAGGCACTGGCTAGTATCAGAACCAGATACACACAGGTTACATACGCCGCGATTGTTACAGCGAGAACAATAATTCTAGCACTAGACCTCTTCTGTAACTCTAAACATGTATTCTGTAAAAAAATTTAAAGTGTCGTCTATGGAGAATTGAAAGTAATATATGACGCCACTCAACGAGTGTGCGCAATTTTAAAGCGTGACATGTTAGGTATCTATTTACTTGCCGTAAAATCATCTTTCACATTATACAAAAAAATCAGGTTTTCTTTAGTGTTTTGTTTTATTTTATATTGATGAAACAGTTTTTTCCAAAAAAGAACAGTTTGAAAAATTGCTGCGCAAATACCGTGTAACATTAAAAGTTGCAATGACCACCTTTTTTTTTCCCTAGGGTATCTGCTAAAACAATATATATAATGTTTGGGGGTTCTGAGTAATTTTCTAACAAAAAAAATGATGATTTTTACATGTAGGAGAGAAATGTCAGAATTGGCCTGGGTGGCAAGGGGTTAATTACCATAAGTAATCTACAAATATTATATATTGTTTTTAAGGTAATTTACTATATTTTCAAAAACGGTACTCAAGCAGGTGGCTTAACGAACAAATTACTGAAGTTTGAAGTTATAACTTCCAACCAGTAATTTCACAGTAAATAGATAAATAATACATTATTGTCTTATAACATATAGCATAATAATATATGATTTATCTTGATTATAACAGTACCTTTTCAACAGCAGCAGATTCTCATTCTCCCTCTTAAAGGGGTTGTAAAGGTTCACGTTTTTTCACCTTAATGCATCCTATGCATTATGGTGAAAAAACTTCCGACAACACCGGCCCCCCCAGCCCCCCTTTTTACTTACCTGGCCCCTCGAAAGTCCCGCGATCGCTCCTGACATCCTCTTCGCCGCTCAGTCTGCCCGTTGATTGGCTAGAGTGGATGGATTGAAAGCAGCGCAGCCATTGGCTCGCGCTGCTGTCAATCACATCCAATGATGCGGGCACTGGGGGGCACTCTATGTCTATAGACGCAAATGCTGGACTCGGGAGCACGCCTGCAAGGTAACCCCCTCAGACAAGCGCTTCTCTGAGGGGGTTATCAGATGTGGGGAGGAGCCGCAAGAGCCACCTGGGGGACCCCAGAAGAGCAGATTCGGGGCCACTCTGTGCAAAATGAGCTGCACAGTGGAGGTAAGTATGACATGTTTGTTATTTAAAAAAAAAATACCCTTACAATTACTTTAACTTTTATAATGAGCTTGATTTCCCTAAATTTTGGCTAAACACCACTAACTGCCATTTTCTTGCCCAATGAGACTGCCTTATTGGCAGTACGGGTACTCTAATTGGACAGTGAGATAGCACCTAGTGGAGTTTAGCAAGGGAAATTCAGATCTCAGCAACAAAGCAAAATTAAATCAGAGACGGCTTTTATGACTAATAAAGGTAATAGTAAATATCTACAGTATCTGCTCTGAGGCAAGATGTAAAAAATCACGTTACCTCTAAAATGACCAACAGCAAGCCTCCCAAAATGATTGCTCAAAGTCCAGCCACCAGTGTACCTTTAACCACTTCCCACCCAGCCTATAGCAGGATGACGGCTGGGTGGTGGTTCTGTTATCCTGACTGGGCGTATCCCAGCAGGATAAAATGCCGGCGCGCCTGCGCGAGCGGGAGGGGGGCGCGGTGATCTGAGGTGCTGTGTGTCAGTCTGACACACTGCATCTCCGATCATGGTATGAAGCCTCTGACGGAGGCTCCTTACCACGTGATCAGCTGTGACTAAATTTTCAGCTGATCATCGCGTGGACCAGGAAGTGCCGGCATTCCTTGGCTTGGATCAGTGCCACATATCAGTGCCCATCAGTTGCGCCTATCAGTGCCCATCAGTGCTGCATATCAGTATCCCCTATTGGTGCCCATCAGTGTTGCATTTTAGTGCCGTCTATCAGTGCCCATCAGTTCTACATATGACTGCCTCCCCATCAGTGCCACCATATCAGTGCCAACTCATCAGTGCCCATCGGTGCTCATCAGTGCCCATCAGTGAAGGAGAAAACTAAATTTTATAACCAAAACAAAGAAAAAAATAGTTTTTTTTTAAACATATCGGTCTTTTTTAATTTGTTTAGCAAGAAATAAAAAACCCAGTGGTGATCAAATACCACCAAAAGAAAGCTCTATTTGTGGGAAGAAAATGTTAAAAATGTTGTTTGGGTACAGTTTTGCATGACGGCGCAATGACAGTGTTGTCATTCAAAGTGCCACAGCACGGAAAGCTGAAAATGGTCCTGGGCAGGAAGGGGCGAAAGTGCCTGGTATTGAAGTGGTTAATAATGCAACTAATAGCTGATCGGTTGCTGTGGGCACCTGCCTTATTTCTCCTCTACTCTATTTTTTAGGAGTAATCCCCATTTTATATTCTAGGGAATGGTAATAAAACTTTGCGGCTTATGCTGTGTATATTCATGTACCATCCCATAAACATCTGTGAAGTGAGCCCATCTCTCTGCATGCAACAAGAATCCCTTTGAAGATCTATTCTGCGGCAGATTGAAATAATCCTCGTTAATTCACAGGAGTTTGCTGGGGGAGAGACTGTCCTTACGCCAAATTAGCGATAAGAATCCTAGCTGTGCTGCAGGACGCACAAAGCCCCTCCTGCCTCAGCGCTCATTTGTAGAGGATAATCCCTTTTCTGGCTGTCGCTGCCTGATGGCAGAAATCAGAGGTGACGGTGTCAGTTTCATACTGATGAATCTCTTCAACCGGCAATGAGGCTGGCCCTTGGATTCTCTCCCGTGCCTTGCCCGGGTTGACTTTATATGCCCTGTCTGAAATCACTTGAAATAGTCAGAGATAGAGGGGAGGTGGAGGACTGTGTGGCTGATAGTCTAACATCTGGCTCCACAGATAATTCTGATCCCTCTCCTGCTCTCTCGATAACATCTGTCATTCTCTGCTTTTGCTATTCACTACTATTTTTTCCCTTCTTTCAGGTGCCGTAAGTTGCTGGGAAATGTGAATCCGTGTGGAACGACGGCTGCTAGCACCGCTGACAACTGCTGTGACGAGCTTAACCCTTGCTATATATGACAAGCTTGATGAGTTTGTAAGCAGACAGCTTATGGAGAGCTGGGCCCAAAGGAAACCTAAAGCCCTCGACTTAAACGCTGAGAAGTGCAGCATATCCTTTGGAAACCAGAATGTATTTACATGTCATTATTTTCATCACAAATAAAGAGTTTATCACTTACTTAGGCTTCATGTATATATGGCGGTACAGTGTGCAGAGACTCTGTGATTACTCTCCCAGGACCAGCAGCCACCATGCCCATTGAGATGAATTAGAAGATGCACAGAAGCATGCTCCGAATGCAGTGTTTGGTGTTTTGCCAACCAACTAACCAAGTATAGCGGCATTTTCTAATTCATTTCATTGGACAGCTGTAGTGGCAGCTGTGGGTCCTGGGAGAGTAATTCTGCAGGCTCTATGCACTGTATTGCTCCTGTATGACCATGTACATGAAGTCTTAAAGAAAAACTTGCATGGAAATGCAAGGTCTACTTCTTGACTGCTGAGGCGCAATGGGCCCGGTACAAATTAAATGTAACATAATGTATAGAAAACCTTCACCCTTGCCCCTTCACCCCATTAAATCAACACACTTACAAGCATTAGGTTGGAAAGGGTAAGGCCACAGCTTTATTAAAATCCAACGCATAACATGTTAACACTTTAAACCAGTGCCAGTCACAGTTGTACTGTGAGCACACAATTCCAAAGGGGTCCTGTCCTTACCATAAGTGCTGGACAGGCCGCCCACTTCCGATTTTCATCAAGGGCATAGCCCATTACAGACACTTTTATGCCGGCGAGGTCAAGAAACCGCAGCAAGCTGTGACATACCATAGAAAAAAGGGGCGGGAGGGTGGGCAGCTCTTCCAGCCACGTTCCTCGAAAGACCCAGAATTCCCTTGGAACAAAACTTTCCTGAGCTCAGGCCCAGCCCATCCCCCATAACAACCAATCCCTGGTGACCACTCAGCAACCTTGTCCTGCACCTGGCCATGCCCCCATCAGTCAAGGCTCTCTTTCCCTGGGGGGGGGTCAAGAGACCTCATTTGTAATCCCCGTGACTAAGGCACCACAGATGTCATCAGCTCGACGTGACAATGGCTGCTATACAACACTGACCCTTTTACCCCAACTAAACTGCAATAACCACCATATCACCATTTTGGAATAAAATTGGCCATAGCAGCCATTTATTAACTAATACCAAAAATAACAAACATTCCTTAAAACAAAATCAATATTATTAATGCAGTAACAATAAATATAAGGTTGCTGATCTTTTGAGGCACAAAGTATCAAACATCCACTTTGTATCTGCGTAACTACTTACATGGTCCCCAGCCACACCAAACCGGCTCAGGGACAACCTCAACTCTCTGCAGATAACTCTCATGCCGCGTACACACGATCGGACTTTACGGCATACTTGGTCCGGCGTACCGGATTTCGTCGGACAATTAGATCGTGTGTGGGCTCCAGCGGACTTTGTTTTCTCAAAAGTTTGACGGACTTAGATTTGAAACATGTTTCAAATCTATCTGACGGACTCGAGTCCGGTTGAAAAGTCCGCTCGTCTGTATGCTAGTCCGACAGACAAAAACCGACGCTAGGGCAGCTATTGGCTACTGGATATGAACTTCCTTGTTTTAGTCCGGTCGTACATCATCACGTACGAATCCGTCGGACTTTGGTTGATCGTGTGTAGGCAAGTCCGTTCATTCGGAAAGTCCGTCGTTAAGTCCGTCATTAAGTCCGTCGAAAAGTCCGCCGGGCAAAGTATGTCGTAAAGTCCGGTCATGTGTACGCGGCATTAGTTCAACTTGCTAGTTAAACCACCATTAATGGGTCCCTAATATGATCAGCACAGCGGATTTCTAAAACGCCTCCAAAGACCACAACTGCCAGATCACTATGACCACCTAAAGATGAATTGATCCAGTGTAGGGGCAGGCAAGGAACTTTCTTCCTTAACAAATCTTCTCAGGATGCTGGGAACTTTACTATCCCACATTGAAGACCCCCTGTACACCCTCCTCCCACTGTGAAAGCCACCAATCACAGTAAGTGACTCTTAACAATTAACTCTCTCTCTCCCTGATTCCCCTATTTTCCAGTCATGCAATGCACTACCTCGCAAAAAGGAAACAGGGCAATCTGCCAAGCTCAGGACATGATCACTGCGCTGATCTCGGCCGGATCACACCACACACGAGCTGCTGTGCTGACTCAGTAGTCAGGCCCCGACTGGGACAAATTGAGCAGCCCATACCAGGCATGGACTGACAACTCATGGGGCCGCGGCGAATAGGAGATCACGGGGCCCCCCTGTGTCTCCGCCACCACACTCAAGCCACAGCTACACAAACTCCACCTACATATTGCAGCTAAGCTGCATAGAGCGTACATTTAATTATTAACTGCAGCATAGCCTGCTGGAAGTTCCCGGCTTTTTTCCATAGAAGCTGTTGGGCACTTCTAGGTTTAACCACTTGACCTCTGGAAGACTTACCCCCATTCATGACCAGGCCATTTTTTGCGATATGACACTGCGTTATTTTAACTGACAATTGCGCGGTCATGCAACGCTGTACCCAAACAAAATGTATGTTTTTTTTTTCCCCTACAAATAGAGCTTTCTTTTGGTGGCATTTGATCACCTCTGTGGTTTTATTATTTTGGGCTATAAACAAAGAGCGACAATTTTGAAAAAAAAAATAATATTTTTTACTTTATGCCCCTAAAATATATGTAAAAAATCAAAACTATGTATTCTGCTACATGTTTTTGGTAAAAAAAAACAACAATAAGTGTATATTGATCGGTTTGCGTAAAAGTTATAGTGTCAACAAACTATGGGATATATACTGGAATTTTTATTTATTTTTACTAGTAATGACGGCGATGAGCAAATGTGATATTGCGGCCGACATTTGGACACTAGCTGACACTTTGTGGGAACCAGTGACACTAATACAGTGATCAGTGCTAAAAATATGCACTGTCACTGTACTAATGACACTGGCTGGGAAGAGGTTAAACATCAGGGGGCATTCAAAGGGTTAAATGTGCGCCTAGCCAGTATTTGTGTGTACTGTGATTGGTGCTTTTACCAAGGGAAGTCGTGGATTTTATTCCCTGCTTTGCAGGTGAAGAAAATCTCTTACTTCCCTGCTGACAGGACAGCGCTCTGCCTTGTGTAAATTCATGATGATCAGCGGGTGCACCTATGATCTACATCTGCTGTGTTTAGTCACAGCAGGCCGGCGGTGTGCACTCCCTACTCGGAAGTGTCAGATCAAGTACTAGGTACGTGATCTGGAGCAGCTGAGCCACCTTGCTGTCGTATATATATATGTCTAGGAGGGGGCGTAGGAATAGGGGGGTAGTGGGAGAGGGGGGTGTAGGAAGTGGGGGGGTAGTGAGGGAGGGGGGTGTAGGAAGAGGGGGGTAGTGAGGGAGGGGGAGGTAGTGAGGGAGGAGGGGGGGTAGTGAGGGAGGAGGGGGGGTAGTGAGGGAGGGGGTGTAGGAAGAGGGGGGTAGTGAGAGGGGGGAAGGGGAGGGAGAAGGAGGGGGGTAGTGAGAGATGGGCAGTAGGGAGAGGGGGTTGAAAGAAAGAGGGTGGGTTGATCAGTATGTCTGCTATGTCCCACCATTATACTGTGTGAGGTACAGTACATCCCCCACCCACAGGTTTCCTCTCAGAGTGATCTCACCCCTGTCCGTGTAGAAGGCAGGCTGTCACACTCCTGTTCTTAGCTGCTCGTCGGTCCCTCCTCCCACCGTCACAGCCAATAACACTTACCCAGTCCAGGAAGTGTAGTCCTCCTCCTCCGGCTCTCTCGGCCCCTCTCTCCTCTCAGGACCAGGAGCCTGCTGACACCATCCATCCCGCGGCTGAATCCATCCTGCCCCACCCACCCAGGAGCCTCTCATAGGTCCCCCTACTGGCCACGGCGCTCGGACACTCAGCCCGAGAGCCTGAATGGTCAAGTCCTTCCCTGGGGGGCGGGCCTTGCAGCTCTCACCGAGCAACCACGGTGGCACTCACTCGGCTTTGCCTCGCCCCCCCCCAAGGAACTGGAAGAAGACAGAAAGGAGAGGTGTGGAGGCATGGGAGCGAATTGAAAAAATGCGGCCCACCGGGCAAACGCCCGGTATGCCCTATGGCCAGTCCGGGCCTGATTGTAGTGAATGGAGCAGTGATTGATTGTGTAGGTCTGCTTAGGGTTTCCTGAGCTGAGATATTGATTACATCCCCCTGCCTCAAGAAGAAGTTTCCAGAATATAGGGCTGGGAGATTCAAATATTCAGTTAAATATTCCTCATTTCCCAACCAGTCCCTGGAAGGATGCATCCAGAAGGTGGCTGGGAATTGATAAAAGTGCAGGAGGCCTAGGCAGATTGTTCTTTTCCTCAAAGGAGGGTTTCAGTTCTCCTGAGGGGAATTGTTGCCCCTGGGAGATAGCCAAAAAGACAAGAAGCTGCAGTCTGGGCCTCAGCAGCTGGTGGTTTGAGGGCCTAGTAAAGATTGTCTAAGGGTTACAAATGATGGAGGGCACTGCACTGAAGTCCTGGGTGTGGAGAAGGTGCTTGTCATCTCCCCCACTAATTATCTATCTGCGGATGCTGGGTGGCAGACAGCTCCTGGGATACTGTGAGTAAAGACTTTGTTGGGGACTGATAGCTGTGAGAGTGCTCTAAGGGAACTAAGTGGCTTGTTTAAGACTTGTGGACTGCTGCTGTAAGGTCCTCTATACATTGCCCATTCCCTACT
The DNA here is from genome assembly GCA_037952835.1 of Lithobates septentrionalis. Taxonomy (NCBI): domain Eukaryota; kingdom Metazoa; phylum Chordata; class Amphibia; order Anura; family Ranidae; genus Lithobates; species Lithobates septentrionalis. The sequence goes on along the minus strand of JBBDGP010003545.1, from coordinate 124,906 downwards.
ACCTCCAGAAAAGCTGCTATTGAAGATTAGAGAGAAGTTTGTCATCCTACTGTTATTGATCGTTTTGGAGTATCCTGTGAGCCTTGGACTGAGCTTGTGTGATTGGCAGCCTCTGTACTATTTAGGAGGACCTTTACAAAATCTCAGCGGCCCCTTTAGGAGTAAGCACCACACTTACAAATTGTCCCAAATATGGGAGACATGATGAGTAGCCAGACCCAAAAGTCACCAGGGACAAAGGTTACAGGGTGCATGGTCTTACCCACTTCAACACTACCAGGTTGGCCAACTCACTTCCTTCACCCTGCTACCCATTTCTCTACCACAACCAGTGTTATTGTCCCAACACCCCAGGTATTGGATGTACCGATAACTTCTTAGAAAGAATAACTGACTAGTCTGGGGGCACAATCTTTGTAAAATAGTTGCTTAGAGGTTTAATGTGAACCATAGCAGGCTCACGTTAAAGCATGAAGGATATATAGCACATAATATAGTAGCAAAATATGCAATTTATCCCAGTCCCAGCAGCTGTTGGCATTCCTGTATAAAAAGTATCTAGAATAAAGCAGCATTTTCTCTTTTGTATCTGTTTTGCTATTTTGCTGCTTGCTTTTAAGCCTACTGACAAAGAAATTAGAACTAAATATTGGAGGGATGTAGGATGTATAAGAGATTTGTGTTCGGATGTGTGCACGGGGCCAAATAACTTGGGGCAAATGTTATATTGATTCCCATGTGGGAAGCACAACAAAAACAAGCGCAGCTATAGCCTCACATGTACGTTGGAAGAAAGTACTGGATGCGCTTGGAGAATTTCTGCGATATTATTCTGTACTCTTTCTAGGATATTACTGCATCACTGAAAGCAGAGCTACGATCGACATGCAAACTGACTCTAAAAAAAAAAAATGGTTTAAACAAGACTTCCCTGCAAAAAAGAGGTAATGCTTAACCCCACCTCATGCTACCGATCTCAGTTGTTTGCAAGCTGAAAGTTATCAAGCACCCAATACATCCGGGCATGTCGGATGCCTGATCTCCCTTTGTACTTTTCTGGTTTCTTCTCCTGGCCCCTGCACAATTATAGGACACAATGATGACATAGCGCTCAGCAGGAGGGACAACAGTGAGCAACCTGACATCTAATAAAACCTTGAACTTTTTAAAACACATATTCATTTTACAAATTTAGCACCCTCCTAGTGAGATCCTAAGTTAGGTAAATTTTGATATTGGCTCACTGTAATTAGTTGAGCTGCATGTGCATATTTTGGTCTGTTCCGTGTTTCACTGGCTGCAGGGTTGACTGCTTCCCCCTGTCTGTCTGGAAAGGTTTTGGAAGATAGCAGGCTGGGGGAGTAAAATAAACAGCTGAATATTTATGCAGCCCTGGTTAATACTTGGGGAGAGGTGCCAAGGTGGTGGCTGGGAGTGAGCATAAATACTCTGAGACTGAGAGCAGAGGGGTTATTGTCCTAGAGAAGGAGATCCCAGCCTGGAGGGTTGCTACCCTTCTGGACAGGCCTGCCATGTGTCTGCTATGCATCGGGGTCCCAGCCGGGGTAACCGAAGGGGACCTATTCTGCTGAAATATGCTGGAGATAACTAAGGGGCTCTCTTTGAGGATCTGGTCTGGGATCACAGGCAAGGTGTCCTCTTGTAGAGTCAGCGTTGCTCAAACAGGACATTAACTATGGTGTCCTGGTGTAGCTAAGCCCGGTATTTGCTGCAAGCAGGGACTGCGCTCAGATTCTTAGGAGGAAGAATAATGTCTGCAAATTGCTGCTTAAAGTTACTGGAGTATCCACAGTTACCCTGTCCTATCCAAGATCAAGCTGAAGCAATAAAGCAACAGAAAAGCATACCCCAATACCAGAGGGTGTGAAACTCAATTTTATTGTGGGCCATATCAGCATTATAGAAAATAAGTGTAAATACTCTGCCCCAAAAAAAGTATAAAATATAAAAAAATGGAGATGTATGTGAGAAACTTCCTCCCTGGAGTTTAAGCATGGAGTATATGGCAGACAGCAGAAAGATCCATAAGCATAAAAAGAGCATAAAAAGAGCCAAGAGGTCGCTTACATTTGTAGGTGATTTGTTTGTGATTGCGTCTTCAGGAAGCGCTTCCTGAAGACGTAATCACGAAACGTATGTCGGAGCATTACCTTGGTCACGTTATCCTACGTCACATCTGGCTTTCCTGGTCGTCGCCACTGGCTGGTGGAACGCACGCCGAGCACGGAGATGGATACCAGGCGTTCATGCACAGTCTTACTACAGACGAGTTAGCAGCCCCAGTGCCAGGTAGGCACCTACAAGTGTAAGCGGCCTCTTGGCTCTTTTTATGTTTTTAGTTTTTTAAATAAATTGAATTACGCTATGGATCTTTCTGCTGTCTTCCATATATTTCATGCTTAAACCCCTGGGAGGAAGTTTCTCACATACATCTCCAGTCCATCCATGTGAGCAGGCATTATCCTGTATAAGCGTCTTTGACTATCTTTGTAACAAGAGAAGTCAATTACATCTGGTAAGCAGATCTAATATCCAGCACATGTTGGGTGTCGCATTTATTATCTTTGGTGAATGATTCCTCACTATTTCTCTAGAAGATTTTCTACACAGAAGATTTTTTCTGTCCACGATAGAACTGTGTTTTTTTCCCTTGGGACTTTACATATCAATGTTTGCCACGAGTCACTTCAATTGATTGATTTTATCATTTTCCATTGTTGAGTTTTTTCACACTTGATTGGTTTATATGCATGATTATTGTATGATAGTTGACACTATGTGTTTATGTTAACATTAGTCACCATTTAGCGCCCTCTACACACCATTTAACATATCAGCATTATGTTTCCCCTCAAAGGGCCGGTTGTATCTGTAAGGCTAGATGTCCAGAGCCACCATCAGATGTCGAGCCCCCCACCTTCCCTTATATCACAGTGCACCTCCCTTACCTTGTGCTGCCGGGGGGGAGGGGGGTGTCAAGCCTCTCTGGGGCTGCAGGGAGAAGCGTAGGATCTGGAAACTGCTGAGACATGGTGGGGGTGGAGATATGGGGGTGCCCCTTTGGCAGGAGAGGTGCGAGGGCCACATGAAATGGTCTGGAGGGAGAGATTTGGACCTCAGGCCTGGTGTTTGACACATGGGCCCTAGACTGTTCATTGAGCCAAAGAAGTGACTGTTATGCCCTGTACACACGATCGGACTTTCCGCCAACATGCTCACATCCAACATTTGTTGTCGGAAAATCCGATCCTGTGTACGGGGCATAACTGTGTGGCTGCGGGTGCAACTACTTGAAAAGACCTTAGGGACCTAAAGAACAGGCTCCTGCGGGAGTGAGCGCTACAGAAAAACACTATCAGAAGCTATTAACAGAACTGTGATATCTCAAAGCATTAGAAATATTCACATAAAAACAACTTGATATGTAAAGATTGTTTGTTTGAAAATCCACCAGAGTAAATTGTACCCTTGTTTACTAATGCATTAAGGAAGCCCAAATGAGACAGAGAGAGATATTTTGCTAACTTTTTACTTAATTTTTTTTATTCTTCGGTTGTCTAGAGCTGGTCGGGTCCTAAGATCTTTGTAATAATATGTTTGTCTTTGCTTTTTCTCTTTCAGTGTGCTCTATCGGAGCGGCAATCATCTAGCTTGTGAATGCAACATATCATTTATAGCTTCAGGGGGTAAAGGAGATTTCATTCCTGTACATGGCCCGAGTCTTTTTTTCCCATGACACCTGTCACTGAGTCTAGGAAGGGGGTGGGCCAGCTGTACATCAGTTGCACTTTCTTTCTCTCCTTGCTTAAAAAGGCTGAAGAGTGAAGAATAACCCATTGACTGTATGACAGGGAGCTTGGTAAGATAGATAGTACATATTATTACAGGGACTTATTACAGCATTAAATTAGAACTTCAAGACATCAATGTGTTTGAACACAGATGTGCCAGTGGACCCTAGTAAGATGGAAGAATAAATAATCAAAATGTGCAAAGTACAGTATGAAGATGAGTAAACCTGTATTCATTCTATGTCATGATGTGGATATCCATGAACCTTTGATGGTTCATGCGAAAATGCCCATAACAATTTTTGGTTCCTAGTGGTCTATCCTAGATGCCTTGCATGACCTCACTTCACACCTTTCCCATAGAAAATCGGAGTGATTGTATCATCAGAAAGCAATCAATATTTCCAGAGTGTGTTGGAACTGGGCATGTTCTTTCAATGCTGTTTAGTGTCACCATTGTCACCATGTAACAACTACAATTACGTCTTCTAACATAGTCTGAAAATGACATGGTCATGTTTTAATGTCATATAATGCACTTCCACTCTGTGCTACAACTGGCTGGCTGAACGGAAAAAAAAAAAAGTGTATGGCATTAAGCCTATATATTATATACACTGTACACCAGGGGTCAGCAACCTTTTTCCACTTAAGGGCTGGATTCAATGTATGTGAATGCATGGTGAGCTGGATTCACCTGCTAATAAATGAAGATAATAATAATCCTAACATAGTAATAATAACAGTACAGGCTTACCTCACTTTAAGGTTCTTCACAAATACAAAGCCAGTTCACCCTGAGGGAGCATGTGGCTGGGGATTTGGATTTTACTGCCTCCTCCCCCATCCTGGCACCCAAGGGGAGATGGTGTTCCCGTCCCAAGGGAAGATGGGGTCCCTGTCCCCAGGGGAGATGGGGACCCTCTCCCCAGGTGAGAAGGGGGTCCCTGTCAACAGGGGAGATGTGGTCTCTGTCCCCAGGTGAGAAGGGGTCCCTGTCCTCAGGGGTGATGGGGTCCCTAATAGGGCCCCCCTATTGCAGTGTCCTGTGTACCCCTATAGCAGCAGTGTCCCCTGTCCCCTTTCACATCACTCACATAGTGTTCCCTGCCCCTCTCCCCCCATAGTAGTTTCCTGTGCCCCCCAAAGCAGTGTCCTCTGTCCCCTGCACCCCCCTCCCACTGTAGTGTCCACTGTACCCCCATAGTGTCCTCTGCCCTCCTGCACCCCACCCCATGCACACACAAACAGACACTGTGTTGTAGGTAGAATTCTCCTACCTTACACAGGTGTACAGCAGAGCAGAGATCAGCCGGTATCACAAGGCTGGATGGGGCGGGAACTGCTAAAGTTAACTGTTCACATTAACAGGCTGGTGATTGGTTGCTAGGATCGCCCGGCAACCAATCACCTGCTGTTTAATGTGAAAAGTTAACTCCAGCAGTTCCTGCCCCATCCAGCCCTGTGATACTGGCCGCTGTTCAATGAAGAGGTTAGCAATGAAGATGTCCGCAGGCCAGGTGGATGTGAATTCATCATGGTCACTGACGGGACGGACATTTAGTGGTGGTGGGCCGTAGGTTGCCCCTGCTGTACACGGTCTGCAGTCCTTGTACCCACAAAGTACTCTATCATTACTGTGCTATAAGTGAGAGTAGATCTTACATAATCCCAATGGATCAGTATAAAAAACACTGAATATACACAGAGTTAACACTTTGATTAAGACTACCTTAACCACTTGCCTACTGGGCACTTTCACCCCCTTCCTGCCCAGGCCAATTTTCAGCTGTCAGCGCTGTCGCACTTTGAATGACAATTGCGTGGTCATGCAACACTGTACCCAAACACGTTTTTTTTTTTCACACAAATAGAGCTTTCTTTGGGTGGTATTTAATCACCACTGGGTTTTTCATTTTTTGCCAAATAAATTATTAAAGACCAAACATTTTGAAAAAAAAAAAACGTTTTCATAGTTTTTTGCAAACAGGTAGTATTTCACCTTCACTGATGTGTGCTGATGAGACTGCACTGATGGGCATTGATGAGGCAGCACTGATGGGCATTGATAGGCTGCACTAATTGGCACTGATGAGTAGGGACTAGTGGGCACTGATAAGCACTTTGAGCAGCTAATTTAGTCATTTACTGAGTATGCAGCTTCCTCACCTTTTAGGATGGGCCCGTGGGGCACAGCAGGGGGTCCGGTGTGTCCCCGTTCATCGTTTCAGGTCCCAATTAGGTCCAAATTTTTGGCTGAATTCGGACCTGAAATGGAGCTAAAGATGCACAGGACCCTTCTGCCTGTCACTCCACAGCTGCCCCGGAGATGTGTGAACCGACTCCATTGAGACACTCTCCTGTCATGCAAATTTGTCAAGCGCAAAAAATAAAAAACGCAGATGTGTTCAAATATCACCAAAAGAAGGCTCTATTTATGGGAAAAAAGGACACACATTTTTTTTTTGGTACAACATCGCATGACTGCGCAATTGTCAGTTAAAGTAACGCAGTGCCATTTAGCAAAAAAATGGTCATGGCCTGGTCATGAAGGGGGGTGAATCTTCCGGAGGTCAAGTGGTTAAAGCGGAGTTCTGCTTAAAAAAAAAAAAATTAAAAGTCAGCAGCTACAAATACTGCAGCTGCTGAATTTTAATAAATCGCACACTCATGTGTCCCAGGGTCCAGCGATGCGGGGGAATGAAGCCCCATTTGTCTCCCCCTCCTCTCTGCAGCGCTGGCATTGTAACTGCGGGAGCCTGGCTGTGAACCCACTGTGCACGCGCGAGCCGCGCCGCGCGCCGTGACTGGCCGGGCAAACATCTGGGACCTGTGACGTGTCCCAGATGATTGCCGAGAGGGAGGGGGAGAGGGGAATCTCCCTTCCGGTGCCGCGGTGCGCCAGGAGGAAGTGGGAGCTGGGACCCCCCCAAAAAAATGACATGCCAAATGTGGCATGTCAGGGGGTCACCTCCCTTAAAGCGGAAGTTCCATTTTTGGGTGGAACTCCGCTTTAAGAATACTTATAGTTATGCCTTTCTTGCACTTTAATGTTGCCTTGGGTCTTCTAGGGAAAATAAGGCATCCTTTCTAGAAAATGACTTCTTAGTAGTTAGTTTCATATTCCAACAGCATTGCGCATTTTCTCCTCATCAGTTTAACAAATTCCCATGCACAACAATAAAGGAGTGTTACTTTAAAGGTAAGTGTGGCCAATTCTTTAAGTGATTTGGATATCTTGTCGCTAATCACGAATTAATTATCTTTCTGTATCACAAATTCCGGCTTGCAGGGAGGAGTAACTGTATGTTTAATTATCTTTGCCTTGTTTTCCTGTTTAATTAAGCAATTTGTTTTGTTATCTTTATGAAGGCACCGGGAATTGCTTTGTGACAGAAGAGTAGGAGCAGCGATACCTGGGGTCGCCATTAACTGATGATCACACGTGGGTGAAACGGGTCGAATTGAAATTCCTATGGCATTCTCTCTTATTTCTTGCTGGTAAACAATAATGTGTGTGTTTGCCTTAAAGCAGAAAGTCACAATTATTATAAGTGAAGCTCTCAGGCAATGGTTTTATCATTCGGTTTCAGCTGTACGCCACTGAGGGATGCGTTTGTGAAGGCTTAGTAGCTAAATGTTTTATTTAGTTGTGTATTTAAACTGAACTTCTTGGATGGTTTTGTGGGGAGAGTTGGCCACTTAGGTACCCACACTGAACTGTTGATTAGAGTGATTGGGTTTTGGTTTTGGAGTGGAAGAGGCATAAAGCTTGCTATACAAAGATCACATTTCGGATGATTCCTGCTGGATAGGTCAAAATTAATTTTAGTAAAAAACTCATGCACCAATGGTGCATGTTTTATTCCGGTATCATGTTTGGTACCCACCAGAAGGTAGGTCTGTTGTGAGCTCTCCAAATGCTTTTGCTCTCTCGCTATTTTGTATCAACTCCCTTTAAAGTCCCAGCACCTATTGGATGTTTTTTCCTTCATTAAAGTTAATTTAATGGGTGCCACCACCCAGTTCAACAAAAGTTTGAATTTTGAATCAATTTTTGTTGAAGGAGCCAGACTGAAACTTCTCTGTCGAACTGCACTCATCTAATCATCTGCAGCCACCGTTTGGCTATTCTGACAGTTGCAGGTGAAAGTTGTCACAATTCAATAGCTGGCACTGCAGATTCATGCATTCATTCTGTTTAGCATGGATTGGGGGAACTGAGTGATTTGTCTCATTCAGCCAGATGTATAGCTAGCTTTATTCTGTGTCTACATAAATGAATGCACTCTGCAAAAAGTTTGAGCCTGGGATCCAGCTAAAGATTAAATTTGAAGGCTAAAGTGAACCTATCATCAACATTTGTGTTTAGATAAATCAGCTGGGAACATGACATGTCAGCAGAAAAAAAAAGACCTCTTTAATCAAATAAAAAAACTCTGCTTCTCCTAAGCTCCATGCCTAGGCAGCCAAGGTCAAATGGTGTCTGGCTACTAATCAATACTGCTAAGAGCCTATTGTTTTCGATCAGCAGTGAGATGAGAGGGTCGGAAAGACTGCCCTTTGCATACAAGGAAAAAAGGTTCAGTCCAACCACAATGTTTTGGGGACTTCGTTGGTGAGATATCTGCACTTGAGTTCCTGACTGTGCATATTTGCTGTGGACAATATGAGGGGTTCCTAGTCTGCCTGTTTGAGCATTTACATTTGGAAAATGTAACAGAAGCTTCTTAAACACACAAAAGTGGACCGGGAATACATAAAACTCCTGAGTGGACAGGAAAAGAGTTGATGAAGAAATTAAGTTGTCGTTTAACCGGTTCAATACAGGGCATTTTCACCCCCTTCCCAGGCCAATTTTTAGTTTTCAGCGCTGTCGCACTTTAAACGACAATTGCGCAGTCGTGCAACGTTGTACCCAAAAAAAATTTATGTCCTTTTTTCCCCACAAATAGAGCTTTCTTTTGGTGGTATTTGATCGCCTCTGCGGTTTTTATTTTTTGCGCTATAAACAAAAGAAGAGCAACAATTTTGAAAAAAAACACAATATTTTTTACTTTTTGCTATAATAAATATCCCAATTTTTAAAAAACAAAAAACAAATTTTTCCTCAGTTTCGGCCAATACGTATTCTTCTACATATTTTTGGTAAAAAAAATCGCAATAAGCGTATATTGATTGGTTTGCGCAAAAGTTATAGCGTCTACAAAATACGGGATAGATTTATGGCATTTTAAAAAAATATATATTTATTTATTTTTTTAGCGGCGATCGCGATTTTTTTTCGTGACTGCGACATTATGGCGGACACATCGGACACTTTTGACACATTTTTGGGACCATTCACATTTATACAGCGATCAATGCTATAAAATTGCATTGATTGCTGTGTAAATGTGACAGGCAGTGAAGGGGTTAACCACTAGGGGGCGGGGAGGGGTTAATATGTTTCCTAGGGAATGATTCTAACTTTAGGGGGAGGGGACGCACAAGGGGAGGAGACCGATCAGTGTTCCTCCGTTCTGGGAACACAGATCACTCTCCTCTCACCTGACAGGCTGTGGATTTGTGTGTTTACACACACAGATCCACGGTCCGGCCCGGTTAACGGCCGCCGGGCACACGCACCGGGTCCCGAGCAACGCGGCGGGCACGCGCGCGCGCCCCCGCGCCCCCTAGACGGCTGGGAATCCCAGGACGTCATATGAAGTCCACCGAGGATGGGAGATCCCATCCCAGGAAAACATAAGTCTATAGGCGGGTAGGGAAGTGGTTAAAGAAGCCTTTCTCAACCATGGTGCTGTCTAGGTTCTTCAGGGGTGCTATAGCAAAATGCCTAAACATTTTCCCCAATTGCCAACAAGCTGGTAGGTGGATCAAGCTTTCCCGTTTGTAGTTATACAAAGTCACAGGTTTTTATTGTGCAGCATTATCACCTTGGTCACCATATGAGCCTGTTGCCAGAGTCCTAACAACCAGTGATGCCATAATTGAGAAGGACCACATCAGGGGCACCTGCCCCTCACCGTCAGCAATGGGTACACGTTAGCTGCTAATTTATGGAAAAGTTCAGTGTTTACATTTTAGAATGGGTTGCCTCGAAATTGGGCATAATTTTAAAGGGTGCTTGACTGAAAGAAGGCTGTGAAACACTGGTTGTGGTATTGGGGAGTTTAAACTTGTGTGGTAGGTGCCTTTTAATGAGTTGCATCATATCATGCAGTGTTTTAGGGCATGGCAGCCCACTTTTATTAAACAAAGCTGAAAGTTTACATAGACACCAGTTGCCCACGCAGGGGCTCTTCCACATCAATATGAACAGTCAAACGAAAATTCTGAGCCACCTGGCTCCCTTTTTGGCAGCAATGCTGCTTTTCTTACCAGTCCCTCTGATTGTGTTGTCCATTTCTACTGGTTCATTTGGCTCTCTTAGGCTTTAGTCGCAGCGCCCTGCTGCACGGCCCCATCCTAGTGTCTGGATAAGGGTGCTCCTGACACCCCTATAGGAGTCCATCTGACTCCTGGAATGAGACCCCCTGTTTCTTGACTCCTGGCTAGGACACCTCTGACCCCTGGGTGAGACCTCCTGTCTCCCACACTGGGAACCATCTCCAAACTGGGAGCTTTCAGCTATCCTCAGGCTTGAGTATAACAACCTTACACACCTGTGTACTCAGACAGGCTGCAAGCACCTAGTAAAATCTGGACACAGGATTAAAAGTTCCAATCCAGAACTAGGGAATCCAGAGAAAACAAAAAACACAGCTTTCCCCATTTAGAAACAATAGTCCGGAATCTTGCATTAACCCTTAATGTAAATTCTCATTTTGTCACATGGTTTAAAGCAGCCATCACTAAATGGCAGCCCGCGGTCTGAGCACGGACTGCGTGATGCTCCTGAACTGTCAGGCCGCCAGTGTAGTGGCAGCCATTGGTTTTCTGGGACCACGGGTTGCCCAGCAACCAATGACATTGCGTGTGTGCGCCCCGCCTCCTGCTCCTGACCGCGGCTCTCGCTCTCACTCCCGGCCGCCTCATTTGCAAGGTGTATCTTGCAGCTTCCGCCCCCCTGCAACTTGCCGAATGTGCTTACTCCTGCCCTCCAGGTATGTGGGGCATAATTTCTTAAGGTGCACACCAATGGGCAGAATTTGTTAAGGTGCACGCTGATGGGCATATTTTGTTAAGGGGCACACTGATAGGCATATTTCATTGTGCCCATCAGAGTACCCCTTAAGATAAAATGTGCCCATCAGAGTGCCCCCTTAACATAATATGTGCCTATTAGCATAACAGCCACTAACATATGTGCCCATCAGTGTGCCCCCTTAACATAAAATGTGCCCATTAGCATGCCCCTTTAACATACAATGTACCCATCAACAAGCCCCTTATTTTATGTTAAGTGGAACTCTGTTGGGCACATTTTATGTTAAAGGGCACTATGATGGGCACAACAATATGTGCCCATCAGCATGCCCCTCAACATAAATGCACTGATCAGAGTGTCCCGTAACATAAAATATGGGGCATGCTGATGGGCACATTTTATGTTAAAGGGGTATGCTGATGGGCACATTTTATGTTAAGGGGGCACACTGATGGGCACATATGTTAGTTGGGGCACTCTAATGGGCACATATTATGTTGAGGGGGCATGCTGATGGGCACATATTATGTTAAGGGGGCACTCTGATGGGGACACCTGATGTGATAGGGACACCTGGTATAAAGGGGCACTCTGATGGGGACACCTGATGTAAGGTGGCACTGTGATGGGGACACCTGATGTAGAGTGGCACTGTGATGGGGACACCTAATGTAAGGGGGCAATGTGATGGGGACACCTGATGTAAGGGGGCACTCTGACGGGAATACCTGATGAAGGGGGCACTCTGATAGGGACACCTGATATAAGGGGATACTCTGATGGTGGCAACTGATTTATGGGGGTAGTCTGATGGGGGCACACAATGCAATGAATTACCCTGGTAGGGGCACCTGATGTAAGAGGGAACACTATTGGGGACATTTACATTTACAAAGTATTACCAGTGTGTGTGAAGGTAACAGTAAGAAAAGCACCAGAGAGTGCAGCTTGCGCCAAAAAATGAAAGAAGATGCATACAGACTTGTGAATCGGACCTCAGCCGGAAAAAATATTTCGTTACAGGACCTCCTTGAATTTAATTCACTACCCCTGGCTTAAAGCATCAAAGACATAAAAATGTAAGACTCGGGCCACTAGGCTCCACATATAACTAAAATATATTTCTCTTTACATAGTTTGCTGGGCCATGTCAAGCCAATCATTTTGTATTGCTAGGAACTTGCTTGTGTCACCCATATGGCATCATCACAACTTTGGAAATGATTCTGTGCCCAGGAGACGTGAGGGAGGATATTTCATGCTGGCACCTTTAGTATCTGATCCACTGAGAAAGAAACTGCCACTGCTGATTTAATCGCTCACACCCTAAGTGCCAGCTGCCACCTCATATTCCTCTCTATGTTCTTTTCTGTCAGAACGGCAATAATTCACCTCTTCTAAGTGCTGACACATCACATGCCAGAATAATTATTTACTTCTCACAGGAGCGAAGACCCAATCAACCCTTTACATATTCCGTGCTTGAATAAAAGAGCTCACAGTCACAGCAAGACGAGCTCAGTATATACAAGTTTGACATGTCTTAGTTGCCTCAAGCAACCAAACTGATTCTTTCTTTCATGCTCAAACCTGCCTCAGCAAAATATTAACAAAAATTACAGCAAGGATCTGATTTGTTTAAATTGGTGATGTAGACACTTTCTTTTTTTGACACTTTTTGACAGAGTTCCAATGTTTTGTCTGGGCAGGTTTTTACAGCTTACTGGCCAGGAACCCCCCAATCAAAAACAAACTCAACTAAATGCCCCACAAATCCCAACTTAATCCATGACAAATCAGGTCCTGAGTCTTCTTTCTTCTGAACTGCAGTTTGGTAGGGTTCTTTGGGAGGCTCATGTTGCTGTCTAATGACATAGACATTTCCCAGTGGTTGTCCATCAGAAGAAGGGACCTCAAAGGTTTCTGAAGACTCCAGCATGATGAGGTTACAATGATTGTGACTCTACTATACCAGTGGAAGGCAAGTCTGAACTGCAGCACTGGATCACCAATCTTCATTCCCTAAAGAGGTTCTGTGGAGAGTCAGGTGGCAGGGGACTTGAGTAGGCAAAAATGGCTTTGGAAAGTTCTTTAAAAAAAAAAAGGATGCGAATGATTGTGTGAAATTTGCTTGGTAATGGGCTTTAAGGAAGAACTACAGCATATCTCCCACAGGACTTACCTTGGCCATATACAGTACTTTTCAGTCTTGGGCCTTTCCTTAGCTTTCAAACACAGCAATGTGCCTACTATAGATTGAGTTGTTTCTAAACTTCAAGCAACCATACAATAGAAATTGTGGTGGAAATCAATCATTTTGTCACTTGAAACTGGGGAAAAACTGAAACTGTAGGTGGCAGATTGCTGTAGTTGAAAACTCCTGGAAACACTTCTGGATTGTCAACTTTATAACCAATGCAAAACTTACTACTTAAAAGCATGCCCAGAAAAAAAAAAAGTTGTATCTTGTTTAAGTAAAAACATCTAAAAAACAAACTAATCACAAAAAACATTTTAATCCAATAAGATCCTAACAGTAATTTTTGCAGGTAGCCATGGTTGAGAACTTATGGGATACAATAAATTTGTCAAGTGTATGGCTAGTATTACAGGAGTTTCATAAACTTGTCTAAGTCTGTTCATGAGTCCACCATATGGAGAATTATTATCAGGAATGGTGTTGATGGAAGACACCACAAAGTAAAGAATTGCCCTCCATCCAGAAATTTATTGTCCATATAAATTTAATTTGTTTTCACATTTGAGCAAAAAAAAGCAAACATGTTTTGAAGATTCCCCTCTGTCAGGGCTTGGGAATGCCGAAAAGTCCAAAGTCTGGACAATTATCAATGAGATTCTCAGAGATCCATTTATATTGTATTAAAAAGCATCTGCTTTCAGTGCTAGTCTGGCAATCAAACTAGGCACTGGAAGTAGGTTCTTCTTGATACAATATAAATATTCCTTATTCTACCATCTTATTTATGGCTGCTGTACATTAGCGAGCTGCCTGTGGAACTATTCGTATAGTAACAATCTACCCAACCAGGACCTTAGCAATGCCAAGAGATCCAGTGCACCTCACTTTTACCACCCTTCAAATTTGTGTGTGGATATTTAAGCCTCTGAGAAAGGTAAGTAGGAACAAAGAACAGTGCACGTTAAAATAAAACCTTATCCCAACTGTGAAGCATGATGGAATGAGCTTCATGACCTGGATAGCTTGCTGTAATAGAGAATAATTCATTTAAAATAATCTCAAGAAATTGTACAAGTAATAAGGAAAATGCCTCATCACTTGAAATGAAATATAAATTGGGTGATTAAATATAACCCAGATAGCAAGGATAACTTTCCACAAATTTGTGGCAGTGTTAAGAATTGTAATGCCGCGTACACACGGTCGGACTTTTCGGCTACAAAAGTACGACAGCCTGTCCGACAGACTTTTGACGGACTTTTGGCGGACTTTTGGCGGACTTGCGGCAGACTTTCTTACGAACGGACTTACCTACACACGATCACACAAAAGTCTGACGGATTCGTACGTGATGACGTACACCGGACTAAAATAAGGAAGTTGATAGCCAGTAGTCAATAGCTGCCCTAGCGTGGGTTTTTGCCCGTCGGACTAGCACACAGACGAGCGGATTTCTGGGTCCGGCGTAGTTAGGACGTAAAGATTTGAAGCATGTTCCAAGTCCGTCAGATTTGGGGCTGGAAAAGTCAGCTAAAAGTCCGGGGAAGCCCACACACGATCGGATTGTCAGCCAGCTTTAGTCCGTCGGCGTCCGTCTGACTTTTGTAGACGAAAAGTTCGACCGTGTGTACGCGGCATAAGTCTATTAACTTGTTGCACATTTTCACTGGCAAGTTGTACACTTGCAGAGCACTTGAAGCACAAGTTCTAGTTGACACTTTTCCAATTTGTAGCAACTTTGCGTGACAAGTCCCTAGTATGAGCAAAGTTGCAGTGGAGAGTCTACAGCAAGAGCTCTGCAAGTCTACAGCATGAAAAATCAGCCACATTGACCCCTGTGGTTGGATGACTATTGCGCAACATAACTGAACCAGAACTTGCAGCAGTCTTGCAGAATGTTTGCAAAGAAAGTTGATCTGGAGTCGTGCAATGTGGACTTGCTGCAATTGTGCAACAAACTTGTGAAGGCTGGCAAGTCTAGGAATAGCTTAGCAAGTCATTTTCAAATTTTCAGCACAATTGCTTGCTATCTGGGAAGTTTGGTGACCTGATGACAGGGGTAAATTATTAATAGTATGGACTGAGGAATAATGAGCACCAACTTGTTTGCAAACAATGTCATGTGATTACTGTGGCGTCACAATAATCACCGCTATCAGAAATATCACTGTAATGTCCTTGGGGACATTAAAAATGTTTACTTAGCACTGGGGGCTGTGCTGAGAAATGCTTACATACAGATGGTGGGCGAGAAAATGACAGTATATGTAACTGTTGGCTGACAACACTCTGTCCCTCTTTCCCAGTTGTGGACCTAAGTTGTCAGTTTCAGCTGCCATTGTGCTTTTGCTGAGCTTCCAGTGTGTCCCTGTGCCTTTAAGGAGGTGTGGGCTCCCTCCAGGCAAACCTGCCCTTAATTTATCCATTGCTATATATGCTCCAACTGAGAGTTGGAGAGTCTCAAAAATATGGAGTTAGGACCGTTGTATACAGAGGAGCCTTGACGTGGGCACTGCAGTTTCCACATACAGTATATTTGCAAATGTGTGCAACAAAACCCTCTATTTTTAATGTGAATTGTTAGACAGGGACAATTAGGTGTGTTTGCTAATACGTGTGCTGGGAAATTTTTGTTTGTTTGTGATGTGCATTGCCCTTCTATGTGTACATTACAGCAAAGGCTAGTTATACAGTCTCTCACAAAAGTGAGTACACCTCTCACATATTTCTAAATATTTTATTATATCTTTTCATGTGACAACACTGAAGAAATGACACTTTGCTACAATGTAAAGTAGTGAGTGTACAGCTTGTATAACAGTGTAAATTTGCTGTCCCCTCAAAATAACTCAACACACAGCCATTAATGTCTAAACCGCTGGCAACAAAAGTTAGTACACCCCTAAGTGAAAATGTCCAAATTGGGCCCAAAGCGTCAATATTTTGTGTGGCCACCATTATTTTCCAGCACTGCCTTACCCCTCTTGGGCATGGAGTTCACCAGAGCTTCACAGGTTGCCACTGGAGTCCTCTTCCACTCGTCCATGATGACATCACAGAGCTGGTGGATGTTAGAGACCTTGGGCTCCTCCACCTTCCGTTTGAGGATGCTCCACAGATGCTCATTAGGGTTTAGGTCTGGAGACATGCTTGGCCAGTCCATCACCTTTACCCTCAGCTTCTTAGCAAGGCAGTGGTCATCTTGGAGGTGTGCTTGAGGTCATTATCATGTTGGAATACTGCCCTGTGGCCCAGTCTCCA
This sequence comes from Lithobates septentrionalis, assembly GCA_037952835.1. NCBI lineage: Eukaryota > Metazoa > Chordata > Amphibia > Anura > Ranidae > Lithobates > Lithobates septentrionalis. Next base: position 108,483 of record JBBDGP010003545.1, on the reverse strand, counting down.
AAGGGAGGGGATCATGCTCTGCTTCAGTATGTCACATTACATGTTGGCATTCATGGATCCCTCGGTGAACTGTAGCTCCCCAGTGCCGGCAGCACTCATGAAGCCCCAGACCATGACACTCCCACCACCATGCTTGACTGTAGGCAAGACACACTTGTCTTTGTACTCCTCACCTGGTTGCCGCCACACACGCTTGACACCATCTGAACCAAATAAGTTTATCTTGGTCTCATCAGACCACAGGACATGGTTCCAGTAATTCATGTCCTTAGTCTGCTTGTCTTCAGCAAACTGTTTGCGGGCTTTCTTGTACATCATCTTTAGAAGAGGCTTCCTTCTGGGACGACAGCCATGCAGACCAATTTGATGCAGTGTGCGGCGTATGGTCTGAGCACTGACAGGCTGACCCCCCACCCCTTCAACCTCTGCAGCAATGCTGGCAGCGCTCATATGTCTATTTCCCAAAGACAATCTCTGGATATGACGCTGATCAGAAGCACTTAACTTCTTTGGTCGACCATGGCGAGGCCTGTTCTGAGTGTAAATGTGTGTCAGGTGATGACTGCGCTACTTATAGCACTTTTAATTAGAAAAGCCCTTTACTCTACACCAAATCAAATAAATAAATAAATATAAATGATCATATATGAAAAAATGATTTAGTGACAACACTATTTGTATTTACCCCCGAGAAAAACTACCTAATACATAAATCCAATCAGTGAAAGAATTGTGCAAATATATGTCAGGTGCTGACTGCGCTACCTATAGCAATTTTTTCTATAGAAACCCCTTACTCTATACCAATCAAAAAAATAAATAAAAATTAACATAAAAAAGATATTTTGTGACAACACTATTTGTATTTAGCACTAAATGAAACGCCTTAATTCATCAATCCAATCATAAACATAAATAAAAATATCAACATTCATTAGTGCTCGTGCCTATGTCCTTAAATGGACTATCCACTATATTTGTGTTATATCTGTGCTCTTGAATTTTCATGCGATATTTAAGTGACTGAAATCCAGTGACAACACCACTACTGCATATGTTGGCCACTCACCAGATGTTAGTATATGAAAGCCTTTGGTTCATTTAAGGGATAACCATTCCACTCGTAGTGCATCTCAAGCTGGCCCCCATGTAATAAAGCCAATATATCCATTGTCATGGAAAAAAATCAGACCCCATCATAGCGCAATATGTTTGTTGTTATTTATTAATCCATATAAAAAAGAGCAAAAAAAATCACATGGTTTTGGTGTCCGTCTGCTGACACCAAGCTATTCCAGCAGTTAAAGATAGATAAGGGATAATGTCGCCGTCTAGTCACTCCTCGTTCCTGTTCAGGTTGTGGCTTGCGGTTCAAGCCTCGCTATCGTTTGACGGAGAATGACGTAATGGCGTTGCGTGAATTTTCCCAGCAGCCTCTGAGCGTTTTCGCAATCAAAATTGCGTCATCAGGAAGCTTCCCAGTCAGAGGACTGGGAGGAATCCCTGAAGGGACTGGGTGCAAGCAGTCTGGGGTGGATGCAGAGTCAGTCTAGGAGGACTGTGGAGAGGGCTAGTAAAAAGGGGCCGCTTCAGCCAGGCGGGCTGCCAGTGCCTGAAGAGGTGGTACTGGGAGCGGTACCATCAGAAAAGGACAGCTAGCACCAAAGACCTAATTTTTTCTACACTAAAGGGTCCCGTGGTCCCTGCCTGCAAAGGGCATTTTCAAGGATCTAACTAAATCTGTGTTGGATCAAACCAACTGTACTAGTTGGTCCTGGGAGTAGTAGTTCTACAAGCAAGTAAGTATTCAAAAAGTGTAACTGTGCTGATCCAAACAAGTGCTAGTGAAATATTGCCACTGATACAGTGTTTATGTCTAAGGCCCCTTTCACACGATCGGACCGTTCAGGTCCGCCTGTCAGTTTTGACGGCGGACCTGAACGGGCGATCCATGTTAGCCTATGGAGCGTCGGATGTCAGCGGAGACATGTCCGCTGACATCCGACCCCGTCCGATCCACTAAAAGCAGACGTATGGCTCTACGTCCAGATCCGTCGCTGGCGGATCGGATCGGGTGAGATCTGACGAAAACGGACACGCTGTCCGTTTTCGTCCGATCCCTCCATAGGCGGCAGCGGCGCCTGACAAGCCCCTCCCCGCTCAATGAGCAGAGAGGGACCTGTCATCCGCCGGCTCAGCGGAGATCAAGGGACAGATCTCCCGCTGAGCCGGCGGACCGAGGCGGGCTCCGTAGAAACGGAGCCCGCCTCGTGTGAAAGGGGCCTTATATGCCAACCTTACCAATACATCTATAAGCTATAAAGTGGCAAATATCATAAAGTGCAAACTATCACAACTTAAACCATAAGTATATAATAATAATCCCCAAAGTCCATTTCCATTCATTATATGTATTCAATGTGCTTATTATGCTAAAATTTTCGTCCGTGCTTTATAACAGGAACTTTTCACCACTTTGTGTGCCACCACCACCTTCTAAAATGGGCAATCACCAGAGCCTAGAAAAAGTTTGGCCTTTGGTTCATATTGGGATAACCACTCCACTATCCTGGCGTTCCTCCAGCTAGTTAACCACTAGATGCTCCTCATTTCTCCATGTCAGTGTTGGTATCTCATAAAAATGAAACATTCATCATTGCGCAACATATTTATATAAAAAGTTTGTTTTGGCCAATAAGTAAATATCCAAAATATGTAAAATGTGCACTCACACTTTATGGTGCCTTAGGACCGGCACTAAGTCTATCCAGTGATTTGTTTTGGGGATCCGCTACGCCGATTCGTTCCTCGAGCCCAGCGTGCGTTCCAAGCCTCGATTTGGTACGGGTTTGTGACAGGAAGTGACGTCCGCGATTACCCAGAAGCCTCACAAGCAACCTACAAGCAAGTATGACGGAGGTAGAAGAGGAGTGTGTATATACTGGATGTATATAGGTTGAGTCCCTGAAGAGTTCTACTGATCAAGTGGGCATGCAAAATGAACCCTTCCCCATCCAAGTTCAAATCCCCCTAATAAGAACAAAAAAAAAAACAAATCTGCAAGGACTGTTTCTTGACTCCAGAGTGTATGGAAAATGCATGTGCCTGTGCAGGGTGGGAGATAACCAACATTCACCAGCGTCTCCTACGGGGGTAGCGCTACATTTGGTAAAGATAACTAAACTTCTGCCTTTGATATGCCCCGTACACACGAGCGGACTTTACGGCAGACTTTGCCCGGCGGACGGGATTTCGTCGGCCATTTCGATCGTGTGTGGGCTCCAGCGGACTTTGTTTTCTCAAAAGTTGGACGGACTTAGATTTGAAACATGTTTTAAATCAATCCGTCAAAATCGAGTCCGGTCAAAAAGTCCGCTCGTCTGTATGCTAGTTCAACGGACAAAAAGCCACGCTAGGGCAGCTATTGGCTACTGGCTATGAACTTCCTTGTACTAGTCCGGTCGTACGTCATCACGTACGAATTTGACGGACTTTGGTGGATTGTGTGTAGGCAAGTCCGTTCATTCGTAAAGTCCGTCGAAAAATCCGCCGGGCAAAGTCTGCTGTAAAGTCCGACCGTGTGTACGCGGCATTACTGTTGAAATGCTTGCTGGATGAGATTTATCAATGTTGTGTATTAGCAATTATTGGCAATATACAGCAATTTTCAACTGTTTCTGTTATGGGTTTAATTTTCTAGCCCCAGTTTATTCACTGGCACCTTGTTAGAGCTGGTATTACAGTACAGAAGAATGAATACAGGATACAAGTGAGCAGTGGATTAATGTCATTTCAAATTGAGAGCTCCGTGAGATGCTGGCTTGGGTAAGGATTCTGTTTTGCATGAATAAGCAAGCAGGTGCACTTTAGATAGAGCAGCCAAGCAGAGGATAAAGCTAGGCATTCTGGGATATCAGGGGTGACAGGACTCAGCCCCTTCATCTATTTCTGCTTCAGCCTATGACACCTTCACTTAGAAGAAGCCCATTATGGAAAGTAACAAATGGCAAAATCTAAATGACTTATACAGGGCATCTACTATTCCAGACCTGGTCCGGGACTAGACCGCCTGTGGGAAATTAGGCTGGAAGATGCTGTAGATGCGTACATCCATAACAATGTTCACTGTAAGTAAATATGGATTAAGTAGCTCAGCATTTCCAAAAATGTGGCATGCCACTTTGACCTTTTGTACTTACTGGTGTTTCATATACAGAATCTTTTTCTTCTGTATAATAACTGTTTATAACTCAGCTTTTTTCTACTGAACAAATGAAAAGAAAGAATAAACTACAGGAAAAGCTGGTTAGGGATTGTTTTATGTTCAGTAAGTCTGAGAACTATTCCCTGTAATCTCAGCATTCCAAACGTGTACAGATCATGACTTTACCTAATAAACCCTCAATCCTGAGATAAAAACCCTTAAGAAACACTGATCTCCAATCATTCAATATATTGTCAAAAGTATTGGGACTCCTGCCTTTAAACACACATGAACTTCAATGGCATCCCAGTCTTAAGCCTCGTACACACGATCGGATTTTCCGCAGACAAAACCTCAGACTTTTGTCCAAAGACGTGTGCCTGGATTTTGTCTTGCATACAAACGGCAAGGAATTGTCGGCCAACAAACGCGAACGTAGTGACATACTACGTGATTTTTCAGCTCTTTAGCGCCACCCTTTGGGCTCCTTCTGCTAATTTCGTGTTAGTAGAAGTTTGGTGATTGTTGATTCGCGCTTTTCATTTCGTGCTTTTCAGTTTGTTTCTGAGCGGCCATTCGTCAACCAGACATGTTGCGGAATCGGAGGAGATAACGTGTTATTTATTATTGGCCTTGGAGTTATTGCTTTGACTCAAGTCCAGTCCAGGAACAGGAGGAGGAGAAGTTCTTTGACTAAAAATTGGTTGCTTTATTAATTGTGACCAATTATGTAATATGCCTTTGCTGCGGGAGCTCCAGGAGAATAATCCAGATGATTTTCGGAATTATCTGCGGATGACGGAGCCCTGCTTTCACCAACTCTTGGCATTGTTGATCAAACCACAAAAACAATGCGCTTAGGACATAGGCAAGGGGAGACGGGAAGGATAATATGGTGGGAGGGGGGGGGGGAGGGGGGGGGGGAAAGGAGGGGGGGAAGGTGATGGGAGAATGGAAGAAGAATATAAGGTATGCTGCCTCCCCAGGTTAAGCCCTCAACCGAGAACTTATCAGTTGGACTGTTGGTTATTTATACACGCCTGTGTGGGATTACACTGTCACATTACATACATATATTGGTTTGTTATATACTCTCGCCATTGCACGGGTCATTTAGAGTCCCGTTGGACTCGACTGCATTATACTGCACTGTATTGTATATTTTAGCTGGGGTGCACGGTCAAACACATATGTAAGTGCAGTTTTGCACTGTCATATTATATACCTGGCACAGGTTTATGTTCGGTATTGCACTGGCACACATACACATGTCATACTTTGTATATTTATTAATTAGCTGCTTAGCAGTAGCGTTCTAGTTTTTATTCCTACAATCCTTTTTGGTATAGAGGTATGTGCAATATGCTTAGGTTTGCCATACGTTCACCTTTACTTCATTATAGTTTCTGTGATCTATTATGAGTCTCACCCATCAAGCAGTTCACAGGTCTCACTGTATGTGTTTGGTTCACAATTTACTTATTTGATATAGTCACTGTTTATATCACCGTATTTGCACAGCTTACAAGGGAGCGCCATACCCCTAACAACTATTCTTGGCATTGTTGACCCCCTATATTAAGAAGCAGGACACATGCATGAGGCTTTTATTTTATTTTTTGGTTGAATAATAATGATTTGATTTGTTATATTTTCTATCTTTTTGGATGCATAGAATATACTTTTTGGTTAAGTTCTATTGGCAGATAGCATGTCTAATTTTATTTTTTATTTTTTTTAATGAACAATAAAAAAATTGTGGAGAATAATATTTGGCTATAGTGTTTTACTTCAAATGACAGTTTGGCAGTAGGCAGTTACATTTAAAAAAATACAATGTAAAATTGACAAGGGATACCAACATAGTTGTATCTTTGATCTTAAAAACTACGGGATAATGGTGTTGTGGTAACTTGCTCAAAAAAAATAAATAAAAAAAAAGCATAATAATATTATTCTTGATATCACTAGAAAAAAAAAGCCTTTGAAAATTTGTTTACAATAACTCCATCCGTATCACCAGCAAAGCAGCTTCATTATTATCCCATTAAAGAAGAAGAGAACATGCGCTGCATTTCATAATTTGCCACGTCACAAATGTTAATTCTCCATTACGAACGCTAGTTTACAAGACCGACTGCTTCTGGCTCGTCCTTGCTTCCGAGCATGCGTGTTTGTACTGTGGATTTTTGTCCGACAGACTTGTGTACACACGCTCGGAAAATCTGACAACAGACATTTATCCGCGGAAAATTTTAAAATCTGCCATCCAACATTTGTCCACGGAAAATCCGACAACAATTGTCCGATGGAGCGTACAAACGGTGGGATTTTCCTCCAACAGCCTGTCATCACACATTTCCCGTCGGAAAATCTGATCGTGTGTACGAGGCTTAAGACTCTTCACCACACACAGCCACAAAGGCAAGAGTGCAGGCAAGGTTTTTTTTCAATTGAGATGAATACATTGTAAAATCTCAGTTAATGTCAGTTGGTCTAAATCAGTTATAAATATATTTGGACAAAACATGTACACTTATGTTCTTGTTCATATTTTTTGAACCTAAAAGTTGACAGACAACCTTTATTACCAATAATATGTAATGTACATATATATCATCTTCCTGGATTTTGTTTTCATCTGGCCTTCAGATATGAAAGGCTGAGTGATTTAACACCTGTTTAGATTTGTCATCCATGTGATGAAATGAAAATTATGCCGTTTGCAATAAACTTTGCATAAAATAGTTAAATTGCATTAAATTTTAATGGTTCAAAGAATGTCAGGCAAAATGGTCGGCCCTCATGCATGTTCACTTCATCAAATCTGGCCATCTTTGAAAAAAGTTTGGACACCCCTGTCCTAAGGTGTCAGCATACCAAGACCAAGACATTTTGGACAATTTCATGCTCCCAACTTTGTGGGAACAGTTTGGGGATGGCCCCTTCATGTTCCAACATGACTGCACACAGTGCATAAAGCAAGGTCCGTAAAGACATGGATGAGCGAGTTTGGGGTGGAGGAACTTGACTGGTCTGCAAAGAGTCCTGACCTCAACCCAATAGAACACCTTTGGGATGAATTAGAGCAGAGACTGCGGGCCAGGTCTTCTCGTGCAACATCAGTGCCTCACCTCACAAATGTGCTTGTGGAAGAATGGTCAAACATTCCCATAGACACACTCCTAAACCTTGTGGACAGCCTTCCCAGAAGAGTTGAAGCTGTTATACCTGCAAAGTGTGGGCCAACTCAATATTGAACCCTACAGACTTATGCCCTGTACACACGATAGGATTTTCCGATGGAAAATGTGTGATAGGACATTGTTGTTGGAAATTACAACCGTGTGTAGGCTCCATCACACATTTTCCATAGGAATTTCCGACACACAAAGTTTGAGAGCTTGCTATAAAAATTTCCGACAACAAAATTAGTTGTCGGAAATTCCGATCATGTGTACACAAATCTGACGCACAAAGTACCACGCATACTCATAATAAATTAAGAGACGAAAGCTATTGGCTACTGCCCCGTTTATAGTCCCGACGTACATGTTTTACGTCACCGTGTTCAGAACGATCGGATTTTCCGACAACTTTGTGTGACCGTGTGTATGCAAGACAAGTTTGAGCCAACATCCATCGGAAAAAATCCATGGATTTTGTTGTCGGAATGTCCGATCAATGTCCGACCGTGTGTACAGGGCATAAGACTGGGATACCATTAAAGTATAACAAGCACCTTCAATTTAAGAGGGAAGTTTCAGGAAAAAAACTTTTTTTCCAAAATAAACCACTTTGAAGCAAAATAATGGTCAGTGCCCATCAATATAGTCTGATTAGTGCCCATCTGCAGCCTCAATGCAGCCTGATCTGTGCCCATCTGCAGCCTTAATGCAGCCTGATCCGCGCCCATCTCCCATCAATGCAGCCTGATGTCCATCTGCAGCCTCGCCATCTCTCATGCAGTAAAATCATGCAGGAAATCACTGAGCCGTCATCTCCTGTTTACTCGGCTCTCAGTCGGCAGTCACACACACAGTCCCGCCTCCGCCATCGGCATTGGACCAGCTTCTGTGATTGCCAGAACACTGGTCCAATGCCAGTGGCGGAGGCGGGACTGTGTGTGTGACGTCAGAGCCGAGTGAGAGGCGATTTTACAGGAGATGATGGCTCGGCGGCACTCATCCCCCTGCTTCCCCTCCGAGGTATACTATTGACGTATAACACGCACCCGTGATTTGCCCCCTATTTTCAGGGGGAAAAAGTGTGTGTTATACGCCAGTAAATATGGTATTTTTAACTACAAGCTGTGTAGGTACTTGCATTTGATTTGGTATTAACCTCATGCAATTACATATACAGCAGCACCCAGAATGTGGGTGAAAGGAGCAGAACTGAATGCCAATCAGGTGTGCTACTTACAAATGTATTGACAGGAAACTTGCTAATAGGATAAGAAAGAAGATTAATGACCTTATCCATCTGCTGCTGCTCTTTCACTGCTCAGGGAGCAGACTGGTGGTGGTGAGACTATACCGCCATATTCCTTGAATTTGACTTTGGTAAGGTAGAAGGAGTGCCTATGTCCAGAAAACTGCAACTTTGATGTCTGGTTCATAAGACGTTTATTAAAAGTGTAAATGTGTACATCAGGCCCACGCGTTTTGGGGGAATTGACTCCCCCTTCTTCAGGGCTGTTGACATGTGCTATTGGATGGGAGTGATTCCCAAAGTTATATTAATTACAAGGTTTCGGAAAGCAGAATAGCAGAGTGGTGGCTAGCGATGTAGAGACAGCCAAGACTTTCCTTGCATTTGACTTGGTATCAGCCTCTTGAAAATGCATATACAACAGCACACTAACTAAGAGTGAATGGGGAAGAGCAGGGAGCCAATCACGTGTGCTACTTGCAAATGTGTTGATAAGAAACTTGCTGATAGGATGAGAGAGCAGAGAGCACTTTATCCATCTGCCGCTGCTCTTTCACTGTCCAGTGAGTAGACTGAAGGTGAGGAGAGATACTACTGTATTCTTAAGTGATTGTAAACCCTTCCATACACCCAGTGAAGTGTGTTGCCTCAGATGACACATAGAGATGAAACAAATCCTCCTACATTAGTTATACCTGTCTATCTGCAGCCCTTTCTTCTCTACTGCCATTCAAAGTGCTGAATTGTAAAGCTTTTCTGGGAGTTCAGAAAAGTTCCGAAAAAGTTCGGAAGTTCAGAAAAGTTCCGAAAAAGTGGGCTGAGAGTTGAAGTTACACTCTGCGGAGCTCAGTGAGGAGAGCTCTGACAGCTGATTGAAGGGTCACACCCCCTCTACACAACACACAGGAACAGAGCTGAGGCTGTTAATCAGCTGGAGGTCCCTCCCTGTCACTATTTTTCTCTTGATGTCAGGAAAACCTGTCAGAAGTGATTCATACTGATAGTAGAGAAACAAAGCAGCAGACAAAAGTGACAGTTAGTGCTCTTAATTAAGACAAGTACACTATAGACTGATGTGCTTTGTTAATTTTTTATGTCTCCACTTTAAAGTATATGTAAACCCTGACAAATGACCTTCAATTGTTTGCTCCCTTTGGGTTTGTTAAATTTATAATTGAAAGTGTTTTATCATTTTTGTCCAATGAGTTCAAAAAAATACTTGTCTCTTCTGCGCTATTATCAGTTATCTTTGTTTCTGGTTCTCTTTGTGGACTGCAGAACACCCCCTCCCTATGTTATAGAGAAGAGGAGAGGGAAAGGTGTTTTGTAGTCCCATAATATTTCCTAGCCAAGAATTACAATGCTGTTCCTCAATAGAAAGCGAACATTTAGTGAGTGTTGTGACCCTAAGACAGGAAATGTGTTACTGGCAGGATCACCAGGTAAAAATAAAGGTAAAAAAGCCTGCAAATAAAGAAAACTAATGCAGCCACCATATTTAAGGACCAGGAAGCTTTAATAAATGTAATTGTTTCCTTTGTGGGATACTGGCCTTAGACCTGACCAGAAAGTGGTGACCACGACCATGACTAGAAAGAGGTGCATGTGGCCTGAAGAAGGCATAAACATATGGATTTAGGTTTATTTCTAGAAGGAGAAGAGAGCCACTTCTGACACTTGTTTATCTCTAGCAGATCAATAGCGACCAGTTAAGGTTTACAAACAAGTCTGGCTGTCAGAGATTGAATACCAGATATTTGGCTAATGGAACAGTGCATGCATGAAGAATGTATTCCCAGCCTCAAAATGAACCACCTAGGCCAGTTACAGAAAATAGAAGACATCAGGACCCTAGAGAAGAAAATAGAACTATGGCCCCAAGACAAAGAGAGAATGATGGAAGAAACAACGAATATCAAAGCCATACTCCATACCGGAATGAAAGGAGGCCCCAACAAAATAACCGGACACCACGAAATGGAGGAAGAAAACCTTACTACGGGAAGAATAATAGAAGACCCTACAACCGGAACAACTGGTATAGACCCCCATACGAAGAACGAGAATATAGAGGTCCACCATATGAATACAGAGACCAAAGGAGACCCATGCAAGAATATAGAGATAATAGAAATTTGGAATATTATAGACCAAGAGACAGAAGTCCCATGCAAGAATACAGATATGAAGACAGAAGAGGCCCACCGCAGAGAAACTATCGGTCGGACGAACGAAGTCCAGTCCCCACTTACAACTATTATGCTCCCCTGGCAAATAGAGAAGGTGAAGAAAGATCAGTCAGACCCTACCCTCCACCATATGGAGACCAAGAATCAAACAGGCCTTTTTTTAGACCGGAGCAGAGAGAATCTAGACGAGATGCGGGGTCTCAGAAAAAGCCCCGAAAGAAGAGAGGACGAAGATCCGGCAAGAGACAGCAAAAGAAAGAGAGAGTAAAAGGAGAGGGGATTTTTAACCTTAGTGGGTGGGCATTGACACACGAAGAAGTTGGGGTACTCGACAAAGGGTTGAAATATGCACCCACAAAAAACCTTAATAAATTCGAGCCCTACATCGGGATCCAAAAATTTGTACGAAAACTAAATATACAAAGATACATGGTAGGAAATCCCCCGATGCCCAGAATAGCACAGCCATCAGATAATGGGATTTTACAGGAACAAATCTGTTTTTAATTCGCCAGCAAAAGATAATAAACATATTGATGTTTTTAAAAAAATTGTTTTAGATGAAATAAAAGATGTGCAAATTAAGAAGAAAGAAGAACCTAATTATATAAAAAGTGGGATTCGCAAGTTAACCAAGAGGCGGGATATTGTCATCCGACCAGCCGACAAGGGAGGAGGGATTGTGATCCTCTCTAAAGAACAATACCACAATACAATGACCCTTATGCTGAATGATACCAACACATATACCAAACTATTGAAGAACCCGGTATTTGGGTGTCGTAAAGCGCTCGAGCAGGTTGTTCATCTGGGGGTAAAGAAGGCTATATTGAATAAAAAAGAAGCAAGATTCCTCATACCAGATTCCTGTCGTACGCCAATTATCTATTCAGTACCTAAAATACACAAAAATAGAACTGACCCACCACCTAGGCCGATAGTTAATGGCATCGAGTCAATAACATCGAGGATGGGCCAGTATATAGACGTTTTTTTACAGCCGGCAGTCCAGAAAACAGAAGCGTATTTGAAAGATAGCAAAGAGATGTTACGAGTCATAGAGAACATCCAGGGAGAAGATAGATCATGGGTTATGGCCACTGCCGATGTGTCGGCTCTATACACAATCATTCCCCATCATAAGGCGTGTGAGGCAGCGAAATGGGGTTTAAGAAAATATACTGAACTCCCGTGCATACAGAGGAAGTTCCTGATTAAATGTTTAGAATTCAGCCTCAAAAACAATTACTTTTGGTACGATAAGTCCTACTACCATCAGCAGACCGAGGTGGCTATGGGTGCCAGGTTTGCCCCGAGTATAGCCGGCCTGTTCATGGCACAGTGGGAAGAATAAAACATTTTTAGTTAGGGCCCAAGTCAGCTTGTCATATACAAAAGATATATCAATGACATCTTTATACTGTGGGATGGAGAAGAAAGCGACCTAATTGAATTCCTTGTGAAACTTAACAATAACGATAGAAATATCTCACTTACCTGGGATGTCAGCTCAGAAAAAATCAACTTCCTGGATCTAGAGATTTCACTAGATAATTCCATATTCAGCACGAAGACGCACTTTAAGGGAGTTGATAGGAACAGCTACCTCCCAACCACAAGCTGCCACCATCAAAACTGGATTTTTAATATTCCAAAAGGGTAATTGATGCGGATAAAGAGAAACTGTACCAAAATAGATGCATATTTCGAACAAGCAGAAAAAATGGGTGAGAGGTTTATGTCAAAAGGCTATGATCGCAAATTTATTAAGACCAAAATTGCTGAAGTTTCTAAACTTGATCGGAACCAACTGATTGAAGAAAAGACCACACAACAAAAAAATACAGTTGAGGGAATACCGTTTATCCTAGATTTCAATGAGCAATACAAGAAAATAGAAAGGATAATTAAACGCCATTGGCATATTTTACTGGCAGACAAGCAATTACAAGATATTCTCCCCAAGAATCCGAAATTTATATATAAAAGGGCACCCACGATTAGGGATATAGTAGTAAAAAATGTTGTAGACCCACCCAAGAAACTGTTTTCTTTTTTTACCGGTAACGGATTTTTTCCGTGCAAAAGGTGTTTCGCCTGCCTAAGGACCAAACGTCCAAACAAGAAAGTATTTCACTTCACTTCAACTAGCACAGGAGAGAACCATGAAATTAAAGATTTCATTTGTTGCAATACCGAAGGGGCAGTATACGCACTTGAATGTAGCTGTGGTCTACAGTATGTAGGCCGTACAAAAAGACCCCTGAGAGTTCGCATTAAGGAACACGTTAAAAATATCCTTAATGGCTATGATAAACATTGTGTGTCAAAACATTTTCTCACTTGCCATAACAAAGATCCCACCCATCTTAGTTTTTGGGGTATTACCCCATACATCAAACACTGGCGGGGGGGGGCCACAAGGTGAGAACCCTAAGTAAACTGGAATCCAAATGGATCTTCACCTTGGATACGTTCTGGCCCCGTGGTCTAAACATTGAGTTTGACCTAAACTGTTTCCTGAGTGATTTTTAAATATATAATTTTAAATATAAATTTTTAAATGTAGATTTTATACTTATTTTTTAAAGAAATACCCACTGTATCTGTTCCATTTTTTATGCAATAATTTAATGCAATGTCTGTTATGGCCTCTATGCCTAGACTCTCATGTTTGCCATATATTTGACAAACAACTTGCTTATACTCAATTGCTGGAGACTCTTGTCAAAGGCCAAAGTTCTTTTATGTCCATTCATATTCCCACATAATCTGGTTGAATTGACCGGAGGGACCTAAAAATACCCCCATTGGACTATCACCTACATTTGTTGTAGTCCCTTCTCTCTCTTGTTTTCCTCTTTGCGACTAAGCAGGATTTGAGCCCATTTTCATTTATTTTATTTTCATTGTTAATTATACATTTTAATATGTATTACATTTATATAACTGTAATAGGTTTTAAATTACAGTTTTTTTGGTAACAAATTTAGTGACATTCTAGTCAATTTTATATTATATATCTGTGTAGACTGGTTTTAAATATAGTATGTACACTAAGCGCGCTATCAGTGTTTGCTGCCTCTCTCTTCCTCCGTTTTTGAGTGTTAGACTCATCGCTTATATTATCCTATAAGCTCTGCCCAGTATAGACTCAAGCCAGGGCGGGGGTTGTTTTTTGTTTTTAATTTTGCTGACATACTACAACTACCGTGCCAATCCTATCTAGTTATCTCACAGCCAGCCTCATCCATTTAGCAAGAATTCCCATTCGGCTCTTCCCCGCTTGGTTTCTAACATCAGAAGCAGTACTTGTCTCTCTCTGCTGACAGTACAAGAGGCTTAAAATAGGCTGAACAGCGCCTATTGGCCCTATAAGTCAGCTGATGCCTCACACAGACACATACCATAAGCGGAACTAGCGTCTTATAACCTCTAGGAAAATGGCAACCGCATTATTATCCATTAGACTCCGGGAAAATGGCCGCCCATTGCCGGCCAATATTAAACTATTTAAGGACACTTTTTCAGACTGTACTTATCCCCTGAAGAAGTCACGTGTGGTGTGACATCACGCGTAGGGACCGGACAGGCTGCACACACTGTCAGAGGCTTACGAGCTCGCCGCTCGTCGGATACAACCGCTGTTTCTCTATTTTAAATGTGAGTACCTGTATTTCTGTAATAAAAACAAGTTACTTTTATCAAACGGAATTACACTATTGGGTCTCTTCCTGCTTTATCATCTTTTACAACACCCCCCCCGCACTACATCTGAGGGAACCTCATTCTAGGATCTAGGACGGTGAGGGACGCGCAGGACCCCTTAGATGGATGTTACAGAAGTTCTCCTGGCCATATGCTTTTGCCCTATTACCTTAAGGTAAGGGGCCATTACCCACTTGAGTGTCTGCACATGAAGAAGCACTTGATGTGATTCACCTAAAGCACTCTAATTGCAACGTGTGCATGCTAGAACGTTGCTGTCACATATTTCATTTATAAAAGGACTTTTTTTTGTGAACTCTTTTCTTTATTTTTTTTCATTTTTTATTCTTATTTTTTGGGACATTTATACCGTATCTATCTCTGAAGGTTTATTGTACATTTTGCACTTATGTGAAGTTTATTATATTATTACCCTATTTTATAGAGGTGTAGACATCACTCCACATTGTGCACATTGCTTGCACATTGCACATTGTCACTTTTTGAGCTGTGTATGCACATAGCTTAAACCACCTTGCACTTTATTTAGGATTGTTTTCTGTCACTGATTTTGAGTCAGATATTTACTATGGTGATCTAAGTTTTTAACACGTGTGTTTTATTATATTTATTTATTTATTTATTTAATTTTGTCACGTTTATGATATTTATTATCCAGTTCAGTGATACGCACCACTTGTATTAGTTATCTAACCAGTCTCTACAATACTTTCTTATCTTTCTGGTGATAATAATTATGACTATCATCTAAACCACACTGGTTTTTGCATTTAGGATTAGCGCAGCACTACCCATTTATATATTTATTCAAAAAGTCAGGTGTTTACCCGAACTGGCGCATGCAGCTTCTCCACTCCCAGCCGCCTCCATATTTGATAGCGCGGGAATAATTTTCCTAAATAATGCATGAAGAATAGCTAATAGAAATGCACATGTGTGCAGAATTCTTGGCAGAATGGTGACGTGCACGTGTACACGAGCACGGATGCACACTCAATGCATTTTGGAACCAGACAGACTATTTAAAGGGGCTCCAGTGCTCACTGGTCTTTCAGCTGTTACCTGTGTCCTGCTATTACTGTGCTTGCCCCCTTGTTGCTGACTCGGCTTGCCTCTGACCTGAACTTGGATCCTGCTTCTGCTCTGTCGCCAGTTACTGACCCTAGCTCTGTTCTTGACCACGTCTTATCTCTCGGTACCTCGCTGCCCGTCTGCTGCTGACCTCGACTTTTCCTGCGACCACAATGCTGTTCCCGGATTTGCTCTCACATCTGGTTCTGGAACCTGCAGCCTGTGTGGAGTGCCCCTTTAACTTCAGTTGGATCAGCTACTGTTCCTGACCTGATGTTCTGCCAGCCTGCCAGGGTCTGCATCTCCTGCTGCAAGCACAGCTATCAACACCTGCCCGCACTCATGTTCCTCCTGTCCCTCGGTACCCTATGTTACACCTTCAGTGGGACTTGGATGAACAGCCGCTCTCTGAATATACACCCTTATTGTGTCAAAAACAGTATTTAAAAATCTAAAGCTGTCACATCATGGCTGAGGTAGGTACAGAAAAAATGCTAACGCGTTTCACATCATGGTAAATACTTAGTCATACCTGGTGACCATAGTCTGACTAGAAATATATATAATGATCTTAAACCACTTAAGGAAGCAAACACTCCCCACAACTCCTCCCATATATAAACAAACTAGAATCAAAACCTGGTGTGCAAGAGAGGAAAACACGAAAAAACAGGAAAACACAAAGTGCCAAACTCTGGATGTATGGCATAATAAATTGATCAAGTCAATTGAGCTGTTTCTCTGAAATAACATGTTGTCCTCTAGCAAATATCGTTATTATAAAATGTTCTAATACAAACATTATATACAACGTAAAAACATGATAATATACTGAACAATGCATTTGAATATATCTGCAAAGCTTTGTGCAATCAAAATACCACAGACAACAGAAAGCAACAAAAAACGACCATCATTGTAAATTGCTAATAACCAAAATTCATATTTGTAAAAATACACATTGTAAAAATGCACATTCATGTTATGAAAGTTACTCTATCAAACATATTTCATTTACAGTTAAAATGAAATAATAATAGAATGATGTATATTGTCATAAAGTCATGCAATCGTTCCCCCATTTGTCATGTCTGTGGTAGAGAAAGGAACCTATGGTGTACTAAGAGAAAAGAAAAAGTAATAATGATAATGAAAAAATAAAGAAGAATACTGATAAAAAGAAGGATAAGAAATAAATCAATATCAAACAATTATACAAATGAATATACAGGCGATGCTTAGAACCATGAAAACATGTATCAATGTGCATATAATATATAAACAAAATGTACATGAATGTCCTGACCCAGATTCACATATGTGATGTGCATAGACAACATCTACCATGATGTGAAACGCGTTAGCCTTTTTTCTGTACCTATGCCATGATGTGACAGCTTTGTATTTTTAAATACTGTTTTTGCCACAATAAAGGTGTATATTCAGAGTGCGGCCGTTCATCTATCTTCCTTGATTGTCTACACGTTTGCAGAGTTTGCACCTGAAGGTTTGAGTGGGGCGGGCGTTTATTTGGGATACCATGCCTGGAGCAGCATCACTCCTCTTCAGTGGGACCTGGGCTGGAGATACAAGAGAGACCAATCTTGTCATCTCAGTCTCCGATCTGGTACTTGACACTGGTAAACAATTTGCCAGATATATTTGCCTCTGCCATAGACAAAATTACAAAATTGCAAAATTGCCAGACAGTATGTGTCATTATAATGCCAGTTCTTGAATGTGTACTGAGAAGTGCCTAGTACAACTTTTCATTTCACATGTTTAATGGGTAAGAACATCAAATACAGACAACGCGTTTCGGGGGGGGAGCCTCTCCCTTCTTCAGGGCTTGAGCAGTCAATGTAAAATCTGACTCAGCTAAGTCAAATCAAGTCAAGCTATATTGTCATTCTACTACACGTGAGTACATGCGGTAGAACGAAATGTCGTAGCTCACAGGGCCATGGTGCTACATCGTAAGTAACATAATTATAAATATACAAAGAATAAAATACAGCAAAGAACTTAAAATAAAACATTATAAAACTATACACACCTGCTCCTAATGCCAATAGGAGATGATAGTCTTCATCAAGCCTTAACACAGGTCCCCTAGTGCATTCTATTGCAATTCTATTATTATTGACTGCCCAAGCCCTGATGAAAGGCTTTTTTTTCCCTGAAACATGTTGGCTGTATTTGATGCTCTTAACCATTAAACTTTACAAAAAGACATTTAACCGCTTCATATCCGCGCTATTGCCAAATGACGGCAACAGCGCGGATCTACATTCAAAGTGCGACAGCGCTGAAAGCTGAAAATTGGTCTGGGCAGGAGGGGGGTTTAAGTGCCCAGTAAGCAAGTGGTTAAAGTGGTTGTAAACTCTCACATATACGCATTGAAATGAACCACCTCAGATGATACAGAGATAAAAAAGAAATCCTCCTACACAGGTTTTACTTGTGTATCGGCAGTCTTTTCTTCCCTACATCCCTTCAAAAGGGTAGAAAAATGTTACATATACTGTATTTATATATATATATATTTATATATATTTATATCTATATGTAGCGGTGTGGTCACTTGGTTACTAGCAATCCGCCAATCACCCTGCTGCCAGACTGCCATCTATCAGTTAAGACAATAAACAGTCATTTGCGCAGTTTTGTTATGTTTATTGCGGGATACAACTTGGGTGGGATAAAGGGAGATATGAGATGCCCATAGCATTTAGCACATTGTAAGACATTATTCAGTGGCCTTGGCCTTGTAAAATGATGCACACCTTGCACCCCCAGTCTCCTTCCTCTGGATAACTTCTCGGCAGACTGTGGCTCCTTCTCTTCTTGTACAAATCCTTCACTGCAAAACTACTGAAATACTATTTCTTCACTTCCATTGGGACAAGAAAGAATCACTCTGAATAATTCCACCCTGTAGACCATATTGGTATTGCCTCAGCGAATCAAGGAGCCAGAGGCCTACGCAGCCTCTCCCCGATGGCTCAATGAATCAGACAGCCACACAGTCTTTTGGAAGGTATTACCAATGCGCTTAGCCAGACCAGAGATACACGGTACCTCCCCCCCCGACGGCCTGACACATGGTAATGGGCGGACTACTGTTACCAGCCATTCCATAACTATCAATGCTGTGCTCCCCGGCCACAGCATTCTGCACTATTCTTGATAGCTTCTCCTCTTCTGTTTCTCTCACACTGACCTTCTCCAAAAAGGGGTAGTTCTGTGTCCCCGGTCACAGAACGCTGATCTACTTTCCTCCGCTTTACTGCTACTACTTCCAGACTGATCTTCTCCAGCGTACAAGTCCTGTGTTCCCCCGTCACAGCAGTTTGACACCACTTCAGAAATGAAGATCTTTATCTAG
Source organism: Lithobates septentrionalis (assembly GCA_037952835.1). Taxonomy (NCBI): domain Eukaryota; kingdom Metazoa; phylum Chordata; class Amphibia; order Anura; family Ranidae; genus Lithobates; species Lithobates septentrionalis. Next base: position 89,468 of record JBBDGP010003545.1, on the reverse strand, counting down.
GACTCCCTCCTAGCGGCTCCTCCATCCCTCCTCTGCGCTCGGCGCATCCCCACATGGGGACGCCCGGAACAGAAGCTCAATACTCAATTCTGCCTTTTCCTGCTCTTGAGAACTCCCTCCCTGGCAGCATGTGACCTCAGCTTATATGGGAGGCCTGCCCCTGCCAATACCAAATACCAAAGGGTAATTGGTCAGAGCTCCTCACATGAGCTGCCTGCCACTCAAACCTCAGCTCCAACCTCTCTTCCAGAACAATCTGTCTGAAAGCAAGGGAGGCGCTTCTGAGTCAGAGCACAGGTGGCCACACCTCCCACTACACCAAACACTCCCAGTCCCAAATAAAACAACCAGGCCCTGCCTAAAGCACAGGCCTGGCTAAATTTACCTGCACTTGGACCCTGAGCTATAGAAAAATCCTAGTCTAGCACCTACCTTCAGGTAGTGGGTGCTACATATATATATATACAGACATCTCACGTCTCCCGGAAGGTGCGGGAGACTCCCGCATTTCTGCGGCGGCTCCCGCACACCCGCAAGTGCCTCCCGATCTCCGGGAATGATCGGTGCGGCGGGGATCAGCTGTGATCACCAATCTCCTTTGTATAGATTTTTAGCTGACAGCCCCTTCTCCTTCTCTCCCACCCACGGCTGTCAACTAAAAAGCTATACAGGGGATCGGTGATCACAGCTGTCCCTCCAGCCGCACCGATCATTCCCAGCTGCTCTGTGTGCTCCTCCCAGGCCCCCTCCATGTCCTTCTCTGTCCCCATTCTCCTCCGGCCCCCTCCATGTCCTTCTCTGTCCCCATTCTCCTCCGGCCCCCTCCATGTCCTTCTCCGCCCCCGTTCTCCTCCGGCCCCCTCCATGTCCTTCTCCGCCCCCGTTCTCCTCCGGCCCCCTCCATGTCCTTCTCCACCCCGTTCTCCTCCGGCCCCCTCCATGTCCTTCTCGGTCCCCATTCTCCTCCGGCCCCCTCCATGTCCTTTTCCACCCCCGTTCTCCTCCGGCCCCCTCCATGTTCTTCTCCACCCCCGTTCTCCTCCGGCCCCCTCCATGTCCTTCTCCGTTCCCCCCTGTTCTCCTCCGGCTCCTCTCGTCCTCTGCAGCCGGCTCCCCTCCTCTTCTCTGCAGCCGGCTGTGGGGGAAACTAGTTAATAGACACAGCGAGCGAGATCGCTCCTGTGATAAATGAGCAGAGTAAACTGTGTTTACTCTGCTCAGTTTATGAATGGACAGGAGCCTCTGTCTCCTGTTCATTCATCTTTAGTGCCAAAAAAGGGACTGGGGAATGTGTCCTCAGTCCCTTTGTCTGTCTCAAAGGGGAGATGTAAGGAGTCTGTTTAGACCCCTGACATCTCACCAAAGCCCCCCAAAAAATATTAAAAAAAAAATTCTAAAAAAATTCTAAAAAAATGAAAAAGTGTAAAAAAATCAAATAAAAAAACTACTGACACCACTCTCCCCGGCCCTACCAACACTGTCCACTGCCCCAACCCCCTCCCCCCAAAAAGCATTGTGAAAAAAAAATTAAAAACAAATTAAATAGTAAAAAAAATCAATTATTAAAAATAAAAAATAAAAACTGACACCGTCCACATACCACCCACCCCCACCCTCTTCCCCAGAAGCACTGCGAAAAAATATATATATATATTTTTTAAAAGTGATTTAAATAATATCTTGCCACGGCGGGGGGGCGGGGGGGGGGGGGTCGTTTGCGGGCGCGAAGCGCCACCTCCCTGAAATGAGTTTCTGCAGGTTGGGATGTCTGTATATACAACTTATACTCACAGTTGATCCAGAGGAAAGCAAAAAAGAAAAAAACGCAATAAAGCATGATCCAATTTGCTCCAGCAGGGGAATAAAATCCTTTTTGATTCCCCAAGAGGCAAATGGATATCCCCTGGATCAACTTTACCTATAAATGTTAGTATCCAGTTATATTATGTACATTTAGGAAAGAATCCAGGCCTTTTTTAAAGCAAGAAATCTACTGAGCTGGCCAGAACCACCTCACCTCTATTCCACATTTCCACAGCTCTTACTATGAAGAAACCTTTCTGTATTTGGAAATGAAAACACTTTTCCTCCAGACCTAAAGCGTGCCCCCTTGTCCGCTGTGATGACCTTAAAGAGAAACTTAACACCAAGTTCACTATATGAACCACTTATGTATTTGTACATGTTGATCACATCCCCCCTTCATCTCCTCTTCTCAAGAGAGAATCAATTCAGTTTCTCTAATCTTTCCTCATGCTAAACCAAACTAGGCAGGATGTTAAAATCCTTCTTCATCTGTCAGGTGCATAGAGAAGGGGAGCGGAGAGGCTGCAGTTACACTGTGTGAGAGCTGATTGGAGGAAAGGAACACCCCCCCCCCTTCACACCGCAGAGGAACTGTGTTGTGAATAGACAAGCTCCGTTCTGAGCTCCCTCCCTGATACAAATGTATCTCATGTGTTGGGAAAACTTCTCAGAAGTGACTCCTGCTGATAACAGAGGAATGAAGCACCATAGAGAAATGACACTTTGGGCTTTGGAGAGAGATAAGTAAACACTACAGATATATGTGCTTTGCTCATGACTGAGGTTTACAACCACTTTAACCACTTCCCGCCCGCCGTATGCAGAATGACGGCCTGGGAAGTGGTTCTGTTATCCTGACTGGGTGTCATATGACGTCCAGCAGGATAACAAGCCGGCGCGCGCCCGTGGGAGCGTGCAGCGCGATGTTCGCGAGTATGGAGTGTCAGTATGACACACCGCATCTCCGATCGTGATAAAGAGCCTCTGTCAGAGGATTCTTACCACGTGATCAGCTGTGACCAATCACAGCTGATTATCGCGTGAACCAGGAAGTGCCGGTAAATGGCATTTCTCGGTTCGCTCTGACAGGAAGAGCCAATTGGCGGCTCTCCCTGTCAGAGGGGGGTCTGTGCTGATAATCAGCACACTGATTATCAGCACAGCCCCCTCAGTTGTGCAAATTACCTGTAAATCAGTGCCCAGCAGTGTCCCAACAATAAAGTGTGCCAGTGCCCACCACAGTGCCAATCAGAGCCCACCACAGTGCCCACCACAGTGCCATTCAATGGCCAACAGTAACACCTGTCAGTAATCTCGAAATACCTCACCATCAGTGCTGCCCATCAATGCCACCTGTCAATGCCACCTGTCAGTGCCGATCAGTACCACCTATCAGTGCTGCCCATCAGTGCCCATCACAGCTGCCTGTCAGTGTCCATCAGTGCTGCCTGTCAGTGCCCATAAGTGCCGCCTGTCAGTGCCCATCAGTGCCCATCAGTGCTGCATATCAGTGCTGCATATCAGTGCCCATCAATTCTACATATCAGTGCTTCCTCATCAGTGCCCATCAGTGCCACTTTATCAGTGTCAACTCATCAGTGCCCATCAGTGCCACCTCATCAGTGCCCATCAGTGAAGGGGAAAACAAAATGTTATGACAAAAACTAAGAAAACATTTTTTTTTCAAAAATGTTAGTCTTTTTTAGTTTGTTTAGCAAAAAATAAAAACCCCAGAGGTGATCAAATACCACCAAAAGAAAGCTCTATTTGTGCAAAGAAAATGATAAAAATTTAGTTTGGGTACAGTGTTACATGACAGCGCAATTGTCATTCAAAGTGTGACAGCGCTGAAGGCTGAAAATTGTCCTGGGCAAGAATGGCCAAAAGTGCCTGGTATTGAAGTGGTTAAGTGAAATTACCTTTTTGTACTAGGTGCTCCTTTCAACATATCCAAGAATTTAGTGTTTGTGGAATGCTCCCTTTGTCGTGATCAAAGTGGTAGCAGCCTAGAGCCAAAACAAGGTATGCCCACACCATATTTTCTGATATGATCTGCTTCTCTGAAAGAAAATGCACTTTACCTTATATCCGTCAGAACCATTTTTTACCTCTATTGGTCCAGCGCTATTATACACAGATCAGGCGTTATAATGCCAGGAATGTATAACCAATCAGAAGTCCTGTTCAGAATAAAAATGTCTTTCTATTCAACATAACACGGCATTTGATTAGAGTGGAGGAAGCGGAATCCTTTTTTGACTGCTTTCCTCACCCTCTACCCCCTTCCTTGCTTCCTTTGTGTGCTTTGTGTTGCATTAAATTATTGCCTGCCGCAAGAAAAATAAGAAGTCAGACCAATGGCTGACAGATAGGAAGATCTGTGTAAAAAATGGCAGCTAATGATTATAACACACAGCTCTGCCCAATTTCCTCAGAAGATTTTTATGTTTTGCCAACACAATCCCTTTAAAGTTTCTTCTATGTAGCCTTTGAAGAGGGAGCTGCTTTCAGTAGACAGCCTCAATTAGAACTTTTCTTTTGCATTACATCATGTCTGCAGCGCTGTAAGAATCTGAATCCTCAGATACATATTGTACTTACTAAAATGAAATTAAGATCAACCAACTTTAAAGCAAACCTTAGAGAGTACACACTAGACGAAAATCGGGAAAATCGGGAAAACATTTTCATCCAAAGACAGTGGAACCTCAGATTACGAGCATAATCCGTTCCAGGAGTATGCTCCTAATCCAATGCTCTCGCATATCAAAGCGAATTTTCCCATTGAAGTCAATAGAAAAGAAAATAATTTGTTCCGCATTGACTTCAATGGGATGCAATACCGCATGTGGCCAGAAGCGGGGGGCACCGGAGAGCCTCGGAAACGGCCAAAAAGGCCAGAGGGACACTCCATTGACGAGCCTTTCCGAGGTTTGCCAAGGTCAGCCGAACTGTACTCGGGCCTTTCCGTGCATTTCCGAACGGCCCCGATCGATGACTTTCGGCTCTGCTCGGCTCCGGCGCCCCCCACCTCAGGCCAAAAGTGGTACTGCACACTGCTTTTGGCCTGAATCCTGCTCGTTTCGCGAAACAACACTCGCAAACTGAGTTGGGATTTTTAGAAATACAGTGCTCGGTTTGCGAAACGCTCGTTAACCGCGTTACTCGCAAACCGAGGTTCCACTGTAGTGTGTGTACAACTTTTGACAGCCGAATCCGACTTATCATACGAAAATTCCTGAAGGGAAAAAATCCCCAAAAAAACCTTTTCTAACTATTTTTGTTTGACCGCTTGCCGACCAGCCATTGCCGACCAGCCATTATACTGCGGCAGGTTGGCACAGCTGCACGAAACGCCGTAGCTGTACATTGGGCGCTTTAAGAGCTCTAGGGAGCGTGCGCGCGCAGCTGGAGGCACGCTGGGATGTCGGCTGGCGACCCTCGATTGCTCCACAGAGAGCCGGAACGGGGATCTGTCAATGTAAACAGACAAATTCCCATTCTGTCAGGGAAGTAGAGAGAGATCTGCTGTTCCAAGTGATCAGAAACAACGATCTCTCTCTACTCCCTGTCAGTACACTCCCCCCACAGTTAGAAACACCTCTCTAGGGAACACTTAACCCCTTGATCGCCCCCTAGGGTTAACCCCTTCCCTGCCAGTGACATTTATACAGTAATCGGTGGCTATTTTTAGCTCTAATCGCTGTATAAATGTCAATGGTCCCAAAAAAGTGTCAAAAGTGTCCGATCTGTTCCTCGCAATGTCGCAGTCCCACTAAAAATTGCTGATCACTGCCATTACTATTAAAAAAAAAAAATTATAATAAAAATGACATAAATCTATTCCCGTTTTTGTAGACGCTATAACCAATCAATATACACTTATTGCGGTCATTTTTTCCAAAAATATGTAGAAGAATACATATTGGCCTAAACTGATGAAGAAATTTGTTTTTTTACTTTTTTTTTTTTTTGGGGGGGGGGGGGGGTATTTATTATAGCAAAAAGTAAAAAATATTGGGTTTTTTTCAATATTGTCGCTCTTTTTTTGTTTATAGCGCAAACAATAAAAACCACAGAGGTGATCAAATATCACCTCAAGCTCTATTTTTGGGAAAAAAAGGACATTAATTTTGTTTGGGTACAGCGTCGCACGACCGCGCAATTGTCAGTTGAAGTGACACAGTGCCGTATCGCAAAAAATGGCCTGGTCATTAAGGGGGAAAGTCTTCCGGAGCTGAAGTGGTTAATGTGTACCGTTTTTGCGTACGATTTTCATACAAGAACAACAACAAAAAAGCCTTTTTTTTGTACGAGAATTTTGTTATACGAGTTTTCGTTCATCGGTTCCGATTTGCTGTGAAACAATGAGGAAAATCGGACAATCATTTGCCTGATTTTCCTATAGTGTGTACCTCACTTTAGTCTTATAAAACATTTTAAACTTGACTCCCCCCTAAATTGTAGGCACTAAAAGGTGCAGAGAGAGGAAAAGGTGCCTAGGCTCTGGTCTGGAATAGGGTATTTGGCCTGCCAATGGGCCCCCCCCCCCCACTGTGCCTTGGGATGCAAGAGGAGGAGGAGCCAGGACCACAAGCGGGGGACCCAAAAAGAGGAGGATCAGGACTGCTCTGTGAAAAATCATGGCAAAGAGCAATTAAGTATGACTTGTTTTTTATTTAACAAAAAAAAACCACAACCTTTGGATTCACTTTAACATTGGTAATCTCTGCTCAGTGCCAAAACAAGGTCCTCTTATAACTAACACTAAGGTGCCAAAATGTATACAAACCATAGCTCCCAACTGCCCCTGATTTCGAGGGACTGTCCCTGATTTGGAACAAAGTCCCTCTGTCCCTCTTTCCTCCTTCCTCCTCATTTGTCCCTCATTTTGGTCTGATCTATATAGTTGTATATAAAATGCACTTTTTATCTTTCAAAAAGTAGACCATTTTTTCAAGAGACCAAGGTAAGGAGTGTTACCCAGATAAAAGACATGCACATGTATGGACTGAATTTGTTATGCTATTTAACCACTTGAGCCCCGGACCATTATGCTGCCTAAGGACCAGAGGTCTTTTTCCAATTTGGCACTGCGTCGCTTTAACTGCTAATTGCGCGGTCATGCAATGCTGTACCCAAACGAAATTTGCGTCCTTTTCTTCCCACAAATAGAGCTTTCTTTTGATGGTATTTGATCACCTCTGCGGTTTTTATTTTTTGCGCTATAAACGGAAAAAGACCGAAAATTTTGAAAAAAAATGATATTTTCTACTTTTTGTTATAAAAAAAATACAATAAACTAAATTTTAGTCATACATTTAGGCCAAAATGTATTCGGCCACATGTCTTTGGTAAAAAAAATGTCAATAAGCGTATATTTATTGGTTTGCGCAAAAGTTATAGCGTCTACAAACTAGGGTACATTTTCTGGAATTTACACAGCTTTTAGTTTATGACTGCCTATGTCATTTCTTGAGGTGCTAAAATGGCAGGGCAGTACAAAACCCCCCCAAATGACCCCATTTTGGAAAGTAGACACCCCAAGGAAATTGCTGAGAGGCATGTTGAACCCATTGAATATTTATTTTTTTTGTCCCAAGTGATTGAAAAATGACAAAAAAAAAAAAAAAAAAAAATATTTACAAAAAGTCGTCACTAAATGATATATTGCTCACACAGGCCATGGGCCTATGTGGAATTGCACCCCAAAATACATTTAGCTGCTTCTCCTGAGTATGGGGATACCACATGTGTGGGACTTTTTGGGAGCCTAGCCGCGTACGGGGCCCCGAAAACCAATCACCGCCTTCAGGATTTCTAAGGGTGTAAATTTTTGCTTTCACTCTTCACTGCCTATCACAGTTTCGGAGGCCATGGAATGCCCAGGTGGCACAAAACCCCCCAAAATGACCCCATTTTGGAAAGTAGACACCCCAAGCTATTTGCTGAGAGGCATATTGAGTCCATGGAATATTTTATATTTTGACACAAGTTGCGGGAAAGAGACTTTTTTTTTTTTTTTTTTTTTCATAAAGTTGTCACTAAATGATATATTGCTCACACAGGCCATGGGCATATGTGGAATTGCACCCCAAAATACATTTAGTTGCTTCTCCTGAGTATGGGGATACCACATGTGTGGGACTTTTTGGGAGCCTAGCCGCGTACTGGACCCCGAAAACCAATCACTGCCTTCAGGATTTCTAAGGGTGAAAATTTTTGATTTCACTCTTTACTGCCTATCACAGTTTCGGAGGCCATGGAATGCCCAGGTGGCACAAAACCCCCCCAAATGACCCCATTTTGGAAAGTAGACACCCCAAGCTATTTGCTGAAAGGCATGGTGAGTATTTTGCAGCTCTCATTTGTTTTTGAAAATGAAGAAAGACAAGAAAAAACATTTTTTTTTTTCTTTTTTCAATTTTCAAAACTTTGTGACAAAAAGTGAGGTCTGCAAAATACTCACTATACCTCTCAGCAAATAGCTTGGGGTGTCTACTTTCCAAAATGGGGTCATTTGGGGGGGTTTTGTGCCACCTGGGCATTCCATGGCCTCCGAAACTGTGATAGGCAGTGAAGAGTGAAATCAAAAATTCACGCCCTTAGAAAGCCTGAAGGCGGTGCTTGGTTTTCGGGGTCCCGTACGCGGCTAGGCTCCCAAAAAGTCTCACACATGTGGTATCCCCGTACTCAGGAGAAGCAGCAGAATGTATTTTGGGGTGTAATTTCACATATTTCCATGGCATGTTTGAGCAATATATCATTTAGTGACAACTTTGTGCAAAAAAAAAAAAAAAAAAAAAAATTTGTCTCTTTCCCGCAACTTGTGTCGCAATATAAAATATTCCATGGACTCGACATGCCTCTCAGCAAATAGCTTGGGGTGTCTACTTTCCAAAATGGGGTCATTTGGGGGGGTTTTGAACTGTCCTGGCATTTTATGCACAACATTTAGAAGCTTATGTCACACATCACCCACTCTTCTAACCACTTGAAGACAAAGCCCTTTCTGACACTTATTGTTTACATGAAAAAGTTTTTTTTTTTTGCAAAAAAATTACTTTGAACCCCCAAACATTATATATTTTTTTAAAGCAAATGCCCTACAGATTAAAATGGTGGGTGTTTCATTTTTTTTTTCACACAGTAATTGCGCAGCGATTTTTCAAACGCATTTTTTGGGGAAAAAACACACTTTTTTTAATTTTAATGCACTAAAACACGCTATATTGCCCAAATGTTTGATGAAATAAAAAAGATGATCTTAGGCCGAGTACATGGATACCAAACATGACATGCTTTAAAATTGCGCACAAACGTGCAGTGGCAACAAAATAAATACATGTTTAAAAGCCTTCAAAAGCCTTTACAGGTTACCACTTTAGATTTACAGAGGAGGTCTACTGGAAAAATTACTGCACTAGATCTGGCCTTCGCGGTGATACCTCACATGCATGGTGCAATTGCTGTTTACGTTTGACGACAGACCGCCGCTTGCGTTCGCCTTAGCGCGAGAGCAGGGGGCGACAGGGGTGTTTTTTTTTGTTTTTTTTTTTTTCTTTATTATTTTTTTGCTTTTTTAATCTTACTTTTAAACTGTTCCTTTCATATTTTTTTTTTTAATCATTTTTATTGTTATCTCGGGGAATGTAAATATCCCCCTATGATAGCAATAGGTAGTGACAGGTACTCTTTTTTGAAAAAATTGTGGTCTATTAGACCCTAGATCTCTCCTCTGCCCTCAAAGCATCTGACCACACCAAGATCGGTGTGATAAAATGCTTCCCCAATTTCCCAATGGCGCTATTTACATCCGGCGAAATCTAAGTCATGAAATACTCGTAGCTTCCGGTTTCTTAGGCCATAGAGATGTTTGGAGCCACTCTGGTCTCTGATCAGCTCTATGGTCAGCTGGCTGAATCACCGGCTGCGTTCTCAGGTTCCCTGTTGAGACAGGAGAGCCAGAGAAAAACACGGAAGACGGTGGGGGGGGGGCATTCCCTCCCACGGCTTGTAAAAGCAGTCTAGAGGCTAATTAGCCGCTAGGATTGCTTTTACATGAAAGCCGACCGCTGGCTGAAAAGAATGATACCAAGATGATACCTAAACCTGCAGGCATCATTCTGGTATAACCACTCAAAGTCGTGAATGGCGTACCTGAAGACAAAAAAATGGTTAACAATGGTTAACAATAAAGCACAGTAAAGTGTAAATAATTACACACCTGAAAAACAAACATGATAAAACATAATAACAATAACAATAACAATAACAATAAAACATTGCAGAATAGAATACAGTAAAAAAGAGCAGAACAATAGAGAGAGAGAATAGAGAGAGAGAGAACAATAAAACAACAACTATTTTTTTTTATTTCTTATTTTTTTTTTTTTTTACACTTTTTTTGTAACTAACTTTTATAACGGTAACCGGTTCCAGGTTCGGGTCTCTCAAAATGCGATGGCATCTTGGGAGACCCTGTGAAAGTGTGCCTAGTCTGTGCAATGCTGTACCCTACGCTAATACTCAACTAGTGCATGGTAGCGTTCAAAACATTCACCAATGCAAAGACCAGGATTGTCAGGACAGGAGGGACAATAATAGCGGGTGTCACGCCTATATCCGCGCTTGCTGCAGACACGACATCTTTTTTGGGGGGGTTCGTTGGGTAGGGGTACTTGGGAGGACATAAAGAAAATGCCTCTCATGCAGCCGACTGCATTTGGTTGGGGATGTGAATGGGGGAAGTACGGGCGCTGCAGAAGCGGTGGGTTCCCAATTAGGATTGGCGAATGCAGCAGGAAGGGCACTATGGGCACGACGGGCCTGTGTTTGTCTTCTTGGTGGCAGTGGGACACTACTTGTGCTTGCCACCTCACCAGCTTGAACTGCACTTATGGGACTCGCCACGTCACCACGTGTTACTGCAGTGCTGGTTTGACTACGACCGGGGTGTACTAGGCCGCTGGCGCTTGCCAGTTCACCAAAACGCTACCAAAAAACTGTTAGCGATCGCAGGGATCAGGCCTGACTCTGCGAACGCTGCAATTATGCGTTTAGTGTTTTGTAAGTGACAGTGATCGATCGATACTGCACTTGGGTGGGCTGGGCCGGGCCGGGCGGAGGGGCAAAACGCAGGTGCTAGCAGGTATCTGGGCTGATCCCGCTAACACTGCGTTTTTGGGAACCCTAAACTGCTGGTGACGCTAGTATAGATCTGATCGGATCAGATATTGATGCGATCAGATACTATACCACTAAGGGAGGTGTACAGTGCGTGCGTGGGTGTTAGCGGTACTGGCGCTAATCTGACGCTGCCTGGGGCTGGTGCTTGCCAGTTCACCAAAACGCTACAAAAAAAACTGTTAGCGATCGCAGGGATCAGGCCTGACTCTGCGAACGCTGCAGTTATGCGTTTAGTGTTTTGTAAGTGACAGTGATCGATCGATACTGCACTTGGGTGGACTGGGCTGGGCCGGGCGGAGGGGCAAAACGCAGGTGCTAGCAGGTATCTGGGCTGATTCCGCTAACACTGCGTTTTTGGGAACCCTAAACTGCTGGGGACGCTAGTATAGATCTGATCGGATCAGATATTGATCCGTTCAGATACTATAACACTAAGGGAGGTGTATGGTGCGTGCGTGGGTGTTAGCGGTACTGGCGCTAACCTGACGCTGCCTGGGGCTGGCGCTTGCCAGTTCACCAAAATGCTACCAAAAAAACTGTTAGCGATCGCAGGGATCAGGCCTGACTCTGCGAACGCTGCAGTTATGCGTTTAGTGCCTTGTAAGTGACAGTGATCGATCGATACTGCACTTGGGTGGGCTGGGCGGAGGCACAAAACGCAGGTGCTAGCAGGTATCTGGGCTGATCCCGCTAACACTGCGTTTTTGGGAACCCTAAACTGCTGGGGACGCTAGTATAGATCTGATCGGATCAGATATTGATCCGATCAGATACTATACCACTAAAGGAGGCGCATGCTGCGTGCGTGGGTGTTAGCGGTACTGGCGCTAATCTGACGCTGCCTGGGGCGACGCATATCACCGCCGGGCGATCGGGGGGCTAAACCTTTATTCGGTAATAAACGGCGGGTGCCCTGACACTATAAAAAATAAACGAACTAACCAGCGTCAACCGTAACGGTTATACGGTGATCAGTGGTGAAAGGGTTAACTAGGGGGCAATCAAGGGGTTAAAACATTTATTAGGTAGTATATGGGGGTCCCTGACGCTATAAAACGCTGACGGCGAACCTAAATATTTACCTCACTAACTAGCGTCACCAGCGACACTAATACAGCGATCAGAAAAATGATCGCTTAGCGACACTGGTGACAGGGGGTGATCAAGGGGTTAAAACTTTATTAGGGGGGGTTAGGGGGTACCCTAGACCTAAAGGGGGGTAATACTCACTGTCCCAACACAGTAACTGTCACAAACTGACACTATGCAGTAATCAGAAAAAAAAAAAAACTGCTGGTGTCAGTTTGTGACGGGGGGGGGGTGATTGGGGGGGGATCGGGGGGCGATCGGGGGGGGGATCGGGGTGTTTTGTGTGCCTGGCATGTTCTACTGTGTGTGTAGTGTGTTGTGCACTCACTCACATGTCGTCTCTCCTCGGGCCGGAACGGAAAATACAGACCCGAGGGGAGATGACATCACTTCCTTTGCTGCTGTTTAGCATACAGCAGCAAAGGAGTGTTCTCATTGGCCGGCGGCGATCGCGAGGGGGGGGCTACGAACGGATGGTCTCCCCCTCATCACCGATCGCCACTGGACAAAAGACGACCGCCTCGGGCACCGGGGGGGGGTCCGATCGGACCCCCCACCCGCGGAAGGCAAATCACGTACCCTGTACGTGATTTTGCCTGTCCGTGCCACTTTGCCGACGTACATCGGCGTGAGGCGGTCGTCAAGTGGTTAAAATCAAAGTATTATGTATGTGATATTATTATTATAAATTGACTGTTGATATAATCATTGTTGTTTTTTCAATAGAAGGCTTGTACCTCTAGTTGGACAGCATCCCCTGAAGAAGCCCAATATATGGGTGAAACATGTTGGGAATTCTATCCTTTTATGCTGTATCCACAAAACTCTGTTGATCTGTACTTGCCAATTGCTGTGTTTTTAAGAAATTTTTAATAATAAAAAAACTTTCTTATATAATATATTTGTTCCTATTTTTCATCCTGAAAATCCCACTTTTTCTTTTTATATACAATCTTTCAAAAAGTGTTTCCCAGTGCTAAACCTTGAATCCACATTCTAAATGGCTGCATTTGTAAATGTTAAAAGCCAATATAAAGGAATAGTAGTAATATAAAAAAAACACTCGTGGCTTTAATTAACCTTTTTTTTGGTTATTTCTCCTTTAAGGGGGTGTGACAGGGGGAGTGTCCTATGCCTACGTGTCCCTCATTCCCATCTCAAAATGTTGGGAGGTATGTAGAAACCCTTCCCTGTTGAGCATTTTTTCCTTTATTTTTACCTGGTGATCCTGCCAATAACACACTTAGGATAACAACGCTCTCTCACTATAATGTATCTATGGAGAATCATTGTTGTCACCCTAGGCTGCTCTCCTGATTTTGACTACTGAAAACCTTCCCCCCCTCTTTAGATCTATAGCAATAGGGGAAGATGTTTGGTAGTTCACAATGGAAAACTGGACAGAACCAATACCACTGCTTGAGATTTCAGTGCAGATCATGTAGTGTGCACAGAAAGTCAGTAGTTCACTAGACTTGCAGGATCAATAAGTATTTTTGTTCAAATCACAATTGCAGGTTTTCTGGAACCTATAGTACATGCTGTGCAGATTAACCACTTCAGCCCCGGAAAGATTTGCCCCCTTCCTGACCAGAGCACTTTTTGCAATTTGGCACTGCGTCGCTTTAACTGACAATTGCACGGTCATGGGAAGCTGTACCCAAACAAAATTGACGTCCTTTTTTTCCCCACAAATAGAGCTTTCTTTTGGTGGTATTTGATCACCTCTGCGGTTTTTATTTTTTGCGCTATAAACAAAAAAAAGAGCGACAATTTTGAAAAAACACCAATATTTATTTTTTCGTTTTTGCTATAAATATCCCCCAAAAATATATTAAAAAACACATTTTTCCTTAGTTTAGGCCGATACGTATTCTTCTACATATTTTTGGTAAAAAAAATCGCAATAAGCGTTTATTGATTGGTTTGTGCAAAAGTTATAGCGAATACAAAATAGGGGATAGATTTATGGCATTTTTATTATTCTTTTTTTTTTTTTATTAGTAATGGCGGCGAACAGCGATTTTTATTGTGACTGCGACATTATGGCGGACACATCGGACACTTTTGACACTATTTTGGGACCATTGTCATTTATACAACGATCAGTGCTATAAAAATGCACTGATTACTGTGTAAATGACACTGGCGCATAGGGTGTTTAGGGAGCGTTTTTAACGCTTGTAAAACACCCCATTCTAAAGCTCATTGGCACCTCTCTGATGCCCATACTAATGCCATACAAACGCTATAGGAGTGTTTGTTGAAATTTAGTCAAGTGTGAACAAGCCCTTATGCACAGAATGTATTTAGAATAAAAAAAAACCTTCTGTGTTTACAGCCACTTGAAGCCTGCAACCCATGGGCAGGGTAGTCTTAGATGGGCGTGTAGTTTTAAATGGACTTTAAAGTGGTTCTAAAGTCTAACGGTTTTTTACCCCAATATGAACTCCACTAACTGCCCCCCCCCCCCCATTCCTAAAGCCTTGACCTGACTCTTCCACCAATCCAGTGCTGTCCAATCCTCAGCACCGCTATCCCCACTTCCTAGTCTCAAAGGCTCCTGCTGCTGTCAGTCAAACTTCTGTGAGGAAGGGGCAGGACATACCAGCACTTTGTGTGTCTATGGAAGCACATAGCCTGCATCAGGACTACAAAGGTGCCCATATAACACACGGCTTGCTAAGGAATAAGGAGCAAGACAGCACTGGCAGGAGACTGCTAAAGAGGAGGTAAGGGACAGCTCTATGCAATATCATTGAGAGAGCCTCTGCTTTCGTGCACATCACTGGATCGAGTTTGGACTATAAAAGGGGGGCTGGGGAACTGCTTGGAGAAGGTTTTTCTTACCTTAATGAATAGAATGCATTAAGTTAAAAAAAAATCCATCTATCTTTAACAGTGCTGGGACAAGGTCACCTAGCCCAGAGTGAACATACTAAATTGCCCCCCTCCAAGATGTATGAGCAATATGTGTCAGCAAAAATTCCCCCCCCCCCCAAAAAAAAAACTGAGCACTAATCTGCATGCGTAGCTCAAATCCTCTCATTCCACATATGCTCCCAGAACAATCCCCCCCCCCAACAAAAAAAATTCCCCCTTCCGAACACAAATCTTCCACCCCTCAAATTTCCCCTCCTAGCTCAAATCCCGCCCCCCCACTCCAAAATCCCCCTTCCAGCACAAATCCCTCATCCTAGCACCCCCCCCCCCCACACACAATTAACCCCCCTAGCCCAAATCTCCTCCCCACCATACCGTGTTTACCCAAGTCTTATATAAATTTTGGCAACAAAAAACACAGTAGGGCTTATTTTCGGGGTAGGTCTTATTATGCCATGTGCTGTCTCTCTCCCTCCCTACCTATCAGGAATCCCCTGTGTAAAAGTGCTTGTGGAATATTGGAATCCACTCCGTTACAGTATCACACAATGCAAATGGTGTAGTGCCACATATCATCTTATAGTGCCTGTGACCTGCTGGAGCTGTGCAGAGTGAGGAGGGCCCGAGATCCCCTGCTGACATCTTGGAGAGGCCCGCCGGACCTCTCCTCCCCGCTCTGAGCACTTAAGAGGAGGAGGGGGGGTGAAATCCCCTGCTGACAGCTGGGAGGAGAGGAGCAGGAGATCAGCTGATTGCAGAGCGGCGCTATTCCGAAGGTACTTGACACAATTGGATCACACAGACACACACAGTCTACACTATACACTACTGCAACAGAGTGGATTCCAGCACTCTACACTAGGGCTTATTTTCGAGTTAGGGCTTATATTGCAGCCCTTCCTGAAAATGGTAGTAGGTCTTATTTTTGGGGAAACACGGTATTACATTTTCTAGCACAAGCCCCCAAATCCCCCACCCTAGCACAAATCCTCTTCCCCCATCTCCCCTCTCAACACTAATCTCCCCCATATCACCACTCCTAGCACAACTACCCAAAATTCCCTTCCTAGAACAATTCATACCTCCCCCTAAATTCCTCATTCCAACACAAATCCCCTCCCCCCAACCTCCTTATGGTGCCCCTGAACCTCCCATGATACCACAATGCCCAGGGCAGCCTCCCCTCCTGCTCACCCCTTTTCCCGGCCTTTAGAACCACTTTAAATAATCATTGTAAGCACCCAAGCCAGTGGTAAATGATTTGTCCCAGCAACTGTCACTTTTTCTGGCAGTATCAATGGTAATTTAATTATGTTACAGAAAGTGACTCAGTAAAACAAAAAGTTCTGCGTTAATTTTACCGACAGAATACATCATATACCCTATATTGTCAAAAGTATTGGGACCCCTGCCTTTACACGCACATGTATTTTAATGGCATCTCAGTCTTATGCTGGCCATACACTATACAGAAAATCGGCCAAACCCATTTTCGAAAAACGAACGTTCGACCGTGACCGCAAATGATCGTGCCATCATGTAATGACCGATAAATTGTTCAGTGGACATGAATAAATAATTTTTTGTTAGTTTTTTTACATATACCTAGTGCAGACAGTTCGGACGGGAAACACATTAACCTTGCAATTTATCGTACGTTCGGCAGAAATTTTCCAAACTTCCCGTTAGTTTTTTTCCCCACAAAAACGTCACAAACGATTATCGATTTGTGCCCATTAACTTGCCGAAAAACGAACGAAGTGTCTATACGAACGATTTTTCGGCCGATTTTTCGTATAGTTTATGGCCAGCATAAGACTGGGATGTCATTAAAGTTCATGTGCGAGTAACGGTAAATGTCCCAATACTTTTGACAATATAGTGTATGTAAATTTTGCATTTGAGAATCAGAAACAATTCTATACAAATTGTCATGGCTGGGGTAAACATGTCTGACAAACACAAAGATCAAAGACGATTCTGTTTTACATGCTTTGGAATAGACACAAAATTGCAGCTGATTCCACTGCCTAATCTTTTTGCTACTAAAAGGAAAAACATTACTAATTATGACACCTTTACATGATCTGTAGACATGAGAAACACAGGAGGATATCATCTTTTAAGCAATGGCTCTCCCACAGCTTTTCTACTTGTTGCTGAGCCGTTTTCCTGACTCCTCAATGCCGGATAATTATGACAGATGAATTCCTTACTGGCGCCTTGGCACCAATACATCGCCGCGGTGATGCAGTGGCTTCCTTAATCATGTGAGTCGTGTCTGTGTGAAATTATTTTTCCTATTTTTTCCCCGTAGGCTCCTCTAGGATATGGCGGCAGTATATTTTACTTCCCCTAATAGGCGGGTTAGTCCGGTGAATAAATAAATTGCCACCTGTTGCTCCGCAATCTGTTCTCATACGGCCTTTTGCTTAGTGACTGCGCAGCCTGGTTATCGCATAATGCTTTACCGTCAACGCTCGAGAGTCTGGCTGTGCTCAGCAAGGTGCGGGTATATTGTGCGGGGGCATTTCTCAGGATTATTAATGGCTGGCTCGCCAAAGAAAAATTTGTTCTAAAAGCTTCAAAACCTGTAAAAGAATAACATTTTGCACTTTCTCAGAAGTTGTGAAACTGCAAACACATATCTTTGTCTTACAAAATGTCAAAGCATACTTCTCAACAGTCAAAATTTTGCACTGGTGTATTTATATAGTTATCATCTTGGATAAATATCGAAATTGTCAATTCAGTAAACTTTGTGAATAGTTGCTCATGTTAGGGTCATTGCAAAAAAATATAGGGGTACTGTTTGCAGCAGGCGGAAAAGAGGGACAACCTCCATATGTGGGAAATCTTCTCCACAGTAAGGGCTGGTTCACACTAGTCCGACATGTACTCCGAATTCCAGAGCACAAGTTGCATGACATGTCAAAATCATTGGTTCCCGATGAGAGCTGTCTTAACTGGTCCTACAATGGCGGGAGCCAGTGTAGGAGGAAGACCAGGTCGGCAGTGGAGAAGACAGCAGCGGTGCACAAGACAGCATCAGTGGACAAGACCAGAGGAAGAAAACATCACCTGAGGGAGAAGACAACAGTGGAGGGAGAAGACCAGAGGAAGAATACATCATCGGAGGGAGAAGGCAGCAGTGGAGGGAGAAGACCGGAGGAAGAACACATCACCGGAGGGAGAAGACAGCAGTGGAGGGAGAAGACCGGAGGAAGAACACATCACCGGAGGGAGAAGACAGCAGTGGAAGGAGAAGACCGGAGGAAGAACACATCACCGGAGGGAGAAGACAGCAATGGAAGGAGAAGACCGGAGGAAGAACACATCACCGGTGGGAGAAGACAGCAGTGGAAGGAGACCGGAGGAAGAACACATCACCAGAGGGAGAAGACAGCAGCGGAGAGAGAAGACCGGAGAAAGAACACACGTTGGAGCTATGACAGACGACATTCTTCATTTTTAATAAAGGACTTGTTTTTCTTTACACTACACTTTTTTGGGGGGTGAATGGTTAGGGGTACAATGTACCCCATACTCATTCACATGGGGGGAGGGGGGCGGGATCTGGGGGCACGCAAAGCACCCCCACCCCCATGTTGAGGGCATGTGGCCTGGTATGGTCCAGGAGGGGGGGGCTGGGCAAGCGAGAGCCCCCCCCCACTTTCCTGACCTGCCAGGCTGCATGCTTGGATAAGGGTCTGGTATGGATTTTTTTTTAATTTGCCATGGGGTTCCCGCTCAAGATTCATACCAGACTCAAAGAGCCTGGTATGGTCAAATCAAAGTTGGATCCCGTTCATTGAAGTCGCATGGAAGTTGGACATGAAGTCGCACGGCAAATTCGGATCGGAAGTCACCCGACTTCCATATCAAAACAATGTGAACATAGCCTAAGAGTGATAATGTTAAATAGCCTTCTAAAAGGACTGGTTCTAGCCAGCTCAGTAAATTGCTTAAAAAAAAGGTCAATTTACAGCAAAGTGTCCAGTCCCGCTACAGGTATCAACCACTTCTTTCCTCCAACAAGGCTTCCAGTGCTCACTAGATGCTCCAAAGTCCACTTCCAAGCAAGAAAAAGGGAAGTCACTCTCCATTAAATTGGCCCTATAGTTACAAGATTTTTTACCTGAATGCATTCCCTGCATTGGGCCTGGTTCACACTATTGCGCCGACATCCCAGGATTGGCATGACTTGCATACGTCTTCTTTAACAGAAGTCAATGCATGTCGTGCCGAAGTTGGACCAAAAGTAGTGCAGGAACCTTTTTCTAAGTCGGAGTGACTCAAGTTGCGGTTCCATTGCACTTAATGGGGTGGGACTTGTGATGTGACATGTGCTCTCAAAGTCGGAGCTCATGCTGCACCAGTGTGAACCGAGCCTACAGGTAATAGACCTTTCACTAAATGTTTTCTTCCCCACTCCCTTTATGCCAGAGTCCAGTATCGATCCAGCACTGTGCCGTGTTAGGCAATGCAGATCTTTCTCCCTGGTCTCACAGAACAGATTGATAGCAGGGGGAACCAATAGCTCCTGCAGCTGGCAATCAAATCCAGTAAGGAGGGAGTGGGGGGGGGGGACCAAGCCACGCTGTGTATGTCTATGGACACACACAGCCCAGCTCAGGAGGGAGCCTGCACATCTGCCCCCATAGCAAGCAGAACTTGATAAGAGGCGGTTCAGGACAGGTAGAAAATATTTTTATTTTGGGTAAAAAAAAAAAGAACACAAGCCTTTAGAATGAATTTAAAATTGTTTCTTAAATTTATTGAAGCACTCCAAGCAAAAGCTGATCTATCCGCCTCATGGCACTAACGCATTTCACTCCATCCAGAGGCCCCTAGGAATAAGTTCCAGATAGGTTTTTAATGGAGAGTGGCTTCCCTTTTTTTCTTGCTTGGATGTGCTTAAAAAAAAAGCTAAAATTGTTTCTAAATATACAAATATAATTGGCTATTAATATTGATAAGTGATAACACTGCAGATTGTCAATATGCAGACTGATTGCCTTCAGAGATCAAGAAGGATTTTTTCTCTACTGTTGCAGAAAAATGGATCATGCTTCAGAAAGGGTTTTTGCCTTATAGTGGATCAACTGCAGGGTGCCTTTGGCCATTCATGGCTCAGGGGCTAAGTCCACGCCCCACACTATATAAGGCTGCTGCTTACACGGCGGCCGGCTGTATATAGTGAATGAATAGAGATTAAGCAGGTAGTGTAGCGTGCAGTCAGTCAGTGTAGTATATATAATACAGTTCAGAGTATATAGTGCAGTTAGTGTAGTATACATAATACAGTTCAGAGTATATAGTGCAGTCCATGTAGTATGCAGTATATAATACAGTTCAGAGTATATAGTGCAGTCCATGTAGTATGCAGTATATAATACAGTTCAGAGTATATAGTGCAGTCCATGTAGTATGCAGTATATAATACAGTTCAGAGTATATAGTGCAGTCCATGTAGTATGCAATATATAATACAGTTCAAAGTATATAGTGCAGTCCATGTATATATACAATACAGTTCAGAGTATATAGTGCAGTCCATGTAGTATGCAGTATATAATACAGTTCAGAGTATATAGTGCAGTCCATGTATATATACAATACAGTTCAGAGTATATAGTGCAGTCCATGTATTATATACAATACAGTTCAGAGTATATAGTGCAGTCAGTGTTGTATATATAATATATAACAGAGTGACCCCACCCCTTCTGACATCATGCGATGTTATGTGACGTCAGAGGGGGGGCAGGGTCATCCAGGTTACATCAGGGGGTGGCCCCGCCCTTGCCTATATAAGAGCTGTTAAAGCGAAAAGACAGCACCCACCCCCCCATGTTGAGGGCATGTGGCCTCGTATGGTCCAGAAAGGGGGGGGGGGCTGGGCGCTCGCTCGTCCCCCCCCCCCTGTCCTGACCTCCAGGCTGCATGCTCGGATAAGGGTCTGGTATGGATTTTGGGGGGGACCCCAAGCCATTTTTTTTAACATTTTGGCATGGAGTTCCCCTTAAAATCCATACCAGACACGAAGAGCCCTGACCAGGCCATTTTTTGCGATATGGCGCTGCATCGCTTTAACTGACAATTGCGTGGTCGTGCAACATTGTACCCAAACAAATTTGACGTGCTTTTTTCCCACAAATAGAGCTTTCTTTTGGTGGTATTGGATCACCTCTGCGTTTTTTATGTTTTGCGCTATAAACAAAAAAAGACCGACAATTTTGAAAAAAACACAATATTTTGTACTTTTTGCTATAATAAATATCCCAAATTAAAAAAAAAATGTCTTCATCAGTTTATTCTTCTACATATTTTTGGTAAAAAAATCGCAATAAGCTTATATTGATTGGTTTGCGCAAAAGTTCTAGCGTCTACAAAATAGGGGATAGATTTCTGGCATTTTTTATTATTATTTTTTTTTTTACTAGTAATGGTGGTGATCAGCGATTGTTATCGTGACTGCGACATTGCGGCGGACAGATCAAACACTTTTTACACTTTTTTGGGACCAGTGGCATTTATACAGCGATCAGAGCTAAAAATAGGCACTGATTACTGTATGAATGTCACTGGCAGGGAAGGGGTTAACACTAGGGGGCGATCAAGGGGTTAACTGTGTTCCCTCAGCATGTTCTAACTGTGGGGGAGATGGGACTGACTAGAGGAGAAGACTAATCGGTGTTCATACTTAGTATGAACACACGATCGTTCTCCTCTCCCCTGAGAGAACCGGGATTTGTGTGTTTACACACACAGATCCCAGTTCTCGCTCTGTCACGAGCGATCGCAGGTGCCCGGCGGTCATTGCGCCCGTAGACACGCGGATCGGCTCCAGGGACACGCTGCGGGTGCCTGCTAAAGCGCCTTAAAGTGCCGACGTACAGCTACGATGCCTCGCGCAGGGGAGCCAACCTGCCACAGTATAACTGCGGTGGCTGGTCGGGAAGGGGGTTAAATTACATTTTTTCTTTTAGAAATGTCGCTATTGCTGCGGCACTGTTCTACACATCGCACAGATGCGCCACTTTACAGGCAGACTAAGGGGACCCCCCCAGGCACTATATTTACAGGAATATTTCTTTTTTATTGTTTCACCTTAAGCATTATTAAAATCAATGCTCCTGAAAAAACGATTTTAAAAACTTTTTTTTGCATTGATACATGTCCCCTAATACTTTTTATGGCAATAAGATGCATATAAGCCTTTAAAATTATTTTTCATGTTCCTGTCTAGGGATGAGCTTCGTGTTCGAGTCGAACCCATGTTCGACTCGAACATCGGCTGTTCGACCGTCCGTCGAATTGCGAACGATATGGGCCGTTCGCGCCAAATTCGTGTGGCGCGTCACGGCCCATAATTCACTGCGGCATCGCAGTGCATTGCTGGCTGATGATTGGCCAAGCATGCACTATGACCCGCATGCTTGGCCAATCACAGCGCCGTCAGTAGAGAGAGCTGTAATTGGCCAAAGCCAGGGTGGCTTTGGCCAATTATGGCTCAGGGGATTTAGTACACACCCCACACTATATAAGGCCGCCTGCACGGCGGCCCTGTGTAGTGTGTGTTCCGGTGTGCTGAGAGATAGAGAGAGAGAGAGACAGTGTCATTTGATTTGAGTTAGATAGATTAGGCAGAACAGTCAGTCAGTTAGCTGCACTTACAGTGTATTGTGTATATATATGCATCCCAGGTGTTGCATATATATATATACACTGTATTCAGTTTAGCTAGATCCGTTCCTGTTATCTTCTATCTAGACTATTTAGTGCAGTGTGTCCTGCTCACAGTGTTCAGCTAGATCCGTTCCTGCTATTTACATTCAGTGCAGTGCGTCCTGCTCACAGTGTTCAGCTAGATCCGTTCCTGCTATTTACATTCAGTGCAGTGCGTCCTGCTCACAGTGTTCAGCTAGATCCGTTCCTGCTATTTACATTCAGTGCAGTGCGTCCTGCTCACAGTGTTCAGCTAGATCCGTTCCTGCTATTTACATTCAGTGCAGTGCGTCCTGCTCACAGTGTTCAGCTAGATCCGTTCCTGCTATTTACATTCAGTGCAGTGCGTCCTGCTCACAGTGTTCAGCTAGATCCGTTCCTGCTATTTACATTCAGTGCAGTGCGTCCTGCTCACAGTGTTCAGCTAGATCCGTTCCTGCTATTTACATTCAGTGCAGTGCGTCCTGCTCACAGTGTTCAGCTAGATCCGTTCCTGCTATTTACATTCAGTGCAGTGCGTCCTGCTCACAGTGTTCAGCTAGATCCGTTCCTGGTATTTACATTTAGTGCAGTGCGTCCTGCTCACAGTGTTCAGCTAGATCCGTTCCTGCTATTTACATTCAGTGCAGTGCGTCCTGCTCACAGTGTTCAGCTAGATCCGTTCCTGCTATATACATTTAGTGCAGTACGTCCTGCTCACAGTGTTCAGCTAGATCCGTTCCTGCTATTTACATTCAGTGCAGTGCGTCCTGCTCACAGTGTTCAGCTAGATCCGTTCCTGGTATTTACATTTAGTGCAGTGCGTCCTGCTCACAGTGTTCAGCTAGATCCGTTCCTGCTATTTACATTCAGTGCAGTGCGTCCTGCTCACAGTGTTCAGCTAGATCCGTTCCTGCTATTTACATTCAGTGCAGTGCGTCCTGCTCACAGTGTTCAGCTAGATCCGTTCCTGTTATCTTCCTACTGACAGGCAGGCTTGTCTGGTTACAGTATATAAAGCTACCTGAAGAAAATTACAGGTGTTCTTTTTGATCCTATTAGTACCACGGTCAGGCAGCTAGACTATTTACATTTAGTACAGTGTGTCCTGCTCACAGTGTTCAGCTAGATCCGTTCCTGTTATCTTCCTACTGACAGGCAGGCTTGTCTGGTTACAGTATATAAAGCTACCTTAAGAAAATTACAGGTGTTCTTTTTGATCCTATTAGTACCACGGTCAGGCAGCTAGACTATTTACATTTAGTACAGTGCGTCCTGCTCACAGTGTTCAGCTAGATCCGTTCCTGCTATATACATTTAGTGCAGTACGTCCTGCTCACAGTGTTCAGCTAGATCCGTTCCTGTTATCTTCCTACTGACAGGCAGGCTTGTCTGGTTACAGTATATAAAGCTACCTGAAGAAAATTACAGGTGTTCTATCCCAGCTTAGTGCAGCTACAGGCCATTAGTATGTCTGGAAGGCCAAGAAGGAGAGGCAGACAGTCACAAGCCAATAAGAGAGGGCAAGCAGGCTCTGTGTCTAGTGCTGGTCGTGGAGACGGTGCATCCTCATCAGCACGTGGCCATGGGACACGCTTGGCCTTTTTTTCGGCAGCTGGCCGTGTTGAGCCGCAACATGCGGAAGACTTGGTCGAGTGGATGACCAAGCCGTCCTCATCCTCCTCATCCTCTCTCACCCATGCCCAGGGTGCTTTGTCTGGCAAAGCAGCGGCCTCTTCCCTCAGCTCAATGTCATCAGTGACTCCTTCCCTAGCTCCACCATGTCCTCATGAGGATTCCCCCGAACTGTTTGACCACAGTGTTGGGTACATGCTCCAGGAGGATGCCCAGCGTTTGGAAGGCTCTGATGATGATACTGAGCTCAATGAAGGCAGTAACATGAGCACGGACAGAGGGGGTGCCCAAGAAGGACAGCAATCTGGCAGTCATGCTCCCCCTGCTGCAGCATACTGCCAGGTTTGCTCCAGTGATGAGGAGGGAGGGGATGATGAGGTCACTGACTCAACGTGGGTGCCTGATAGGAGAGAGGAGGAGGAGGAGGAGGAGGAGGTGGCACATCACCAACTAGGCAGGATGCCCTCCAGGGGCCAGCCTAAGGGCAGCACATTGACTGCATCACACCCCAAAGCTCCACATGTGCAGGGCGCTGCAGTCTCTGCGCGTTATTCAAAAAGTTCTTTGGTGTGGGCCTTTTTTGAGACGAGTGCATCAGATCGCACCGCTGCTATTTGCAACATATGTCTCAAGCGTATCTCGCGTGGCCAAAACATCTCCCGCTTGGGTACCACATGCTTGACCAGACATATGTTGACCTGCCATGCAGTTCGTTGGCAAGCGTATCTGAAAGACCCACACCAAAGAACAAAGAGGATCTCTCCTTGCTCCTCATCAGCTGAGATTTCCAACCCCACTAGACCTTCAGTCCTCTCTGAGACCTGCAGTGAGAGGAATGAAGGTGTAGAATTAGGTGTGTCACAGCCAAGTACTTGTGGGCAATCTGCTTTTGGTACACCGACGTCAGATTGTACCAGGCAAATTTCCCTGCCCCAGCTGCTGCACCGCCGAAAGAAGTTTGCTCCCAGCCATCCACATGCCCAGCGGTTGAATGCTAGCTTGGCAAAATTGCTAGCACTTCAACTGCTGCCTTTTCAGTTGGTAGACTCTGCCCCCTTCCGTGAGTTTGTGGAATGTGCGGTTCCTCAGTGGCAGGTACCCAAACGCCACTTTTTCTCACGGAAGGCGATTCCGGCTCTCTACCGGCATGTGGAAGGCAATGTCCATGCCTCGCTGGACAGGGCGGTCAGCGGTAAGGTGCATATTACCGCTGACTCATGGTCCAGCAGGCATGGACAGGGACGTTACTTAAGTTTCACGGCGCATTGGGTGACTCTGCTGGCAGCTGGGAAGGATGCAGGACAAGGTGCAGTAGTGTTGGAGGTTGTTCCGCCACCACGCCTCCAAAAT
Source organism: Lithobates septentrionalis (assembly GCA_037952835.1). Taxonomy (NCBI): domain Eukaryota; kingdom Metazoa; phylum Chordata; class Amphibia; order Anura; family Ranidae; genus Lithobates; species Lithobates septentrionalis. The sequence continues at coordinate 63,806 of JBBDGP010003545.1, read as the reverse complement.
GCTGATTGTGACACACCTCTCTCCTCCACCCCCTCCTCTTCTTCTTCCTCCATGGCCTCTTCCTCGGAACCAGCGGTGCTCCGTAGGCGTTCAAGGGGCTACGCAAGTACGCAGGCCAAAAGATGCCATGCGGTGCTTGAGCTGGTGTGCTTGGGGGACAGGAGCCACACTGGGGCAGAGGTTCTGTCAGCTCTGCAGGGGCAGGTTCAGAGGTGGTTGACGCCACGCCAACTTAAGGCAGGAATGGTGGTTTGCGACAATGGCACCAACCTCCTCTCTGCCCTCCGACAGGGACAACTGACCCATGTGCCCTGTTTGGCTCACGTCCTTAACTTGGTGGTGCAGCGGTTCTTGGGCAGGTACCCGGGCTTACAGGATGTCCTGAGGCAGGCCAGGAAAGTCTCTGTGCATTTCCGCCGGTCATATAATGCCAGTGCTCGGCTGACGGACCTCCAAAAGGAGTTTAACCTGCCCAAGAACCGCCTAATCTGTGACATGCCCACCAGGTGGAACTCGACGTTGGCCATGCTGCAGCGGCTGCACACGCAGCAGAGGGCCATCAATGAGTACCTGTGCGACTATGGCACCAGGACAGGGTCAGGGGACCTTGGTTTTTTTTCCCCACGCCAGTGGGCCATGATCAGGGATGCATGCACTGTCCTGTCACCATTTGAGGAGGCCACGAGGATGGTGAGCACTGACAGTGCATGCATCAGTGACACTGTCCCCCTTGTCCACCTGTTGGAGCACACGCTGCGTGGAATAATGGACAGGGCACTTGAGGCAGAACAGAGGCAGGAAGAGGAGGACTTCCTTAGCTCTCAAGGCCCCCTTTATCCAGACAGTGTTCCTGCGTGCCCGCCGATCACACAGGAAGAGGACGAGGAGGAGGAGGAGGAGGAGGAGGAAGATTGTGTCAGTATGGAGGTGGAGCCTGGCACTCAGCATCAGCAGTCTTTAAGGGATCAGTCCCAAGGAACACATGGACTTGTACGTGGCTGGGAGGAGGTGGCTGCGGACGTTGTTGTCCTTAGTGACCCAGAGGACTCCGGACCGAATGCCTCAGCAAACCTACGCTGCATGGCCTCCCTGATCCTGCAAAGCCTGCGTAAGGATCCTCGTATTCGTGGTATCAAGGAGAAGGACCAATACTGGCTGGCAACCCTCCTTGATCCACGTTACAAGGGTAAGGTTGCGGACCTTATCTTGCCATCGCAGAGGGAGCAGAGGATGAAACATCTTCGGGAGGCCTTGCAGAAAGGTCTGTGCAACGCGTTCCCAGAGACTGGGAGGTTACAAACTCCTGTTTCTGGACAACGTGTTGCTGAGGCTTCGGTCAGTCAAAGAAGGAGCGGTGGAGAAGGTGGCCGTCTGACCGATGCGTTCAGACAATTTTTTGGTCCGCAGCCCCAAGGTATGATCGGTTCCAGCAACCATCGCCAGCGTCTGTTTTACATGGTGCAGGAATACCTAGGGGCAAGATCAGACTTGGACACCTTTCCCACCGAAAATCCTCTGGGTTACTGGGTCTTGAGGATGGATCACTGGCCAGAGCTTGCACAGTATGCAATTGAGCTACTGGCCTGTCCTGCATCCAGCGTTCTTTCGGAACGTACATTCAGTGCTGCTGGAGGCGTGGTAACCGATCACAGGGTGCGTCTGTCCACTGACTCGGTCGATCGGCTGACCTTCATAAAAATGAATCAGTCTTGGATCACCACCAGCTACCAAGCACCTGATGCTGATGTAACTGAATAATTTTTTTCAGATCCCTTCAAAGACTGCCTATGCTGATGCTGAGTGATTATCCCTGAGTAATTATCCTCTTCCTCCTCAATCATCACGCTGATAGCTTGTAAGAACATTTTTGGTTCTGGGCGCCACCACCAGTGCCTAAGGCCCAATTTTTCTGCCCCTGTCTAACAGGGGCGTGAAATTACAATTTTTGATGCAATACTTTGCAGCAGGGCTCGTTCCTGCGTTCCAACTAGAGTGTCTGTGAGGGGTTGCAGTGTTGTGGCACCAGCACCAGTGCCTAAGGCCCAATTTTTCTGCCCCTGTCTAACAGGGGCGTGAAATTACAATTTTTGATGCAATACTTTGCAGCAGGGCTCGTTCCTGCGTTCCAACTAGAGTGTCTGTGAGGGGTTGCAGTGTTGTGGCACCAGCACCAGTGCCTAAGGCCCAATTTTTCTGCCCCTGTCTAACAGGGGCGTGAAATTACAATTTTTGATGCAATACTTTGCAGCAGGGCTCGTTCCTGCATTCCAACTAGAGTGTCTGTGAGGGGTTGCAGTGTTGTGGCACCAGCACCAGTGCCTAAGGCCCAATTTTTCTGCCCCTGTCTAACAGGGGCGTGTAATTACAATTTTTGATGCAATACTTTGCAGCAGTGCTCGTTCCTGCGTTCCAACTAGAGTGTCTGTGAGGGGTTGCAGTGTTGTGGCACCAGCACCAGTGCCTAAGGCCCAATTTTTCTGCCCCTGTCTAACAGGGGCGTGTAATTACAATTTTTGATGCAATACTTTGCAGCAGGGCTCGTTCCTGCGTTCCAACTAGAGTGTCTGTGAGGGGTTGCAGTGTTGTGGCACCAGCACCAGTGCCTAAGGCCTAATTTTTCAGCTCCTGTTCAACAGGGGCATGTAATTACAATTCTTGATCTAATATTTCACAGCAGGGCCCTGTGAGGGCTTACAGTGTTTTGGCCACAGCAACACCTAAGGCCCAAATTTCTGCTGAGTATATAGGGCAGGACCCTACTTTCAAACATCTAACTTACAAACGACTCCTACTTGCAAACGGAAGGAGACAACAGGAAGTGAGATGAAATCTACCCATAGGAAGGGAAATTCTCTCATGTAAGAGTTAATATGGGAAAACAATTTCTCCTTTCCACTGATGCTTTCCAATCCTTGTTCCACAAAAAAACCCAAATTTTCAAAAAACATTTTTCATTGGGACAAAAAAGTGAGGTGAAATCTTCTGAAGAGGAGGAAAGACGCAAAACAAATGTCACAGGGGTGATAACCCTTCCCTATGTTTTCCAAAAAGCTTAGAAAAGATTTTTTGGCTGGAGCTAAACACATTAAAAATGTTCAAAATTACAAACAGATTCTACTTAACAACAAACCTACAGTCCCTGTCTTGTTTGCACCGCCTGTATACTGCTGTTCAGAGTATATAGGGACCTTTCCTTATTTTAATTTGGGTGCGGGGTTCCCCTTAATATCCATACAAGACCCAAAGGGCCTGGTAATGGACTGGGGGGTACCCATGCCGTTTGTCTCACTGATTTTCATCCATATTGCCAGGACCCGACATGACATTAAACCCGCAAGCAGTTTTAAATGAGATTTTTTCCTTTAAAAATGACATTTGGTGCAGGGACTGTTCTAAACATGGGAAACACGCGTCACTTTACAGGCATACTATAGACACCCCCCAGGTACGATATTTAAAGGAATATTTCACTTTTTTTTTTTTACTTTAAGCATCATTAAAATCACTGCTCCCGAAAAAACGGCCGTTTTTAAAAGTTTTTTTTGCATTGATACATGTCCCCTGGGGTAGGACCCGGGTCCCCAAACCCTTTTTAGGACAATACCATGCAAATTAGCCTTTAAAATGAGCACTTTTGATTTCGAACGTTCGAGTCCCATAGACGTCAATGGGGTTCTAACGTTCGTGCGAACTTGCGGTCCGTTCGCGGGTTCTGGTGCGAACCGAACCGGGGGGTGTTCGGCTCATCCCTATTCCTGTCCCATAGACTTGAATAGGGTTTGCATGTTCACTAGAACTTTTTGCCTGTTCGAGATGTTCTGGTGCAAACCAAACCGGGAGGTGTTCGGACCATCCCTAATGGAGATCAACCATATGACTTTTCTAATGTACAAGCTTTGACCATCAGATTAATAATTACAGCCTAACCCTATCCTGTGTAGTAGGAGCCCAGGTAATATGGTGGCACCCAAGCAGAAGATAATGAGGAGTCTGGACACACACAGTGGAATTAATTTTGGTACATTGCAACAATCTTGGTCAGAAACACTGACACCCTTTTCACACTGGGGCAGTTTTCAGGCGTTTTAGCGCTAAAAATAGCGGTTTTAAAGTGCCTGAAAACTGCCTCCCATGCCTCCCCAGTGTGGAGGCCTGAGTTCTTTCACACCGGGGCGGTGCGCTTGCGGGATGGGAAAAAAGTCTGTCAAACAGCGTCTTTGGGGCGGTGTATGGGAAGTGCTTCCAAAGCGCCTGTAAAAGCAATTCGGAAGCACTGCAACACGGGCGGTTTTAACCCTTTCTTCGGCCACTAGCAGGGGGTTAAAAGCGCCCCCCGAGCGACCAAGAAAGCACCGCTAAAACATTAGTAAAGCACTGCTAAAACGAGAGGCAATTTACTGCTAACGTGGTCACTGCCGCTGTGAGTAACTGTGGGTAGCTTGGGGACACCCTGGCCCTGCTGTGGGTCACTGTGGGTGACTTAGGGGCACCCTGGCCTTGCTATGTGTGGCTTTGGGGCACCCTGGCCCTGCTGTGGGTCACTGTGGGTGGCTTGGGGGCACCCAGGCCCTGCTGTGGGTCACTGTGGTTGGCTTGGGGGCATCCTGGCCCTGCTATGGGTGACTTGGAGGCACTCTGGCCCTGCTGTGCGTAGATTGAGGGCACCCTGGCCCTTCTCTGGCTGGCTGGTGGTGTGTCCTCCTCCTCTCCTCTTCCATTCCAGGCAGTTTGGCGAGCGAGGGAGGGACTCGGAAGGAGGTGGTGGCCTATCCGGGTACTACTACAGGAAGCAGGTGCGCAGGCTCAGTGTGTGGAGCAAAACGTAATGACATCGTGTGGGCATGCCCCGTGCCTCCACGCACTGGGCCTGCTTCAACGCTTTCTAGCTCCTTCCTGGGCTGGTTTCTTCTACCGGAGCCGATTCGGGCTGGGCCAAGGCCCCCTCTCTATGATCATCCTGTGTGCTGGGGCCCGAACCAGAGAAGATGGTCGCAACAGGCCAGGGAGTTCCCTTCTGCGGTCGGGCCCTCGGGCCACGTCCGATGTGCGCAACCAGTCATTCTTACCCTGGTTGTAAATTCACTACAAGATGTTAGGGGATATGTTATGATTAAGCACAGTCTAGCGTGAAACGCTTTAACATTTGTTTGCAGCCCCTGTAACTGTATTGTTGGTGGATTTAACTGCAGTAAAGTTTTCTACTTGGATTTCTGATCCCTGTGTGCAGCCATCCCATTTGCTTCACAGTACCTTTTGGTTGCAAGCCAGGCTTGCACCCGATTTTGGGCTTGTTTGCTGGGCGTTGGTTGCCTACTTGGAGCGGTGTATCTATCTATTGAACTTTTTAGGATATTAGGGGATTCCTTAAATTCTGGCAAATTAAGTATTTTTCTGTACTTCCAGAACTCCAACCCACCTTACTTGTTAAAAACACCCCAAATGCATCTTGCAAATGCAGCTTGTTTGTGGCCACCAAACTGCGTGGCAGCACATCATATCATGCGGTTTGATGCAGTGTGATCTAAAAAAGTAGTGCTTGCACTACTTTTTAAGCAGTTCCATGCATTTGGCAGCCCATCTGAATGACGGGAACCAGTCCTTAGAGATATTAGGTCATAGCGGATATAAGACATAATGATTCTTCAATTATAAGGACAATTTTACAGGTCTAATCAAATCCCATTTTTCTTGTATATGACACCAGCCGCAAGGGGGACACTATAACGATTGGTGAGCAGAAATATAATAACATTCTGCCGGCATGACTCCACGTCTCCTGCGCATCAGCTGTGCTGACACATATCTGCTTCAGAGAAGACGCGATTATTCAGCACCATAAACAGCTGATCAGTCTGTAACAGTAACAGCTCAGCTTTCAACAGCTCCCTTCATTACACTATCAGCTTGTTCGCCGTTGCCTGGCGTTATTGCCTCCAGTACCTACTGCTTGCCAGGTAATTCCGGTGACATATAAAATTCAACATAATTATAACACACAGGGAAGGTAAAATGGGCCAATCTCGGGTAGCCAGGAGCTGGATACTTACATTTCCTGCAATCAGAAGACTCAGTGTAATGCTGTTACCAAGGAGCTGTTTCCCCCTAGTGTTCCAGCTTAGCTCTTCTGTGACTCTTTGATCAGAGTAAGAAGCAATGCATCTTGGGACATGTAGTCAATCTGGAAGGGATTCGCACTCTGTGTGAAACTACAACTACCAGCAGGCTGATGGAAAAGAGCAGATCGCTGGGAGGGACTATAAGAAGCAAGGCTGGGTCCTGGTGCACTTGCTTGGGACCGGCGTGGATCTGTGTGCAGGGAATCTGCTACTGAGAAGCTGCAGCTGCTGCGGCCTGCTTTACCAGATTTACCCAGCAGATATCTGGAAGGACATCTGTGGACAGTCTCTTTGCACTGTTTAGTGGCCCGAAGGTCCCTCTTGTCCAATCCACCCTGCAGAGTGATCAGATCCGTGTGAGCCATGGAGTGGTGCGGCAGAGGCCGGAGGTCATCCCTTGAGCCATACAGTTGAGGGATCATCATCATCCTCATCAGAGTCTTAATCATCTTCATCATTGTCATCCTCGTCTCCTGTTCCAGTGTGGTGAGCGGGTGATTGCCCAATTTAACAGACACTGTGTATAAACATCTTTATTTCCTACACTTTCTGTCATCTTTAATGCCAAGATTTGCTCCAGTATATAATGGACACTATACACAGACATCCCTGCCATTCATTGATCTGCTATTGCTTGTAGTTCCACAAAACTTAATACCAGTGTATGAGTGATCACTGCAAATTCAAATTACAATTCTGGTTAAAGAGGAATATTGTTTACTTGCTACACATAATCTGTTGGAACAGCTATTCTATCTTAGCAGGAAGTATTCTTTGCATGCAATAAGGTACTCAAAAGCTAGCTGAAGGTTAACCGGATTTTCACACAACAACACTGCACTACCATTACTTCCCTCTCCACTTAGGGAATTGTTGCTGAAATCATCAAAGCTGCTTTTCACAAAGAACTCTCTTTAACCACTTGCGTGTCATGCAGATATACTGCGGCACAATGGCTCTCCTGGGCGAAATCCCTTACAGGTACGTCCTACCCGTTTTCGGCCACCAGAGGGTGCGCGCGCGCCGGCTGCACGGCAGGGGACCTGATGTGCGTGGCCGGCGGGCACAATCACCGCTGGCCACGCGTGATCGCATGCACGAGCGCCAGCACAGGGATTTGTGTGTGTATACACACAAGTCCCTGTGCTGTCAGAGGAGAGTAGCCATATCGTTTCTTCCTACGATGTAGGAAAAACGATATGGCTCCTCTCCTAGTTACTCACATCCTCACACAGTTAGAACATGCTGAAGGAACCCACATTTAACCCCTTAATCACCCCCTAGTGTTAACCCCTTCCCTGCCAGTGACATTTACACAGTAATCAGTGCATTTTTATAGCACTGATCGCTGTGCAAATGCCATTGGTCCCAAAAAAGTGTCAAAAGTCTCTGATCTGTCTGCATAATGTCGCAGTACCACTAAAAAACACAGATCACCGCCATTACTATTAAAAAAATAAATAAAAAAAATAAAAAATGCCATAAATCTTTCCCATAGTTTGCAAAGCTATAACTTATAATATCTTTTGCACAAACCAATCAATATACGCTTATTGCAATTTTTTTTTTACCAAAAATATGTAGAAGAATATATATTGGCCTAAACTGATGAAGAAATTTGTTTTTTAAAAAAAACTTTTGGGGATATTTATTATAGCAAAAAGTAAAAAATATTGTTTTTTTTTTTTAAATGTCGCTTTTTTTTTATAGCGCAAAAATAAAAAACGCAGAGGTGATCAAATACCACCAAAAGAAAGTTCTATTCATGGGGAAAAAAAAGGACGCAAATTTTGTTCATGTACAGTGTCGAACAACCGCGCAATTGTCAGTTAAAGCGACGCAGTGCCAAATTGTAAAAAGTGCTCTGGTCAGGAAGGGGGTAAAATCTTCCGGGGCTGAAACGGTTAAAGAGCAGGTTGATTTGGGCTATATTTACTGTTTGCTGGAGTTATATTTTTTTTATCTGTTATTTTGCTGAATCTTATGTGGGGAAAGCAGTAGAGAAGGGTCTGACATTTAAAGTAGTCATTCCTTTGCTCTCCTGTAGTCCTTCCACATAGACATTATATCCTCTTATCTGGTATTTAGGGTGCATTGTCTAATGTTTGAACTATAAAGGTAATAGTTATTCTAGCTACTAATAATACTTTATATAAAATAACTTTTGTTGGAGTTGAGCTTGAGTTTATCCTTTGGTTCTTTCTCCATTTATCCTATTGAGTAAACTTTTATTGATTTACCTCATTCTGGTGTATATCATCCTTATTGTTATCATTATCTAAAGTGAAAAATGTTTGAATCCAAGAGGGAAGCACTACATTCGTTTACAAACATTTATTTTTTATTTATTAAAGTTTTTTTTATAGGGCCCACAATTTACACAGGTGTTTGCATAATATATATATATATATATATATATATATATATATATATATATATATATATATATATAAATAATATATTATATTATATTATGATATTGAATGTTCAGTGCCCCCGAGGAGCTTACAGTCTAAGGTCCCTACTCCACCACATGCATACATACTCATACTAGGGCCAATATAGACAGGAGCCAATTAGCTTACAGTACGTCTTTGGAGTGTGGGAAGTGGAGTACCCAGAGGAAATCCACACAGCACAGGGAGAATATCCAAACATCAGGGATTAGAATTGATGAGCCTAGAGTGCTAGCCATTAAAGCAATATGCTGAGGTTGGCAAAGGTTAAAATAATTGCCATTTTCTAAATAAAATACTTGTTTCTCCAATGATGACTGTATAGATTTTCTGGTGGTAACTTAGGATGAGCTGATGACCGGAACCCAAGCTGTTTGTAGTTCGCCAAACGAGTGAAATCTTCGGATTTGGCTAGTTCCCCCACCTGCCTAAACCTCTGGTTACTGCAGTGGAAAGTGATTTATTTAGTGGCGGTATCAATGTTAATCAAAGCTTTATGCCACCTGCAGGCTGTTTAAAATTGCAAACATTCATACCCGGCCACATGCCCTAGACCAGGGATATGCAATTAGTGGACCTCCAGCTGTTTCAGAACTACAAGTCCCATGAGGCATAGCAAGTCTCTGATAGCCACAAGCATGACACCCAGAGGCATGATGGGACTTGTAGTTTTGCAACAGCTGGACGTCCGCTAATTGCATATCCTTGCCCTAGACATTCCCCATGTTGATTGGGACAGGGGGCCTAATCCCCACATCCCTGGCCTGGTGGATATGGGGAATCCAGAAGCCCCTTTAAAATGAGGCAGTCCCCAGATATCCAACTCCCTCCCCCACATAAATTAATAAGGGGTACATAATACCGCTCGTTGCTACACAAAAAAGTTTTAAAAAGCATATAAACACAGAATCTGTTGAAAAAGTGCTTTGCAAAAACACCTGTACAAAACAAAAACCCTGCAAAATTATCAATGCCACAATAAATAAACAAATACAAAGTATTAATTGTTCCGTTAAAGGGTAACTCCACTTTTGTTGAGGAAAAAACATTCCCCTCTGGGTGATCTATGTACAGTGCAAGGATTATAACAATCTTTGTTACAGATTCCTACCTTTTGTTATTCTTAAGAATTCCATGTGTGTTCCTCTGTGCCTCTGTGCTTAGTAGGTGTAATGGGAGGGGTTTCATAATTATCAGTCAGCTGTGCAGCTGCAGGGCACTAATGAGGAAAGCTGATGGGCCTGCATCCTTTTAGACATGTTCCTATTGGAAGTATCTCACCAAAAATGTCATTTTTGTTGCAGGGGATGCCTGAAATCTGACTTGTATCTTAGGCAGACTTCTGAGAAAATTGGTGAGCCAATGACACAAGCAGGAAATTGTATTTCTGGGGAGTGGTCAGTACACATTATGTGTACAGAACGCCTCCATGTAGCCATATTGCATTGCATTTATAGAAAATGACAGCGGCTGCAGATTGAAAAGGAAAGGTATTTTTTAATAACATTCAATTACAATATGACTTTTATCGCAATTGTACACGCTATATTACAAACCAGTGGCAGCCCAACCATATGGGGCACAGGGGCGACGCCCCCCTATCCATGCGCCCAGCTCCTATAATCTACATACAGGGCGCCGGACGCATGGATTCCAATGGGTTTTTTTTTTTTTTTTAAGCACATGGTTAGAGTCTGAATCTTTAATTGGCTTTAAAAAAGGGTGGGCTCAGGGCACAGAGTACTGTGCCCAGAGCCCACCAAATTGTGTGACAATAGGGAATTAATATTCGCTATTGTCTTCCTGATTCTCCTCCCGGCCAATCAGGAAGTGGGTCCTGAGACCCATCACCCGCTTGGCTGAGAGGAGAAGTGATCCTATTGGCCACCGTGGAGGAGGAGGGAGGAGATGCAGGGGAATCCACCGTGAAGCTCAGGAGGAGGGGTGAATCCGCCGCCCGGAGTAAGAGCTGCCCGCAACCTAGTTGGGGTAAGTGCGGGGCTGGTGACCGACTGAGGCGGAGTGGCTGTTATACCACCAACTGCCACTGTTACAAACAGAAGCAGGCAAGGGAAGAATTGCCATTTGACTATGTGGAAGCAGAGTCTTGCGTTAAAAGAATCCAAAATGGGGAAGAACAAGTTGGCTTCCATTTCTGACTTTTTTTCTGAAAATGCTATTAGTCTGGCTGTAATATTGATCCTCTGACTTCAGTATTTTTTATGTTGCTGTACCAGCCTGGATGATTCGTTGTTGGGGTACCAGAATATCATAATGGGGTGCTGGTGGAGGGGGCGTGTCCACTCTGCACAATCAAAAAGTCTATAAAGGCTCTAGGGAAAACAATGCAGAAACATATACTGTACATTTAAATAATGTTTTACACTGAGCTTTGTCCTACATATGTTAGGTTTAAACTTTTCTAATTGCCCTGGGTTTGCTTTTAACCTGCCTACATGGACGCTGTTGTAAATACATTACTTTAATTGATATCATTCCTTTAGAACTCTCACAAATAGAAGAGAAAATGTAAAAAAATTTGGGACACAAACATCAGATTAAAGCAATTTCATGAAAGTGCTGTCAATGGTTGTTCAGAGTCCCGCTGATACCATTCATGAAAAAGATGAAAGCAATAATAGGCTCCTTTTAAAAGACCATTGAGTTATCTAAGAAACTATTAAAGTATTCTCCATTTTGTATTGAATCTTTTGTGGTATTGATCCAGTTTGGTCAGGACCAGCATTAAACGACTGCATGGGTACAGATCTAGAATTCAGGTCTATCTACAACTAAACAAACTTCTAGTTTCTACCTGGAAAAAGCATAATAATCATATTGGCGTTAGGATGATGGTTGGGTTGTTTGAAAGTTTGACCTGCAACTAGAATCAAAGCATTAGTTCAGGAGCAGAAAAACTGGGTTAAGAGCTGATGAACAGTAATGCCCCATACACACGGTCGGCTTTTCTGACGAAAAATGTTTGATGGGAGCTTGTTGTCGTAAATTCCGATCGTGTGTACGCAATTCCGATGTACAAATTTCCACGCATGCTCGGAATCAAGCAGAAGAGCCGCACTGGCCTCTTGAACTTAATTTTTCTCAGCTCGTTGTATGTGTTGTACGTCACCGCGTTCTTGACGTTCGGAATTTCCAACAAGATTTGTGTGACCGTGTGTATGCAAAACAAGTTTGAGCCAACATCCGTTGAAAAAATCCATGGATTTTGTTGTTGAAATGTCCGATCGTGTGTACGGGGCATACGAGAGGGTTGGTTGGAAGCATGGGATGCTTTTTACCTGATTGGCAAGAGGATTAGGGCCAAGAGACAGAGCGATTAAAATGGAGGTCCAGTCAACTACTAACTATACTGCTCCCACCCCTGTTCTATGTCTATCCTAACTACTCGGTAAAGGAAAGATGTCTATACTTACCTATTCTGAAGGTGCTCTGATACAGTCACATGATTAGCTTCCAGCGCCAGCTTCAGTGTAGAGGAGGGACAGCTTACAACTGATGCCCCATAGTAAACCTATGGGTGACCTCACCTCTCAAACTTTGCAGCCATTGTTGGTGATCTCTCCTAATCACTGAAGCCAACCGCTGGAGAGACCATGTGACCGGACCGTAGCGTCTTTATAATGGACAAGTACAGACATCTTTCCTTTACAGGGTACTTAGAATTGGGGGTGGGAGCAGGTTTAAATATAGTTAGCATTTAACGGACTCCTACTTTAACAGAAGTGATACATGGGTAATAGTAGGCAGTGATGCCTAGAAAGCCCATGTGAGCCATCTAATTAATTTCTCCTCCCTTCCTCCTCAAAAAAATAGTTTCAAGACATAAAAAAATCATCCACCCAAGAGCGGTATTTTAGTAATAGGTGGGACCTGGTAGGTTTGTAGGCAGGTGTCCACTTTAATGTGTTCTGTTGTTAAAAGTATACTTGTGTGTTCTGTAACTTTAATTTCTGGTTGGCTGGTTAAGATTTCTATGCTTCTTTCCCTGATGTCTGTATGACTTTGTTTTGGGCGGGCATAAATAGGGGAAGAGTAGTCTCGTGGTCACTGCCTGAGATGGGAAGAGTTGTGAGAGGACCTGTCTGCTTGATGTGAACTACTTGCTTGAAGAACTACCCCTCAGCAGGAGTCATTTCAAGGTTCCATCAGCATGTACTTGTGATCTAAAAGGACTTTACTAAATAAGGTATGGGCAGCACCATTAGAGTGGGCTGAGAGCAGACTTTACCAGCACAGCCAATTGTTCTATGTAGCAGAGAAGGAATCTATGTTATCTGAAACGATACTTGTATTCCAGTGAAGCTCTCTAAACATGTGGAAAAGTTTCTTCAGTGAATTATGTTTAGTAAATTAGTTGTCAGGACCTGGATCACCTGCTGGTGGAACTGTGCTTCCCAGAGCGGAAGGTTGTTCTTCCAGTGTTCATCAGTGAGTGTCTCCCAGCAGCCAGCTGATCCCAGTAATCAGTTTCTACCGGATGCTGGCTGCTGGGAGGGCATTTAGTTCCTCCTCTCACTACTACTAGCCGTTTATCCTGGTCCTGCTCTTGACCATGCTCTTAACCTTGTACCTCCTATTCCCCTAATGCCACGTACACACGGTCTGAATTTCCGACAACAAATGTTCGATGTGAGCTCGTTGTCAGAAATTCCGACCATGTGTAGGCTCCATCGGACATTTGTTGTCTAAATTTCCAACAACAAAAATTTGAGAGCTGTTCTCAAATTTTCCGACAACAAAATACCATTGTCGGAAATTCTGATCGTGTATACACAATTCTAACGCACGAAATTCCACGCATGCTCGGAATCAAGCAGAAGAGCCGTACTGGCTATTGAACTTCATTTTTCTCGGCTCGTTGTACGTGTTGTACGTCAACGCGTTCTTGACGTTCGGAATTTCCGACAACATTTGTGCGACCGTGTGTATGCAAGACAAGTTTTAGCCAACATCGGTCGGAAATAAATCCAGGATTTTGTTGTTAGAATGTACGATCGTGTGTACGTGGCATTAACCCTGGTGCCTTGTTCCTATTCCCCCTTGTTCCTGATCCCAGTTTTGGTTCCCCCCTTCCTATATGTTCCCCGCACCTCCAGATTTACCCTGCTTTTCTGGGTTCCCTATTTGTATATATTGTGTATACAGTACTTAGTTCACAAGTTAGACTTTTTGTTACTCTGTTGTTTAGTTATTTTGTCACTGCGTTTTTGGTTCATTCATATCTTTATGTTTGCTGTCTGCTGGTGTTTGGATGATTTTGGCTTCACTGTAAATAGATCTTACTTTAAATATAAATGGTTTGGTCCTAGTTTTCTGAGTGTAGCTACGCTGCTTTGGCCATCCCCGCTGCTGATCCCTGACAAAAAGTTGCCTGGTATGAATTACTTAAAAGGAAACCAAATGAATTTCTAAAGAGGTGTATTCATGGTATATTTAAAAGAACTGGAAAAACTGAACATTTTTAACCCTGTGGGTTAAGGAGACGAGTGGTCATACAGTGATAAGTGGATTCAAGTTAACCCTATAAGGTTATGTATTACAAGTAAACATTCAGATCAATCTCTATGGTTGGGGAGCAATGGTGTGTAACAAGAAGGAGTAGAAGTCAGCTAGCACTGGAAGCGGTGACAGTGGCAGATAACTTGGTAGTGAGGGAACGGTTAGCACTTCATGTTTCCTTCTTAGTGGCAGGGTCTCCATTTTGGAGCCTGCTGCAGTAAAAGTCTCGCCTATGGACTGAGCCTGTGGTCACGGTGTGAAAAGGCTTGTGAAGAGAAGTACAGTGGCTTCCCTGCGTGCCCCAAAGGTGTAACGTGGCAAGACAAGTGTTCAGTAAATTTGTGAGATGGGCTGATGGAGTTATATACATACTATTACTTTCTCAAAATGTTACAGAGTCAGTTGTCAGGGCATGTAGAAATAGACCTAGCTACCATCTGGAGAGGAGACATGGTCCTTGTGTAAGTGTGTGGGGCTATAGATGAAAACTGGCTTCTGGTCTGTAAAGTGTTAATGCCCACACAAGTTAAGAGACCTAAGTGTACAATTGGTAATGGTTTGCAATGACCTCTGGAGCCCCTTAGGGGCAATACATTTGCTCCTTCCTACAGCCTGAGTCTCCTTCACGCTTACCACACATTGGATTGTACAACCTTTGTTAGATCTACCAATGAGTATGTAGTGCAAGGACTTTCTTGATGGCATACAGGTTGATTGGATATTTTAGGTAGGTCATATTACTAATATTGGTAGATCAAAACTTGATTGTACAGAGAGTGTATAGTTAGATTGTAACATGTATGGTAAGCTGTAGGATTTTTTATGTCTTGAATACTCCAACAGCAAGACCTCCCTGCTATACCTCCAAAAGGCCCAGATAGATACTCGTATTTTGGTTGATTCCTGCTGAATCAGCTGAAATTACAGTCATTTGTTGTTCTGCAAGCATCACCTGGCTCAACAACTTGGATACCTAAACTATCCAATCAACCTGTATACAATCAGGAAAGTCGAATTAAAATCAACTGAGCTAGATGGAAAATTATCAGTGACTGCATCCTATCAGATAATTCCTTGAGATAACACAGGATATGTGCACGGGACAAAGGACAACTTTGAATTTCTGACATGATCAATGGTATTTTTTGCATTTACCAAACAGATTTAACAAAACTCTTTTAATGGTGTATTTAACAGACCAATATTTTGCGCTTATGGCACTCCTTCTTAGAATGTATAGAATTTAGAGTATTTTAAAGCTGCTTTACACCTTCCTATAATCCCACCAGGGGAAAATAGTGCAATCACTAAGATAGATCATGTATCCCCTAAAGATGTCACGCAGACGTAACACGTTGGCCCAGGTCACACACTACATCTCTTCCGCTGCGGTGAAACACATGGCCATATTGGTAAAGGTGCCAGTAGAAAACATTGAAGCTCGATCTCCATTTGTTATACAGTATGTAAATGTGCAATCTGTTGGTTGTATGCAATAATAAAAACAGTATTACACTATCAGTGGTCTTCTCTCTTGATGCTATGTTCTGCGAACTGGTGAAATTGGAGAAATAAGGTTGGAGGTATACCCCAGAGGAGGTTGAAATTGGAGCCTTGGATGAGGGGCAGCTTGTATATAAGCACTTAAGCCCCGGTTCACACAGGGGCGGCACGACTTGCAGGTCACCTCACCGAGGCGACCTGCACACGACTTTCACGGCGACTTGCAAAACGACTTCTGTATAGAAGTCTATGCAAGTCGCCCCCAAAGTAGTACAGGAACCTTTTTCTAAGTCGGAGCGACTTGCGTCGCTCCTATTAGAACGGTTCCATTGTACAGAACGGGAGGCGACTTGTCAGGCGGCTAAGTCACCTGACAAGTCGCCCCTTTGTGAACCGGCAGTAAGACCTTCTTTTCTTATAAAGGTGTCACATAATATCGGTGAGTGTTTTTCACAGAGAAGGAGGAGGAAGGATTTTTTTGCTTGAGCACTTTGTTTTAGAGTGAATTGAAACACTGGTTTTGAAGAACAAGCACTGTAATTGGATAGCACTTTATCGGAAAGATTTTCACTACAAGTGCACAAGAGAGGCTATACACATATGAACTGTATGAATGGACATTGAATCAATTAGCACTTTATATTCTTGTATTAGTCACATATAAATTTCTGTGTTTGATTTAAATTTAAAGTGGTTGTAAAGTCAGATTTATAAATCACTTGCATCCCCTCTGTTTTATGTAGATGTTAAGTACAGTGTTTTAGTTTGAAAAAAATTATACTCCTAAATACCTTCTTGCACAGCGCTGCTCTGAGTCTGTGGTCACGTAACCTCCCTCCGCTCTCCTTCCCCGATCTAAGTGTAGCACTACCCCCAGGAGTTGCTGAAGTTAGGGTAGTTAGCCACTCAGCATTTCCTTCTCTCCTCCGGACACAGAAAATCAGTCTTTGGCTTGTTTTAATAGGGGATGACAACTTGAATGGGGTAAGAGATTATAGGATGCCCAGTGTGACAACAACAGAACTTCCGGGAGCACTTCCTCCCTATTTACAGACTTTTGTTATTTCAGCAGCAGCCCATTACAGGCTAGGAACCTCCCGTCCCTTTGTGAATAATTAAGTACACTGTGGAGTGAACAGCATCTCTCTCTCTTGACCATCTGCTTCCCTGTAGACACTGAGATCAGTTCTACCGCTGCAGAAAAACGTCAGCCCGCTTGGCTGCCACCAGCCGCATCCTGCTAACTCTTCCCCCAGTCCTTCCAATCGACTCTCTGCACCAGACCTGCCCAACTGACACACACATAGAGACCACCCAGGGCAAGGTTGGACGAAGACTTGGCACACCGCTATCTTCAAGAGAGCACTGCTACAGCTGGCAGTCCCTCCCCCTGTCTGTCCCTGCACCGTGCTGATCTACTCACTGTCCTGCCTGCTCTCTCCCACTGCCTCTTTGGTACGAATCCCCCAAACTACCTCCTGTGGTGGGATTTCTCAAGCTCCAGCCTGGGGCAACAACCCCCCCCCCCCCCCCCCGTAATGGGTCCCTCCAGGGCCACCGACAGCCTCTCTCAGCACTGCTTCTCTATCTTCCACCCACACTTCCTGTTTCCATGGCCATGTCTATTTATGAGCTTCCTTAGTTCCCTGCCAGGCCCATTCCTGGGGATTTATCTAATTGATTGTAGTACTTGTAGAGTACAGTATGTGGGATGCACTATTCGCAATCTACATACAGATCATGATCTGTTTAGACACATTTGAAATATTTTTTGCGTTGTTATTAAGAGTGTCATTGTAGTGTTCTGGAGTCTCTCTTTTGCGGTCTGGAACAGGTTAGAAGATCTGTTGGCGGGGGGGGGGGGGGGGATACACACCATACCCTACTTCAGCGGGAGGTGTAGTAGATAAACTCAATTTCCTAGTGGAATGAACAGTAGAATGGATGTAAATTTGTTTTTAAAGTAATTCAATTTGACTCCAAAATGGGTTAATTTTTCCCTAGAGTTTTCAGGCTGTTTCCATTTTCCCTCCCCTCTTTCTCTGGTTCTGCCAACTTCACATGATTTTAATTGTTAATTAATTTTAAATTGAATTGTACCACCCCTTTTTTTGGAGGAATGGATATCTTTTCTATATAAACTTGATTTTATTGTAAACCTGTATGCAATGAGGAAGGCTCCGGCCGAAACATGTTAGCACTTTAGATGTCGCACTGCTGTTAGTGCTCAATAAAGATTTAATAAGAAGCAATCAGGTTGCCGGCATTTCTGGCTATTTTGATGTTTATGGGACACAACAAGCCTGAGCACCATTATTCAGCTCATCATTCTACAATCATGCGGTAGAGCTTGGGTACGTTTTTGTCTATATTACCATTCCTGGGGATTGGCTAAGGGCCCATAAATATTCAAGGCAGCTCCTCCTCCCCTCCACCCACTATTTCCAAAACATTCTCCAACATTTTGGAAACAGGGGGAGGCATCAGAGAGCTGCCAGGATGAGTCATCCAGCCCTGACCTCTAGTAACCCTGACCCAATGTTGATGACTCAGGTCTAACCCAGAGACAGCTAAGTTTTTCCTACTCTCACTACTAGTAACACACAGTAGAAGGTGCTACATAAGGAATGCAGAGGGAAGGGCTGAGATTCTCCTATGACATGTGCCAGCCAGCAGAGGGAGGCAATGCTGTGAAGGAGGGTATTTATAATAATAGAATTATAATATTTTAAAAACTAACACACTGTACTTAATATCTTTTTAAAACAGAGGGGATGCAAGTGATTTATGTACTGTACGTTACTTTACAGGCACTGGAGATCAGAGGCAGGAGGGGAGGGGCGGGGAGAAAATCATCTCACAACACAAATTAGGAAATGACAGACAGAGAGATAAGGGAGAAGGAGAGACTGTGTACACACCATGGGATGACGGAGGCACGTAAACTGACCACGGGATCATGGATCAGCAGCCATGATTAACGTGGTCAGTACACATAGGGGGACACAGAAACAGGCAGGATCAACCAGGAATTTTAGAACTTGGACAAAAGGCACTGCAAAAGCATTGTGGTATCGATCATGCTTTAAAGGAACAGGAGATTTTTTTTTCTTTTTAGGGTTACTACTTAAATTTAATTTTTTAGACCTGCACCATTTTTTTAGTGTAATTAACAGACCAAAAGTTAACCCTAATTTGACAAACATACTAATGCAGGTGAGTGAAGCCGAATGCAGTGTGCATTCAGGGCCGCTCACCTGCCCCCGCACATCTGTCAGGTTAGAATGAGCGGCTATGTCCATGCAGCTGCTGCATCCCCATGCAATTACAGTACATGGCCTGCCTGCATGCAGCACCACCCGGCTCAAGGAGCATAAACACATGGCCCATTCATGGTCTACAGACCTCAGGCCCAATAGAAGGCAAATCAATGAGATGCTACTTGGGAGGAGACAAGGTAGACAAGGAATTGAGTTGAACCGATGAGCAAATACTAATATCCTGACGCTGATAAATAGATGGTTCATTTTTATCAGTACAATGGCGTATAAACAAATGAGAACTTGCTATAAGTATCATTCATATCTATTTCTGTCTTCTGCGTTTCTGCAATAAACACATAATCATGTCTATATAAGTCCTCTAAAATGCACAGAAAGGCTGCCTTTGAATTTCCATAGCTTTGCTTCCCGTGAACGATATCTTATTGCCTTAGGCATGCATGGGAAATTGACTTCAGTTTTCCCGCTAGGGTTCCTGCTCAGGGGAAACCTTAATCCTTAATCCTGAGTGCTAGTTATGTAGTGAGCCACAGCGTTTGATTAATGGCTGGAGAGTAGCAGACGACCAGGGACATCGGCAGACATTTCCCCCACTGCCAGCGCAGAGGATATGAGATGTGGGGGCCTTCTGTTTCACCATGCAACAAATTACATAGGGAGGGTAGTGAGCTACGGCGGACACATAAATGTGTTAGGACAAAGGAATAAAGCGGAGCTCTGGGATCCTTTTCAGTCATTTAGCTATGACAAAGGTGATCTCCCTTGCAAGACTGACCTGTTAGTCTAAAAAATATTTTTTTTATTTTTAAAGCTGAACATTAGTGTATTTACATTATTGTCCTGCAGGGGACACAAAAAAAGAAAGAAAAAAAAAGCTGCTCTCGCATTCTATCCTGTCTCCTCCAGATTTACTACTCTCCGATCCATTTAATTTTTACTGTTCCTGAATTTCTTTTTTTTTTTATTGGAGTACCACTTTAGCCTAGATGACATGCTAATTTGGGCCAAGCTCACATTTCGCCCCAGCACATTTGGTGCATTGCTATCTTATCACCCTAGAAATTGTCCTCTCTGTTTGACATCTCAGTGAAGGAAAGGCAGAGATCAGTAGATTACCACTGATTATAATGACACAGATGCCAGCATGCAATTTATGAGCAGTTTTACGTTCATTTAATGACATAAAAAAAAAGCACAAGCGTGAACGGAACCAAGGTCTTAGTGTAATAGATGATTGAAAATTTATAGACTCATATACAAAGTACAAGTCAAATGCAGTATGCCTTCAGCTGGTTCTGATTTGTTTTGACTTGCTTTTAAGGTGCTTTGACTTGCCTTTCACTTCCTCAAGAGGTGGGTCAAGCCAGTTTTGAAAGCATTGAGCTTCTTTTGAGTTGCTTTTATGTTCACATTGACTTATATTGAAAAGATAAACAGTACTAATTTAAAGAAGAACTTTGGGTATGGCATATGTATGGCATATGTAACTATGCATATACCTGCATTCAGGTGCTTGGCTAGGAGAGGAAACTGAATGAAACACTGGCTGAAGCTGCTCTCTGTAGCTCCTGCCCTGCAGTGCAGTTCAAGGTTGAAGCGGTTGTAAACCGCTGGACGTTTTTTTTTTTTTTACCTGCAATGTAATGTCATAATGTGCTAGTATGCATCGCATACTGTACTAGCACATTATGTTAAACTTACCTTAAAACAAAGCCCTTCCAGTGCGAGCTGTCACTACTGTAGGCGCTCCCTTCTTCACCCGTCTTCCTTCCAGGTTTGCGGACTCCGGCTGTGTGACTGGCCGGAGCCACGGTGACATTTACGGCATAAGGCTTGTCATGGAGAGATTGGCTATACGCTATACATAATCAATCTCACCTGCGCTAACACTCGCCCTTCCATCATAGTGGTATAATGCATCTTACCTATAGCTCTATTTCCCGTATATCCCCAAGTAAACAGACATCACCATAGCTTACGTTCTCAGCAACATGCTCTTCTGCCCTCTGCCCAGCATGCACTTGGTTTTTATTCCAACATCACAAAAGCTTTGACAAACAGGAAGTGATGGCCACAATAGCCAATCACTTCCTCAATACAAAATGACATCACAGGAAATGACAAACAGTAAAGGGGAGGGCACTTACAGGAAGGGATGGGGGGGGGGGGTGCACACGCTCCATCTTAATCAGCATGGAGCCCACTCAATACTGCTCAAAGTAAACAGTATCTAGTAGTAACAAGTAGAATAAGATCATTCTATTTGTTCTTACAGGCTTGAGACAATCCGAGGGGACATTGTTACTGCTGTTGTCAATATACGGTACAAGTACACCGACAAGGCAGATATCAATGTCCTCTTATAAAAACAGATATGTATGCAAAAGGGGATAGCAAAGTCTGCAAGAGAGATATAATAGGTTTCTCTCGTTATGCGGACTTCGCTTCTCTAAGGTGCATAGCTATTTGAAGGCAAGAAGCCCAGCGCATTGCGCTTGATACCTACAAACCAACAAAAATCCACACACACAGAGAACACGTCTCCAAGCCCATGAGAAGGTCCTCATACTGACCGTTTTTACCGCTGGTCTCGATTCAACCCAAGTGCGCTCTGCTAGAGCGTTCCTCGATTAAATCAGACACAGGGAGACAGATGACAATCTATAAAACACACATCCTAGCATAAATCTTATATAATAAAATTTCCACAACGGGCTCTGAAGGAACGACTGTTCCTTCAGAGCGCATGCACTAGTGATGTCACTGGCTGTCACTGGCTGCATGTATAGTAAATATCTCCTAAACGATGCACGTTTAGGAGATATTTACACTACCTATAGGTAAGCCTTATTATAGGCTTACCTATAGGTAAAAGTCAGAGATGAGAGTTTACTCCCACTTTAATACCTATATCATTGAGAGAAGGGAACAATTGAGCAGGAAGAGTGCAATAGACTGAGTCAGGCAGTACTGCACAGTGGGAACTGTAATTCGAAGGAGAGAGATTCTACTGTAATCAAGAGCTTTTGAACTGAATTTCCGAAAGCTAAATTGCAAGGAGGAGGGGAAAGAGTTGAATTTTCTCAGGCTGTACAGGACACAGATTCTTTTTTAAATGAGGGAGCCAGAGAACATCACTGTCCAGTGTGCCCCATCACTGCTGCATAATGGTGGCCTGAGCAGGATTCGGAGTGCTGAGTCCAGGTATGCCATCAGCGAGAGTGACCTGGGTGCAGAGCAGAGAGTTGACTAATCGCTATGCAGTGGTTGCCCGTCCATTAGGGGTGCCCACTGCCCAGGCGCCACCTCCTCTCTCCACGCCACCCCCTATATGCAATGGATAAATATCCAAGGCCGCTGCGACCACCCCCTATTCATGCATCCGGCCCCTTTCAGGTCATGATGCATGAATTACAGCGGCCAGGTTTTTTTTTAAGCCCCAGATTAGAACCAAAGGCTCTAATAGGCTTCAAAATAGGGTGGGCTCAGGTCTCAGAGAATTCACTCCGTTCCCAGCCAGGCGTGTTACAACAGCGAATTAATATTCGCTGTTGAAACACTGATCCTCAATCTGGCTAATCAGAAGCAGGTGTGAGACCTGTTTTCCGATTGGTTGAAAAGAGAAGACTCCCAATTGGCCGCTGAAGAGGAGCGAGGAAATGGAAGTCGCCATGGAGAGCAGGAGAACAGGAGGGTGCCACCACTGAGCAGGGGAAGCCGCCAGTGACAGGGTAAATGCTAACAACCAACTGGGGGGATACAGCCACTGTCGCTATGTATGACCGAATGGTGAGATGCAATATCACTGCCACTGGTGAGCTGCTGCTGTAGGGATTTACTTTCTGCTGCTAGAGAGACTGAGCTCTTTAGGAACTGACCATACAGCCATCTAGTAGCTTTATTGCTGCTTACAGGCTTGACTGGGATTATTCTCTTATGTAGCAATGGTACAACTGGGCCCCAATGCTTTCCGGCTGAAGAGTTAAGACTAAAGATTGTCCCTTTACAACTGCTACACAAAGACCTTCACCTATTGCTTATGATCAGAGGTAGCTCTCAGGGGACATTGTACCATATCCTAACCATTCAGTGCACTCTAGACTAGTTATAGTATTATTATTGTCATTGCAGTTAAAGTTGATTCCAGTCTAGTGGTACAGAACTCTATTCTAAGTTACCTTGGCATGGTGATTATATTGCCTAGCGGACTGTAACTGCACCTACCTTCTGTGTGTTTATTTATGCTCAAACCAACATTTATTCTAACCCGTACCAATACACTATTTAATGATACAAATTCACAGTCAAGGTAAAGATATCTACACTTGTGTTCCTATAAGTGTTTACAGTAACTTTCTCTCAACCAGGTATGCCAGAGAGGCTGAGGTTGGAGTCGAGGCCCAGAACCGAAATTACCTAGCAGCTCCTTCAGGAGTAGCGCTATATACCATACCTGTGGGATACCCGTGGAAGCTGGAAATCACTGTAGTAGGCACTGTTAATTCAGTGATCTTAATTTGCTTCCAGGTCCTATGCTGAGCAGCTGTATTGTGAACACAGGAGGTCAGCCATTTTGCAAGGGCACTATTCAGAGATCGTTTTGAATTTTCTCAATGAATGAAAGCATTCTCTAATCGGAAGAGGTGGAGAGTGTGATGTCACCACCCCATTTCTAAATCATCCAATCAGGGAAAGCTTTGCATTCATTGAGAAAATGCTAGGTGTTCCTTGCATGGAGCCCATGCCAAGCAACTACCCTCCTGTGAGCATAATGCAGTAGGGCAGTCATTCAGCACAGGACCTGGAAGCTAGTGGAGATCACTGTCTAATACAGTCATTTCCAGCTTCAAGAGCAAGATATCTCAACCCTGGGGTTCCTCCAGAGGTTGCTAGGGGTTCATTGAGCAATGGAAAGAGTATAACTGCCAGCAACCACTTATCTTTTTTAGCTGTGTATATGGCAGTTTTCCCACTAGTCAACAATGTAAGATTGTCCTTCTCCCACTGACCATTATTATAAGGGGTCCTATTCCCATAGGCCACCAATGCATGGGACCACTGCACCAACTAGCAATAAGAAGGCACATTTTCACTGACCACCAATGTAAGGGGCACTACAATTTTCACCATTAGTGTTTCATTTCTGGCCATTATTATTATTTCTTTCAATTCATGATTGTTACTAAAAAATGTTTACTTATAGAACAAGGGAGTGTTAAAAAAAACTTCTCTGGTGTCCAATATGCTGGATGCACTACATTCCTTATTCTTTCATTTATTATTGTATTTGCAACTTACTGATCACACAAATGTGCTGTGAGCAAGGGTTCTCTACAGAGGCGTAGCTTGAAGCTTGTGGGCCCGATGTAAAAGTTGACCTGGGCCCCCCCCACTACTTCCAACGTGCGTGCCAAAACATCAACCACACGCCAAGATACTCAAAGTGGCTTATAAGTTTTAAGTTCCCAGAGTTCCTCTTTACATCAGAGGACAGGGATTACCACGGGAGAATCAGAGGACAGGGATCACCGCTGGAGAATCAGAGGACAGGGACCCCTGGAAGGTCACTTGGCAGAGCTCCTTTCCCATCCCAGCACTGTATACAGCTCCCCCCCACTACATAGGGCTGAAATCACATTCCGGGCATAGCATGCAGGGTGGAGGGGGTGGTCAGGGGGCTTTGGGGGGGGAAACTTAGATATGGGAGGGCAAAGCCACGTGACACAAAATCTGGAGCCTGCAACCCTTCAAGGGCTCTCAGAGAAGGTGTTAAGGGATTTGTTTTAGCAATTTCTGAAGGTTTCTCTGTAAGTGTTGTCGGGTGTTGGGGAAAGGTCACCTCCCGGAGGTGTGTGTCTTTTCACCAGTTGTCAGGGAAGTGGGGTAATTAGACATCCCCAAATGGGGGGGGGGGGTACAGAGAATCCCAGCTGGTGACTAGGAGACACTGAGCAGTGTCATACCTCACCAGTGACATTGGTTCCATCGTGGCTACAGGACGGCACTCTCCTCCTCTTGCCTCGCTGAGCTTGGTTACCATTTCATGTTGCCAGCACACAGCACAGACACTTCCCCATCCTGGGCTGTTCTCACCTCCTGCTCCTCTCCATTCAGGAAATGGCTCACAGCTTCTCCCCAGCCAATGGGAACAGAAGGGTGTGGACCATGGAAGGCAAAGTAGAAGCCCAGTACTGGAGCATGGCTGTGGTGCCCTAGGGCAGATCGGAGCTGGATTTTGTGGAGGATATGATAAATTGACAGGGAGGCTGCAGGGGCCCCCTGGAGCTAGGGGCGGAGTTGCGATTGTGACCCCTGCAACCACTTATGCTACACCCATGGTTCTCTAAGACATAAAAATTATTTCAAGGGTTCTTGTGTATTTAAAAGGGTTGAGGAAGACTGTTCTAGAGAGATCCCGTAGGAGTGGTATATGGATAGTTTTATTGGTCCAAGCTGGACAAATGTAACAGATGTAAAAGATGCCGTACCTGGAATTCATCTTTAAACCACCTTTATACCTGAGTTCAAAGATCCTCTCAGCTTTTGTTCTTTGCATTTCTATAGTCACTGACTTTCAAGGATATTCCTAGTATCTACAGTATATCCTATATCTAGTAGATAAAAAGAACACTACTGCATATCATGCATAACAATTTGTCTCTTTCCAGTGACTAAGACAAACATGGGTATTAATATTGTACCTTATACTGTATGTGTACTATATAGTATACCCTATAGAATGGGCCTTTTATAGTATTCATAATAAAATTATCTGCACTGCAATCAAATTCAAACTTTCCGAGTATCACACTTGATTGGAATTATGTAGCAGATGGATAACAAACTGAGCTGAATGAATTGTTTGCACTTCACTATCTCACAGCATTTATCAGTGTCATATTTAACAGTTTCAGAAAAATGAAGGCTATTACATACGTGCCTGCTAACACATGAATAATACATTTAGCAGTAGTGATGGTGCCTCCGGCATCAAAATAGAGATTCCATTAATCGTCTCTTTGTGTCCGGAAGAGTTTTTTTTTATATGTGCCTCTTTTTTATTCTTTCGTTAGTAGGGAAAACGTGTGAGCAAAGGTATAATTGGGATAGAAATGGACCATCCATTTTCAATGTGGAGGCAATTTTATGCAACGTCCAACACATTTTATGTGCGTGAAATGCCCTCTCCACCAATCAGAAGCTTGCAGAGAGATGATGGTTGTGAAACACTTACGTTTGCCATACGCACATCAACGCTCTAGTGATTTCAGCCACTTTCAACCAGCTTTCCATCACAATGAGTGATTGAATGGCCACTTAAAGATAATATTTAAGGTATAATAGGCCAGTATATAATTTCTTTCTTTGGGAATTGATAGATCAAGATGAAATTTACACACACCATAGTCAGAGCAGTGACTGCTCCCCCTCTTCCCTCCCAGCTTTCAGGTGGCTCAATATAGGAGATTCAAACAGAGAAAAATAAATAAAAAGAGAAAAAAGGCTATTGCTGTGCATCCCATATTAAATAACAATATATACAGTACACTATATTGTGAAAAGTATTGGGGTGCCTGCCTTTACACGTACATGAACTTTAACGGCATTCCAGTCTTAGTCCGTAGGGTTCAATATTGAGTTGGTCCACCCTTTGCAGCTATAACAGCTTCAACTCTTCTGGGAAGGCTGTCTACAAGGTTTAGGAGTGTGTCTATGGGAATTTTTGACCATTCTTCCAGAAGCACATTTGAGAGGTCAGGCACTGATGTTGGACGAGAAGGCCTGGCTCGCAGTCTCCGCTCTAATTTATCCCAAAGGTATTCTTTTGGGTTGAGGTCAGGACTTTGTGCAAGCCAGTCAAGTTCCTCCAACCCAAACTCGCTCATCCATGTCTTTATGGACCTTGCTTTGTGCACTGGTCCAAATCATTTGGTGGAGGAGGGATTATTGTGTGTGCCCTCCAGACCCTCCCTGGTGTGTGCCCTCCCTACCCCCTGGTGTGTGCCCTCCCGACCCCCCCAGTGTGTGCCTTCCCACTCCCTCTGGTGTGTGCCCTTCCAACCCTCCTGGTGTGTGACCTTCCTGACCCCCTCTGGTGTGGGCCTTCCCCACCCTCCCTGGTGTGTGCCCTCCCTAACCCCCCTAGTGTGTGCCCTTCCTACCCCCCCTAGTGTGTGTCCTCCTGACCCCCCCTAGTTTGTGCCCTCCCAATCCCCCCCCCGGTGTGTGCCTTCCCACCCCCTCTGGTGTGTGCCTTCCCACTCCCTCTGTTGTGTGCCCTCCCGACCCCCCTAGTGTGTGCCCTCCTGACCCCCCGGTGTGTGCCTTCCTGACCCCCCGGTGTGTGCCTTCCCACCCCTTCTGGTGTGTGCCTTCCCATCCCCTCTGGTGTATGCCTTCCCGCCCCCCCTGGTGTGTGCCCTCCCTGCCCCCCTGGTGTGTGCCCTCCCTACCCCACTGGTATGTGCTCTCCCTACCCCCCCCGGTGTGTTCCCCCCCACCTTCCTGGTGTGTGCCCTCCCAACCCCCTGGAGTGTGCCCTCCTGATCCCTGTACTGTGCCCTTCAAACCCCCTTGGTGTGTGCCCTCCTGCCCCCGCCATACTTTTCCCTCGCTCCCTGCACTCTTCTGACCCCGTTTACTGTACGATGCTGACCCTCCTGTACTGTGCTTGATCCCCTTTCCGTATATCAGAGCTAGAAGAAAAAGACCCAGAGCTCACAGGCAGCTGCACACCAGACCTCCCAAACTCAGCACTATATACTTGAGAAGCTGGATGATTTGGAAAACTGCTCTCGCCAAAACAATTTTCGGGTCATTGGCCTCCCTAAATCCTACAATTCCGAAACCCTGTTAGAACTCTGCAGTACACGCATCTCGGGAACCCTTGGGATCACCTCACTGTGCACTGTAGGGCACATCGTGTAGGGCTCCCTCAAATGACAGAGGCTCCCCTCGCCCTGTCATTGGTGCGATATCTTAATTATACAGACAGAGTGGCCATTTTAAAATCCTTCCACAATGCCAATTCCTTCCAGCTAGATGGCCATAATGTACTAATATTCGCCGACTATTCGCAGGAAGTGTCACGCAGAAGGAGCAAGCGTTTCAACCCATCTGCTCAGCCTTGCACCTTAAGAGTGTTAAATTCACTCTGGCATACCTGGCTATCCTCCGACTCAGGGATCAATCGGGGGAGTCCGAATCCTTCTCCCACCCTGAGGAAGCAGCTTCCTATCTTAAAACGTACCTGCATATTCACCAGGAGCTATCCCCAATGGAGACAGATTGCTACCCAGAAGGTTCCAGGGAGCAATGTAGCCCCAAAGATCCCCCAAGAGGTTTCGGTATTCAGATAACTCTGGCTTGGCTAAGCGTCGCTGATTTACAAATCTCCAGGACCTCAGAGCTAGTTTACTTCATAACCCAGCTGCTCTAGATCTCTGACCCGTCTTTCATTTGACAATAACCTTAGTTCACTCGTTGGTTAACTATTATGGTCTACTCAATGTTTGCTTAATATGTTTTGTTTCTTTTTGCTCCAATTTTTGTTACAGCCTTCCGGAGATGTGCGGGCTGTACCCCTGAGTGATAATCTTGTCATTCAGAGGACCCCAGAGAACCTGTCGTGATTCTGCATTGACTGCCTGATGGACACAATTCAACATTCAACATTTGGACTAGTCCCCTTCTCCGGTAACGCTGTCCTTTTTGTTGGAGAATATGTGTGGAAAAAAGTGAAGTCAAGGCTTCTCTGTAACTGTGAGTTTTTGTTAAATTTGACTTAATCTCTCTTTACACAATACTCTAGAGTTCTACGCCCCCCATTCTACCTCTCTCCCTCCCCCTACCAGGACCTCTTCCATCCCCCTCCCCCACCCCTCCTCATTACCTCATTAGTACTATCCCCCAGTCCATTCCACAACACCAGCTAATCCGGCATCTACATCTTGGAACATCAAGGGGCTCCGCTCCCACATAAACGCATGCCAATATTGCGACATTTAAAAAGACTTAAAACAGACATCGTGCTCCTACAAGAGACTCATCTTCCTTCGGAAGATTTCCTGCGCATGCGTAAATAATGGGTAGGGAAAGTGTTCGGCTCGGCATCAACGAAGGGCAAGGCAGGAGTCCTGATTCTTATTCATAAGAACCTCCCATACGAAATAGTATCCACTGCCAGTGACACAGAAGGTCGTCTTTCTACCCTAAACCTCCGTATCGCGACTAGAGACCTCGTAATGACGAACGTCTATGCCCCCAACTCTCCCACTTAATCTTTTTTCCAGTCAGTGGCCGTGCACTTAGCTCCGTACCTACATCTTAATCTGGTGATAGGATGGGATCTAAACTCAGTTATGGTAGTACAGGAAGACAAATCTATGGCAAAGGCCGCATCCCACCCTCACCCACAAACTCCAGCCACTCCATTATTTTCCTTTACTGATTCCCTACAGCTCATTGACCTTTGGCGCCTAGCACACCCCGAGGGCAGAGACTTTACCTTCTACTTTCCCCCCATCACACTTTATCCAGGATCAACTATCTATTCTGCAATTTTGTTCTCTTACCTTACACATCAGAAACACATATACACGAGATAGCTATCTCAGATGATTCCCCTGTCACAGTCCACATCAGAGACTATGGCTCATCACCCCCCAGTAAAAACGTTCCAGGGCCTAAGCGGGGTGATACATGAGGGGAAGGAGAGGATTATCCACAGTCTAAACCAATTTTAAGTTAGAACTATTACAGAAACCCTGGTTATTGGGTTCAAGTCTAACCACCTAAGTTATTTACCGTTCCTGTATCACCTGCGTGCAAACTTTTAGTTACATCCCTTTGTTTTCCAGACTTCTGATTGTATCAAGGGGCCAACCCTTACGTTTATCGACTCGCTGTAAGTCTGTACCCGATGTTTTGCTGAAAATATTTTTAATAAAGTATATTAAATATAAAAAAAAAAAGTGACCCAATTACGTATTTCCATGTATCACCCTCAAACAGATGGACAGGTTGAAAGATTTAACAAAACATTAAAACAAATGCTGAGGAAGGTGGTTAATAAAGACGGAAAGAATTGGGATTGTCTACTCCCTTATTTGATGTTTGCTATCAGAGAGGTTCCCCAATCATCCATAGGGTTCTCTCCTTATTAGCTACTGTATGGGAGGCACCCACGGGGACTAGTGGACATTGTCAGGGAAACATGGGAGAGTGAGATTTCCCCTCATAGAAGTGTGATTGATCATGTGGCACAAATGCAAGACAGAATTGCACAAGTGATGCCTATTGTGAAGGAACATTTGGCACAAGCCCAGTTGGCTCAGCAGTGGATTTACAGTTGTGGGGGCCAGGTCCATTCTTTTGCACCTGGTGATAGGGTGTTGGGCCCCACGGTCGAAAGTAAATTCCTAGCCAAATGGCAGGGTCCCTATGAAGTGTTGAAAAAAATGGGTGCTGTGAATTATAAAATTAGCCAAATAGGAATACAGAAACCTGAGCAGATATATCATGTGAATTTGCTAAAACCATGGAAGGATAGGGAATCCTTGGTTGCTGAAACTACCCCACTTTCTGCTCTGCCTAACTTGGTAATCCCTGAAGTTGGGATAGTGTAGACTCTGTCCAAAACTCAGCAACAAGAAAATAGACAGTTTGTGCACCGCAAAAAAGATAATTTTTTGGAATTGCCAGGTTGGGTGTCTGGGATTGAACATGACATTGTCACCACATCAGAGGAAAGGGTCAAGTTGAAACCTTATCGAATTCCTGAAGCTGGGCGAGAGGCAATTCGCCAAGGAGTAAAATAAATGCTTGAACTAGAGTCAAATAGTGATTGGTCCAGTCCTATTGTATATAGTGCCCAAACCAGATGGAAGTTGGAGATTTTGTAATGACTTTTGCCACTTGAATAAAATCACTAAGTTTAACACCTATCCCATGCCCCGCATAGACAAACTGATTGATTGTCTAGGGACAACCTGGTATAGGACAACGTTAGACCTTACCAAAGGGTATTGGCAAATTCCTGTCTCGGATTCGGCCAAAGAAAAAATTGCATTTGTAACTCCAGAGGGATTTTTCCAGTATCAGAGAATGCCTTTTGGGTTACAGAATGCTCCGGCCATTTCCACGGGTAATGGATGAGACCCTTCGGCCCCATCGAGCCTATGTTGCTGCATACCTAGATGACAAGGTCATCCATAGTGAGGATTGGGACTCGCAAAGGTTCAGTCTGTGTTAGATTCCATCTGGAAAGCCGGGTTTACAGCCAATCCAAAAAAAGTACCATTGGGCTTGAGGAGGCCAAGTATCTGAGATATACAATTGGGAGAGGTCTAATAAAGCCCCAAATAAACAAAGCTGAGGCTATTCAGAGTTGGCCACGCCTCACCAACAAGAAGCAGGTTTGAGCATTTTTAGGAATCGCTGCCTATTATCGCTGCTTTATTACCCATTTTGCTTCAAAGGCTGCTCCCCTGACCAATTTGACAAAAGGGAAGGAGGCTGTCATGATCAAGTAGACCCCGGGAGCAGAAGCAGCTTTTGAGGCCTTAATGTATCAAATGTTGGGTTAGGAGCTGAGTTATCTCAGGTTTTCAAGGGGGAAGAACACCTTGTCATTTACCTCAGCCAAAAATTGAAGGCTTATGAAGAAAATTATGCCATCATTGAAAAAGAATATTTAGCAATAAAATGGGCTTTAGATGCACTCCGATACTTTTTCTTGGGTAGATAATTTGAACTGGCAACAGTTAATGCTCCATTAAAGTGGATGGCACAGAACAAAGACCAATAGGAGGGGAATGGGTGGTTTATGGCCCTCCAAGAATTCGCTTTTACAGTGAAACATCGCCCTGGTGTTAGAAAGGGAAATTCAGATGCTTTGTCCCAAGTACACGCGTGCCTGGCAACCTGTGTCCCAAGACTAGCGTTGAAACAAGTGGGGGAGGGGTGTGTATGTGACAGGAAGCCAGGAAAAAATCTATGGGTTGTGTCCAGGATGGCAGATAAATTTGTCCCAGGTTCATGCTGTACACTGATTGCTTTTGTGTTGGTGTTTTTGTAGTGAGTCTGTTTGGGCTCAATGAGAGTTAACAAGCTCTATAAAACTCCCAGGCTTGAGCAAGGGGCTCCACCCTGGAACCAGATTCCTGCGTAGGACTGGGGAGCAGCTCCTTCTGAGTGGTGAGATTAAGTCTGTGTGACTAAAAGACTCTGTTTTTCTGTGGGTCAGTAAGGTTTTTGGGCAGCGGTAGGCTGTTCCAGACCAGGTAGTGAGGTTCCTGTGTTTTGCAGTTAGGAACCCAAAGTGACAAGGGTTTATTTTCTGTTTTGTTTTATTTTTGCTGTTTTTGATACTTGTACTTGTAACCACAGACTTGTAAATAAACCACAGTTTTCACAAAGATCCTGCTGTCTGTCCATGCCTACTTCACTGTACTGTGACCCATCCAGGGGGTCCTGCACACCCCGCTACTGAGCTAATCTCTCACAATAGTCAAAACATTATTTTTTTTTGTATGGATCAGGAAAGCCTCTGTTTTCAGCTGGGGAGATTTCCCTTTTCTTCCTGTCCTGGAGATTCAACAGGAAATGAGAGAAAATCTCACTCTTCAGAGTGGCGGGATGTGCAGCTTAAACTGTTGTTACCAAAATATTTTTCTCCATAGATTCCTGTTCTAGTGACAATGATGTGAGTTTGGGGTGAATCTTGATGTAGGGGAAACAAACTGCAATAAAAACTTGACAGGGTTTCCAAGCCTATTCTACTTAATTGAAAACTATAGAAAAAAAGTTTTATATACCCATTAAATTGACAGATCAAGTGAATAACATTGATTATCTCCCTACAAATGTATCTGAAAGTCAGTGGCATATATTAGGCAGCAAGTAAACATATTATCCTTGAAGTTGATGTGTTGAAAGTAGAAAAAAAATGGGCATCGCAGTTTGTTGTGTATGGGGCTGTGTAGCCGCAGAACAGTCAGGGTGCCCATGCTGACCCGTGTCCACCTACAATGGGCACGCGAGCATCAGAACTGGACCACAAAGCAATGGAAGAAGATGGCCTGTTCTGATGAATCACATTTTCTTTTATATCATGTGTATATATTGGAATATAAATATGATTTTATTGATGTTTGAATAAATGATAAACTTTTACTGAAACTGGTGTTGCTGATGCAAACACCCTTAAAATCCCAACAATTCCTTTCAAATCTATTCTAAAATATATGGGATGTGGTGCGGTAATTCATTGGTGATTCACTCACGCTTACTTCCAATGGTCTACTCTCACTGATGTGGCATTTTCTACTCTTATGCTGCGTACACGCGAGCGGACTTTCTGGCGGACTAGGTCCGACGGTCTTTCCAACGGATTTTCTGACTAGGTCCGACGGACTTTCCGAACCAGTGGACTTGGCCACACATGATAGGACTAATGCCCCGTACACACGGTCGGATTTTCCGACGGAAAATGTGTGATAGGACCTTGTTGTCGGAAATTCCGACCGTGTGTAGGCTCCATCACACATTTTCCATCAGATTTTCCGACACACAAAGTTTGAGAGCAGGATATAAAATTTTCCGACAACAACATCCGTTGTCGGAAATTCCGATCGTGTGTACACAAATCCGACGGACAAAGTGCCACGCATGCTCAGAATAAATAAAGAGATGAAAGCTATTGGCCGCTGCCCCGTTTATAGTCCCGACGTACATGTTTTACGTCACCGCGTTTAGAACGATCGAATTTTCTGACAACTTTGTGTGACCGTGTGTATGCAAGACAAGTTTGAGCCAACATCCGTCGGAAAAAATCCTAGGATTTTGTTGTCGGAATGTCCGAACAAAGTCCGACCGTGTGTACGGGGCATAAGTCCGTTCATAAGTCTGTTCGGGTTGAACGTGATGACGTAAACGGGACTAAAAAAGGAAGTTCAATAGCCAGTAGCCAATAGCTTCCTTTGCGTCGTATTTGGTCCGTCGGACCAGCACACTGACGAACAGTTTTCCCAATTGTAGTCCGTC
The DNA here is from genome assembly GCA_037952835.1 of Lithobates septentrionalis. Lineage (NCBI taxonomy): Eukaryota > Metazoa > Chordata > Amphibia > Anura > Ranidae > Lithobates > Lithobates septentrionalis. The sequence goes on along the minus strand of JBBDGP010003545.1, from coordinate 29,885 downwards.
GGACAGATTTGAAACATGTTCTATTTCTAGGTCCATCGGATTTTTATCCCGAAAAGCTATCGGACTAGCCCACACACTATCAGACTGTCCGCCGGACTAATCCCGTCGGACCTATTCCCCTGGAAAGTCCGCTTGTGTGTACGCGGCATTACTGGCTAAAGTCCGGTCCAGCTAAAGTCTGAAGGACAGTAAACTGGCCCTTTGTTTAGAAAGTTTATAGACCCTGCTCTAGGCGTTTGTACCCTCCTGTGGGGTTTTTTTAAATTTAATTTTAGTAGAGTGGAAAGCATTAGAACTATCGAAAATTGTTTTCTTCTTTTCGTCCATGCCTTCCTATACTAGTAACAACTCTGGGTTGCAGATAGAAATAAAAAACTGACAAAACTACATTTAAATTCGTTTTTTGAGTTTTTGATAGGTACCAATTCATTTTACAGGTTGGGGTAAGCAATATGGTTGAGGGGGAAGTGTTAAAGTCTGCCTAACAGCGGGGAATATTGGAGAGGTTCTGAACACTTTGAAGATTGTTATTATTAATTCTTCTTTTTGCTGGAAGCTCACTCCAAGAACCGCAGTGCTGGGCTTTCAAGCACTGAAATGTACCATCTGTAAGGCTAGCAGAATCAAGGCTGAAATATATGGGCAGTATGGCTTTGGAAGACTATGTTCATGATCATGGATGGTTACTGGAATGAGGTCAGAAGGCTCCCCTGCAGCTCAATCTGTTTTGGATTAGGCTGGATGTAACAGAGGGAAGTCATCATGAGATAATGCTTTACATATAGTGTCAGGCTCGTGCTGTGCATCATACGTTTGTCAGAGAAACACTTTTCTATAGACCATGCTTGCCTGCATGCACAGAATGCTGCCCATTTAAAGCACAGACTTGCTAATCTAATATGAGAATGTAGAAAAAACGAAATCTACGTATGCTACTTCTAATATGGAGAAAGTCTTCGATTGAGAGAATAAAACGTTAAAGTGTAACTCCATTTTTGTGGAAAAAAGATAGCAAATAAAATAAATATTTATTTTATTTAATATTTAGCCTTGTGGGTTGGAAAAAAAAAAAAACGATCTGCTTCCCCCATCCACACACTTGATTGGATGGAATTCTTCCCATGGAACTATTATATTCTGACAGAGGGGAGCCTTCAATCAGAATACAGTTATCAGTGTTGCTGGGTGTAGCTGGTGGCACTGATCGTTCGACTTGTGTACAACCAGCCTGCCCGTACATGGATCGAAATTTGTCTGGTCCCTACTGAACTGGCAGAATTTTGATCCATGTCTGGCCAGCATTACTAGTCAGATCACCAAATGAAAATAAGTAAAAGGAAAGAAAGCATAAGAAAGAAAATAACGCAGCCATCGCATCTAGGAATTGGTAAGTTGCAATATAATAGATGTTCTCTTTTGGGTTTAACCCCTTCAGCCCCGGAAGATTTGGCGGCTCAATGACCAGGCCATTTTTTGCAAAACGGCACTGCGTCAATTTAACTGACAATTGCGCGGTCGTGTGACACCGCAATCAAACAAAATTGACGTCCTTTTTTTCCCACAAATAGAGCTTTCTTTTGGTGGTATTTGATCACCTCTGCGGTTTTTTTTGTTTTTTTTTGCGCTATAAACAAAAGAAGGACGACAATTTTGAAAAAAACACAATATCTTTTACTTTTTGCTATACAGGCATACCCCACTTTTAATTACACAATGGGGTTTATTTACTAAAGCTGGAAAGTGCAAAATCAGGCTCACTTCTGCATAGAAACCAATGAGCTTGTAACCCCAGCTTGTTCAATTAAGCTTTTTTATCTTTCAAAATGTTTTATTGGTTTTCAAAAAGGAAACAAACAATATGCAATAATTAGAATAGAAACAAATCAATCAAAAACGTTCCCCTGATGGGGCAATTAAGCTTTTTTAATAAAACCTGGAAGCTCATTGGTTTCTATGCAGACGTGAGCCTGATTTTGCACTTTCCAGCTTTAGTAAATAAACCCCATTGCGTACTTAAAAGTGGGGTATGCCTGTAATACATATCCCACATTTAAAAAAAAAAAAAAAATGTTTTCGTCAGTTTAGGCCAATATGTATTCTTCTACATATTTTTGGTAAAAAAAATCACAATAAGCGTATATTGATTGGTTTGCACAAAAGTTATAGCATCTACAAAATAGGGGATAGATTTATGGCATTTTTGTTATTATTTTTTTTTTTTACTAGTAATAGCGTCGATCTGCAATTTTTATTGGGACTGCGGACAAATTGGACACTTTTGACACATTTTTGGGACCATTGACAATCATACAGCGATCAGTGCTGTAAAAATGCACTGATTACTGTATAAATGTCACTGGCAGGGAAGGGGTTAACTGTGTTCCCTAGGTGTGTTCTAACTGTGGGGGGGATGGGACTGACTAGGGGAAGAGACAGATTGGTGTTCATACTTATGCTGGCCATACACTATACGAAAAATCGGCCGAAAAATCGTTCGAATGGACACTTCGTTCGTTTTTCGGCAAGTTAGTGGGTACAAATCGATAATCGTTTGTGACGTTTTTGTGTAAAAAAAACGAACGGCATGTTTGGAAAATTTCTGCCGAACGTACGATAAATTGCAAGGTTAATGTGTTTCCCGTCCGAACTTTCTGCACTAGGTATATGTAAAAAAACGAACACAAAATTATTTATTCATGTCCACTGAACAGATTATCGGTCATTATATGATGGCACGATCGTTTGCGGTCACGGTCGAACGTTCGTTTTTCGAAAATGGGTTCGGCCGAATTTCTGTATAGTGTATGGCCAGCATTAGTATGAACACACGATCTGTCTCCTCTCCCCTGAAAGAACCGGGATTTGTGTGTTTACACACTGTGGTGATTGCAACCCTGTGTCACAGGTGCATATAAGCAGTGTATGCCTGATTTGTGGTAGGCTTGCTAATTGCACACCTGTGCTCTGGCTTCATAATCATCCCAGGAATAGAGGTCAGGGCTCATCCTTGGAGACAGCTCCGCCCGGCAGACAGGAGTTCTGGCCTAGGAGTCAGGAGGGAGCCAGTGCAGCATGAAGCTGCAAGCAAAGAGGTGCTAAGCGTCAGGTCTGGGGAAGACAGACCAAGGCCTAAGGTGTAAGGCCTGAGCAGGAGTGCTGTGTTTTAGCCAGGAAGGCTGAATGCTGGTTGTTCTGAAGCAGGACTGTAATGCTGAATACCCCTGTGAGGGAATCTGATGTGTATTTTTGAATTTTCTTTTGAATAAGAAATGGGCTGCCATCCCCTTGAAAATGTAGTTGGGACTGACACGATTTCTTCATCACGGATGCACCACTAGAGTTTAATCACCCTGGATCGTTACAACATACAGATCCCCGTTCTTGCTCTGTCACGAGCACTGGCACTTGCATCGGCTCCGGGCACATGCTGCCCCTAGTGGCCAAAGGGGGAAGCGACGTAAGGTAGCGTCATTTCGCCCAGCCATGCTATTCAGCCTTAGTAAAACTGCGGCGGCTGGTCGGCAAGCAGTTACTATCACTTTAATTTCTAGCACCTTTGCTAAAGTTAAAAAAAATAAAAATAAATAAAAAAGCATTTTATTTAAAGAGTTTAACCTGTTACTAAACCCAGGAGCCTGCATTCACTACGGTATATCTGGTCTCCCACAGTACTCAGAACATGATAATGCAATTATTTTAGTAAATATCAACTGCTAAATACCTTTTCCCATCAGCAGTATATAGCAGTTTTGTGACTTCTATCGGTGTCTGGATAAAGATTGTATGAGGAGTTTTTTTAATCTCCCCTGATTGTCCTATGAGGATGCAGGACCCCCAATCCTCTGTCTGGACAGTGCTGATTGGCCCTGTGCTGATCACATGTACTCTCCCAAGAAAAAAAAAACTCTATAGCAATGCACAACAAACTGAGCATGTGCAGCTTGTCCCCTAGCCTCTGTACTATCCGGAGATGGTTTGGGGACTTTGGAAGAAGAGAAGGATCAAAGGAGACCGGATCAAACAGCTTTTTACCTAATGTAGAGAATTAACCTCTTAGGTTTCACAGTGAGTATAATGCCGCGTACACACGAGCGGACTTTACGGCAGACTTGGTCCGGCGATCGTGTGTGGGCTCCAGCGGACTTTTTTTTCCCCAAAAGTTCCATGAACCTAGAAATGAAACATGTTTCAAATCTTTCCTACGGACTCGAGTCTGGTCGAAAAATCTGCTCGTCTCTATGCTAGTCCGACGGACTAAAACCGACGCTAGGGCAGCTATTGGCTACTGGCTATCAACTTCCTTATTTTAGTCCGGTCGTACGTCATCACGTACGAATCCGTCGGACTTTGGTGTGATCATGCATGTCCAAGTCCGTCCGTTTGTAAGTCCTGCGCACCTACGCTACAAAGTCCGTCAGAAAGATCGTCGGATCAAGTCTGCCGTAAAGTTCGCTAGTGTGTACGCGGCATTACAAGCATGCTTTACTGCATATACAGACTGATTTTACTGTTCTGTGTTTAATAACCCTTTAATAACTAAAGCTGAAATGTGTCAGAGCAGTGACTTCTCCTACTTCCCTCCTGGTATGTACAAATGACTTCAACCAAACTTTAAATTAAAAAAAGAGAGTCTGAAGGCAAGCAGTTTCTGCTGCACTTCCTTTCTTCTCTCTCTGGCATTTTGAGTATACCCTGTGCTATATAAAACAAAAATATGTTGTTTAAGATAATAATCATAGATGATAAAAAGGTATGAAACATCAGTTAAAAAATGTATAAAAATATATAAACTAGAATATTAATAAAGCAGCTACAACGTAAGTAGAAAAGCCTGTCACCTGCCAGCATGTTGCAAAGAAGGACCCTTGCTTTCTGTTGGGAAGCAGTGGTCTCTCTGTTGTGGTTTGACATGCCCCCTGCTGAGTCAGAGATAGAGCTCTCCAATCATCAGATTTGCTGATTCCAGAGCTATAGGTCTTTACCACCAGGGGCATGTTGAACCTCTGTGCTTCCACACAAAGAGCTATTCTCTGCAGAGAACAGGCTTTTTTACTCAGGCTGTGGCTGCTTTCTTAATAAAACAATCTAAGTATTTGCACACTTTTTGTTTTTATGCACCTGGAAAGTTTTTAGTTTATTTAGACTTCGAGTTTGGGTTTTATTTGCATCTGTTCCATTATTGGGCAAGGCTACAATTATTGTGGGGGGGGGGGGGATGTTTTTAGAAGTCTTGTAAAAATTATTGAGTCAAAGTCTAAAAACTAGACAGATTGGGCATTGGAAATGATCTTTCCAGGAAATTATAGTTCTGCTTCTTGATATTACTGGTGCTTTGGTAGATGGGTGCCTGTCCTTGACTACATATTCTAGGCCTCCATTGAAGCAGAAGATCTGGGCAGAAGGTCAACAGCAAACATGTTGGCCAATGGAAATTCTATTTCCTAGAAATAGAAATCCTGCTATGTCTTTTCCCATTAAATAGATCCTGAGTCTCTAAGGAGGCATTGGATGGAACAACACATTTAAGTATACAGACCACCCCATCAAATGTCAGCCATGCCTGTATCAAGAACGGCACATACAACTCCCAGACTCCTTCACACATCAAAACCTGGCCAAGCAGGGCAATTTACATGACATTAACCTTTTCCCTGCCACACAGGCTAGAAACACATTACAATGCAGTTCCCAGTCTGCCCCGTGACAGCACCGAGGCTAACAGTACATTACCATTCCAATAGCTTTAGGGAAAAACAAATCCACCTCATCCCCCTTCCTTTATAGCATGCTGTCTCTACAACATATCAGAACAACGGCCACTTATAAAATGCAAAGGATTTGAAATTGCTTCAGGTTGGGGAGAATTTGCCAAGGGAATAAATGGCTGCTTTTCACATTAACCACGTTCTGCATTTCCATACCAGTTAAGGTAGCAAACACAATTCATTTATGGAGCGGTAAGATGGAATCTCGAGACCCGCAGCTCAGCAAGGGGGAAAAGGACTGCAGTTCAGGAGTATGTTGCATCTATTGAACCCATTCAGAGGTAATGCTGAAAGTGTTTTTTTTTTTTTTCTGGCTCCTGTGTCCATAACAACCTTAAGAGCCCCTATCACAGTCCTGCATATAAAGGAATTCTACGCCATAAGCTTAGATGCATTTGGAAAGTGCTGGGGACATTTGTGCAGATACTTAGACTTTGAGATCTCATTTAGCGTTATTAGGCTCGGAGGAAATTGGATTACTTACAAACTGTTTCTTGCGTACCAGCCAAAAATGACATAGAAATACTAAACAGCAATGTTCTCAACACTGCCAATGCAGAAAGCTGTTTTCTGTCCAAACAGTGTCTTACTTTATCATGGGTGTATTGTACCATTGGGGAGTCAATTCTCTAAGCTATACAGTATGACAGTTTAACCGCTTGCCGACCAGCAGCCGTCATTTTACTGCGGCGGGTCGGCACAATCCCGCGAATCGTCGTAGCTCTACGTCGGCTCGCGGGATTGGGATAGCAGGCGCTCCCGCGCCACCGGAGGCACGCGCGCACACGCTGCACAGCGGGGGGTGCCGATGCTCGTGGCCAATGGTCGCGATGACCGGCGGCCACAAGCGATCGTGAGCAGGAGACACAAAACAGGGACGAGTGTGTGTAAACCCACACTTCCCTGTTCTGTTCTGAGAGGAGTGACAGATCGTGTGTTCCAATTAGCTAGGAACCACGATCCGTCACTTCCTCTAGTCAGTCCCCTCCCCCTTTAGTTAGAATCACCTCCCAGGGAACACAGTTCTTGATCGCCCCCTAGTGTTAACCCCTTCCCTGCCGGTGACATTTATACAGTAATCAATGCATTTTTATAGCACTGATCTCTGTATAAATGCCAATGGTCCCAAAAATGTGTCCGCCATAATGTCACAGTCACGATAAAAATCGCAGATCACCGCCATTACTAGTAAAAAAAAAGAATAATAATAAAAATGCTATAAATCTATCCCCTATTTTGTAGATGCTATAACTTTTGTGCAAACCAATCAATATACGCTTATTGCGATTTTTGTTACCAAAAATATTTAGAAGAATACATATCGGCCTAAACTGAGCAAAAATTGTTTGTTTTTTTGTTTGTTTTTTTAGCAAATGTACAAAATATTGTGTTTTTTTCAAAATTGACGCTTTTTTTTGTTTATAGCGCAAAAAATCAAATACCACCAAAAGAAAGCTATATTTGTGGGAAAAAAAGGACGTCAAATTTGTTTGGGTGAAGAGACGCAGTGCCGAAACGCAAAAAATGTCCTGGTCATTCAGCAGCCAAATCTTGCGGGGCTGAAGTGGTTAAACAGAAACTATTTGGGTCAATTTTGTTTTAAGTTATTTTTTAGTTAATATGTTTTTCCAAGTCCAACGCTAGGAAAAATCTAATCTCACTCCCATCTGCCATTCTACACTTTCAGTATGCGTTTTTTTTTTCTAAATACCCAAATCTGGTGTTCAGGTCCTTTACTAGCATAGTTTCTAGGTGCGGGAGACCAGTACTCCAATGCTACAGATGTGCCCACATGAGCAAGTTTGGACAATTTACCTTGTGTGGATATCATTGTTCACAGACTTTCTTCTGGATTCTGAGAGGGCCCCAGCACTGGACAGCCAATGAGAAGTGTCAACATTATGAAGGCAATGACGTGGACACTCAAAGAAGGATCCCTTCTCCACTACAAACAAGTAGAGAGGACTCGGGACTAGAGGATCATATGACCAAAGATTTTGATGAGTAAAAAAGGACATTTAAAGTGGATGTAAAGCCACCACTCATCCAGTATAAACTAATGGCACAGTATTAATGTATATATACATGTAAGCCTCCTGCATGTATCCCAACCTTGCAAATGTCACCCCCTTCAACAGTAGGAGCCCCGCAAAACTCTGGAATTGGTGGGTGGGTCTCTTTGCTGAAGCTCGGTGGGCGGAGTCATGATGTCACAAGACAAAAAGTGCATTTTTATTCAGCCCCCCTGAGTCATTACTTTGTAGAACCTGCTTTCACTGCAATTACAGCTGCAAGTCTTTTTGGGGATGTCTCTACCAGCCTTGCACATCTAGAGAGTGAATTTTTTGCCCATTCTTCTCTGCAAAATAGCTCAAGCTCTGTCAGATTGGATAGAGGGCATCTGTGAACAGCAATTTTCAAGTCTTGCCACAGATTCTCAATTAGATTTAGGTCTGGACTTTGATTGGGGCATTCTAACACATGGAAATGCTTTGATCTAAACCATTCCATTGTAGCTCTGGCTGTATGTTTAGGGTTCTTGTCTTGTTGGAAGGTGAACTTCTGCCCCAGTCTCAAGTCTTTTGCAGACTCTAACAGGTTTTCTTCTAAGATTGCCCTGTATTTGGCTCCATCCATCTTCCCATCAACTCCGACCAGCTTCCCTGTCCCTGCTGAAGAAAAGTATCCCCACAACATGATGCTGCCACCACCATGTTTCATGGTGGGGATGGTGTGTTCAGGGTGATGTGCAATGTTAGTTTTCTGCCACACATAATGTTTTGCTTTTAGGCCAAAACGTTCAATTTTGGTCTTATTGATCTCATCTTTCTTTCACATTTTTGATGTGTTACCTACATGGCTCCTTGCAAACTGCAAACGGGACTTCTTATGGCTTTCTTTCAACAATGGCTTTCTTCCTCCCACTCTTCCATAAAGACCAGATTTGTGGAGTGCATGACTAATAGTTGTCCTGTGGACAGATTCTCCCACCTGAGCTGTGGATCTCTGCAGCTCCTCCAGAGTTACCATGGGCCTCTTGGCTGCTTCTCTGATTAATGCTCTCCTTGCCCGGCCTGTCAGTTTAGGTGGACGGCCATGTCTTGGTAGGTTTGCAGTTGTGCCATACTCTCTCCATTTTAGCATGATGGATTTAACAGTGCTCCGTGAGATGTTCAAAGCTTGGGACATTTTTTATAGCCTAACCCTGCTTTAAACTTCTCCACAACTTTATCCCTGACCTGTCTGATGTGTTCCTTGGCCTTCATGATGGTGTTTGTATATTAAGGCTGTCTAAAAAAAAAATTTGAGGGCTTCACAGAACAGCTGTATTTATACTGAGATTAAATTACACACGGGTGGACTCTATTTACTAATTAGGTGACTTCTGAAGGCTATTGGTTCCACTAGATTTTAATTAGGGGTGTCAGAGTAAAAGGGGCTGAATACAAATGCATGCCACACTTTTCACATATTTATTTTTCCTCCACTTCACAATTATGTGCCACTTTGTGTTGGTCTATCACATAAAATCTCAATAAAATACATTTAAGTTATTGGTTGTAACATGACAACATGTGGAAAATTTCAAAGGGTATGAACACTTTTTCAAGGCACTGTATATGGATTGTGCATTGATATAACACTATGTTGTTTTACACTATGTCTAACCACATTGTCTTTTGATTGTATCTACTATTTAATACACACAATTCCGTCCTGGCTTTGACCTCCATATATATATATATATATATATATATATATATATATATATATATACAACTGCCCATTAATGGATATGCTGTAAGTCTGTAAACAAGTTTATTTTTTACTCCTAAGGTATCACTTACTTTTTCGGGGGGACGGTGTGGTATAGTTTGTTATGTGTTCAAGGCCAGTGCGGGGATTTTAGTCTACTTAGGTTAAGGTGCATTTTGCCATCTCTCTAATCCACATCAGCTGCTTCCCCCAGCACTAATCCTGAAGAATGACAGCTCTGGTCTAAGAAGTGATGTCATACACGTCACTTCCTGGTCTGTGTACAGGAGGGAGGCTCACTGAGCTCCCGCCGCCCTTCCCAGTGACAACCGCCATGCTGGTACAGCGGAGACCGGTGAACATGGCGGGGGGGAGGCACATCGCTTTACAGCCGTTTGTATCACTTCCACATGTAAGAGGACAATCAGCTTTATTAAAGTACACATGCTCCTGGCCCCTATAATGGTTGGGATTGTGCTAAAAAACACGTGCAGCACTGTAAAAATCAGAATGCCCAGCAAGTGGCTGGCACCCTATCCTGGCACCCTAAGGTGGCTGCTTAAACCGCCTTATGGTAGCGCCAGCTCTGTATGTGTTTTTTAATCTGTGTATTGTGGGCCCTCTTTAGGGCACTATGTACTTGTACTTGTATGAGAAAGTATCCTGTTCTCTTTGTATTGCTTCCTTTATGTGAAATCTCTGGTGTTCCTGCCAGTCCCCTTGCTTTCCTATTTCCCTGACCAAATTTAGCCGGAGAGCACAGCATGGTCAGTTCTCTAGCTATGCTTGGAACTCAGTGTACTCTCCTCCAGTGATCAGACTTGTCCTGACATGCCCCCGCTGCACAGCTATTCACTGACAAACTCAGTGTTCTCTTGCTTCTCCTCCTCCCAGCTCTTATGCAGCTGAGAACAGAGGGAATGTGACAATTTGTAAAAAAAATATATATATATATATATAAATACCTTTTTTCTATTTATATATAAATATAGTGTAGCACACCCCCTTAAGGGCCGCAAATGAAATGGGATCCCCACCCTGCACAGCCAGGCACACTGAATTTTCAAAGGCACTCTTGAGTCAGAGAACAGTCCGTGACTTTGTTTTTGCTATTTATTGAGGGTAATAACTTGGATAGGGTTGGGAGGTTATGGGATGCCCATTTGACTTCAGCAAAACTTCAGGGACATCCTGAATACAATACCCCACAATGACAACATGAAAGAAGTTTGTTTGAAGGCAAATTTATTAAAAATAAAAAACATAAACAAATCACATGTACTTAAGTATTCACAGCCTTTGCTCAATATTTTGTTGAAGCACCTTTTGCACCAATTGCAGCCTCAAGTATTTTTGAGTATGATGTTACAAGCTTCACACACCTATTTTTGGGCAGTTCCTCCCATTATTCTTTGAAGGACCTCTCAAGCTCCATCAGGTTGGATGGGGAGTGTCGGTCCACAGCCATTTTCAGATCTCTCCAGAGATGTTCAATCAGGTTCAAGTCTGGGCTTTGGCTAGGCCACTTAAGAAAATTCAGAGTTGTCCCATAGCCACTTTTTTGTTATCTTGTCTGTGTGCTTAGGGTCATTGTCCTGTTGGAAGATGAACCTTCTCCCCAGTCTGAGGTCCAGAGCACTCTGGAGCAGTTTTTTATCAAGGATGATTCTGTACATTACAGTCTGCATTCATATTTTCCTATTTTTCATATTGTTTAATATGTTCTTTCTCTGTGGTAGAGTATATCAATATATCATCCAGGTATACCACTACATAGGTGTCTAGAATATCCCGCAGAACATAATTGACAAACCGCTGGAATGTGGCAGGAGCATTGCATAATCCAAATGGCATTACCCAATATTCATAATGCCCATAACGAGAACAGAATGCAGTTTTCCATTCATCTCCAGTTCTAATCCTCACTAAGTTATAAGCTCCCCGTAGATCGATATTGCAGTAAATGGTAGCAGAATGCAATCTTTCAATTAATTCAGGAATTAAAGGCAATGGATATTTATTTTTAATGGTAATAGCATTCAGCGCTTGATCATCCACACATGGACGGAGGCCTCCATCTTTTTTCCCTACAAAAAAAAAATCCTAGCGCCAGCAGGGGAGGTAGATGACCTTATGAAGCCCTTCTTTAAATTTTCATCAATGTATTCTTTTAAAACTTTTAATTGAGGCTCTGCAAGAGGATATCTCCTGCCAAAAGGTATTGGAGCCCCTGGTAACAATTCGATAGGACAATCATAATCTCAGTGAGGAAATAGTGTACAGGAATCTTCTACATATTGTTGTCATTAGTAGTAGGCTCCAAGGTCAGAATCACAGCTTGAGGTATTAGACAACTAGATAGACAGTGCATAGAAGAAAACTTTAATACACCAGTTTGCCAGTCTATTGCAGAGTTGTCTCTCCGTAACCAATTTATTCCTAATACCAGTGGAAAAATGGGAGAACAGACAGGGTTAAAAGAGAGTGTCTCTCTATGGCATGATCCCACGGTCATTTCTAGAGGAATGGTTTCTGTGGTAATAGGACCAGATTTTAAAGTAGTTCCATCTATTAGCTGTATTTGTGTAGGTACCTCTTTATTGGTAGTAGGTGCTGACAAAGATTTAGCTAATGTAGTATCCATAAAACAGCCACTAGCTCCGAAATTGATCATTGCATTAAGGTTCACAGGCTCTTTATTCCACTGTAAAGAGAGAGAGATAATCAAATGAGAGGACATGGTATGTAGCAATTGTTGTGAGGTGGAGGATATATTAGATTGCTTACCTCCCCCAGAACTTGGCTTAGCTTTACATTCCTTCACTTGATGTTCTGGCTTTCCACAATGTAAGCATAGTCCTTTAGATCTACGACGAGATCTCTCTAGATCAGAGAGGTCCTCGGGCTATTCCAATCTGTGGGAGCTTCAGAGGATATGTCAGGATTGCAAGGGGCAGAGAAGAAATTGCGCTTTTGAGGAATAGTGTAAGTATTGGCCCGTTCTTGTCTTCTCTCCCGTAATCTGCGATCGATCTGTATGCATAAGGAGACAGTGCTTGCAAGTGTGGATGGAACACCAACAGAACAGAAAGTCCTAAGTGAAACTGATCTAGTAGAGCGGGTTAATTCCAGTTAGATGCTACTGCCAGATGACTAAATTCAGGTAATACAGTGGGGACGGAAAGTATTCAGACCCCCTTAAATTTTTCACTCTTTGTTATATTGCATGAATTGTTGACATTTTTGCAGATTCATTTAAAAAGAAAAACTGAAATATCACATGGACAAGTATTCAGACCCTTTGCTGTGAAACTCATATATTAAACTCAGATGCTGTCTATTTCTTCTGATCATCCTTGAGATGGTTCTACACCTTCATTTGAGTCCAGCTGTGTTTGATTATACTGATTGGACTTGATTAGGAAAGCCACACACCTGTCTATATAAGACCTTACAGCTCACAGTGCATGTCAGAGCAAATGAGAATCATGAGTTTAAAGGAACTGCCTGAAGAGCTCAGAGACAGAATTATGGCAAGGCACATCTCTGGCCAAGGTTACAAAAAAATTTCTGCTGCACTTAAGGTTCCTAAGAGCACAGTGGCCTCCATAATCCTTAAATGGAAGATGTTTGGGACGACCAGAACCCTTCCTAGAGCTGGCCGTCCGGCCAAACTGAGCTATTGGGGGAGAAGAGCCTTGGTGAGAGAGGTAAAGAAGAACCCAAAGATCACTATGGCTGAGCTCCAGAGATGCAGTCGGGAGATGGGAGAAAGTTGTAGAAAGTCAACCATCACTGCAGCCCTCCACCAGTCGGGGCTTTATGGCAGAGTGGCCCGATGGAAGCCTCTCCTCAGTGCAAGACACATGAAAACCCGCATGGAGTTTGCTAAAAAAAACACCTGAAGGACTCCAAGATGGTGAAAAATAAGATTCTCTGGTCTGATGAGACCAAGATAGAACTTTTTGGCCTTAATTCTAAGCGGTATGTGTGGAGAAAACCAGGCACTGCTCATCACCTGTCCAATACAGTCCCAACAGTGAAGCATGGTGGTGGCAGCATCATGCTGTGGGGGTTTTTTTCAGCTGCAGGGACAGGACGACTAGTTGCAATCGAGTGAAAGATGAATGGGGCCAAGTACAGGGATATCCTGGACGAAAACCTTCTCCAGAGTGCTCAGGACCTCAGACTGGGCCGAAGGTTTACCTTCCAACAAGACAATGACCCTAAGCACACGGCTAAAATAACGAAGGAGTGGTTTCACAACAACTCTGTGACTGTTCTTGAATGGCCCAGCCAGAGCCCTGACTTAAACCCAATTGAGCATCTCTGGAGGGACCTAATAATGGCTGTCCACCAACGTTTACCATCCAACCTGACAGAACTGGAGAGGATCTGCAAGGAGGAATGGCAGAGGATCCCCAAATCCAGTTGTGAAAAACTTGTGGCATCTTTCCCAAAAAGACTCATGGCTGTATTAGATCAAAAGGGGGCTTCTACTAAATACTGAGCAAAGGGTCTAAATACTTAGTACCATGTGATATTTCAGTTTTTCTTTTTTAATAAATCTGCAAAAATGTCAACAATTCTATGTTTTTCTGTCAATATGGGGTGCTGTGTGTACATTAATGAGAAAAAAAATGAACTTAAATGATTTTATCAAATGGCTGCAATATAACAAAGAGTGAAAAATTTAAGGGGGTCTGAATACTTTCCGTCCCCACTGTATATTCCTCAACATTTCTTCTTCCTTAATTGAGGGCTCGGAGTGAGGCTATGGCAGAGGCTACTTTAAGGGGATCTTCATACAGTGCATCCATAGTTTTTATGAAGTCACTCCAAGAATTCAATATAGAGCTATGTATGTGTAATAAATGATGTGCCCAGGTCTGAGGTTCACCAGTCAATAAAGAGATCACGGTCCATATCCTGACAAAATCTGTTGCATAGATACGGGTTTGTAGAGAAAAGAGAATCTGGCGTGGGGTAATAAATGTTCGATAAGATGAGTGATCTCCATTGAATTTATCAGGTATTGGGACTTTGGGTTCAGAAGCAGCAGCACCTCTTTCTGGATACGTCACAGGTGCTTCAGGCACAGGAGCAGGTGTAGATGTATTAACCAGTTGCTCCAATCTTGCTTGATTGGCTTGTAAGTTGGTTTGATTAGTTTGTAGGTCTTGCACAGACACTGCCAGCATGCTTATCTGTTGAGTCAATGTCGCTAATGCTTCAGCCAACCCCGTGGACTCCATACTGGCTCAGTTGTTTTGTCAGTGTTTGGGTATGGGGAGCCCAATAGCAGGGGTACACACCTTGGATAAGGATACTCAGGAGGTGAATCCAGCACAGTTTCCAAAAATGTGGTACAAAAGAGAAAGTCCAATAAACTCCAATAATGTCAAAGGTAGCAGAAGGTCAGGGCAGGCAGCAAAGGATCAGAATCAATAAACGTAGCAAAGGTCCGGTAGCATTTTCACACGGCAAGTGGAAGTGATGCAAGTGGTGGAAGTGATGCAATTGCTGTCTATAACAGGAAGCACTTCGGTACTACCATCTTGATATGAGGATGCCATCAGACATGTGCTAGAGGCCTAACTATACTCACACAGGGTGCCATAGGACACAGGCCACCAACAAGGGTGCCAAGGACTGACATGCTGCAAGTGCAAGGACCCCTGTGGTTGGTACAGGTAGGTTACGGGTTGTGACAGCCTTGTCTCGAAGGTCTACAGACAATCCCTTGGACTTCAAGGCTTGGTTTGTGCTCTGACATACACAGTTAACTGTGGGACCTTATATAGACGGGTGTGTGCCTTTCCAAATCCTGTCCAAACAACTGAATTTTCCACAGGTGGACTCCAATCAAGTTGTAGCAACATCTCAAGGATGATCAGGGTGAACAGGATGCACCTGAGCTCAATTTTGAGTGCCATGGCAAAGGCTGTGAATATTTATATACACGTGATTTTTTAATTTAAATAAATTTGCAAAAATTTCATACAGACATGTTGTCATTATGGGGTATTATTTGCAGAATTTTGAGGAAAATAATGAATTGAATGCATTTTGGAATAAAGGCTGTATTATTACAAAATGTGGAAAAAGTGAAGTGCTGTGAGTACTTTCCGGATGCAATGTGCCTACAGATTTAGTGCCACATCCTGTTTGGGGAAGGCCACTTCTCATAATGACCCCCAGAGAGGGCTACAGCAGTTAAAGGGTACATGAGATTTTAGTGATTGGGTTTATATTTAAATGAAAAAAATAAAATCTGGTGTATAATCTACTATATATATATATATATATATATATATATATATATATATATATATATATATATATATATATATATATATATATATATATATATATATTTCTACTCATTTCCCAATTTTTGTTTCCAGGGCTGCAGCTTTTTTTTTTTTTTTCTTGCCTTTTACCATTGTAGTTGCATTAAACGCTATCACACTCTATTCCTTGTATCCTTTACCAGATAAAGCCCACACAATCGAATATAAATAGATTATCTAAATTACCTTGTGGCATTTAATACCGCTGTATGCTACACCTTGCACACCAGCATGTTAATTGTGCTATTCTTTAGATTTAAATAACTTTATTCTAGGGAGTTTATGTTGTTTGTTTAGTCACCATGGTAACAATAAGCCATTCTCATTCCCATTATAGA
The DNA here is from genome assembly GCA_037952835.1 of Lithobates septentrionalis. NCBI lineage: Eukaryota > Metazoa > Chordata > Amphibia > Anura > Ranidae > Lithobates > Lithobates septentrionalis. Next base: position 13,673 of record JBBDGP010003545.1, on the reverse strand, counting down.
GCAGTAAGAGGGTTAGAGATTTGAGTTTTACTTCTTTCTAGTGGGCTGTTACTTGATTTTAATGCTTTTCAGCGCTGTGGCTGCTTAACTATTACATTTGTCTCGATGATTGTTTGAAAAAAAGGAATAGGCTTGCTTAGGTACATCGTTTCTTTTCATTTACTGAGAAGGGTCATACTGACAAAAATGATATTTCAGTATCTGGCAACTATGGATAAAATAAAAAAATGACACTTAAGCCGCAGTCTGTCACAACATTTGGAGTCCCCACTGTAATATACACTATATTACCAAAAGTATTGGGACACCTGCCTTTACATGCACATGACCTTTAATGGCATCCCAGTCTTAAGCCGCGTACACACAATCGGATTTTCCGATGGGAAATGTTGGATGTCAGGCTGTTGGCGGAAAATCTGACCGTTTGTACTCTCCATCGGACAATTGTCGGATTTTCCGCAGACAAATGTTGGATGGCAGGTTTTAAAATTTTCCATGGACAGATGTGTGTTGTTGGATTTTCCGAGCGTGTGTACACAAGTCCGTCAGACAAAAGTCCAAAGTACAAACACGCATGCTCGGAAGCAGAATCGTTCGGTCTTGTAAATAAGTGTTTGTAATGCAGAATTAACATTCGTGACGTGGCAAATTCTGAAATCTCCAAATGCAGCGCACAATTCTCTTCTTCTTTAATGGGATAATAATGAAGCTGCTTTGCTGGGGATACTAATGGAGTTATTGCAAACTAATTTCCAAAGGCTTTTTTTTTCTAGTGATATCAAGAATAATATTATTATGCTTTTTTTTTTTTTTTCGGGCAAGTTACCACAACACCATTATCCTGTAGTTTTTAAGATCAAAGATACAACTATGTTGGTGTCCCTTGTTAATTTTACATTGTATTTTTTTTAAATATAACTGCCTACTCCCAAACTGTCATTTGAAGTAAAACACAGAGCCAAGTATTATTCTACACAATTTTTTTATCGTGCATTAAAAAAAGAAAACAAATAAAATTAGACATGCTATCTGCCAATAGAACTTAACCAAAACGTGCATTCTATGCATCCAAAAATATAGAAAATATAACAAATCAAATCATTATTCAACCAAAAAATAAAATAAAAACCTCATGCATGTGTCCTGCTTCTTAATATAGGGGTCAACAATAGCAAGGGGTCCATCATCCGCAGATAATTCCGAAAATCATCCAAAAATCATCCGGGTTGTTCTCCTGGAGCTCCCGCAGCAAAGGCATATGACATAATTGGTCATCATTAATAAAGCAACCAATTTTTGGTCCAAAAACTCCTCCTCCTCCTGTTCCTGGACTGGACTTGAGTCAACGCAATAACTCCAAGGCCAATAATAAATAACACATTATCTCCTCCGATTCCGCAACATGTCTGTTTGACGAACAGCCGTTTAGAAACTAACTGAAAAGCACGAAATGAAAAGCGCGAATCAACACTCACCAAACTTCTACTAACATGAAATTAGCAGAAGGAGCCCAAAGGGTGGCGCTAAAAAGCTGAAAAACCACGTAGTACGTCACTACGTTTGTGTTTGTTGGCCGACAATTCCTTGCCATTTGTATGCAAGACAAAAACTAGGCAGACGCCTTCGGACAAACGTCGGAGGTTTTGTCTGCGGAAAATCAGATCGTGTGTACAAGGCTTTAGTCTGTAGGGTTCAATATTGAGTTAGCCCACCCTTTGCAGCTATAACAGCTTCAACGCTTCTGGGAAGGCTGTCCACAAGGATTAGGAGTGTGTCTATGGGAATGATTGACCATTCTTCCCGAAGTGCATTTGTTAGGTCAGGCACAGATGTTGGATGAGAAGGCCTGACTCAGTTTCCTCTCTAATTCATTCCAAAGGTGTTCTATCTGGTTGAGGTCAGGACTCCGTGCAGGCCAATCAAGTTCCTGCACCCTAAACTCGCTCATCCATGTCTTTATGGACCTTGCTTTGTGCACTGGTACTCAGTCATGTTAAAACAGGAAGGGGTCATCCAAAAACTGTTCCCACAAAGTTGGGAGCATGAAATTGTCCAATATGTCTTGGTATGCTGATGCCTTAAGAATTCCCTTCACTGTAACTAAGGGGCCAAACCCAACCCCTGAAAAACAAAAACACATAATAATCCCCCCTCCACCAAATGATTTGGACCAGTGCACAAAGCAAGGTCCATAAAGACATGTATAGAGATAGATTATTCCCGCGCTATCATAAATGGAATCGGCTAAAATTAGAAAAGCTGCATGCACTGTTAAAGGTAAACACCTGACCTTGTGAGTAAATCTGAAAAATGGATAGTGCTGCGCTGATCCTAGGTAGTTTTTAAAATAGATAAAAATAAATATAGGTAATGGTTCGCTTAAGACACTCGGATGCGTGATGGTTGTAAAATCAAATAAGCGTGGGTGATATTAGTTACAGGGTGGGATGACTAAAATAGTGGTGGACGTAAAATAGATAATAACCCCCTGGGGTCTAAGCAGGAGTCTGTATCCAACATAAGGGGGCAGCAATAGTGTTGAGTGAAATCAATATAAAAAATATAAATCACAATGCTAATATAGATTAATAAAACAACTAAAGGTGCTATTAGTATATAAAGTGCATAACAATTGGGAATAAATGCATCCACAGTGGGAGGTACACAATATTATTTAGTGCAAATATAAAGTGCAGCGTGAGATGCCTATTATAGGCAGTGAGGTAGTAGTGAACTGCTAATTCATACAGTGCATAATGTGCAAAAAATATAATATATAGTAAAGAAAAATGGATATTAAAGTGTCTCAAGTCCTTGTAAAATATTTAGCAGGGAAAAAAACTTTTAAACCCAAAACACAAAAGTCCATAAAATTCAACAAAATGTGACGACAACGTCCTGGCATGCACACGTTGCAGTTAAAGTGCTCAAGTGCCTCACATCCAGTGCTTCTTCGTGTAACACCACTCAAGTTAGGTAGTGGCCCCTTACCTTTAGGTAATAGGGCAACAGCATGTAGCCAAAAAGGACTCTTTAAAATCCGCCTATGAGCTCCAGCGCGTCCCTCTCCAGCCTACGTCCTGGGATGGGGTTCCCTCAGGTATAGTGCCGGGGCGGGGGGTACAGACGATGATAGGCAAAGAAGAAAGGCCAATAGTGTAATCCCGTTTTTTATAAATACAACCTCTTTTATTAAAAATGTATAGGTACTCACATTTAAAAATAAACAACAGCTAATGTCATCCGACGAGCGGCGAGCTCGTATGCCTCTGTAGTGAATGCAGCCTGTCTCGTCCCTACGCGTGACGTCACACCACACGTGACTTCATCAGGGGATCATCCCCTGATGAAGTCACGTGTGGTGTGACGTCACGCGTAGGGACGAGACAGGCTGCATTCACTACAGAGGCATACGAGCTCGCCGCTCGTCGGATGACATTAGCTGTTGTTTATTTTTAAATGTGAGTACCTATACATTTTTAATAAAAGAGGTTGTATTTATAAAAAACGGGATTACACTATTGGCCTTTCTTCTTTGCCTATCATCGTCTGTACCCCCCGCCCCGGCACTATACCTGAGGGAACCCCATCCCAGGACGTAGGCTGGAGAGGGACGCGCTGGAGCTCATAGGCGGATTTTAAAGAGTCCTTTTTGGCTACATGCTGTTGCCCTATTACCTAAAGGTAAGGGGCCACTACCTAACTTGAGTGGTGTTACACGAAGAAGCACTGGATGTGAGGCACTTGAGCACTTTAACTGCAACGTGTGCATGCCAGGACGTTGTCGTCACATTTTGTTGAATTTTATGGACTTTTGTGTTTTGGGTTTAAAAGTTTTTTTCCCTGCTAAATATTTTACAAGGACTTGAGACACTTTAATATCCATTTTTCTTTACTATATATTATATTTTTTGCACATTATGCACTGTATGAATTAGCAGTTCACTACTACCTCACTGCCTATAATAGGCATCTCACGCTGCACTTTATATTTGCACTAAATAATATTGTGTACCTCCCACTGTGGATGCATTTATTCCCAATTGTTATGCACTTTATATACTAATAGCACCTTTAGTTGTTTTATTAATCTATATTAGCATTGTGATTTATATTTTTTATATTGATTTCACTCAACACTATTGCTGCCTCCTTATGTTGGATACAGACTCCTGCTTAGACCCCAGGGGGTTATTATCTATTTTACGTCCACCACTATTTTAGTCATCCCACCCTGTAACTAATATCACCCACGCTTATTTGATTTTACAACCATCACGCATCCGAGTGTCTTAAGCGAACCATTACCTATATTTATTTTTATCTATTTTAAAAACTACCTAGGATCAGCGCAGCACTATCCATTTTTTAGATTTATCCATAAAGACATGGATGAGTGGGTTTGGGGTGGAGGAACTTGACTGGCCTGCACAGAGTCCTGACCTCAACCAGATAGAACACCTTTGGGATGAATTCAAGCGGAGACTGCGAGACAGACCTTCTCATCCAACATCAGTGTCTGACCTCATAATTGAGCTTCTGGAAGAATGGTCAAACATTTCCATACACACACTTCTAAACCTTGTGGACAGCCTTCCAGGAAGAGTTGAAGCTGTTATAGCTGCAAAGGGTGGGCCAACTCAATATTGAACCCTACAGAATAAGACTGGGAGGCCATTAAATTTCATGTAAAGGCAGGCGTCCCGATACTTTTGGTAGAATAGTGTAGTTTTATTACCTGCCTATTACCTGCTGATAGTTACATAGTTACTGTAGGTTAAAAAAAAGACACAAGTCCATCTAGTTCAACCAACAAAAAAAAAAATCCTACACATACAGAATCCTTACCCACAGTTGATCCAATTGTCTAACTTTCTCCAGCAGGGAGAAAAAAAAATCCTTCCTGATCCCCCAGAAGGCAATCAGGTATTCCCTTTAACAACAATCTCTGATGTTATTACCTATAAATGTTAGTGACCAGATATATTTTGTGCATTTAAAACGAAAACAAATACATTGATTTAACAGTTTTTAAAAAAAACATTCTATTCTCGGCATGCCAGGAATGCTAACTGTCACAGCTGCATGTGCTCTTAACCAAACTGTTAAACCATCAAATGGCTGGTGTCATAACTGATCACATGTGCAGCATCATGGCACTTGCAAATCAAACAGAGGCCACGATGGCAGCTTCCTTGGCTGCAAAGAATGGGGGGGGGGGGGTGGTAGTTCTGCTTTAAGAATGCATCCAGCTCTTTTTCTTTTTTTAAAACAACTCACTTGTATTAGCAAGTGAGTCAAAACACGCATGTGAAATTGACCAGAAATATGCAGGTGTTTCTCCACAGGTCTTCCTTCAACTCTTTAGTATATGAGGGAGTGCCAAACATCTCAAGTCTCCCGGAAGGTGCGGGAGACTCCCGCATTTCTGCGGCGGCTCCTACACACCCGCAGGAGCCTCCTGATCTCCCGGGAATGATCGGTGCGGCGGGGATCAGCTGTGTTCACCGATTTGTATAGATTTTTAGCTGACAGTCGCTTCTCCTTCTCTCCCTCCCGCGGCTGTCAGCTAAAAAGCTATACAGGAAGATCGGTGATCACAGCTGTCCCCTCCAGCCGCACCGATCATTCCCAGCTGCTCTGTGTGCTCCTCCCGGGGCCCCTCCGCGTCCTTCTCCGCCCCTGTTCTTCTCTGGCCCCTCCATGTCCTTCTCCGCCCCCGTTCTCCTCCGGCCCCCTCCATGTCCTTCTCCGCCCCCGTTCTCCTCCGGCCCCCTCCATGTCCTTCTCTGCCCCTGTTCTCCTCCAGCCCCTCCATGTCCTTCTCCACCCCCGTTCTCCTCCGCCCCTCCATGTCCTTCTCTGCCCCTGTTCTCCTCCGCCCCCTCCATGCCCTTCTCTGCCCTGTTCTCCTCCGGCCCCCTCCATGTCCTTCTCCGCCCCCGTTCTCCTCCGGCCCCTCCATGTTCTTCTCCACCCCGTTCTCCTCCGGCCCCCTCCATGTCCTTCTCCACCCCTGTTCTCCTACGGCCCCCTCCATGTCCTTCTCCACCCCCATTCTCCTCCGGTCCCCTCCATGTCCTTCTCTGCCCCTGTTCTCCTCCGGCCCCCTCCATGTCCTTCTCCGCCCCCGTTCTCCTCCGGCCCCCTCCATGTCCTTCTCCACCCCCATTCTCCTCCGGCCCCCTCCATGTTCTTCTCCACCCCGTTCTCCTCCGGCCCCCTCCATGTCCTTCTCCGCCCCCGTTCTCCTCCGGCCCCCTCCATGTCCTTCTCCACCCCCATTCTCCTCCGGCCCCCTCCATGTTCTTCTCCACCCCGTTCTCCTCCGGCCCCCTCCATGTCCTTCTCTCCCCCTGTTCTTCTCCCGGCCCCCTCCATGTCCTTCTCCACCCCGTTCTCCTCCGGCCCCCTCCATGTCCTTCTCCACCCCCGTTCTCCTCTGGCCCCCTCCATGTCCTTGTTCTCCTCCGGCCCCCTCCATGTCCTTCTCCGCCCCCCATTCTCCTCCGGCCCCCTCCATGTCCTTCTCTGCCCCCGTTCTCCTCCGGCCCCCTCCATGTCCTTCTCCACCCCCGTTCTCCTCCGGCCCCCTCAATGTCCTTCTCCACCCCGTTCTCCTCCGGCCCCCTCCATGTCCTTCTCTCCCCCTGTTCTTCTCCGGCCCCCTCCATGTCCTTCCTCTCCCCCTGTTCTTCTCCGGCCCCCTCCATGTCCTTCTCCCCCCGTTCTCCTCCGGCCCCCTCCATGTCCTTCTCCACCCCGTTCTCCTCCGGCCCCCTCCATGTCCTTGTTCTCCTCCGGCCCCCTCCATGTCCTTTTCCGCCCCCATTCTCCTCCGGCCCCCTCCATGTCCTTCTCTGCCCCCGTTCTCCTCCGGCCCCCTCCATGTCCTTCTCCACCCCCGTTCTCCCTGGCCCCCTCAATGTCCTTCTCCACCCCGTTCCCCTCTGGCCCCCTCCATGTCCTTCTCCGCACCCCCCTTGTTCTGCTCCGGCCCCCTCATCCTCTGCAGCCGGCTCCCCTCCTCCCCTCTCCCACCTGCTGCGGGGGGAACTAGTTAATGGACACAGCGAGCGAGATCGCTCCTGTGTCTTGTGATAAATGAGCAGAGTAAACTGTGTTTACTCTGCTCAGTTTATGAATGGACAGGAGTCTCTGTCTCCTGCTCATTGATCTTTAGTGACGAGAAACGGACTGGGGAATGTGTCTGTCTCAAAGGGGAGATGTCAGGGGTCTGTTTAGACCCCTGACATCTCACCAAAAGCCCCCAAAAAAATATTTAAAAAATTGTAACAAAATTAAAAAAAATTAAAAAGTGTAAAAAAATAAATAAAAAAAACTACTGACACCACTCTCCCCGGCCCTACCAACACTGTCCACTGCCCCAACCCCCTCCCCCCAAAAAGCATTAAAAAAATTTTTTTTAAAACAAATTAAATTGTAAAAAAAATCAATTAAGAGTGTGGCCTCTGTAGTAAAATAATGATGTAGGCAAAGTTACATGTACCATCATCCAGGAATGAATAATTTGGGCAAAATTGGGAGCCTGATCCCCAGTCAGGCGACCAAGAGAATGGGGGGCGTATTGGACTATTGCGGTACAGTACACAAAACAATATAGAAAATATATCAATAATATAAAAGTGTAATCGATTTTATTGATGCAAAGGACAAATCATAGGTAATACGTTAAAACACAATAAAGATTGAATAAAATCAATAGGGTCATGAGTTTGCAGTAAGGCACTTGATCTCAGAAATATTCCTCGACTAGTTTCGCGGGTGAAACCGCTTCGTCAGGAGGGAATCTGAAGATAGCAAGTTCTGACTAAACAGTCTAAACCTAACAATACAGAAAAGGTACAATGAGATTACACAGAAAAAATATATAGAATTGATAATAATATTGCAGCATCAGAGTAGACAATGTAATAAATTGGGGGGGGGGGAGGGGGAGGGACAGTCTGCTTACCCATGTTCCAACAGACCCCGAACGCAGGGCTTCTCCAACCAAAGTCATCTCCCACGGCGACCCGGGGGAGCTGCAAAGATGACGGGGATAGTAAGAATAAAATTGATAATAAGGTAGTTGGATATGTAAACTTGCCAGGGGGAGCTAGTGATATAAATGGTAGGAGGAATTGATACTTAGGTGAGAGTGTACAGAGTGATGAGGTGAATTGCATAATGTACACATTGGGTGAAAGTAGTGCATGGGAATGTGAGACAACAGCAAGAGAAAATGGTAGGCAGGTGGGGAAAGTGTTGGATAGGGTGAAGGGAGGTGAATAAGGCAGAAGGTGATGATTTAAAGCCAAGAGTGAGAGTGAGGCGTGAGAAAGAAGAGGAACCCTAGGATGGGGTAGAAAAGGGGGGGGGGGGGAAAGGGAAGGGGGAGAGGAGGGGGGGGGGGGAAAGGAGAGGGAAGGGGGGGTGAAAAGGAAAGGAAAGGGAGGGGAGAAAAAGGGGGGGGGAGGGGGGGGGGGGAAAGGGGGGGGGGGGAAACAGGGAGGAGAAGGGAGGAGGGAGAAGGAAATCCGGGAAGGTAGCAGTAAGGGGGGGGGGGGGGGGGAGGCAGATAGTAGGGTGTGAAATAATAAGGGCAAATAATACCTGGTGCTGATGTAAACATATGAGGGTGCCAGAGAAGGTACTCTACACGGAGTCGGTATCGTGCCGGGCCAGAAAAGAGGTAGTTTGCAAAGCGGGTAACAGGCGGAGGCATATTGAAGCGTATTCGCCCATGCCTGGAGTATCTGGAGGGGAAGGCAAGGTTAGGATATAACCACTGCTGGTGCCCAGGGGTACAGGACTAGGGTAAAAGATAGGATAAGAATTCCCCTCTAACTTACAAGGTTGTGGCCATGATGCACGATCCCCCGAACCAAGAGCCGACCGTCACCAAACAGGCAAAGCCTGCTATATGAAGCTCCCAACCCAATGACGCTGACCACACGCCGGACGGCGCCGGCGCGTGACGTCACAGGGTCAGAGGTCCCACACAGCGCGCGCGCGAGGAGATCGCGCTCACGCACATGCGCACTTACCCTTAGGCAGACAGGGACAAGTCCCAGCCAGGACAAGTGCAAGAGGGGGGGGCGGCCCTGTATCAGAGACCGGCCCCTCCGCCAGGGATCTCACCGAGTCGCCGCAGAGAAGCATGGGGGGAGGGCCAAGCACCGGCTTATCGCTATGGAACAAGGGGGAGCAGAGGATCCCAGTAAAAAACACTTGAACGCAATTGATAATACAAACAATAGTAAGGCGTAATGAATTGATAGAAATAATTAGAAATGACATAATATAACATAAGAAGGTAAATTAGGGATTAATAATACCCTAAGGCACTGATGCTGGTCACCAACATGGCATATACCCATTTGAACCCAACAACATAATAAAATATGTGTATAAGTAACGGTGGGCCAGGGACAACAACCACAAGATTGGGTAAATCATGTGGAAACTAGGGCGGGTAGCCAATAATTAGTGTCTAGCGACCTAATGGGTGTCTGTCATGGAGGGTAGCATCAGGGATAATTGTAAAGGCGATAGTGATAAAACGCAGGTAATAGTATATGTTGAAAGAGGCCTGGGTAAATTAAAAATGAAGGGTGGGGTGATTGGGGCCAGGGAAGTGGAAGGCAAGCCATTAGCCATGTCCACTCCAATGGCTCACCAATCGCTCCCACTCAACATAGGTGCCGGGTGTGTTATCCACCCAATGTATACAATTAAGAGTGTGGCCTCTGTAGTAAAATAATGATGTAGGCAAAGTTACATGTACCATCATCCAGGAATGAATAATTTGGGCAAAATTGGGAGCCTGATCCCCAGTCAGGCGACCAAGAGAATGGGGGGCGTATTGGACTATTGCGGTACAGTACACAAAACAATATAGAAAATATATCAATAATATAAAAGTGTAATCGATTTTATTGATGCAAAGGACAAATCATAGGTAATACGTTAAAACACAATAAAGATTGAATAAAATCAATAGGGTCATGAGTTTGCAGTAAGGCACTTGATCTCAGAAATATTCCTCGACTAGTTTCGCGGGTGAAACCGCTTCGTCAGGAGGGAATCTGAAGATAGCAAGTTCTGACTAAACAGTCTAAACCTAACAATACAGAAAAGGTACAATGAGATTACACAGAAAAAATATATAGAATTGATAATAATATTGCAGCATCAGAGTAGACAATGTAATAAATTGGGGGGGGGAAGGGGGAGGACAGTCTGCTTACCCATGTTCCAACAGACCCCGAACGCAGGGCTTCTCCAACCAAAGTCATCTCCCACGGCGACCCGGGGAGCTGCAAAGATGACGGGGATAGTAAGAATAAAATTGATAATAAGGTAGTTGGATATGTAAACTTGCCAGGGGGAGCTAGTGATATAAATGGTAGGAGGAATTGATACTTAGGTGAGAGTGTACAGAGTGATGAGGTGAATTGCATAATGTACACATTGGGTGAAAGTAGTGCATGGGAATGTGAGACAACAGCAAGAGAAAATGGTAGGCAGGTGGGAAAGTGTTGGATAGGGTGAAGGGAGGTGAATAAGGCAGAAGGTGATGATTTAAAGCCAAGAGTGAGAGTGAGGCGTGAGAAAGAAGAGGAACCCTAGGATGGGGTAGAAAAGGGGGGGGGGGGGAGGGAGGGGAGAGGAGGGGGGGGGGGGGAAAGGAGAGGGAAGGGGGGGTGAAAAGGAAAGGAAAGGGAGGGGAGAAAAAGGGGGGGGGGAGGGGGGGGGGAAAGGGGGGGGGGGAAACAGGAGGGAGAAGGGAGGAGGGAGAAGGGAAATCCGGGAAGGTAGCAGTAAGGGGGGGGGGGGGGAGGCAGATAGTAGGGTGTGAAATAATAAGGGCAAATAATACCTGGTGCTGATGTAAACATATGAGGGTGCCAGAGAAGGTACTCTACACGGAGTCGGTATCGTGCCGGGCCAGAAAAGAGGTAGTTTGCAAAGCGGGTAACAGGCGGAGGCATATTGAAGCGTATTCGCCCATGCCTGGAGTATCTGGAGGGGAAGGCAAGGTTAGGATATAACCACTGCTGGTGCCCAGGGGTACAGGACTAGGGTAAAAGATAGGATAAGAATTCCCCTCTAACTTACAAGGTTGTGGCCATGATGCACGATCCCCCGAACCAAGAGCCGACCGTCACGAAACAGGCAAAGCCTGCTATATGAAGCTCCCAACCCAATGACGCTGACCACACGCCGGACGGCGCCGGCGCGTGACGTCACAGGGTCAGAGGTCCCACACAGCGCGCGCGCGAGGAGATCGCGCTCACGCACATGCGCACTTACCCTTAGGCAGACAGGGACAAGTCCCAGCCAGGACAAGTGCAAGAGGGGGGGGCGGCCCTGTATCAGAGACCGGCCCCTCCGCCAGGGATCTCACCGAGTTGCCGCAGAGAAGCATGGGGGGAGGGCCAAGCACCGGCTTATCGCTATGGAACAAGGGGAGCAGAGGATCCCAGTAAAAAACACTTGAACGCAATTGATAATACAAACAATAGTAAGGCGTAATGAATTGATAGAAATAATTAGAAATGACATAATATAACATAAGAAGGTAAATTAGGGATTAATAATACCCTAAGGCACTGATGCTGGTCACCAACATGGCATATACCCATTTGAACCCAACAACATAATAAAATATGTGTATAAGTAACGGTGGGCCAGGGACAACAACCACAAGATTGGGTAAATCATGTGGAAACTAGGGCGGGTAGCCAATAATTAGTGTCTAGCCGACCTAATGGGTGTCTGTCATGGAGGGTAGCATCAGGGATAATTGTAAAGGCGATAGTGATAAAACGCAGGTAATAGTATATGTTGAAAGAGGCCTGGGTAAATTAAAAATGAAGGGTGGGGTGATTGGGGCCAGGGAAGTGGAAGGCAAGCCATTAGCCATGTCCACTCCAATGGCTCACCCAAATCGCTCCCACTCAACATAGGTGCCGGGTGTGTTATCCACCCAATGTATACAATTAAGAGTGTGGCCTCTGTAATAAAATAATGATGTAGGCAAAGTTACATGTACCATCATCCAGGAATGAATAATTTGGGCAAAATTGGGAGCCTGATCCCCAGTCAGGCGACCAAGAGAATGGGGGGCGTATTGGACTATTGCGGTACAGTACACAAAACAATATAGAAAATATATCAATAATATAAAAGTGTAATCGATTTTATTGATGCAAAGGACAAATCATAGGTAATACGTTAAAACACAATAAAGATTGAATAAAATCAATAGGGTCATGAGTTTGCAGTAAGGCACTTGATCTCAGAAATATTCCTCGACTAGTTTCGCGGAGTGAAACCGCTTCGTCAGGAGGGAATCTGAAGATAGCAAGTTCTGACTAAACAGTCTAAACCTAACAATACAGAAAAGGTACAATGAGATTACACAGAAAAAATATATAGAATTGATAATAATATTGCAGCATCAGAGTAGACAATGTAATAAATTGGGGGGGGGGGAAGGGGGAGGGACAGTCTGCTTACCCATGTTCCAACAGACCCCGAACGCAGGGCTTCCCCAACCAAAGTCATCTCCCACGGCGACCCGGGGGAGCTGCAAAGATGACGGGGATAGTAAGAATAAAATTGATAATAAGGTAGTTGGATATGTAAACTTGCCAGGGGGAGCTAGTGATATAAATGGTAGGAGGAATTGATACTTAGGTGAGAGTGTACAGAGTGATGAGGTGAATTGCATAATGTACACATTGGGTGAAAGTAGTGCATGGGAATGTGAGACAACAGCAAGAGAAAATGGTAGGCAGGTGGGAAAGTGTTGGATAGGGTGAAGGGAGGTGAATAAGGCAGAAGGTGATGATTTAAAGCCAAGAGTGAGAGTGAGGCGTGAGAAAGAAGAGGAACCCTAGGATGGGGTAGAAAAGGGGGGGGGAAAGGGAAGGGGGAGAGGAGGGGGGGGGGGAAAGGAGAGGGAAGGGGGGGGTGAAAAGGAAAGGAAAGGGAGGGGAGAAAAAGGGGGGGGAGGGGGGGGGGAAAGGGGGGGGAAACAGGAGGGAGAAGGGAGGAGGGAGAAGGGAAATCCGGGAAGGTAGCAGTAAAGGGGGGGGGGGGGGAGGCAGATAGTAGGGTGTGAAATAATAAGGGCAAATAATACCTGGTGCTGATGTAAACATATGAGGGTGCCAGAGAAGGTACTCTACACGGAGTCGGTATCGTGCCGGGCCAGAAAAGAGGTAGTTTGCAAAGCGGGTAACAGGCGGAGGCATATTGAAGCGTATTCGCCCATGCCTGGAGTATCTGGAGGGGAAGGCAAGGTTAGGATATAACCACTGCTGGTGCCCAGGGGTACAGGACTAGGGGTAAAAGATAGGATAAGAATTCCCCTCTAACTTACAAGGTTGTGGCCATGATGCACGATCCCCCGAACCAAGAGCCGACCGTCACCAAACAGGCAAAGCCTGCTATATGAAGCTCCCAACCCAATGACGCTGACCACACGCCGGACGGCGCCGGCGCGTGACGTCACAGGGTCAGAGGTCCCACACAGCGCGCGCGCGAGGAGATCGCGCTCACGCACATGCGAAACTCATGACCCTATTGATTTTATTCAATCTTTATTGTGTTTTAACGTATTACCTATGATTTGTCCTTTGCATCAATAAAATCGAAAT